>NC_069403.1:28398602-28448602 GCF_026875155.1 Cherax quadricarinatus
CCCCTCTTCATCCATTCAATCCTGACCCCAAAAAACCCTAAAAACACTTCTAAGGATATGAGTAATATAGCTTTCAGCAACGGCGAAACTGCTGCTACATACCGTACCTTACTGTACAGCAATACATTAATAACAATCGCCCGTTCCCAATAATGTCAAGTAAAAGGGCGGGAACATCTCCAAACCCGATGTTCCCGCGCC
Organism: Cherax quadricarinatus; assembly: GCF_026875155.1. NCBI lineage: Eukaryota > Metazoa > Arthropoda > Malacostraca > Decapoda > Parastacidae > Cherax > Cherax quadricarinatus. The sequence continues at coordinate 28,398,804 of NC_069403.1, forward strand.
CCCACCATTCTCAACGAATTCGTTTTCCCTAGCCTCCTGTATGGTCACCCCATAAAAAATGCCACATATTAATAACTGCCCTTCCTGCTTCTCACCATGTCACAGACCCAATCAACTCTGTCTCTCCACGCCCCCAGCCCATGATCTTTGTTTTCTCAATGTTTAACCATCATTCCTGTCCCCCCTCCAAACATGAAAACCACCCCTCCCAGCTCTCTCAATCTTTTCCCCTTTCTGGACTAGGAGTGTCGTGTGCATCCAAACATAACCTACCACATGATGCCTAATCAAGCCCTCCCTCGGACCCCTCCCCCCACACCCCCTGGTCTCTACCAACCTATAAAATGGATCTTGCACATATGCAAATAATGCTGTGATAGTGGGCAACCTTGCCTCAAGCCCCTATTCATGTTCACCACACCTCTCGTACGTCCATTGATCTGAATTCCGCTTTTGCCCCCTTATACAACGTTTTAAACCCACCCCACAATCCCTCCCCAAAAAACCCTTTTTTGCTAAGGATCTGTCTTAAACCCCCCCCTTTCACCCGATCATAAGCACCCCGCCAATCAATTACCACCATATCCTCCCTTCCTGCATTCCCTCAAAACTTTCAACAAACTCCTTAAATATTCTGTGCCCATCACCATCGACCATCCTGGCAACCCTAGTTGACCTTTTGAAACTACTCCCTTCCACTACACATTTTAACCTATTCCCCAAAACCTTCGTGAACAATTTATAGTCCACACACATGAGAGTAATCGCCCTGTAATCCTTAAGTTTACTCTGCACTTTTACCCTTAGGCACAAGCACAACGACCCCTGTACTTTGCGTCTCGCCCAGTTTCTCCCCCCCCTTTCATTCTATTGAACAGCGTTACTAAAAAACCCCTTAACAGATCCCAATTTTATAAGTAAAATTCACTTGGTAGTCCATATACCTGGTGCTTTGCCCCTGCGCATGTCCACAAGCCCTCTCCATATCTCCCACTTTTCAATAACACCACCCAAAGCTTCCCTATCCTTTCTCCCCAGACCCTACGGGCACTACACCACACACCCATCAAGACCCCTCCCTATTTACCCCTTACTTTCCAATATTGCCCACCACTCACCCACGAACATACCATCCCCTCGTTGTTTTTAACACCTGCCCCTCCCTAAAACCTTTCACCTCAGAGTGCATTTCCCAAAATCCGCTATCGTGGTCGCTGTCCGCCTCTGCTGTTGTCTTCGCAACACACATGCCGATGTTTTTATCCCCCAAAGCACTTCCTCCACTTCTGCCTGCACCCTCACGCATAAAATCTCTCCTCCTGAACCTCTCTTAACCTTCTCTTCAGATCATCCATTGCCTCTGTCTGGAATACCCCTCCCACCACTCCTTGCTCATATAGTATCCTAATCTACTTTCCAAATAATTTTTTTAATCCAACTTCAGTTGATTTATATGCTTCCCCTCACCCACATAAAGCCTACGAACCCTTTCCCCTTTGGGCCACACTGCCCCACCAACGTACCACATTATCACCCTTTTTGCCTCCTCACTTAGCTTCCTCCACAACGAATCAAACCCCCCTCCACTTCCTCATCCTCAAGGAGTCGTGGTTTAATTTCCAGTAGCTTTCAAACCGTTTCACTAACGAACCCCTTTTTCCCCACCCCCACCATCATGCCTGTGATCTGATAAAATTGCTTCTATGGTGTTAAAAGACTCTACTGAAACCCCTTGCGTTATATAGACCCTATCCAATCTAGCTGCATAATCCCTCCTTACATACGTAGTTGCACTTCACCTATTCCCACCCCAGAATGCATCTCGTACCCCAATATCTCTACACAAATCTCTCAACACGTTTGAGAAATATCCCGCCCCCACTGGCGTCACATCAAATCTCCTTATTATATAATTCCAATTTTCCCCCAATCAATGCAACCCTGGGTAGCGCTCTCAAGAAATACACCAGATCATCCCTTACAAATCCGATTTTACCTTCACATCGTTCTCCGCCCGGAGCATACACTCCAACCCAAAAACACGCGTTCACGACGCATCCACCACCCGTCCACCCTCATTATTCTTCCCCCACTCCCCCCCCCTCAAACCGTTGCAAAACAAACAGATTTGCCTCGCGAATTAAGACACCTACTCCGCCTTTTTAAACGTGTCGTTGGCATTACAAAAGCCCGATATCCATTTCCCTCTAGCAAATTTTCCCCCTTTAAAGTTATGCTCTTGTATAAAAGCAACATCTACCTTGTAAAGGAAACAGCAGTCCTCTCAACCATAAAACACTTACCACTAAATTTCAAAAACCATTAACATTAAATTTTCATACACCCTTAGGCCTGCTTACGTTTTGCACCCACGCTCCCCCACCTCATTTTCCACTGTCCTGTAGCCCCATACACACCGTCCTTGGCACCCCACCCCACCCCCTCCACTCCTAACCCCTTGCTGGCATTTCTTTTTCTCTTTGCCTCTACACACACCTTCAATCCCCGCCTTTTTCCCTGGTCTTTGTGCTTGAGTGAGGACCTCATCCGAGTCAGATGTGACTGCTGCCCGCTTCCTCGACACTTCCTCTTCCACCATGCTTGTCTCCTGACCCTCCTCATTGTGCACCTCCACCTCTATCACCTCATTCCCCGTCTCACTACTTGGCAAAACCGACATTTCATTCCTTCCTCCAGGCCCGCATGCATCTTCCCCTTGCCCCGGTACCTGTTCTTCCATCTTTTCCTCTATCAAGGGTTCCTCCGATTTAGGGAACATCTGCAAAACCGTCTCCAGCACTACGTCAATTTCTACAACATGTTTACGTCTTGTCCGCCTCGTTTCGTCACACCCCCTGCAGACGCACTCAATTGCTCCACAGCACCCCCAGGCTCCACCTCACGTAGCCTTTCCTCCACATCCCCCACTCCACAAACCGACCACGCCTACGTCCATCCTGGCGGTACTGATCAGTCACCATAGATCCTTGCCTCGAAATGTCACTCCTTGGTATTCCCTGGTCCGTCCTCCGCCTCACACATTCAGCAGCTATGTGATCATAACCATCACACAGTCTACAAGTTCTATGTTGTCCAGTTAAGTTACAAGTATTTGTGTCCTGAATTCCTCTAGAAAACATACGAAGGTTTTTGGTTGCCTCAGAGTCATCTTTAGCTAAAACTACCTTCCGGATAACCCTCATAAGCCCCTGCCGTCCACTTGCCTTGTTGAGCTATGTGTACAGTTCCAAACTTCCCAAACACACTACGTAGGTCAGCTTCATTCGCCTCGAAAGGCACATTACGTAACTTAACATACGTAAATTGACTCGAAACATCGACCCTCTTTACCAGGATGTCCTCATTAACCTCAATAACAACATCCTGATAATGATCGAGTAGATCCTCATACCCTTTGTGGAATTATTTATTATTAATACTCAAAAGGCGCAAGCCTAACCTTGCTTGAAAACAGCAAACTTTGACCCAATCCTGTTATTGTCCATTTAAGGCTTGCCAACCGTAAAGGTCGCAACCCAATCCCCATGTCACTGGAATCTCCAGAAGGGCAAAACCCCCTCACCGCGCTTCGAGAATGTACCTCTCAGAAATTCTATGCAACAGTGTTAATTTCTGCTCTTACCCCAACCCCTTTTGACAGCCCGGCTAGCACTGTGCCGGGCAAGAGGGCAGCAAAATTTCCCCCCTCACCGCAGCTTGGCGAGGAAAGGGTTTTCCTTTGAATTAAGGTTGGGATATGGTTATAAAGTATGGATTTTACTTAAGTCTTGTATGATGTATTTGTAATTACAATAAAAAGGGTTTGAGGATTTCTGTATAATGGTTTTTAACTCTATTTTGGGGGTGACGTTTTTAAAATTTCCTTTTAAAGCAAATAAATGTATATTTTTGATAATGTATTGTTTAAAATTGATACATTTTTTTTTTGGCATCAAATGTAACGGGAAAATCTACAGGTATGAGGAATTTTTGTTTGTGTTCGCGCAGATTTAAAATGTGCAGTGAGTTTTTTGTGACACTTTTTGTTTATATTGTATTAAAAGACCCGAAAACTGTTTTTTGTTTAATACAATTTGATTTTGGATAACAGTGGTTTTTTAAAATATTGCGATAGTAATTTAAATAAAAAAGGGGGAGTTGTTGTACAATATGGTAAAAATGGGGTTAAAAGGGGGGGGGGTGGGTTTAATGTTTAAATTTTTTACTGATTGCATTTATTCGTGTGAAATTTTATAATTAGCAGAGGGGAAAGGGTAAGGGGAAATTGTCTTTATTTATTAATTACACAGGTTTATATTGTTTTAATAAAATTATTTTTTAATAGCATAATACATCAAAAGTTGAGTAAAGGTATATTTTTTCACTACACTGAATATTGCATTTTTTTGTTTTGTGTCAAGTCAATATTGTATAAACTTGTATTTAGCAAAAGGGTTTTCGGGGAGAATGAAAGGGGAAAGGGGGTTTTTTGTGAAAAGGGCAAAGTAAAACGTATAGTTTTTAGATAATAAAGAATTTTTTTGGGTTTAAAAAATGATCCGATACTGTACCTTTTTTTTATAAAATGTTTGTACTTTTTAAATAAAATAATAAAAAAAATTAACAAAATCATAAAAGCATAATTTTATCTTAAACTTTTTTTTCCCCAAAACCCATTAAGTACTGCAACCAACTTACAAATGCCGTAACTTTGTCTTTACATATCACAATTACATTTCCCCACCCAGTCCTAATACCAACAAAGGGGTTTTTGTTAAACCCAAAAAGGTTACACTTCCCTATCCCCCCCACCCCTTTATAACACACACTCGCCCAAAAATATTTTCCTATCCTTCCATCATTTCCATTTCATCAATTTTACATACTTCTTAACGGGTTGTTTCCCCTCACCATACTGCCACCTCCTTTTCCCCAATCAGCTCCATTTTCCTGCTCAACGTTGTGCGATGGGGTCACTGTTTTCCCCGTCCCCCACACTGGGGGAGTTTTTTTCTACACAACAACAATGCGGGCTGCTTTTTCCGGGGGGCAATAGTTTGATTTAACTAACACAGGGCCTATCACCAGCGAATCAAAAAAAAGGTTAAGCCACAATCATTCGTGTACATTGGCATTCAGCGGAATCCCTTTTGTGCCGCCTTTAATGAAACTTCACGGATCTTGTCAAATTTTTTCGATCCAGATTTGCGAGAAGATTGTGACCCATACCAGGATATAATAAGAAGTCACCCCACTGTTACTGTCCATTGCATGACGTTTTTACGGGGCTATACGTGGGTACTTGCGAAAACGTGCCCTTTTTAGGCCCAAAGAATCGATAATGGGTTTTTAACGTTAGGAAAATCCACCGGGCACCAGGGTAGTGGTCGACGGGCCCCTATGGGTCTTTGGGGGGGTCATTTACTTTGAAAATGTCCCCGCATCAGCCCATTCCTTCGTAGTACCGGAGGGTTTTCGTTCCCCGGTGTCTTTCGTACCTGGGCGAGAAGAAACCCCCCCTGCGGTGCTTTGATCACATGGTGGGTCAAGTGTTCCGCCACCCCCCTCGGCTGGCGTCGTCTACGGCGAAGTCCCCTCAGGGTTCAAAGAAAGGGTTTAGGGTCGTTCGCGACCGTGGGGGGTGAGGTTGATTTGATCATCTTTTGTGACTCTACCTACTCCCCCCTTGACGGGGTGGGAAAATGTGAGCAGTGAGATCCCTCTAGCAAGAAGGAGGTGAATGGGCCGATTGTACTGCTTGAATACCTTTTAGCACGCATATTGATTCTGGCCCTGTGTACCTTTGTTGAAGTGTCCTGATGAGAGATTCTGTAAGATGTGGGGTGGGCAAAGTGCGAGTTGGAGAGTTCGGGGTTCTCTTTGAGGGAGACATTTCCCGGGACACCCAAAAGTACTGACATGTCTGAAGATGCTGTTTCTAGAAACGGCGGCTACCCCTCCGACTCCCATGACGTCCTTTACCCCCGGACAACGTTTAAGGGGAAAAAAAAAAGTGGTCGAAATCACGGGGGGGGGGGGGGAGTTGCGCGGTCCAGGGCGCAGGGAATAACCGGGGGTTGCCCAAAATTGTGGGGAGTGCCTTGGGTGCTTGCCGACGCAGAAGAAACAGGGAGTGGGGGCCCCTAGAGGAAACCACCTTTTTTTTTTTTTCACAGTTAGTGGTAAATATTTAAGTTAATTTTGAAAATCTGCAGAAAGTGTTCAGGGCGGGAGTGGGTTTAATCGTTTTGCTTGGGTGTGTGTTTTTTGCAAGAACAAACCATAAGATAGGAAGTTGAGAGGGGGGTTAGACATTAAAATGACTCACTCAAAACTTTTTAAAAGGGGGAGTCAGGGGCCGGTTACAGCATAGGGAAACGAGGCATTTGCCCAGGGCCCGCGCATTGGGGGGCCCCCGGGGTCCAAGGGGTTCAGGGGTCATCCAAACTGCGCACATGGGGGCAAGTGAAAAGGGGTTTTTCCCTACCAAAAAGTTCAGTTTTTTGGAGGAAAAAATAGTTTTTTAAAAATTTAAACCCAAAAAAAAAATAAATAATGAAAAAAAATAAAAAAAAAATTAAATAAACCAAAACCATAGAGGAAAACCCTCAACCCCTTTTGTTACTCGAACAGCTGTGTTTTCCCGCAATGGGTGGGAAGGGGAAAGTTTCCCTCTAAATTTTTCTGTAGAAAATTACAAAATTATCTAGACTTGTACTGTGCCCAAATTTAAAATGAAGTGTTGTTGATAGAAAAATTGATTTTGTAGGGAAAAAATTTGGTTTGTTTTCGCCTCTAAATTTTTAAAGGGGGGCCCCCTTTATGGGGTTATTTGCCCAAAAGGGGGGTTTAAAAAAAAGGCCCATGGACCGGGTAAAGACGCTTTTTTGGTAAAAATACTAAAAAGGGAAAAAAAAAAAAACGCAAACTGACTCTGTTTGGGGGTTTTTTAAAAGAAATTTGCCCCTGTCTTTAATTTCTTTATTTTTTAAATAACAGATCTAAATTTGGGTTTGATGTTCTACATCACTTCCGGGGAAAATGCTTATTTTTTTCAAGTTGCAAAGGGAAAAGGTTTTAGAACATAAATTAAATTTTATACATTTTTCCCCCAAAAACACAAAAGCCACATCAAAAAATCTTTGGGTTTTGGGTGAAACTAAAAAATTGCCCCTTGTATTTTTAAAATTCCCTCTGTCCTTATTTTTGGTGGTGGGCCATTATCATCCCAAAACCAAAATAAATTTTTTTTAGTTATGAAAATGGTAAAAATTTACCTTTTGGTGCTTTGGGTTCTTGGACTCGGGAAATGATTTCTGTTTAAGAAAAATTGGGGAGATCAAGGGGATAATTTAGTAAAATATTCGTACCCCAAATCACAAAACCTAATCTAGGGTTTTAAAAGTTCTGTAAATGACCCCCTTTCGGGAAACGTTTTAAAATTTTTAGTGCGAAACCCCCAGGGGAAAAGGGGGGTAAAAAGGCCTTTCCCCCCCAAATTTTAGACAGAAAAAAAAAATTAATAAAAATTTAAAAAAAATAAATAATAATTGTAAGGGAAAAATTTTGGGAATCTACATGATTACGGACAGTATAAAATCCTCATTTTTGGCATCCCCGTGAACGGATGTTGGACTTTCTTATGCGAGGGGTTTCACAGAAAAAAAAGAAAAAAATTCAAGAAGAAAAACAGAAAAAAAAAAGGGATGTAGGAAACTGAAAGAAATACCCCGAAAAGCTCACAAAACAGTATCTGATTTTACCAGTAAATTTGAATCTGCAGATACGTCGTCATACGGGAAGCCCCCCTCCTTTATTTCCACCCAGCATTATTTCTTTTGGGGGTCTCCTCTAAAATTTTCTCAAGGGAACATTTAAACCACAGGTTTTGCCCCTTGAAAAAATTCCCCCTCCGGGCCCCAAATGTAATCCTTCTTCCCTTTAATGTTTTTTAAATTGCAAAAAAATTTCAGCCCAAACCCCTAAACTTGACTTTGGGAAGTCAGAAAGGGGTTTTTGGGGAAGATGGTTTTTTTAAAGTCATCTATTTTTTATGGGAAAGCTTGAAAATTCAAAAACGTGAAAAAAACAGGGTTGGTTTTACTCTGAAAGCCGGGAAAAATTTGTACTGTTCAGCATGCAAGCTTTTTTTCTACCAAAAAAAAAATACCTTCACACGGGGGTTCAATAAAAAACGGGAAAAATTCCCAAGCGTTTCGGGGAACATGAAACAGCCCCATCACGGACCCTGCATTTTACCCCAGTGTTTTTTCGGGGCCCCAAAAAAAAGGTTTGTTGGTTCTCTTTTAAAAAAAATTTTCAAACTAAAAAAGGCGCACTTATTGGGGAAAAAGAAAGTTCAAGAAAGGGGTTGTTGTTTTTAAAAAATTCTTAGCTCAAAGGGGACTTGCTTTCTCCGGGGGAAAAAATTGGGTTTTTTTGGTTGGGAAAAACCCAAGGGGAAATTTTCCCTAGGGTCAAAAAACTGTTAGCACAATTCGATCCATTCTTAGAAAATATGTGTCACCCCTTTGGGAATGCAGGGGGGGCACTGTATCTTACATGCCCTCTACTATATCCCAAAAATTTATAAAACCCTAAAAGACAAAGGGAAAGTCCTCAAAAACATAAAAAGCAGCTGTAAAAAACCTCCCAAAATACTTGCTTTAATTTTTAAAATTCTAACCCCAGAAAAATTTCACATACAGATAAATTAAATTTCCCTTTGTTGTTTTAAACGCCCCATTTGGAAACCCCTTTGGAGGGGGCGTTTTTAAAAAATTTTCTTTCCCCTCTTTCAGGCCTAAATGGAGAAACAATGACGAATGTATTTCGGGAACTCTGTTGAAAAAGATTTTCTCTATTATGGATTGCCGTGGCCGAGCAAAGACAATGCAAAGAAACATGTCGGGAAAGTAAAATGGTTTTGCAAGCCCGTATCAAGAAAATTAAAACCCACTTGCTGAAGGGGGCCCCCTGCTCAGCAAAATTCTCTTAATCTTGTTGGGTCATTTTTGTGGGGAGTGTTGTGTCGCTACATTTTTCCTTTTTTTGGGGTTTTAAAAAGCACTTTTTAATTTTTTTCTCTGCTTAAAAAGAAATCGGGGGAAATATCAAAAAAACCATTCAGGGGAGATGTCATAAAAATCATAAACAACAAGGGGGGCCAGCGCAGCATGATGCAACAAAAGTTTGAAAGGGACAGCTTTCCCTGAAAAAACGTTCTGCTTTGACCCAAATAACAGAGGAGGAAGACCAGACAGAAAACCCAAACAAGAAGCGAAGCACCCCACCTTAGCATAAAAAAGGAAGATTTTAAAAATTGGCCTTACTCTGTGTGTTTTGGGGAAGTATACTGGAAGGGTTTAAAATCCCACGAACAAGACACTTCAGAAAATTGAATTGGGAAATGGCTACTTGTGCTAACCTCTATGCAGGTTTAAGGGGAAAATTTTGTAAGCTCATTTCCCAAAAATGATAAAGCTTTTGAAATGTTTAAAAAGAGAAAGCAAAACTGTGCTGAAAGAAACATTTACCGGGTGATCATCGCGGTGGGAAGGGGAAAAAGGGAAATTTTTAAGAGCCAAACAATGAAATTGTGTTGCAAACCCAAGGGCAGAAAATGTAAGACAGCTACATATTTCTTCATTCTGGTTCACTGATTACAAAATTTTGGTGAAAAAAAAAGGGAAATCTACCAGAACCCTCAAGAAAATTTTTGGGATTTCTTTTCAAAATTACTACAAGGCCAGATGCAAAAAATTGAAAATTAGAAGCTGAAATTAAAAGTTGCAAAAACCACCTTTCAGCAGATGTTCAGGACATTTGATGAAAAATATTTTAATTTTTTTTGGTATATGAATCAGATTAAAAGCCCACCTGAAAAATGTGCGCCCTCAGCTGTTTTAAAAAACTTTTAAGAAATGCAGGTATCTCAAAAACCTTCCTAATGTTGACATAGGGGTTCGCCTTTCCCAAACACTTCCAGCTACAAACCTGGGGAAGGAAACTTTTCTTTTTTTCTGTTTTAAAAAGAGTAAAAAAACCAGCCCCTTTCAACAAGGAGCCAAGCCCAAATTGGTAACCTGGGCCCTGTTGACCTTTGGCCCTTAACTAACAAAAAAATATTATTTTCAGAAAAAATTGTTGTTTTTTCCAAATTGAAACCCAAGAAAAAAGTTTATTTAAATTTGCCGTGAATATAAAAAATTTCTTTATTTCTTGAGTTTTTTATGATTTGATAGTTTATGCATGATGCAATGATAAATAATGGTCAGTGATTTATAAAGGGAAAAATAGGTTTTTTTTAGTGGTTATGCGGGAATATAACAGGTACATGATGTCACAACTTTAATACCCCTAATCTAGTAATACATGCTGTCTTGAGTTTATTCTTTAAAAAACCCTGAATTTTAACAAGAGTTTTAAAAAGGGGTTGGGGAAAAAGGTTTTTGGGTTTTCTTGATGACTTTCCCCATTAAATTTTAAACTAAATATCCCCGAATTATTTTAAATTTGACCTTAAAAAAGGCTCACACCGAAACCCCCCCCCCCCAAACTGGAAGGGGGCGCTTCGCTTACCCGTAACCCAAGGGGGCCCCCTCCCAAACTGGGAAAAGTTAGGGGCCCCGGAGGGCCTTTTTTTTCCCCGGGTCTGGGGGAGTGGCTGTGTTATAAAAGCGACCAAAACCCCTTTTTGAAGAGGGAAAGGGAGGAAGGGGGGGGGGTCCCCGTGGTGTGATTTGTGGGGGATTGGGGTAGGTAGAAGGGGTTTGGGTTTTGTTTTGGGGTATATGGGGCCCCGAAAATGATGTTTAAAATTTTAAAAAAACTTTTGTTTGAGATGTCTTATGAAATTTTTTGAGGTCCCTGCCAAAAAAACAGTGGTCGGTGGTGATTGGGGAAATGTGTTGGGTGCGTTTTAAAAACTTGAACCGAGGGGGGCGGTTTCTGTTCGCTTAATTTTTGGGGGACTTGTTTTTCTGGGGGGGGGCTGGTAGATGTACGAAAAGGGGCGTGAATTTGGGGGTTGGTACTTTTTTTGCATAGGGGTATTGGGCCCTTTAGATAGAGTTTTATGTTTTTCGGGGGGTGGTCGTAATTTAATGTGGTGGGTTGAATGTCTTTTTTTTCCGACCACCGGGGAGTTTTTTTAGAGCTCGAAATGGGGGGGGGGGGGGTCTCCCGGGAAACGTTTTTAAAGGGGTACTGGAAAAGGATTGCGGATGTACAAAGTGAAAATGATAGGGCCCCTTAAAACCGGGGCTTATGGGGGGGGTAGAAACCCTTTTAGGGGGGTGGGATTTGTGCGACCCGGGGGGATGAGGTTGTGAACCTCGAATCAAAGGGTTTTTAAGTGCAACGGGGGGAAGGGGGCCACTCGCTTGGGGTATGGGTTTTTGAGGTACCTGGAGGGTCATTCCCATGACAATTTTATGCACAGGGAGAGGCCTCTGGGGTTTTTCCAGTGGATGAGATTGATGCTCTTAGAGAACCCAAAAACCCGGTATTTAAAAATAAGGTTTTTGATGGGGATGGATTTCCCGGGGGGGTGGAAAGGAAAAGGGTTTGTGGGGTTAAAAAGCCATCTGCTTGTGTCTTACGAAGTTTAGGGCACAAAGGCGAAAGGGGGAATGAAATTGTGAGTTTAGTGGTTGGGAGGATGAAGTTGACGGGGATGTGAGGGGCAGGGCTTTAAAAACAATGGGGGATAGTTTTTTTTGTCGATAATGGAGTAAGCTCCAGATGGAAAGTAAAAGACGCAGTGAGCAGCGATACAGGGAAATTTGGGGGGAAAGGGGTAGAAGGCGAGGTTAAATGAATTTTGACGCCCCTTTTCATGGGTGGGCCCATATCTTGGGAAGAGGTGTGGGGGGCACTACAAGGAATGATAAGGGAAGGCTCCAGGCTTGATGGGATCCCTTTTGAAATTTTTTATCAAACATTGGGGGGTAATACGGACTTTTATGGCTCGTTTACTCAGTGCGATGAGGGGGGGGGGGGGGGGTTTAGGTCGGGTTTAGCCCACGGGAGGTTGGTTTTAATTTGGAAATTTTGATTGCCCTTAGCGATTTAAGGGCTACCCTCCCCTATCGTTGATGTGTAGTGTTATAAAACTATTGCGAAAAATTTTTTATGAATAGAAAATTTAAGGAAAAATGTTTGATAAAGGGAATCCATAAGAAAATCAGTTTGGTGGCCAGGTAGGTCAATGTATTTAAAGGTCATGGGGAAAATCAGGGGGTTTTTTTGAGGGTGCCCGGGGGGGAGGGGGGGGGTGGTGTTTTGGCTTTAGATGGGAAGCCGCTTTTGATAGTGTGGAAGGGAGGGTCCCGTGGAAATTTTTTGAGAAAGGAGGGGGTTTTTGGGGGTGAGGTCATCATGTTTTTTTTTCCCCGTTCGGATTTTAAATGGGGGCCGGGGAAATTAGGTGTTTTTCTACCCCTTTAGCAGGGGCAAACCCTCAGGGAAAGCCCCCTGTCTAAATTCTTTTTTTCATGATGCAGGACCCTTTTTTTTTGGGTGTTTGTGGGGGGGGAAAAAGAGACATCATGGGGGCCGAGTGTGGTCGACCGACCCTTGTGGGTTTTATTTGATGATACTACTGTGTTTTACGTTTTACGGGGGCAATTGGGTTTTGTTGGGGACTTTTTGACCCTAATTGGCAAGGGGAAAGGGGATGAGTGTTTTAAAAGAGAAAAAAGAAGATTATGGAGTTGGGGGAGTGGGTGGGGGGTGGGGGGATTTCGGAAAGGGGGGGACTGTGGTTTGGGGATCACTATATGTTGGGGTTCATTTTAAAGCGGGAACGATCAATGAGGGGTGTAAAATTTGGGGGGGGGGTTTTTCATAGTGGGCTTTGGGGCGCTTTAAAAAGTCTCCCGGGCCCCGACAAAATTTAACCCTGCATCAAGGGCGGTGGGCATTAAAGTCCCGGGTTTAAAAGCAAATATGGCATGTTGCTGTACTGTACCCTGTTTTCAGGGGACGTTTAAAGTCTTTTTTCAAAGTTTATCGATTTTTTTGGGGGTTCAGGTTGCGATTGGGTCACCAAAAGCGGTGGTGGAGGGCACCAATTTTAAACGGGAGGGTTTGGGTCTCATTCCTTAGACCCAGAGCTCGTGTTGGCATTTTTGTGAAGCGTCGTTTTCTCCGATGGTGGGAAGCATTGGTTTAAGTGAATTGTATCACGACCCGCGCAGGTGGTGGGGGGGGGGAGGGGTTTAATTAGGTGTGACACAATACCCGCGTTTTTTATTGGCATGGGGCGTGCGCAATAATACCTTTGAAAAAGGGGGGGGTATGGAGAGAGTGTGGGGCGAGTTTGGAAAGGGAAAGTATCCTTTTATGCCCTTTGGGGGGTTATTGGGGGCGGGTTCAACATTTTCGTTGCCTGCTCAAGTACAGGAAATGGTTTTTAAAATTTTTTTATAAATCGGGCCCTCCCGGGGGGTGTTTTTTAAAGGGGGTTTGGGGAAAAAATGGGGTTGTCCCCGGGGTGCGGGATGGAGGAAAACTGCTTTTCACATTTTGTATTTCTGTGAGACTTTAGGTTTTGGTACGAGAGTGGTTCAAAAGGGTTTTGCGTTTTTTGGTTTTGGGGGGGGGGGGGGAAAGGGTTTTTTTGGTGCTCCGGGAATTGAGTTTTTTATGTAGGTGGGGGTTTACTTTGGGGTACAACGTGCAGTGCGTACGTTTTTGGCCGTTATTTTTTCGCAAAGAGGGACGTTGAAGGGAAAAAGAAAAATTAGGGGTTTTTGCGGGGGCGATTTTTAATTACAAAAAGGCGAAATAGGTTGGTATATGAGGGGAGATGGGAAAAACCCCTTCCCGCTGAATTTTAAAATCTTGGGGTTACGAGACTTTAGATAGTTGGTGGTTCCGTGGGTAATCTAATTGGGGTGGTCAGTTGTGTCTTAATTTTTGTTGTCAAGTACGTGAAGTTTTTGGATCTCCTTGTTTTTGTGCGTCTCCTAGTGCGGTGACCAAAGATATATCTTTTAAGGGTTTGTTTTTACGCTTTTAGGAATGTTTTCCCTATGTATGGGCCCCAAAACAAGTCTTTTGTGTACATTTTGTATATGGTGGCTTCCTAGGGGCAGTTGAACGTTTTTTTATTTCTGTTTATAACTTTATGCCGTTGTCCCGGGGCTTTTCAAAAAGTTATTATCTTGCAAGTGTTTGGTTTTTTTGTAAGTGGGATGGAGCTTGAAATATTTTGGGGGAAGCAGGATTTTTTAATGTTTGCTCTCTTTAGTGTAAAGTTTTAATTGTAGCTGCTTGCATTTTCTTTTCTTTGTGTTTTTTTTGAGATGTAAATATCACAGTGTAGTTTCGTTTTGTTATATTAGATATTTTCATTGGTTTTTGAATTGTAAACGTCATCCTGAAACCCCCTTTAACGTAATCCTATCCTTTTTCAATGATAAAACCCGTGGGATTCGCTCAAAATTTAAAGTATTGTTTTGCTCTTTTAAAGGGACCTGAGTTCTTAGATTAAGTCTTGGATACGTTTTTTGGCAGGCGGAAAACCACGCCCAGTTATTTTTCCAGATGTGTACATGTTGTATAATACGTGATTTTTTGGGGTATTGTGTTTAATTTTTTTTGTGCTCGGATTTTTGTCACATTGTTTTTTGTTTATCTTTATAATTTTTCCCGTGTTTTGGGTTTTATTATTTATTATAAAAATTTGGGAGTGCCTGGTATTCGTTTACATTTAATTTTTGTACCCCAAAAATATTTTGTTTCCTGAGTTTTAAAAAAAATATAAAAAAAAAAAAAAGCTCCCTTAAAAAAAGTCCATTGTATTTGAAAATTTCTGATGGGTCCCAAACAATTTTCTACGACATTGTAACTAAACTACAAAAAAATCTGAAATCAATTAAATTTCATTTAACTGTAGTTCCACCTGATCATACCAAATCAGTGAACTTCCCTTTCTTTGAGCACATTATTTACCCCTCATACCTTATCAAGTATTCCCAACCACTCCCTACACTTCATTCATCCATCCCCTCACCAAATCTTCGGCTCATAACCAAAACCTATGCATATTACTTAGCATACAAGCCCACTACATATCCAACCACAGCTTTCATTATGCAAGGACGTATCAACCTCGCAACATTGTCATATTGCTCAAAATTCAAAATGCAAGATATTAAAACATGTTTTTAAAACAACATCAGCCTTTCTTTCACGAGATAATCAAAAGTCTTTTATTTATCACACTGGCCGATTCCCACCAAGGCAGGGTGGCCCGAAAAAGAAAAACTCTCACCATATCCACCCCATCACTGACTTGCCAGAAGGGTGCTTTCCCACTACAGTTTTTAAACTGTAACATTAACACCCTCCTTCAGAGTGCAGGCACTTTTATTCCCATCTCCAGGACTCAAGTCCGGCCTGCCGGTTTCCTGAACCCCTTCATAAATGTTACTTTGCTCAAAACTTCAACAGAAACATCAAGTATTAAAAACCATTTGTCTCCATTCACTCCTATCAAACACGCTCACGCATGCCTGCTGGAAGTCCAAGCCCCTCGCACACAAAACCTCCTTTACCCACTCCCTCCAACCTTTCTAGGCCGACCCTACCCCCGCCTTCCTTCCACTACAGACTGATACACTCTTGAAGTTTTCTGTTTCGCTCCATTCTCTCCACATGTCCAAACCACCTCAAAAACCCCTTCCTCAGCCCTCTGGACAAAAATTTTTGGGTAACCCCGCCCTCCTCCTAACTTCCAAACTACGAATTCTCTGCATTATTTCACACCACACATTGCTCTCAGACTGACATCTCCCATGCCTCCAGCCTTCTCCTCGCTGCAACATTCATCACCATGCTTCACCCCCAAATAAAAGAGCGTTGGTAAAATATACTCTTTACATTCCCCTCTTTGCCTCCAAGGCCCAAGTTTTTTGTCCCCACAGACCCCTAATTTGCACCACTCACCCTTTTTCCCTCATCAATTCTATGATTCACCTCATCTTTCATAGACCCACCCGCTGACACATCCACTCCCAAATATCGAATACATTCACCTCCTCCATACTCTCTCCCTCCAATCTGATATCCAATCTTTCATCACCTAATCTTTTTGTTATCCTCATAACCTTACTCTTTCCTGTATTCACTTTCAATTTTCTTCTTTTGCACACCCTACCAAATTCATCCCCCAATCTCTGCAACTTCTCTTCAGATCTTTCCCCAAAAGCACAATGTCATCAGCAAAGAGCACCTGTGACAACTCCCACTTTTTGTGTGATTTTTTATCTTTTAACTCCACGCCTCTTGCCAAGACCTCGCATTTACTTCTTTACAACCCCCTCTATAAATATATTAAACAACCACGGTGACATAACACATCCTTGTCTAAGGCCTACTTTTACTGGGAAATAATTTCCCTCTTTCCTACATACTCTAAATTGAGCCTCACTATCCCGTTAAAAACTCTTCACTGCTTTCAGTAACCTACCTTCTACACCTACACCTGCAACATCTGCCACATTGCCCCCCTATCCACCCTGTTTATACGCTTTTTCCCAAAACCATAAATGCTACAAAGACCTCTTTACCTTTTTTAAATACTGTTCACTTATATGTTTCACTTGTAAACACCTGGTCCACACACCCCCCACCTTTCCTAAACCCTCCTTGTTCATCTGCTATCCTATTCTCCGTCTTACTCTTAATTCTTTCAATAATAACTTACCATACACTTTGCCAGGTATACTCAACAGACTTATCCCCCTATAATTTTGCACTTTCTTTTATCCCCTTTGCCTTTTTACAAAGGAACTATGCATGCTCTCTGCCAATCCCTAGGTACCTACCCTCTTCCATACATTTATTAAATAATTGCCACCAACCACTCCAAAACTATATCCCCACCTGCTTTTTTTAACATTTCTATCTTTATTCCATCAACCCCGGCTGCCTTACCCCCTTTCATTTTACCTACTGCCTCACGAACTTCCCCCACACTCACAACTGGCCCTTCCTCACTCCTACAAGATGTTGTTCCTCCTTGCCCCTATACACGAAATCACAGCTTCCCTATCTTCATCAACATTTAACAATTCCTCAAAATATTCCCTCCATTTTCCCCAATACTCTAACTCTCCATTTAATAACTCTCCTCTCCTATTTTAACTGACAAATCCATTGTTCTCTAGGCTTTCTTAACTTGTTAATCTCACTCCAAAATTTTTTTCTTATTTTCAACAAAATTTGTTGATAACATCTCACCCACTCTTTCATTTGCTCTCTTTTTACATTGCTTCACCCCTTTTTAACCTCTCTCTTTTTCTCCATATACTCTTCCCTCCTTGCATCACTTCTACTTTGTAAAAAACTTCTCATATGCTAACTTTTTTTTCCCTTACTACTCTCTTCACATCATCATTCCCCCAATCGCTCCCCTTCCCTCCCACACCCACTTTCTGTAACCACAAATTCTGCTGAACACTCTAACACTACATTTTTAAACCTACCCCATACCTTTTCGACCCCATTGCCTATGCTTCATTAGCCCATCTATCCTCCAATAGCTGTTTATATCTTACCCTAACTGCCTCCTCTTTTAGTTTATAGACCTTCACCTTCTCTTCCCGATGCTTCTATTCTCCTTGTATCCCATCTACCTTTTACTCTCAGTGTAGCTACAACTAGAAAGTGATCTGATATATCTGTGGCCCCTTTAAACATGTACATCCGAAGTCTACTCAACAGTCTTTTATCTACCATTACATTAATCCAAAAAACTACTGCATTTCGCCCCAATCATATCTGTATACTTTTTATCCTCTTTTTCTTAAAAATGTATTACCTATAACTAAACCCGGTTTCTATACAAAGTTCAATCAAAGGGCTCCCTTTTTTTTTCACCTGGCCCCCCAAAAATTTTCCCTACCAACACCCTCTCAAAAAGTTTCCCCTATTTAGCATTCAGGCCCCTTTACCACAATTACTCTCTCATTTGGGTTAAAGGCTCCTTTTACATTCATTAAAACATCCCCCAAAATCTCTTCTCTACCTCTGCATTCCTTTTTTCCCCAGGGAAACGCTTATTATAAACCCAACTTTTTTCGCACCCACTTTTATTTTAATCCACATAATTTTTAAAATTTAAAATTTTCATATTCTCTTTTCTCCTTCCAAAAATGATCATTCAACATTCTGTTTCCCTTTTTCCCTTTGCTCAAACTCTTTTCAGATACCCCAGATTTAATCCCATTTTTTTTCCCCCCCCCAAAAATCCCCTTCCCCCTTTCACCCTTTGTTTAGTTTTGGGGCCAGGACACCCCAAATTTTTTTTCATTCATAAATCAGCAATCATCTTTTTCCCTTGTCATCCGCACTCATCCCGCACATTTAAGCACCCCATTTTTTTTAAAAATTTTTTTCTTCTTCTTTTTTTTATTTAAATGTCTACAGGAGGGGGTTTTCCTACCCCCTTCCCCTCCCCTTGCTTTTTTAGTCGCCTATTCGAAAAGCATGGTTTTACGGAAAAAAGATTTTTTTCCCCTTTCCCCCCGGGAAACAATAGAAGAAATAAAGGGGAACAAGAGCTTTTTTAAAAAAGGGGGAAAAAAAAAACCCAAAAGGTATTTTTATATTATTGCATGTGCTTTCTTTCTGGGGAAGTGTGCCCAAAGTGTAAGTGGGGTTTGCAAGATACCCCTGCAAATCTAGCGTGTTTATGAGACAGAAAAAAAGAAACCAGCAATCCTCCTCATGCAAAACAGTTTCAGGTTTTTTGTTCCCACAGTATTGGCAGGACGGTGGGTTTTTCCCCTGGGTGGTTGCTTTTCTATTTTTCCTACTACCTGAATTACACAAAAATTTTTTAGTGGGAAAAACCCTTTAAAATAACTCAGTGTTAAGGTTTACCATACGACAATACCATTTTTCTTGTCAATTTTTAAAATGTTTCCCTTCACAAAAACCCCCCTTTTCTAAACCCCTTTTAATACGGGGGCCCAAAGTTATACAACCCTTGGGTTTCTCAAAACCTTTCACACTAAACTACAGGGACAAACCCGGGAAACCACTCTTTACTTGCCTTCCCGCCCCTCACTTCTTTCGCAAAAAATTCTTAACTCATCCCCACTCCCCCTCCGAAAACTACAGTAAACCCGTTAAAAAGGGAAATTTCCATTTCCCTTAAAAAAAAATTTTCCCTCCCCAAAAATGAAGAGTCTATTGACCGAAATTTTCGCGGAAGGGCTCTGGAAAACGTGCCCTCCATGTCCCCCTTTAAATAAGTTTTTTCCCTACGGGGACGTTCTATATATACCTGCCGAAATTTTGCCCTAATTTAACCCCCCTCCCCGTTTCCCTCTTTCCCCCAGGAAATTTTCAGGAAATCCGTCACTACATACATAATCGCCCTTTTCTTTGTCCTCGGGGAAAACCCCTCGCCCTTTTCCCCCCCCTACCGAAATTTCCCCTACCCTTTACATTTTTCCCCCCCCATCAACCTGAAAACTCTCGCCAACCCCCCCTTTTACCTCCCTAACTCTTCACAAAAATTTAAACGGGTGGAAGCTGTTTCCGGTTCACCAGAGTGATGAGGTCGATTCCCCCCACCAATCCCATTACACACAAAGCAGTTTTTGATGCTAATTTTCCCAAATTTTAAAATCTAAAAAACAAATTCCCCTCACTCTGGGCCCTTAACCAAGTTTTCGAAAAAAATTCCTTATAATTCCCCAACCCTCCCAAGGGGGGTATCCCGATACCCCCTGTATGGTTTCTTTTTCCCTACTCATCCCCACCAACCCCCCCCCTTTAAGTTTTGCTCCCTCCCCAACCAAAAACAAAAACCCGTAGCATATTCTCACATTCAAGTAATTTTTTTTCCACACCACCACCTTCGCACTTTCCTCCATCCCCCTCCCAAACTCTTCCCCCTTTCTCACCCCCCCTCCCACCCTAAAAAACCTCTTTTTTAATTACAGAGCCTTACTCTCGGCCCCAACGCTAAAAGTCCCCCTCCTCCTCTGGTATATTGGGACATTGAAAACCCCTTTAAACTAAAACCCAAAATTCCCCCCCCCAAAAAACCCCAAAGAAACGTAACACCCTCCTTGTATCTTTTGGGAACCTCCTGCACCCGTAATGGATACACCACAGCTTATCCCACTTTACTAAAAACCAATGAATTTACTATAATCCCCCCTCTGTAGTAAGGTGACTCCCCCCCCCATAAACTCCTTATCCTTTTTAAACTGCTTTCCCCACCACCCCAAATACGCCCAAACCTTCACACTCCCCCTAAGTTTTGTTTCCCAGGCCTTTTTGCAGGCGTTGGGGAAGTCATCAGAATCTGATGTAGCTCCCCTCTTTCTCGGGGAAAATTTCACGTTACCAGTTTTGGGGTCAGGTGTTCCCTCTTGATAAAACCTCCCCCTGAGGAGGGTTTAGTGATTAAACGGACGATCCCAAACCACCATCACGCCCCAAAATATCACGTCCCCGACTTTCTGGAAAGGCGTTTTCTCCGAGGGACCCCTCGTTCAGGTTTTAACGTTCCCTCAGGAAAGTGACAAAGTCTTAAAAAACCTAGACAATTCCTCCTCAATCTCCAAAACCCTTTTTCCCTGAAAATTGCTGCTTCCTCCTTATCCAGTTTAATTATTATTATTATAAAAAGGGGGGGGGAAGCCCCAAAACCCCTTTAGGATTATACAGGCCTAGGGGGGGGTTTGGAAGGCATTCGGGTTTAAATTTTTCAGGGAACTGGAGCACGATCCAACTAAAAGCACAGACCCAATTCCCTAGGTTTAAAAGGGGAGCCCTCACCAGCATAAAGGAGCCTTTCCCTTGGGGGGGCCCCCTTACCCAGAGGAGGGGGACACCTAAAAACGGGGCAGCTGGGGGAGGGATTTCCAAACTCCCCCTCCAGCCCTTTTGTCCCCGATCCACTATCTCGCCCCCACGGGGAACACCACGCCCTCCTTTCCGATGTTTTTTTCCCTCACCTTTCCACCCTTTTTAAGAGGGGGTGAGGGCGTCTACCAAGGGGCCCGGCACACGTCTTCGCTTGTCCAGGTTTTGCCGCTAGTGATCATACTCCCACATGGGGCCGTACGTCGGGTTTCCCGGGTAATAACCTAACCTGCGTCCGGGAAATTTTTGTGATTTAAAAAGGACGGTATTGGGGTTTTCCTCAAAGTCATTTTGAGGTTTAAAAGAAACCCCCCTTTGGCAGACCAGCAAAAGGGGCCTGCCGCCCACGTACCAAAGTTTTAGCATTTAAGCACCGTTCCCCTACGTCTCAAAAAACTTTCCCCGGTATTTCCCCCTCGTCCCCCTCAAAAGGGGAAGTTGCGTAACTTAATTTCCCCGTATAATTTCCGTGGGAAAAATTACATTTTCACAATGACCCAATGGTTTTTTGTGAGTTAAGATCCCTGTCCTGTAAAAGGGAGACCAACGATTCGTAAACCCTTGCCGTGAGCAGTTTGACGAAAATTCTTTTGCCCCTTTTTCCCTTAAGTTTATTCTTTTATGCCATACGTCTCCCGGGAGATCTTTGGGAATAAGACTTGCGCCGAATAGGCGTTTAAAACATTCCTTTTAAGTAGCTCCCAAAGCCGACCAGTATTTATCTGGCGTTCAGTTTTTAAATGCCCTTTTGGGCAACCCCCAGGTTTCACCTTCGTTGTTTAGCAGCAGCGCGGGCAGCACCACTTCCCCACCAATTCACCGGTAAAATGACAAAGGGGGCCCCGCCCAAAAAACCCGCGAAAGGGGTGCAGGCAAAAACCCCACTCTTTCCGTGGTTAGGCACCCAATGACTATTATTACGTAACTTTTATTGAGATGTTTTAAAAAAAAATATATAGAATTAAAAATCTTTTCCCTTTGTTCATCTATCTAATATTTCATTGCCCTTTTCCATATTTTTTTGTTAAAATGAGAGTAATCAGCTTATAAAATAAATATTAAATTTTTATCTTTCCCCTTTTCATTTAAAGTATATATTTTATGATGAATTATTTTGGTAAAGGAAAAGGAAAATTCACCTGGGTAAGACCAATTTTTGCTTTTGTGGGCCCACCTCTGCACTACTCGCCTGACGCCAGGGTGACGTCATGGGGGAGTGGTGTGGGGGTTGGTAGAAAAAACACCTCTCTGTCTTGAGTAGGTCCTCTCTGCCCTTTCTTGGGTTTTCTTTTACTGAGAAGCTGTAGCAGTTTTAGCGTTATCCCCTCAGTCCCCTTAAAAAATAGAGTTTTGTAAAGCTTTTACCCAAATGGGGTTTCCCAAATTTTTAAGCTTTTATCGTCTCTAGTTAAAGAGGGCTAAGTAAAATTTATCCAAATTTTTTATTTAAAATTTCCCCTTCAGTTTAGAAAAGGAGGGATTATAAAATAAAGGTTTCCATTTTAAAATTCATTATAGAATATTTTCGTAAATTCGTTATATTAAAAAAAAAATTTTCATGAGTATTTTTCGATAATATGATTTCCTTTACTCAGGCCAAAATTTTATTACCAAATTTTTAAGGTCAATATAATAAAGATTTTTTTGTGTGTGTTTTAAGCTTTATTCCTGAATACTTAATTTGTGAGGTTGCGAGTTTTCTTCACTGAAGGTTCTTTGGGTTGAAGGGGAAAAATGCTTTTAAAACAAACATTAAGCCCGGTGAGAGCCTTTTAAGTTTTTTTTTGGAAAGGGAATTTGGGGTTTTAAACCCCGGCCATTGCAGGGGAAATTAATGTTTTGGGGAACTTGGGATTAATTTAAAAGGGGTTCACTTTTAAAAAAAATTTATGGCTACACAAGTACAGGGGTTCCCTTTGGGGTTGCAGTTTTTGTCCCCAGTTTTTTTATGGTTTTTTAATTTTTTAAAAGGGTTACGGAAAGATTTGCTTTGCGGATAAAAGGGATTTTGGGTTGGGGCTGCATATGGCATTCTCTGAAGGGTGTTGTCCCCATTGTTCCATTCCCGAAAAAAGTATTTTTTGCCTTTGGCTGGCAAATCCCTTTCTGATGTGTTTTTAGGATCGGGAAATTTCCCAAATGGAAAAATTTGGTTTTGTTAAAAGGTTCAGGTTTTAAGTTTCTTGGTTTTACCCTCTTTGCTGTATAGCCCTTGTGGCTTTGCGCTTCTTTTTGAATTTAAAATAATGGTTTAGCCTTTGACAAACACTAAAAAACTTAGCCCCTCATTTTTTCTGCATCGCTCTTGGGCCGTTTTAGGGCCCTTTGCCTGACGCTTCAGTAAACCTGACAGCGTGGTACAAGGAGGTGTTGTGTCTCTGTTTACACCATGGAAAAAAATTTCTGGTGTTAAAAGGGGGGTTTGTCATTGCAGGGCAATTAATACTATTGGGATTGAACTGCTTTGAGGGGCGATTACAACCCAGTTTAGCTCAGATAAATTTACCCCAAAAAATTTAAACAAAGGGGGGAAATTTTTGGAGGTTGCAGGTTTTTAAAGTACTGACCCTGCCAACTATCCGTTTGAAAAATTTGGGGGGGGTCTTTTAAAAAAAGAGACGAGGCCCCTTTGTATTGCAGGGGAGGGGAAAGGGGGGGGGGGGGGGGGAGGGCGTTTTGGGGTGGAAAGGAAAATTGGATGGGAAAGCGGTTTTATCTTTAGTAAGTTGTAAGCCCTGCGGAGAATAGCCGAAGGTTTCGAAAAAAATTTGTGTGTTTAGGGCCTTTTTTATTTTTTGCGTTTCACTTCCCGGAAAGGTTGGCGGGTAGGGGGGGTTTACTGGAAAAAGTCATCAGGGGCGGCTGACGTCGAACCCCAAAGGGGGGGGCTATGTCTTTAACCCCCCTCAGAGATTTGGGTTTAAAGGGGTATTAATTGGGGGAAAAAGGAAATATTTTATCGAAGGGGGGTATGCTGCAAGGTTGGACAGGTGTTTTATTTTTCCCAAGGAAATTGTTGCAAAGTTTTTAATACGGTCCCAGACGGTCTTGTCGATTTATTGGGCAGTGTAAGGAGGGAAAAGGGGGTGGGGGGGGGGTGGCGGGGAAATTTTTCGGGCCCTTTTTGGAAAATTTAAAAATTTTGTGTGTTTAAATGATTTACGAAAGGGTTTTGGGGGGGTTTTTTTATGGGTTTTTTTTGGGGAAAAAGGGGTTTAAAGGGGAAACTCAGGAGCGGGAGAAGACATTGTAAAATGGGGGGAAATCGGTTGCAAAAGAAAGGATAAAAAACCTTTTTCGTGAGGGGGGTAAAAGTTTTAAACCCCTCTAAAAAATGGGGGTAGTGAATTATTTAGAAAGGGTCGATTTAAAAGGGGTTTTTAAGGGGAGGGAAAGGTTGGTGGTTGGTTTTTCCCCTTGGGGCGAGAAATTTTAGAAATAAAAGGAGCTTGCGAACGTTGCTAATGAGCGGTTTCAAGCAGTGCGGGTGCAAGCAGGATTAGAAGAAGTTTTGTGGGAGACAAGCCATCTGCGTTTTGTGTTGCGGCAGCAAAAGCAAAAGCAGGCGCTGATGGCAATCCCGAGCTTGGAGGTACATGAGACGATGGGAATCCATAGAGCAGGTCAAGTTTATAAGAAACACGAAAAGCTATGAGTGCATATGCAGATATGGGGGTATAAAAAATACTGGGGTGTGGATGAAGTGGAATTAAATAGGGTGTGCACATATGCCAAGTGCAATTTGGGTCAATAGTGATAGGAAGGCTTTGGGTTTGGAGACATACTGAGGAGGAAATTGAAATTGCTTTTACACAGAATGAGAAAGGGCAAAGCCCGGGTATTGATGGTTTACCCGGGGGAATTTTATTTACAAACATTGGGCGTTGAATTGGGAAGTTCATGGTAAGATTATTAAATTGTATGAAGGAAAAGGGTACGTTAGGGAATAAGTAGAATACAGCAATTGTGGTGCTGGTCCGGAAAAGGCAAAGGGCAGCCAGACCTTGGGAGTATAGGGCAGTATCGTTGCTCTGTGCAGACTATAAGGTTTTCGCTAAAATTTTGGGTAATAGGGTGAAATGCGTGGTGGGGAGGGTTGTTTCCCCAATCGCAGTTTGGGTTGCCGGGCAAGTCGATGGTTAGAAGGTCACGGGATTTTAAGAAGTTTTGTGGGGGTGAAAGGTAGGAGGGGGAAGGGGGGCGGCTTTACTGGCCTTAGACTGCGAGCCGCTATTGATAGAGTGGAAAGAGGTGCACTGCAGAGTATACTTAGGAGAGAGGGTTATGGTGAAGAAATAGTTGGGTGGGTAAACACGCTGTATAAGGGAGCAAAGATGAGAGTACAAATAAATGGGTGTATGGGGACGGACTTTCAGATGGGTAGAGGTTTATGACTAGGGTGCCCTATGTCACAGATCTTATTTGCGTGTTTTCAGGATCCCTTTTACAGGATGGTTGAGAGTACAGTCAATTCCCGGGGTGAGGGGGGGTAGGGGAAGGTTATGTGGATGACACGACTGTTTTGGTGTGTGAACGGATGTCTATGAAAGTGTTGGAAGATGTGCGTGTGTTTGAACGAGCCACGGGTATGAAGGTAAATAGTGAAAAGTCAATGATCATGGGGTTGGGTACCTGGAAAGGGGGAGGAATGGTGAGCTGTAACGTGGTTAACACGACTGCGATGTCATTAAAGATTTGTGGTATTATTTATATTATTATTATTATTATTATAATCAAGGGGGAAGCGCTAAACCCGGAGGATTATACAGCGCCTGGGGGGGGGGATGTGGAAGGGGCCCATTCAGGCTTAATTTGGGGAACTGGAGCACAGATCCAATTCCCTAAATCAAGAGCCCCTCACCAACATCAAGGAACCTTCCTTGAGGGGGGTATTATTTATAGAGACGATGTGGATGTGGCGAGGGAGGAAAATTCAGTAAGGACGTTGGAAAAGGTCATTGGTCGTCTGGGTGTTTTGAGGCCCCAACATCTCACTCTGGCCCAACGTGTGATCGTTGTTAACTTTTTATTGTATAGTAAGGTGTGGCACATTGCGGCTGTATTCCCGATTACAGGGACAGCGATCAATGGAATGTTGAGACGAATATTTACCTTTTTGTGGGGATCGAGGTGTTATTGGTTAAAACGTGAGGTTGTTATGTTACCTGTCTGTCGAGGAGGTTTGGGATTGTTGGACTTAAAGCGTAGGGTAAAATGTGTTTTTCTAAAGTGGGAGGTTTGGCGTGTGGGTATGATGGCGGGAAATATGGAACAGGTATATATGAGGTTGAAAAAGTGGTATGAGGGAATGGAATTGAGGGAATGTGAGATTGTACTACTGACTTTGTTGATGGTAAGGGAACGGAAAAAACATTCGCATAAGGGTTTTAAGTAGGTTACTGGGGGGTACGTGCGCAGCTCCAGTAGAAGGTTTGTTCCCCATGTACTGTGGGAAAATATTTGGCTCAGATTTAGCAAGCTGAAATTACGGCCTAGGGTGCGTGAAGTCATGTTCCGTTTTTTGCATGGTATATTGCCGTCAGGGGAAATACTACGATCCAGAAGAGTCGTGGAAGGTGACGGGTGTGGGTTTTGTGGAGGAGAAGACACGGCTTTTCATGTTGTCTATTTATGCGAAGGTTTAGAAGATGTTTAGAAGTGGGGGGGAGAGGGGTGCAGGTCCTGCGCGCGTTTAATCTCGACATCGGTGGATTAGACCAGGGAGTTAGACGAGCTTTAGATTATATTATCGTGGATTACATTTATATTTCGTGGGTAATGAGGGGGAAAGGGGTAAGTGAGGTGAGAAGGCGTGTCCTTGCAATAACGTTTTATCGTACGATGTGTAGGAATGGGGAAAATGTATGGGTTGAGGGGGGGAATAAGGATTTTTCGGACGGTTATAAAAAGGCTAACTATTGAAAAGGCCTTGTGAATTTGTGAATAATATACGGGCATCCCGGGAAAGTTTCCGTGTAGGTCAGTGGGCAATAGCTGGCTCGTCTCTTGGGGAGGAGGTGTGAGTTGCGTGAAGATGAGTTTGGGCATGGATGTATTCTAGTTGTTATGGATGCATGTTTGTTGATTCTGGAGTTAGGGTTACTTACTATGCCTTTTGTGTACAGAATGACAGTGGTGCCTTTACATTATTTGTTATGTTTTTGAAGCTTTCCTTTTGTGTAAAGACTCTTTTTTTCTTGAGTCACAAGTTTTCTTAGTATTTTTGTTTTTGATTTTTTTTTGTAGGTCCAGATTTGGGTTTACAAACCTGCTTATATTTTATATATATATATATATATATATATATATATATATATATATATTATATATATATATTATATATATTTTATGCATGTTTTATCCCTTCCCTGTTACGGGTTCAATCTAGTCTGTGAGTCACCAAAGTATTAAAGGGGATATAACATGTGTACATTACTCTGAGTCGTCCAAATTTATCCTAAAAAATTATTTCGTAATGTTGTGATTTTTGTTTGTGATTCAAACGTGTCATAGGTATCAAGATTGAACACTACAGAATGGATGGAAATTGCTGACGTTTAAATATGATCGTCAATTTATATATTTATTATGTTAATGAATTTGTGTTAGAGTAAATCATTGAATTTTTTCTGTTGGAATTTCTAAAAAACAATTGTATATTTTTTATGCAAATTACATAAACTTTGTTTAATCTTTTATGTTAATATGTTTGTATGATGTGCATGTAGCTTATAATGGGTTTAGTGGGGTTTCCCCCAGTTTTAAATTTGTTGCGCAAAAAGTTATGTCTTTTGGTATTGTTGTGTTTCGTGAAACGTACGTATGCGTTTTATGGTGTTGTTTGTCGTATATATCTATTCGTATTAGTTACAAAGATTTTTTCTGGTATTTATGGTGTGAATCTTGGTTGTACTCTATAATATGTATGGTGATGCTATTTAATTTTTAAGCAGCCTTGTATTTATGATGTTTTAAAAAAAATAAAAAAAAAAAATTTTAGCCTTCAGTTCCAGCTGTAGTGCACTTCCATTTTTCTTGCTTCAGCAACCTTTTGGGGAGTTGCAACGATCTTGTCCGCCTCATCATCGCTCTGGCAGTGCGTGATGAACGTGATCAGTGAGAGAGTTTAACTAGCAGAGGGTTCCTTATGGTGTTACCTAGTTAGATTCGCGATTCCTTTTTAGAGTGATTTGATCTTGACATGTAGGCCTGCATTATGCAGGCAAAATTCCCTCCCCAACAGGGATAGCAGGGACGGAAGTTGGGGCTGTTGCTGCTTCATCGCTCAGAGCGAGCAGCATTGTACATACACTGCAGCTTTCTGTTGATATGCATCGTGTGAAATGGACTCCACAGAATGTATTATATATTTTTAATATCCTAATAATACGTTTTTCGTATATATATGCTTGACTAAGTGCATATAACAATGGTCTGCACTTGGAATGTTTTTTTAATTTTTATTTTTATTCATGGCTGCAATTTTACAAATTCTTGGGCTGCTCATTATAAATATCAAAACCATTTTGCTCTGTCACGTAAGGATTTTGAATAAAATACAAATTAATGATGAAAAAAAGTTATTTTTTAATAAATTATTACTTTATTAAAATATGGCAAGTAATCAGAAAAAAAACATTGTTAGTTTTAAGAGCACTAAATAAAAATCAATGATTTATTAAAAAAAATATGTCCAATGGTTAGCCTACTATTGAATAAAAGGAAAGAGGTGCTTCGTTTTCTTTCAAGCTGTGCATAAGACCTTTTTTAAATTCAGCAGAAAATCTGCCATCTTGCTGCATTTCATTTCCCCGGTATCGATTTCCTGGTGCAAATTAATTTTGAAAAAACCCGCTCTCATGTTCCTTACTCATTCCCTACAATTTTTGGGGGAAAATATTCATGTGTGAGTGAAAAAAAAGTGTCTTCATGCTCTTTCTAGCCCCAAAGTTTTTAAAAACTTAAAATCAGGTTTTGGGGACAATTTTTTTTTTTTTATATTCGGGGGGCGCCTGTTACCCGGATATTAAAGACAATCTGCTTGAAAAAAGCCATTCCCCTCGACACCTGCTAATGTTACAAAATGCTTGTCCTTTCAATTCCCGAATCTGAAGGCCAAAAAAGATTCCTCCCTTTTAGTCCCTTCACTTTACGAAGGAAACTTTGACCCAGGTACTTGAAAGCAGTTTCTTTTGTTAAAGGCCCTTAAAAAAATTTTTCAAACCCTAATTGATTTGGAGTGGTGCGGGGAATTTTTTGGGGAGTCAACTAAGGCACATTTTTCACTTTTTGATTTCGGGTAAGAAGGGTTCTTGGTGGCCAATCTTTTTGTTCATAGGCTGGCTGTCTCCCCTACTTCACAAAGCGCAGAAAAAAGGGATCTTGGTGATTCGCCTTAAGATTAGGGAGAAATAATTTTAAATCCTTTAAATGAGAAATTGTGTTCGGGTATTTGATGCAGATATTAGTGTTTTTCAAATTTGCGTAAGTTCTGAACATTTGGACATATGGGCAAGGGAAAAATGCAACTGTGTTGCCTTGTGAGAAATACACCCTTTTAAAAATTTTTTTTAAAAGAATCGTGAGTCTCCTTATTGTTTTGTTGACGCCCCATGTATTGAATAAGTCAGAAAATTTGGTCAGAAAAACAAAAGTTTTCTTTGTCAAGGAACTAAGTGAATTTCCTTCATGATGCGGTACCAAGGAAATGTTTTTCCCACAAACTGAGTCTGGTTCCTTCGTCTAGACCCAAGAACTGTGCACTTTCTTTGGGGAAGGTTAAGGCCACTCCCCAAGTCTTTGAGCTAACTTGGTGAAGGGTTGGGTCTCATTTTTTGGGGTTCTAGTCTATTCCTTTCCTTAAAATCACTGGTACAGACTTTGATAAAATTTTTGCCAGTTCAGGTGGCCAGGTCAGGAATATTTCGAGTGGGAAAGGCCTTTTTGTGAAGGAATATTTGGGTTATTATGCGTCTTTAGTTATGTTTAAATTTCCCGCTGCTTTAGCTGGTGGTTTTTGTTCCAGCCTACCCTGGTACCCCTAAGACATACATTTAGCTTTCCAACGACCACTTTGGGTTACTTGCAATCTTGCAAGCTTTGTGTGTTTCAAAAGATTTGTCCCGGTCTCCAATTTTTGCAGCGAAAATAAAAAAAGTAGCAGCACTTCAATAAAAAGTGATGTTGCCCGGGAAACAAAGGGGGGAATTGACTGCAGAATAATAAAAAGTCTTTTTAATTTTTGCGCCTCAGACATAATGATAATCTGAAAAAAAAAATATTAGAAATAACATTAGTGTCATATAAGGTAAGGATTTTATTGGAAATAACCTTTTCATTTATTTTGTTATATGAAAAAAAGAAAAGTAACGTTTTCCCTTTTAATTTACAAAATGATGTGAAGGATGAATAAAAAAAAAACTGAATCACACACACACACACACACACACACCACAACACACACCCACACCAAAAACACACAAAACCCAAAATGTTTTATATATATTTTATAATATATATATATATATATTTATATATATTTAAAATTATATAATATATTATTTATATTTTATATATAAAAGTAGTGTGATTTCTTCTGTCGGTTTTCCTTCCGCTCAGGGCTTCCTCCTTCCCGCGGCTCCAGGTACGGTCTCCCAAAAATGGTTCTTTGAGTGGCTTCCTTTTCACACCTATATGCAAGCCTTTACCCCACCCCCGACCCCCCCCATGACCCCACCCATGACCCCACCCTGACCCCCCCCATGACCCCCACCCCGCCCCCCCTGACCCCACCCACGTCCCCCCCCCGCCCCCGCCCTTTGGGCCCCCCACCCGCCCCGCCCTCGCGCCACCCACCCGCCGCGCCCCGCGCCCCCAGGCCTTCGCTGCCCCCTTCTGAGCGTTTCCGGATCGTCCCGCTCCCCAATTTTTTCCGTTTTTTTTAATTTTTTTTAAATTTTTTTGTGCTCTTCGGATCAAATTTTGAGGTTCCCCCCCCTCCCCACTTTCACCCCCACCCCAAATTTTTTTTGAATTTTTTTTTTTTATGATCTCCTGGATCAAATTTTTGGGGTTTCCCCCCCCCGGGTATTTGCTTTTTAAAATGGATCCCATTGCATCCCATTTTTTTTTTCGATAATACCAAGTCTCCTCTCCTCAAAAGTTTTGGGCCCCCCCCCCCATTTCACCCCACCCCAAAATTTTTTCGAATTTTTTTCTTCGATAATACAAAGACTCCAATTTCCCCGGAAAATTTTGGGGACCCCCTCCTTCCCCCCCCATCCCAATTTTTTTTTTTTTAATTTTTTTTTCGAAAAACAAGATCCATCTCCCCCGGATAAAGTTTTTCTCGATAATACAAAAATCATCTCCTTGGATCAAGTTTTTTTCGATAATCCCAAGACTCCATTCTCGGATCAGTTTTTTTGGTTTCCCCCTCTGGAGGTAAACATTCAAATGAAACCCCCCTTGAGGAAGGAACTTTTCTTTACAGGTCTAAACAAGTGTGCGTCACCCCACCCGTGTTTTTCCGGCGGCAGTGACGTAGGTGTGACCCCCAAAATACAACTGAAACTTGTTTGTTCCCCCTTGTCGTAGTCACTGATGACCCGCAACAGGTGAATCTTGTCGACTTCCCCCCTACAATTTATATAAAATGGGAAACATTTTTTCCCCTTAAACCCCGGGTAAAACCAAATAAATTTAATTTTTTTTCGTTAAACCCACAACAATCCACAATTTTTTTTACAAAATACAACACAAGTCTAGACATTTTTTTCTCGTTTTAACTATTTCATCTCATGTCACTCCTCACGAAGTAACCTTCTCTCTCTCCTCCCCACCCTCCCGAACCCTCACACTCCAACCAACACCTCACATTTTTCACTCATAACCCCAATTTTTCTCGTTTTAACTATTTCATCAGAAAGTCACCACAACACTTATAACCACTTTTCGATAAATTCACTAGTCACAATTTTACATATTACGAAGTAAATACGCACACACACACAATCACCCATGTTCACTTACCTCAAAAATCACTAATATCACAGAAAACACTCATTTTTATAAACATTTCACACAAAAAAATCATATTTGACAATATCTAAGAGCACTCACCTCACTACCACCAACACACGATGTCACACCTCACAGGACCGACGAGCTCACCTCCAGTGACGTCACACTCCCATTGTGTTACTTGGCGGTTGGTAACATCACACCTAACCCACCTTGTTTCAACCTGTTGTACCCTACATTATCTAAGAACACTATATCAAGCGATACCAGATTTTATGACCCCACCACCAAGATCACAGAAAACACACATTTTTATAATTATTCACACAAAAATCACGATCACCAATTCCATATCATGTTTACCGTCATCTATCAACACTCATCACCAAGATCACCAAAAATCTAAGATCGTGCATCTCAAAACTACTATGATCACTGAAAACACTTATTTTTTAAACATTCGCACAAAAATAAGACATACACAAAAATACCACAACACTTCCACCAACATCTATACATACATGAGCACTATAACATAACACTATCACAAAAAAATAATACACAGACACCCACATCTTATACATTTCAATCACAAATTTAAGACATGAGACATACACACCAAATGTAAGACATTCACCTCCAACTAAGACATACACATTCTTAAACTAAGACATACACCAAAAACCTATACTTGCATATTGCGGTATGAATATTCATACCGCATTTATGTTGCATATCACATTTCCTCATCCACATCATCCCTAAAACATCCTTCCATATTCATTCCCTATATCTCCTAGAGTTGTTTTAACCCCGAAGGCCCATCATGACATTAGGAGCCAGAGTGTAGTAGGTGGTGTTGGAGTGGTGATGGTTGCTCTGGCTCCTACGTCGTGATGGGCCGTCGGGGTTAAAACAACACTAGGAGATATACGGAATGAATAAGGAAGGATGTTTTAGGGATGATGTGGATGAGGAAATGTGATATGCAACATAAATGCGGTATGAATATTCATACCGCAATATGTCAAGTATAGGTTTTTTTTTTTTGGATATAGTGTTCTTAGATAATGTAGGGTTTACAACAGGTTGAACAAGGTGGGTTGGGTGTGATGTTACCAACCACCAAGTAACACAATGGGAGTGTGACGTCACTGGACGTGAGCTCGTCGGTCCTGTGAGGTGTGACATCGTGTGTTGGTGGTAGTGAGGTGAGTGCTCTTAGATAATGTCAAATACGATTTTTTTGTGTGAAATGTTTATAAAAATGAGTGTTTTCTGTGATATTAGTGATTTTTGAGGTAAGTGAACATGGGTGATTGTAGTTGGTGGTTGTCTTAGATTATGTGTGTGTACAAGATATGTTTTCAGTTGATGGTGATCATGTACTAAGTGTTTGCGTATTAGGTTTGTGTTCATGCTTTTTTTTTTTTTTTATGCGCCAAATGGGGAGGGAGTTCTTGGTTATAGTGATTTGAGGGGATTTCTATAAAAAGGATGTTAGATGGTGATGTTAAACTTAGTTTCTGGTGATTTTGACGGTGATTTGGTAGTATTCAGTGGTGATTTGGTAGTAATCAGTAGTGTTTTGGGAGTATTCGGAGGTGTTTGATGGTGTTTTTTGAAGGTGTTCAAATGATGTGCAGAGTATTTTTTGAAGATGATCAGTGGTGTTCAGAGTTTGTTCAAAGTTAGTCAGTGTGTTAGATATGGTAATGTCTCATGTCATAAGTGTATGAGTTAGTTTTTTTTGTGCTAATGTTGTAAAGTCTGGAGAATGAGGGAGGAGTTTGGTGGATGAGATGTAATTTCGGTTAATGAAATGTGTAAGTGTGAATGAGAATGTGAATTGGTGGGTGAGTTAGAGAAGACAAAATGTTATGTGATCTTAGTAAAAGTATAGATAGTTTTAGTGATCTTCGTTATGATGATGTTTTAAGAGAATGTGTACAAAAAGAAAAAAATGTGTGATCTTAGTGGTGGGGTTATAGAATTTGGCAAACGTCTTGATTGTGGTGATCTTAGATATTGGAGATATAACGGATATGTGTTTGTGCTAGTTTTGGTAAAATGTCTCATGTCATAAGTGTCTGAGTTAGTTTTTGTGTTAATGTTGTAAAGTCTGGAGACTGAGGGAGTAGTATGGTGGATGTGTCGTAATTTCAATTAATGAAACGTGTAAGTGTAGATAAATTAGATATGATAAATCTTATTTGGGAGTAATCAAAATGATATTTTGGAAGTGCATCAGTGTTGTTTGGAAATGTTCAAAGGTGTTTATGTGAGTATTCAAATGATTTATGAGAGTGTTCGAAGTAATCTTGGGGTTGTTCTGTAGTGAGATGATAAAGGTTGTGGATGAGAGATATTGAGAAAAGGTGGTCTCAAATGATGTATGAGAGTGTTTTGAAGGTGTTCAAAGTAAAGTGAGGTGTGTGTGTGTGTGTGTGTGTGTGTGTGTGTGTGCGTGTGTGTGTGTACTCACCTATTTGTACTCACCTATTTGTGGTTGCAGGGGTCGAGTCCTAGCTCCTGGCCCCGCCTCTTCACCGGTTGCTACTAGGCCCTCTCTCTCCCCGCTCCATGAGCTTTATCAAACCTCGTCTTAAAACTGTGTATGGTTCCTGCCTCCACTACGTCATTTTCTAGGCTATTCCACTGCCTTACAACTCTATGACTGAAGAAATACTTCCTACTATCTCTCTGAATCATTTGTGTCTTCAACTTCCAATTGTGGCCTCTTGTTTCTGTGTCCCCTCCCTGGAACATCCTGTCTTTGTCCACCTTGTCTATTCCACGCAGTATTTTATATGTCGTTATCATGTCTCCCTTACCCTCCTGTCCTCCAGTGTGGTCAGGCCGATTTCCCTTAATCTTTCTTCATAGGACATTCCCCTTAGCTCTGGAACTAACCTTGTCGCAAACCTTTGTACTTTCTCTAGTTTCTTGACGTGCTTTATCAAGTGTGTGTGTGTGTGTGTGTGTGTGTGTGTGTGTGTGTGTGTGTGTGTGTGTGTGTGTGTGTGTGTGTGTGTGTGTGTTAGGTGGTCATAGAGTTTTGTGAATATCTTGGTTAGAGTGATTTTAGTGGATTTGAGATGGGTGATGGAGATGCATTTGTGGATGTGAAATGTGATTTTTGTGTGTGTTCAGAAGAGGTGTGTTGGGAGATGGGTGATGTGGATGTGAAGAAATGCGGGTGAGATGGAGAGGGGTATGGGGAAGGTTGTATTAGAAATTTAAAGAAATATGGGTAGATTTTACTGAAAATAAAGGTAATGTTTGAATATTTTAAAAAGAAATTATAGAATTGAAAAGTTATGATATATGGAAAAGAATGGAGGGTGTTGAAACATGTCGCAATAGTTGGGTAGTGAGATTAGTTGATGCGAGTATATATCAATTTATGTGGATACAAGGAGATGGGTATGGAGAGGATTTTATTAGAATTTTAGTAATGTAAAGAGGAATGTGTATACATTTACGATTCAGTAAAAAGAAGGGGAAAAAAATTGTGAATAAATTGGTAATTGACGAGGGTTGTGGGTAATGTAGTCGAACTAAGAGATACCAAAAAAGATGATATAAGTGGGTTGTTTTTGTGACTTTTTCTGATGAAATTGTTAAAACGGGAAAAAATTGTGGGTTGTGGGATGTTGGGGTTGTGGGTGTTGTTGTCGAACTAGTGATGTCGAAAAAGTGGTTATAAGTTGTGGGTTGTTGATGTGACTTTTCTGATGAAATTAGTTAAAACGAGAAAAAAATGTGGGTTGTGGGTGTTGTGGGTTGTGGGTGTTGTTGTCGAATTACGTGATGTCGAAAAAGTGGTTATAAGTTGTGGGTTGTTGATGTGACTTTTTCTGATGAAATTAGTTAAAACGAGAAAAAAATTGTGGGTTGTGGGTGTTGTTGTCGAACTAGAGTTGTTGAAAAGTGATTATAAGTTGTGGGTTGTTGTTGTTGTGACTTTGTGATGAAATTAGTTAAAACGAGAAAAAATGGGGGTTGTTGGTGATGTGGGATGTGGGTGATGTGGGATGTGGGGTTGTGGGCTGTGGGTGGTTGTGGGATGTGGGTGTTGATCTTAGTTTATGGTGATTTTGGTGGTGTTTTGAGTGTATTCAGTGGTGATTTAGTAGTATTCAGTGGTTGTATTTGGGAGTACTCAAATGGTGTTTTGAGGTTATTCAAAGGTGTGATTATAAGTTGTGGGTTGTTGTTGTTGTGACTTTCTGATGAAATTAGTTAAAACGAGAAAAAAAATTGTGGGGTGTGGGTGATGTGGGTGATGTGGGTTGTGGGTGATGTGGGTTGTGGTTGTTGTGGGGTGTGGGTGATGTGGGTTGTGGGTGTTGTGGGATGTGGGTGTTGTGGTTGTTGTTGTTGTCGAACTAGAGATACCGAAAAAGACGTTATAAGTGGGTTGTTGTTGTGACTTTTTCTGATGAAATTAGTTAAAACGAGAAAAAATTGTGGGGTGTGGGTGTTGTGGGTTGTGGGTGTTGTGAGTGTTGTGGGTGTTTGTTGTCGAACTAGAGATGCTGAAAAGTGATTGTAAGTTGGTTGTTGTGACTTTTTCTGATGAAATTAGTTAAAACGAGAAAAAATTGTGGGTTGTTGGTGATGTGGGTTGTGGGTGGTGTGGGATGTGGGTGTTGTGGGTTGTGGGTGTTGTGGGATGTGGGTGTTGTGGGATTGTGGGTGATGTGGGATGTGGGTTGTGGTGGGCTGTGGGTGTTGTGGGATGTGGGTGTTGATCCTAGTTTATGGTGATTTTGGTGGTGTTTTGAGTGTATTCAGTGGTGTTTTAGTAGTATTCAGTGGTGTATTTGGGAGTACTCAAATGGTGTTTTGAGGTTATTCAAAGGTTGTGATTATAAGTTGTGGGTTGTTGTTGTGACTTTCTGATGAAATTAGTTAAAACGAGAAAAAAAATTGTGGGGGTGTGGGTGATGTGGGTTGTTTGTGTTGTGGGGTGTGGGTGATGTGGGTTGTGGGTGTTGTGGGGTGTGGGTGATGTGGGTTGTGGGTGTTGTGGGATGTGGGTGTTGTTGTCGAGCTAGAGATACGAAAAAGATGTTATAAGTGGGTTGTTGTCGTGACTTTTTCTGATGAAATTAGTTTAAAACGAGAAAAAATTGTGGGGTGTGGGTGTGGGTTGTGGGTGTTTGGGGTTGTTGTGGGTGTTGTTGTCGAACTAGAGATGCTGAAAAGTGATTGTAAGTTGGTTGTGAGACTTTTTCTGATGAAATTAGTTAAAACGAGAAAAAAATTGTGGGTTGTTGGTGATGTGGGTTGTGGGTGATGTGGGATGTGGGTGTTGTGGGTTGTGGGTGTTGTGGGATGTGGGTGTTGATCTTAGTTTATGGTGATTTTGGTGGTGTTTTGAGTGTATTCAGTGGTGTTTTAGTAGTATTCAGTGGTGTATTTGGGAGTACTCAAATGGTGTTTTGAGGTTATTCAAAGGTGTGATTATAAGTTGTGGGTTGTTGTTGTTGTGACTTTCTGATGAAATTAGTTTAAAACGAGAGAAAAATTGTGGGGTGTGGGTGATGTGGGTTGTGGGTGATGTGGGATGTGGGTGTTGTGGGTTGTGGGTGTTGTGGGATTGTGGGTGTTGTGGGTTGTGGGTGTTGTGGGATGTGGGTGTTGATCTTAGTTTATGGTGATTTTGGTGGTGTTTTGTGTGTATTCAGTGGTGTTTTAGTAGTATTCAGTGGTGTATTTGGGAGTACTCAAATGGTGTTTTGGAAGTGTTTCAGAGTTGTTTGGAAATGTTCAAAGGTGTTTTTGAAGGTGTTCAAATGATGTGCAAGAGTATTTATGAAGGTGTTCTGGGAGTATTCAGAGGTGATTTGGGGGTGTTCGAATGATGTTTTTGGAGTATTTAAAGGTAATTGATGGTGTTTTTTGGTGATGTTCAAAGTGTTTGAGTTAGTTTTTGTGATAATGTTGTGAAGTCTGGAGACTGAGGGAGGAGTTTGGGGGGATGAGTTGTAATTTAATGAAATGTTTAAGTGCAGATAAATTAGAGCTGTCAAATCTTATTTGGGAGGATTCAAAATGATATTTTGGAAGTGTTTCAGTGTTGTTTGGAAATGTTCAAAGGTATTTTTGTGAGTATTCAAATGATTTATGAGAGTGTTTTGAAGGTGTTCAAAGTAAAGTGAGGTGTGTGTGCATATTAACTTCGTAATATGTAAAATTGTGACTAGAGAATTTATTGAAAAGTGGTTATAAGTGTTGTGGTGACTTTCTGATGAAATAGTTAAAACGAGAAAAATTGGGGGTTATGAGTGAAAATTGTGAGGTGTTGGTTGGAGGTGTGAGGGTTTGGGAGGGTGGGGAGGAGGAGAGAGAGAAGGTTACTTCGTGGGGAGTGACCTGAGATGAAATAGTTAAAACGAGAAAAAAATGTCTAGACTTGTGTTGTATTTTGTAAAGAAATTGTGGATTGTTGTGAGTATTAACGAAAAAAATGTGAAATTATTTGGATTATCCTGGGTTAAGAGTGAAAATTTTTTCCCTATGTTGTATAAGAAATGTGTAATATTGAGATTGGGGAGATCGATAAGATTCAGCCTGAATGTGTGAGGTCATCACGTGACGCCACTGACCGCCGAGTAAACACAGGTGGGGTGACGTCACACTTGTTTAGACCTTTAGTAAGAGAGAGCACCATGCCCCATAGGAGGAGTTCATTTAAATGCTTACCCCCAGAGGGGAGAATCCAAAAAACTTGATCCGAGGAGATGGAGGAGAAAACCTTGATGCAAGGAGATGGAGTCTTGGTATTATCGAGAAAACTTGATCCAAGGAGATGGAGTCTTTGATTTCGAGAAAATCTTGATCCAAGGAGATGGAGTCTTGGTAATATCGAGAAAACCTTGATTCAAGGAAGTAGAGTCTTTGTATTATCGAGAGAAAAAAAAATTGGGGTGAAAATGGGAGTCCATTTTGAATGCTTATACCCAGAGGCGGGAATCCAAAAAAACTTGATCCAAGGAGATGGACGAAAAATACTTGGACATAGAGGGTAGAAGTGGATGGTGGGGGAAATCTTTGTATTATTGATATCGAGAAAAACTTGATCCGAGGAGATGGAGACTTTGATTTCGAGAAAAAAAATCGAAAAAATTTGGGGTGTGGGTGAAAGTGGGGGAGAGGGGGAACCTCAAAAATTTGATCCGAGGAGAGCACAAGAAAATTAAAAAAAAAAATTGAGAAAAATCGGAAAAAAAATCGGGGAGCGGGGGCGATCCGGACGACGCTGCAGAAGGTGCAGCAGAAGGCGCGGGCGGGCGCGACGGACGGGCGTAGGGCGCGGGCGGGCGCGAGGGCGCGACGGGCGGGTGGGTCGGCGCGAGGGCGGGGGTGGGTGGGGGGGGGGCGCGAGGGCGGGGGCGGGTGGGGGGGCGGGTGGGGGTCGTGGGGGGGGGGGGGCGCGAGGGTGGGGGGTTGAGGGTGAGGTGGTCTCGAGGGTGAGGTGGTCTCGAGGGTGAGGTGGTCTCGAGGGCGAGGTCAAGGTCATTAGCATATAGGTGTGAAAAAGGTCATTAGCATATAGGTGTGAAAGGGAGCCACTCAGAGGAGACCATTCCGTGGAGATCGTACCGTGGGAGACTGCTGAGAGGAGAAAGCCACTGAGAGGAGGAAGCCACTGAGAGGAGGAGACCCTACAGAAGAAATCATCACTACTTATATATATATATATATATATATTATATATATATATATATATATATATATACTATAATATATATATATATATATATATATATATATATATATATATATATATACCGACAACGATACCATAGTCAATAAAAAATTCATGCAGTCCGATATAATATATGTCAGTAAGTATTTGTATTTAATTATCTCTCCCTATTTCAGGATGGCTACAATTAACCGCAGACTACAGCCGGCCCAAAAATACATCAGATTGTTACTTATTACAGTAGTCTCGATTTGTTCTGTCTCTTTCACCTTCATCAGTCTCGGCTCCACAGGTTTGTTGAAGTCGCCTCTTACAAGCTGTTGCATCACCAAAATCTTTACGATATTATTAAACAATTATCAAAATCGCCAGATAATATATATATTTCTACAACGTAAAACAGTTCTTAATAAACCATGAAAATATTTGCAATGATGAAATTATGAGTGTCTTGGTTATTATGAACTCTGGTCTATTCCACAATATTTCAAATATGAGCCAACTTTAGTTACGTAATACAACAAATTGCCAAATACAGAAAGTTTATAAAATAATATCTTTCTCTCTACATATATTATCTACCAAATACACACTACTTCCAGTCTATAAAAGACGTTACTAATAATTTTCTCATTGCTTTTCACTATATAAAGTATTTAATGTTAGAAGATATTTTAATTTATATGCATGGAAGAATGGAATGGTGAATATATAACTTGGGTGAAATAAACATTGTGTAATATAGGATATGTAACAAGGGTTTAGTGATCACTACTAATGAAATGAGACTTACATTTTATTCATATTATTACTATTGAATAAATATAAGTGAAGACAGTTCTAACCTTTAAAATTATACAGAAACCTTTAATTAAATAACTTTGTTATTAGCTTTAAGTTTAAACTAAAAAATTGTTTTTTTTTAATAACTTTTCTTAATTTTTTACACTTTTGCAATTCAGAATGTTCTTTCAATAAATATAATGACCTGAAAATAAGAATAAGAATTTTTGAAACGTTGTCAAAAAATGGCTTTGTATACCTAATTTTGATCTATTAATTATAATGACACTGTGCTTTCAGCTTATATATACAGTAATGTGCATATTAACTGGAACAATGATGAAATAAGACACATGGAAAACTAATGTTAATTTGAAAAATACACGGCAATGATATAACAGATTATTGATTCAATAAGAGATATGACTAACCTTTGCTTTCATAAACACTGCTTCACGGTTTGG
Source organism: Cherax quadricarinatus (assembly GCF_026875155.1). NCBI lineage: Eukaryota > Metazoa > Arthropoda > Malacostraca > Decapoda > Parastacidae > Cherax > Cherax quadricarinatus. The sequence goes on from NC_069403.1 coordinate 28,439,691, forward strand.
CATAGGAGATCAGAATAGTTTCCAGGCAAATTTAGAACACTTAGCCAAATCTCTCCGAAGAATGCCAGCATTTTTCTGGAAGTGTTGCATGGAGCAAGATCATGATGGAAAATGCCTTTTCCATCAGGAAAATCTCTATCTACATTATTATTATAATCAAAAAGAAGCGCTAAGCCACAAGGGCTATACAGCGCTGCAGGGTAGGGAAGGAAGCGAGGGTACTGGGCGGCAGAAGGGAGGAGGGATGATCAGTAGGTTACAGAAAACAGCGGGGCAGGGGATAGTACGGGGGTAGACGGTAGCAAGAGATTGAGGTAGAAAGGGCTGAAGGTATCAGAATTTGTGAAGTAAGTCAGTTGTTGTCAAAAAGTCAATGAGAGAGTCCGGATGAAAGGTGGGTCCATCAGCGAGAAGGGAAGGTAAAGAGAGAGCAGCAGAGCGAAGACGACGACGGAGGTAAATTCTGCGTGCTCGTTGATAAAGTGGGCAGTCCAACAGAATGTGGTTGACTGATAATGGAGCCTGGCAATTCTCACAGAGAGGAGCAGGGCGCCTCTCCGTGAGATATCCATGAGTAAGACGAGTATGGTCAATGCGAAGATGGGAGAGAGTAGTCTCCCAACCTCGACACTGGTGATAAGAGGGCCAGTAATCTATACTCGGTTTAATAGATTGAAGTTTGTTACCGAGCATAGTAGACCAACGTTGTTGCCAACGGGTGTGAAGGTGGGAAGATGTTGCAGCAAAATAGTCCGTAAATGGAATACCTCAATATGAAACTGGTAGGTCATGTACTGCTGACCGCGCAGCAGTGTCTGCCTGTTCATTGCCCTGTACGTCAACATGACCAGGGACCCAACAAAAAACAATATCTTTATGCTTGGTAAAGATGCGGCGTAGCCAAAGATGGATACGGAGGACCAAGGGGTGAGGTGTATCAAATTTCTGTGTAGCCTGTAAAGTGCTAAGGGAGTCTGAGACAACCACAGGCATAGATGCAATACGGATCTATGCTGCAAGGATGGCATACAATTCAACAGTAAAAATACTAGCCGAAGATAGTAAATGCCCTCGTACGACGCTGTCCGGAAACACTGCTGCGAATCCTACACCGTTAGAAGACTTAGATCCATCTGTGTACACAGCAATGGCATGAGAATGAGAGTGGAAGTGGTCAAGAAAAAGAGAGCGGGAAGCGACCGTAGACAGTTGGGCTTTCGAACAAGGGAGAGAGAAAGAACAGACTCGAACAGCTGGAACTTCCCAGGGGGCTAGGGAAAAGTGAGATTCTACATGAACATAGAAAAGGGCGTAATTGAAGAGAAGAAAGAGTGAATGAAGGTGAAGAGAGAAGGGACGGAGTAAACAGGGCGGCGAACAAATAAAAAATGTCTACTAATTCAGTGACCATTCTATAAATGGAAGGATTGCGGAGATCTGAGAGCGTACATAGTAGCGAACGCAATGGGCATTTACGGCGATCGGGTAAGGATGGAACGTTCGCTTCTGCATAGAGGCTCTCAACAGGGGAAGAGCGAAAAGCACCCAAGGCATAAATGTAATCCTTGGTGATCAATGGGGTTTAAGGCTAGAGAGAGTAGCAGGAGATGCCGCTGAATAGATCTGGTCACCATAATCAAGTTTCGGTAAAATGAGGGTGGAATGTAGGCGAAGGAGGGTTTGACGATCAGCTCCCCATGAAAGATGAGCAAGGTTTTAAGAAGGTTCAGCCGGCTGTGACAAGTTGCCTTCAGAGAGGTAATGTGAGGTTTTCCAGGGATAACCTACGGTCAAAGAGGAGGCCCAGAAACTTGACTGTATCACGTCAGGGATACGGAGCCATAGAGGTACAAAGGATGATCGGAGATGACAGAGCGTCTAGTGAAAGTAATTTGGTGGGTTTTAGTGCTGGAAAATTTAAACCCATGTGTGGTGGCCCAATTGGAAAACACGGTCGACCGCAATGCTGGAGAGAAACTGTAATGAGGTGACAGTCAGTGCCTGCACAGGCAATAGCGAAGTCATCAACATAGAGTGATGACCAAATATTTGATGGAAGACTAGAGGCCAAATCATTAATAGCAAGGAGAAAAAGTGTTGTGCTCAGAACACATCCCTGGGGACACCTTCAGCTTGGATAAAGTCCGGGGTAAAGCACATTATTAACCCGACACGGAAATGTCTATCAGTTAAAAAGTTCTTAGGAAGGATGGTAGATTGCCTCGGAGGCCCAAGGAGTGGGCTTGGGCCAAAATATTATACCTCCAAGTTGTGTCTATGCCTTCACAAGGCCAAAAAATATGGCAATAACTGAGGTGTTATTCGCAAAGGCATTACGAACATACGTATCCAAGCGTAGTAAGGGGTCTATGGTAGAACTCCCTTACGAAAGCCATATTGACGAGTGGAGAGACTGTTGTGTGTCTCTAAATACCACACTAAACGTCTATTTACCAGGCGTTCCATCACTTTGCAAACCTGCACTGTAAGAGCAATGGGACGATAGTGGGAGGTTTTCATGTCCCGTAGTGCCTGGTTTGTGAAAGGGAGAACAATGGCAGATTTCCACAGCTGTGGAAGAAGTCCTGTGATCAAATAAGATTGAAAAGGCGTAATAGGACTGCAAGGCTGACTGATGTAAATGTTGTAGCTACGAATATGAATGTCGTCGGCCCAGCTGCCGATGATCGGCAAGCTGAGAATGTTGCCCCAGTTCTTGAAGTGTAAAAGGCACATTATACTGTTCTCTCTGAGAGAAGAAAAGTCCAAGGGTGCTAACTCTCTGGCAGACTTTGAGGAAGAAACGAGGGGCAGATGGAGCCCCTGAGAAATACGGACCAGATGATTGCCAATTTCATTGGCAACATCTATGGGTTTGCTATACAACACCGGCAACCTGCAGAACAGGAGCCGGGTCAGGAGAATTTACCACTCAGTTTTCGTACTTTTTTCCAGACTGCACTCATAGAGGAAGCAGAGGTAATGGTGGAGACATAATCTCACCAGCAAGTGCTTTAGCAATCACGGATGACATGGCATGATCGCACACTTCTGCCTTAAAATCAAGAATCTCTCCATGGTTCTATTGCACCGGTACCTGCCCCATGCAGCGCGTTTCAAACGTACTGCACGAGCACAAGCAGGAGACCACCAGGGCACGTATTTCTGAGAATGCCTGCCCGAAGTTGGGGTATAGAATGAGAAGCGCGGTTAAAACGGAGGATGAGAAGAGGTGTAAAAGCTCATCATGGAGACAAAGAAGGAACCTCACTAAAAACAGTTAGTTGTGAGTAAAGGTTCCAATTTGCCTGATCAAATTGCCAGCGTGGGGTACGAAGAGGTGGTGAATATGAAGGGGAAGTAAGAATGATTGGGAAATGATCGCTGTCATGTAAATCCGGGAGAACAGACCAGGTGAAGTCTAATGCGGTGGAGGAAGAGCAGACTGAGAGATCGATGCAAGAGAGAGTGTGAGTCCGAGGGTCAAAATGGGTGTGAGTACCTGTATTTAAAACATGGAGGGGGTGGGTGGCAAGAAAAGCCTCTAACTGAATGCCACGGAAATCACAGTGAGACATCCCCAGAGGAAATGATGGGCATTAAAATCGCCAAGTAACAGAATCGGTGGTGGTAATGACGAAACAAGAAAGGCAATATCCAGAATAGATAATGCCCGAGAAGGAGAGAGATATGAAGAACAGAGCGTATACCACCTATGCAAGTGGATATGGGCTGCTGTGTAATGCAGCGAAGTACGAACAAATAGCTGACGGTACAGAATATCAGCGCATAGAAGAAGGGCACTTTCATTAAAGGTCCCATCAGGAAAAGGATCTGAAGAATACAATAAATTATAGCCTGAGATGGGAGAGATAACAGCAGAGTGTAATTTTGGTTCCTGTAAGCAAACACCAACAGGGGAAAACTGGGAGAGTAACATCTGAAGCTCACCCTGATTACCCCTGAGGCCGCGTATATTCCACTGTGAATAGGCCATGATTGGCAATGATAAAGATACTTGAAATCCGCAGGTAAGGATTCCTATGGACTAGAGGGGTTAGAAAAGTCCACATGCGGAGGCAGCGGAAAACGTTCAAGCAGTGAAGGAATGGTGCACTGTGAAGAAAGGAGTTGCACAGACGGAGGAGAGGAGAGAGAAGGAACAGAGGGTGGATCAGTGTCCACTGATGGTTTGGTCTCTGCAATATATTCAGAGATTGCTTCAAGTGTTTCAGAATTCAGAGACGTCATATGGGAGACAATACTGGAGATGGTAGGGGGAGGATGAGTAAAGATTGGAACTGTAATGGACTGTACCAAGGTACGGGGGGGCGAAAGGGTGGAGGGAACTGGAGAAGAAGCGTGGAAGGGGACAAAAGAGACAGAAACCTGGGAGGTGGCAGAAGAGGAAGAAATTTGGGAGAGAACAGGGGAGGTAGGTATAGTACGAGGAGGAGGATGAACCTCTACACTTGTAACAGAGCCAGTGAGAGGGGAAGAAACAGGTACAGAGACAGGGAAGGAAAAATGAGGAGGTGGAAGAAGGGAAGTTTTGACTTCTGAGAAGTAGAGGGGCGATTGGGAGGAGGTGTTGTACGAGGTCTCGTCGATACTGAGGCTTGTAAGGGAGAACACGAAGAAGCGAGAACAGACTGAGGCGTTGAAGTAGGGACGTCTGACTCTAGGACAGCAAAAGAATTAGATACAGGAGTGACTATGGGAGAGGTAACCACAGAGGAGGTTGCAGAAGATGGGACCCCAGAAGTGGGGGGACGTTTTGAAACACGGGAATAAGAAACACGAGGTAGTCTCCCTTGGAGGCAGAGATGAGAAACTGCCATGGCATAAGGGAGACCTTCTGCCTCTTTGAGGTAACGGATTTCCTGCTCATTTAAGTAGACTTGGCAATGGCGAGAGTATGAAGGGTGAGCCTCATGACAAGGCAAGAGGGAGGTCGATTGCAAGACATATTAGAATGGTCATCGGCACCACAGACTGGGCATTCGGCTATGGATCTGCAATATTTCGCTGGATAGCCAAATCGCCAGCAGTTTCTACACTGTTGCAGTGTAGGGATCACCTTTCGAACTTGTAACCGATGTCCTGCTACATAAACTGAGGATGGGAGTTCACGGCTGTCAAAAGTTAAATGAGCCAAATTGCTAGGGTATCGTCTCCGCCCGTGGGCAGGAAGAACATAAGTGTCTACCTTGAGGATTGGGAGATCTTGGAGTTCCAGCTGTTCAAGAATGTCATTGCCACATGTCTGGAAATTTTGTTGAACTATGGTATGGGGCAGAATGATAGTACTACTACAAGAATTGAGGGAATGATGTTTTTCAATAGTGACAGGAACAGTATCTATATGGGAAAGAAGAGAAAGATCATGAGCTTGGGTAGCATTCTGTACCGTGATGATGCGCGTACCCCTCTTAAGAGCATGAAAAGAAATATCTTTACCAACATGGCGTAGGAGTGCCTTGCAATACTGGGGTCGGAAAGATAGACGGTAGAGGAAGTCGATCGTAAAGTGAAGAATTTAGTCCATTGTGCAGTCTGAAACTGAGCGTGGAAAGTGAGTGCAGGACGTGTCGATCTTTTCTGAGAAGAACAAGAAGGTGGAGAAGTATCATCAGCAGGTAATTGTCGTTGGCGTTTAGGCGTGGGACCAGAGTTGGTACGACGTGGAATGGGCAGGCGATTCGAAAATTGCCGCACCGTAGAGGGAGAGGCCGGAAGCATAGTCAAAGGAGAGCGGAGGTCAGATAAATCAAAGGAGTCAGTCGAGACCTCAATACCCGAAGCGGGTGAGGAAACAGCACCGGCAAGAGGTACAGAGGCATGAGAAGTGTCCTAAGAGTGGTCCAAAGATGAGGCAGGGTCAGAACGGGGTGCAGTATAAAGAAGGGGCCCGGGGGTACCAGGTTCATGGATTGGGATCTCCATGGTTAGGTTACTTCTTTCTTTTTGCTTTAAAAAAAAAAGAAAGAAGAAAAGAAAAGAAAAATAAAAAAGAATAAAAAAAAGGAAGGACCGGGGAGGGATAGTTCCTAGGAGGAATAAAAGGGCCAGAAATCTCCCTCCGCGCCCAAGAGGACCTCAGCACAGCAAGTAGCGTAGATGCAGCATGGAACCCGTGCCATACCCTACCCATCATGCCAGTAAACCAGCAATCTGGGATAGCAACCTCACATCTGCCGAGCTACCTCGGTGGACAAAAGAGAGAGCGGCCGGATATCCACCACAAAGCATACCTCCTTCGGCCACCACCCCTGGAATCCGAAAGGTGGCTTCCAGAGATACACCCGTCGCCCGAAAGACACCCGAAGCCACTCTCCGGGATACCGGAGAGGGATCGGGACATCCCCAGGCGATCCAGATTCCATGGCAAACTACGCCACCGCCAAGAACCTCAATGGAATGGGATGGACCCCGGTACCCTTTCCCCTACCTAGGAAAAACCCTAAAGGCCAAAAAGAGGAAGGGAAAAAGGGAGGGGTGGGGAGGGGGAGGAGGAAAGGGAAAAGGGGAGGATGGGATAGGGAAGGGGGGATTGGGGGGTAATTAGGTTCGGTCTGAGGAAGGAGACCGACAGGTCTAATTCCTCAGACCAAGAGCCTCTTCACCACGCCAAGGAACCCCCCTTGAAGAGGATCTCTATCTACAATGGGAAGCAAATAAGTTGCAAGATTGCTTTGTATCTGTCACTGTTCACCATTCCCTCAAGGGCCTTTAGCAGTAGAACTACCCCAAAACATCTTCTTAGGTGGGTGTTTTGGCGCTTGTTGAATGTCTTATTTCAGACACGTAGAAGTTGCCAGTTGTCACCAGTTCATCAAACACCCAAGTCAAATAATAGTAGTAGTAGTAGTAGTAATGATAAATATTAATATAAAATATTATATATAATATATATATATATATAATATATTAAATATAATATATATATATATATATATATATATATTATATATATATATATATATGCAAGACAAGCCACGGGGGGTGGAAATTTTTAGCTCAAGTGCTTTCACACTTCTCAGTGCATCATCAGGAGCTATGCAATGTTGCAAAGGCAACAGCAGAAGAAGTAGGGTAAGTTTTCAGAGAGTGGTAGTGTGGAGGCACCAGCCAGTCACAGATTATCTGAGAAAGGCAAGCGAGAAGCCAACAACATACAGGTGCCCCCCCCCCCCATATCCCACCCCTTATGGGGGCGGGTGGGATAGGCCTCACAGTTTGCAGATAGCATGGTGGAAAATACTAGAAGATAGTTAATGCCAGCCTAAGCTTCTAACCGCTGGAAACAAGTCATGTGACGTAAAAAATTATATTACAATAATGGATCATTACATACCTTCATTTACAACCTTCTAACTAACGAACTAGAGGGAAATATCCCTCATTTGTCAACCGGTGTCACAGAACCTTCCAGAATATTCAGGAAATACTCTGTGTCACTTAATATGCCTGTGTGAATTCTCCTATTCAGGCTTTCTTATAATAACTAGGCTATTCTTAATTTTAATGCCGTTCCAATCATTATTATCAACTATCATCTGGTAATATCATTATTATTATCTTCATCATTAGTGTTACCAACAACCTGATTCATTAAACCACTAAACTAGTTGCAATCACCATGTTGCAAGCACCAATGTGTACCTTGTGTACCTTGTACCACTGTACGTACGGTTAGACCTATAAGTCACTCTTTTTTGGGCTATCCCAGGATGCTTGCACGTGGGTTTACCTAAATAAACCCACGTACCTACTCCTTTACTACAGATGTTATATCGCTCAGGTTACTAAAGCACCTGCCGCATAATGAAACCTGTGTTCAGCAGCAGCTGAGTTATACCGACGGTAGACCTAACACATTAAATATCAACGTTCGTGACAGACTTAACAAGGAGTCATATATTACATCGACGTACACGACGGGCTCTCCATGATGTTCAGAATGCATCAGGAGCACTCCTGCACTTTTGTATAACATTGTTGTTTAAGGCTGTGCACAATTGGCTCAACTAAATAACTATCGAGTGTGTACAGCCCATAATTTGAGTTATATATGGCATTCCTATCATGTTTCAAGTTGGAAGACTCTATTATGTTAATTTCCATGATGGAATTCTTGGGTATAATCATTTGGGCGGCAGCCCATCCCGGAGAGGGATTACAAGAACTGACATGGTTAAAGATTGCATTCGACACCTGGCCTGTCCTTGAGTACTGGTGTTGGGATAATCTGGTTTACAGAGGTTTACCCGTCTGACCAATTATCTATCTATCTATCTTGTATTTTCCTCATGCTATCTGCAGATTGACCCCACATGGGGTGGGGTGAGGAGGGGAGCAGTTTGTGACTGGCATCTTGCTTGCCTCTCTCAGACAGTCTGAGACTGGCTGGTGCCTCCACACTAGCACTCTCTGAAAACTTATCCTACTTCTCCTGTTGTTGTCTTGCAAAACTGAACAGCTCCTGATGATGCACTGAGAAGTGTGAAAGTACTTGAGCTAAAGATTTCCATCCCTATATATATATATATATATATTATATATATATATATAATATATATATATATATATATATATATATATATATATATATATACATATATATACATATATATATATATATATATGTCGTGCCGAATATGTAAAACTGGCCAATTAGCAAGAACTCATTTAAAATTAAGTCCTTTCTGAAATTTTCTTTTATACGTTTAAAGATATATTTTTTCATTAATGTTGATGTAAAAATTTATAATTTTGCACCAAAAGAATCTTAGAAAACTTACCTAACCTTATTATAACAAGAACAATTTATTTTAGCCTAACCAACTAAATATATTTTAGATTTATTTACAATAATTTAATACTAAACAAACACAGTGAAATATATTTTT
>NC_069403.1:28451102-28461905 GCF_026875155.1 Cherax quadricarinatus
TGCACACAAAACCTCCTTTACCCCCCCTCTCCAACATATATAAAATATATATATATATATATATATATATATATATATATATTTTTAATATATATATATATATATATATATAATATATATATATATATGTTATATATCGTGCCGAATAGGCAGAGCTTGATATCTTTGCTTAAATAGCAACGCTAATCTTGCCATAGAGGACAAGTGGAAAATTTGTGTATGCAATAATTTCGCCAAAATCATTCTGAACCTAACGAAAAAAATATATTTGATTGTGTTTGTTTAGTATTAAATTATTGTAAACGTATTTAAAATATATTTAGTTGGGTTACGCTAAAATAAATTGTTCTTATTATAATAAGGTTAGGTAAGTTTTCAAAGGTTCTTTTGGTGAAAAATTAAATTTTTTTACATTAATATTAATGAAAAAATATATCTCTAAACGTATAAGAGAAAATTTCAGAAAGTACTTAATTTTAAACGAGTTCTTGCTAATTGACCAGTTTTACATATTCGGCACGACATATATATATATATGTATATATATATATATATGTATATATATGTATATATACATATATATATATATATATATATATATATATATATATATATATATATATATATATATATATATATATATATATATATATATGATGGAAGTGGATGGTGGGTGATAAAGAGGGAGGTGTTGATCCAAGGAGTTGGAGAGCAAATCTTGATCCAAGGAGATGAAGCAGGAATTTTGGGTTTAGAGAGTATGGGAGATGGAGAGGGTGATCTTGATCCGAGGAGGTGAAGCAGGGATTTTGGGGAGATAAAAGTGGGTGGTGGGGGTGTGAGAGAGGTCTTGATTCGAGGAGGTTGAAGGTGAAGTCAGATTTCGAAAAAAAAAATTGGTGACATTCTCTGAAAGTTGGTAGAAGTGGATGTTAGACAAAGTTGGGAAGGTCTTACTATAGGGGTAACCATAGGGGCAACCTTTACCATACCTCAGGGGTAAAGTAAAAAATGAAATTCGAAAACATTGGTGTCGTTCTCGAAAAGTGGGTAAAACTCAAAATATCTGAAAATTCGAAAAAAAATTGAGAAAACCGAGGAGCGGGGGGGTAGGGGGCGATCCGGGGGACACAGAAGGCGCTGCAGAAGGTGCGGCAGGGGCGTCGCAGGTCGGTGAGGGCGCGGATCAGCGCACGTGCGGGCTTGGGGCGCAGGTGGGCGGGCGCGGGTGGGCACGGGCGAGCTTGGGCTGGTGTAGGTGGGTGCGGGCTGGCGCGCGCCGTGGGCACGGGCGGGAGCGAAACCGGAAGTGGGGGACTGAAAGTGGTGGGACCGGAAGTGGGGATGGGGAAACCGGAAGTCACACCTAGGTGTTACTTCTGAGCCATACAGAAGAAAAGTACCATACCATAGGCCTAGTTGCTGTGTGAGTGATAAAAATAACGATTCCAGTATAGCGAAGTGAAAAGAAGTGTTTCTTCAATACAGTGTATTTCTGTGATAACCAGTGTATAGCATAGTGATAAAATACCAGTGATGAAACACCTGAAATGAAATAAAAGCGAAACTGATGAAGTGTTTCAGGCTGTCCGACAGTTTCCTCGTCTTGATGTTGACATGCGTTTCAATCTATTTACACACAAATGTTTGAGTCATGATGTATAATGAAATGACTGGGACGCCGATACAGAGTGGAAAGACCTAGTAAATCTAAATTGTCAATGAAACGAGTCAAGGATAGTGATTAAACATAATGGAAGAGTTTTTAAACTAAAATGTGGCATCGCTTGCGAGAAATGCCAAATGCAATCCATGTACCCTGGGGTAATTTGTTACAGTCATACGTCTGACATCACTACCAGAGAATCACACAGGCCCACCATATATCCCACATAACAAACAAATAAGGTTTATTTCTTTGCAAGGTTACATTGAGATTATGAAATTACAGTAATGGGGTACAGTGCAAAGAGAGCCACTATCATGCCTAGGCATTATGGGTAGACTTAATTTAATGGCTTACATACTTCTTAACACTAAAAAAATGATCGTAGTTTCAGTTGTACATCTTCTTTGTTTATAACAGACAGTAGTTTTACTCTAATTACAATAGTTTCAATAATGAATATTGAAATTAAATTATGGGTATATAACATTATAAGTTGTTTACAGTATGAGAATGCTACAATTGGGTGTGAGGCAGTATTGTTTTGGTTATGTATTTATTAATAATGTATGATCTTTGGGCGTCTAGATTTGAAGTTTTAAGATTTGGATAGTTTTTTGGTAAAGTTAAATATTGACTGTAAACGGATGGGGTTGTAGGCGCCCTTATAAACACAAACATTAAATATAAATCAGGAACGTGCACGGTAAGCTGTCCAATATACAAAAACAGTTAGAAACAGAAATACAAATAGCTAGAGCTTCATTTAAGGAGGTTATTAATAGAATATTCAAGAGGTTGCTAGTAGAATTGCAGTAAATCAACCATTCAAATCATTATGAAGCTGTGTGTAGTCTGTGGTCAGTCAAACAAACGGGCTTCCACATGGGTAAATTGTCATTTTTGTGGAAATTGGTGTCATGCCCCTTGTGCAGATATCCAAGAACTAGCTACAAGCAGTGTTAAAAACAGGGAAGTGTTTTTGGGTATGCCCAAATGAGATAAATCTGTGGACTAAAATCACAAGGGTATTAAAAGAGGACAACATCAAAGCTGCTTTGATAGAAAACCTGGAAGCTTTCTACAACAGATGGGAACATAAAAAGTCTGGGCTGAATGGTACTGCCCTTGATACTGGCCATGTAGTCAGAAACTGTAAGGCTGGAGATGAAGTCCTGGTAGTCAGTAAATGTGGGGCTGATAGTGCTGTCCTGGGAGACAGTAATGGTGAAGCTGGAGGTGCTGTCCTGGGAGACAGTAATGGTGAAGCTGGAGGTGCTGTCCTGGGAGACAGTAATGGTGAAGCTGGAGGTGCTGTCCTGGGAGACAGAAATGGTGAAGCTGGAGATGCTGTCCTGGGAGACAGTAATGGTGAAGCTGGAGATTTTGTCCAGATAGTCGGGAATTATACGCAGGAAGGAATACATATAAATGACCTCATAGGGGACAGGAGCCATAGTAGGAAACAAGTGTAGTCAAAGATAAGATAAAAACCCAAAATTGCAAACTAGAAATACCGCAGGAAATAGCAAACAAGAGGACTCCACTAGCAATAGTGAGGATATATTACCAAAAACAACTGGTGGGAGCTCCATTGTTGGTGCTAGGGAGGATAGAAGTAAGACAGGGAAACATGCACCAACAGGGAATACAGTCACAGAAACCCAAGGCAAACGGAAACCAAGCCTGTGCACATACTATGCACTTGGTATCTGCTGGCATGGGAAATCTGGAAAAACAGATGGGACGTGCAACTATGACCACCCTAGAAAATGCCATGCCCATATGACAACAGGAAAATCCAAACTCCCTTCCTGTAAGCTTTTTCACCCTGAAATGTGTACCTCTTCAGTACAGGAAAGACTGTGCTATAACTTAAATTGCCAGGCATACCATCTAAAGGGGACAAAAAGATACAAAACATCCAGGCCATGGGAAAACCTGGGTAGCCACAGCCACATAAGAGGGAGAGGTTTTTTAGTGCCAGGAAGGAAAAAAAAACTGGCAGGAAATGGCAGAAATCGTACACCAAATCCAGTCATTCCTGGAGTGGAACCACAGTCGATGGCCTCCACTCCAAACCAACAGATACAGATACTAATGCCGGAAAAAAAATCACCCCCAGTACCAACAATACCACCAGTCCGATAACATTCTTCTTTGCAAATATACAGGGTCTAAAGCCAGCAACAAACAACAAAATACCTTTCATCCGTGGACTGCTTGCAGAGGCAAAGGCAATGTTCGCGGCTTTCACTGAGACCCACATAAAGGATCACTTGGACAACGAAATATAGATCCCAGGTTACAACCTATACAGATGTGACAGAGTGAACAGGCAAAAGGGGGGGGGGGTTGGCCTGTACATTGCAGAGTCACTTGTTTGCACAGAACTGCTTAATGCCTCAAATGATGTAGTTGAAGTTTTAGCAGTAAAGGTCGAGAACCAAAACCTAGTCATTGTGGTAGTCAACAAGCCTCCGGATGCAACATCCCAGCAATTCCAGGAACAGCTGTTAAAAATTGACCATGTCTGGAAAATCTTCCAGCTCCTGCACCCAACATCTTGCTCCTGGGGGATTTCAACTTAGGCACTAAAATGAAGGAATATAGCAAATAATATTGTTGCAGTAATAATCACCAGGAGGCAGCTCTGATGAAAAATTCACACTCACACGAGCTTTTAAATCTCTGCACAAAATTCAATTTAAACCAGCAAATAATAGAGCCACTAGACTGGAGAATACACTGACCTAAATCTTCACTAACAATGTGATCTGATAAGAAATGTCACCATATCAAAAACCAATATACTCAGATCACAACATAATTGAGGTTTCAGACATGTATGCGTGGAGCCCCAGACCGACATAATGAGACTAGTCACGAAGGAGCATTCACCAAATTCAACTTCAATAACAAAAACTTTAAAGTGGGACCAAGTAAACCAAGCCCTAACCGATATAAGCTGGGAGGATATACTAAGCAACACAGACCCCAATTTATGCCTAGAACAGATTTAACTCGGTGGCATCGATGTATGCAAAAGGGCTTATTCCTCTAAGAAAAAGGGGGGAGTAGATGTAAAATAGAAAGAGACAGGCGCTCCCTTTACAGACGACGGAAAGAATAACAGAGCGGCTAAAAGAGGTCAATATATCTGAAATGCTTTGGGAGACACTGGTCAGAGAAATAGCAAGCTTTGAACTTAAGCTAAAAGAATCCTTTAGAGTCAGGAATCGCGGGAAGAACTAAAAGCCATAAATGAAATCGAAAGAAACCCAAAGTATTTCTTCTCATATGCCAAATCAAAATCGGAAAAACGTCCAGTATTGGGCCCCTACTTAAACAAGATGGGTCCTACACAGATGACAGCAAGGAAATGAGTGAGCTACTCAAGCCCCAAATTTAGGGACTCAGTTTTTAGCAAGCCGCTAACCAGACTGAGAGTCGAAGATCAAAATTAATTTTTTATGAGAGAGCCACAATATTTGATTAACACAAGCCTATCCGATGTTTATCCTGACGCCAAATGACTTCGAACAGGCGATAAATGACATGCCCCTGCACCTGCCCCAGGGCCAGACTCATGGAACTCTGTGTTCATCAAAAACTGCAAGAAGCCTCTATCACGAGCCTTTTCCATCCTATGGAGAGGGAGCATGGGGCAAAGGGGGTCGTCCCACAGTTACTAAAAACAACAGACATAGCCCACTCCACCCAAAAAGGGGGGAGTAAAGCAACAGCAAAGAACTACAGACCCAAAAGCACTAACATCCCATATCATAAAAATCTTTGAAAAGGGGCCTAAGAAGCAAAATCACCACCCATCTAGAAACCCATCAGTTACACAACCCAGGGCAACATGGGTTTAGAACAGGTCGCTCCCGTCTGTCTCAACTATTGGATCACTACGACAAGGTCCTAAATGCACTAGAAGACAAAAAGAATGCAGATGTAATATATACAGACTTTGCAAAAGCCTTCGACAAGTGTGACCATGGCGTAATAGCGCACAAATGCGTGCTAAAGGAATAACAGGAAAGTCGGTCGATGGATCTATAATTTCCTCACTAACAGAACACAGAGAGTAATCGTCCCCAGGTAAAGTTTCCCAGGCAGCTACGGTGAAAAGCTCTGTTCCGCAAGGCACAGTACTTTGCTCCCATCTTGTTCCTCATCCTCATATCCAACATTGACAAGGATGTCAGCCACGCACCGTGTCTTCCTTTGCAGATGACACCCGAATCTGCATGACAGTGTCTTCCATTGCAGACACTGCAAGGCTCCAGGCGGACATCAACCAAATTTTCAGTGGGCTGCAGAAAACAATATGAAGTTCAACGATGAGAAATTTCAATTACTCAGATATGGTAAACATGAGAAAATTAAATCTTCTCGAGTACAAAACAAATTTTGGCCACAAAAAATATAAACGAAACACCAACGTCAAAGACCTGGGAAATGATCATGTCGGAGGATCTCACCTTCAGGACCATAACATTGTATCAATCGCATCTGTAGAAAAATGACAGGATGGATAATGAGAACCTTCAAAACTAGGGGGGCCAAGCCCCTGATGACACTCTTCAGGTCACTTGTTCTATCTAGGCTGGGTATTGCTGCACACTAACAGCACCTTTCAGGCAGGTGAAATTGCCGACCTAGAAAATGTACAGAGAACTTTCCGGCGCGCATAACGGAGATAAAACACCTCAATTACTGGGGAGCGCGTGAGGTTCCCTAAACCTGGTATTCCCTGGAACGCGGAGGAAGAGAAACATGATTATATACATCTGGAAAATCCTAGGGGGACTAGTACCGAACTTGCACACGAAAATCACTCACTACGAAAGCAAAGGACTTGGCAGTCGATGCACCTCCCCCCAATGAAAAGACAGGGGTGTCACTAGGCACGTTAAGGACCCTTAACAATAGCGTCAGGAGCCCGAGACTGTTCAACTGCCTCCGCACACATAAGGGGGATTACCAACAGACCCTGGCAGTCTTCAAGTGGCCACTGAACAAGCAACCTTACTGTCTGTTCCTGATCAGCGGGCTGTGGCTCCGTACGTTGGTTTGAGTGAGCAGCAGCAAACCAGCCTAGTTGATCGGCTCTGACCCACCAGGAGGCCTGGTCACAGTCCGGGGCCGCGGGGGCGTTGACCCCGGAACTCTCTCTGGTTAAACTCCAGGAGTACGATGGTGTTTGAGAAGAGCCTTAACTGTTTTGTGTTCAGACATGGTTACTTTAGCATTTACTGGTAATGAATTACAAATTTTGGGGCCCTTTATATGTATAGAGTTTTTACATTGTGAGATATGGACATGAGGTACATCAAAAAGAGATCTGTCTTGTGTTGTGGTTGTGTGTCCTGTTAAGGTTGGTGGAGGAGAAGTTTAGTGGAGGGTTTATTTTTGGAGTATAGTGTTCTATTGTTTGTAGTAGGCTAACGGAAATAAGTTGGTTATTGTTAATGGTGAGCAGTTTGAGACTTTTAATTATGGTGGAGTATGCTGTCGGGAATGGGAATTTGTTATCATTCTGACTGCTGCCTTTTGATGGGTTATTATATGGTCGTAGTGATTAATGTTGATTCCCCATGCACAAATTCCATATGTGAGATAAGGGTAGAAGAGTGAATGATACAGTGCAAGGAGAGCTGATTGTGGAACACAGTACTGCATCTTTGATAATATGCCCACTGTCTTGGAGATTTTCTTAGAAATTGTTGTATGTGTGTCTGGAATTTGAGGGTACTGCCAAGGTAGATTCCTAGGAATTTTCCCTCTGTGAGTCTTGTGATGGGTGATCCATTTAGCGTTATGTTAAGTGGAACATTTGTAGCTCTGTTTCCAAACTGAATGAAATAGTTTTGTCAGTATTGAGGGTAAGCTTATTTGTTATCATCCGGGTAGATATTTTCTGCAATTCAGCATCAATAACGTTAGCCAGTATGACTGGGTTTGGGTAAGAGAAGACGTATGTTTGTTGTCTGCAAATAATATGGGTTAGAGTAGTTGTGATGCATTCGGTAGGTCATTGATGTAAATGGAGAAGAGGAGTGGGCCAAGGACACTATCCTGAGGCGACACTGAACTGTGAATGGTTGAGTGGAAGAGTTTTCTCCATTTGTGTACACATATTGGCTTCTGTTACTAAGGTATGACTTTAGGTAGTTGAGAGAGTGCCCTCTTATTCCACAGTGTGTTAATTTAATGTGCAGCAAATCATGGTCAGCTATATCAAAAAAATTACGTAAATCAATGAAGATTCCCAGTGGGACGTCTTTCTTCTCGAGAGCGGTGTATATTAGCTCTAGCATGTGTATAATAGCATCATTTGTGCTTTTATTAGTCTTGAATCCAAACTGACAGGGGTTTAGTATGTTGTGTGAAACGAGGTAGCAATAGATCTGTCTATGAATTAATTTTTCAAAGATTTTAGAGAGCAGAATTAGTTATTCAAGACAGTTTGATCACCTCCTTTGTGGATTGGGGTGACCCTCGTTATTTTGAGAATTGCTGGGAAGGTGGAGAATTCGATTTATTTGTTAAAGAGTGTTGCAATAATTGGTGACTTGAGATGCTTTTTTGTACATAAAAGTTGGTAAGTTATTTATGTCCCCTGTCTTGCTTTTAAGGGTGTTGATGATGAGCGAGACTTCTGTTTGGTTGGTTGGGGCTAGGAATGGTGTATTCGTGTAGGTACCCATGAGATAGTCTAATGAACAGGTGTTTGAGCTTCGGATTTTCCTCGGTAGATTCTTTCCTATAGTGGAGAAGAAAACATTGAGTCTGCTGTTTCAGTTGATGGGAGTAGGGGTTCGTCTGATTTTGTTAATTTGATTGTTTTGTTTTTGGATATCTTTTTAGTTCCTAGAATTTCGGATTGGGTTTTCCAGGTGTTTTTCATATCACCTTTTATGTTATATAATCTGTTTTCATAATACAATTTTTTTGACCTTCTCAGGCTGGCAAGGACTGACGAGTAACGTTTAGAATGGCCTCTAGTTATTTGACTCATTCTTTACTGTTTTTCATATAAGTGTTTAGTGTTAATGGAATTAAGGATGCTTGGTGTTAGCCAGGGACTGTTCAGTCTTTGAAAGAAAACATTCGTTTGACTTGTGTATGTGAGATCAGGAAATATACTCATATTGGAAAAGTTTGTGATGTTATACACCATAAATTTATTTTGATTGGCAGTAAGTCTAGGCATTAAATACATCCCACATACCAATGTACTGATCCTCTGACACCCCCACCACCTGAGTGCAGAGCAGAAAGGTAAAGTAGAAATCAGGTTTTGGTGGTTCCCAGATTGCAAGTAGGATGCGGACAAGAATACACACTGCGTCCAAAAACGACATCTAACTAGCAAGGTGCTTCTGGATCTGCAATAAGGATATGGAACTTTGGATAGGGATCAGGAAAATATTAAAATGGTATAAAATACCAACAGGTTGTTAGGTAAGACACATATGCAACAGTTAGGTATCTTTATTTTGAAACGTTTCGCCTACACAGTAGGCTTCTTCAGTCGAGTACAGAAAAGTTGATAGAAGCAGAAGAGACTTGAAGACGATGTAATCAGTCCATCACCCTTAAAGTTTTGAGGTGGTCAGTCCCTCAGTCTGGAGAAGAGCATTGTTCCGAAGTCTGAAACAATATGTTTCAGACTGAAGAAGCCTACTGTGTAGGCGAAACGTTTCAAAATAAAGATACCTAACTGTTGCATATGTGTCTTACCTAACATCAGGAAGTACTCAGGAGAGTAATAAACAATAAGCTGGGAAACAAAGGGGAACTCTTGGATAGTTTACTCAAAATATAAAACACATGGGAGGAAGGAAGAGGAGTAAAGTTCAACATTCATAATGCCCAAACTACAACAGTTGACCTGAAAATAGACACCCATTGGAAAAAGTACAGGAAACTGAAACAACAGCTAGCTCAGCCCCAGCACTAGGGCTGATCCAGACTCAGCCCCCAGCCCAAGGGCTGATCCAGACTCAGCCCCCAGCCCAAGGGCTGATCCAGACTCAGCCCCCAGCCAAAGGGCTTATCCAGACTCAGCCCCCAGCCCTAGGGCTGATCCAGACTCAGTCCCCAGCCTTAGTGCTAATCCGGACATTCGGCTATAGACTCTATTCACTACAGCCGCCACAGCCATAGTTCCTATTATAGATGTAGTGGAGTTTTCTTCCTGGGAAAATGTTGGTCTCCTGGAATCGGGTGGTGGTGTGCCTGGCTTGGCTACTGAAGACTGGTGCAGTTCTAGGATCTGCACAATTTGGGAATTCATACTTCCATCACAAATTTTGTTCAACCAAAAGCAAAATGGTGCAAATTCTATGCTTGGGGCATCTGTAAGCATGGAATATCAGGAAAAACAAATGGAACTTGCAACTCTGAGCATACCCCCCCAAAAAAAAAGAAAAAAAATGCCGCAGCCTCCTGTTTAAAGGATTGTGTTGTTCTAACTCCTTCAAAATCTTCCACCATGAGTTGTGCCACTCTTCAGTCCTCAAAAAAACAGTGTGCAACACCAACTGCCCTGCAAACTATTTAAAAGGGACCAGGAGGTACAGACCCTGTAAAACAAGCCATAGTAGTTACGACAACACCATTCCTAGTTATTTTTTAGTGGCAGGAAACGAAGAAAGAAAATGGAAAGAAATAACCAAAATTATCCACCACGTTGGAGCCTTGCTGGACTGGAGGCACAGCCAGTGGTCTCCCATGTCTCTCCAGAACCATAACTACTGATGCCTACAGAAAAATGCCCCCAACACGCAACACGACTTCATTTATATTTGCTAATATGCAGGGCTTGAGCCATCCATCAGCAATAAAATGCCTTTCATCAATGGACTGTTAGAGGAGTCAAATGCGATGTTTTCAGCCTTCACAGAGGCCCATGCAAAAGATCACTTTGACAACGAAACATGGATAACTGGGTACAACCTTTTTAGATGCGACAGAAAGAAAAGGCAACAAGGAGAAGGGGTGACCTGCATGTCAGAGTCGCTCATTTGCACGGAGATACTGGACACCACAAATGATGTAGTTGAAGTTCTAACAATAAAGATCGAGTCATTGTGCTTGTATATATGTTACCAGATGCAACTTCC
>NC_069403.1:28462405-28478420 GCF_026875155.1 Cherax quadricarinatus
GCTTTTTTTGTCAGGTGGGGGGGGGGAAAAGATTGGGGGCAGAGGGGGACATGCATGCAAAGGTTACATGATATTTTGAGGGGAATGTATGTGGGTGGGGAATGGAGGGAGTGTGGTTTTTGTTGAGGGCACTTTTGTGGGCACGCGACCCAGACAAATTAAAGGTGAGGGATTTATATCGAATATTGAGGGTAGAGGAGACGGCCCCAGTTGAGGGGCTGTTCCCGATGTATGCATGGGGCGCTATATGGAGTCTGTTCGGTAAACTAAAGTTAGGGCCCAGGGTGCGAGAGATCATGTTTAAATTTTTACATGGGATTCTGCCTACTGGATCAGTCCTCAGAAACAGACGTGTGGTAGAGGAGGGTTGGTGTGGGTTATGTGGGGAGTTGGAAACAGCCTATCACGTGGTATACTTTTGCGATTATTTGGGGAGTGTGAGGGAATGGCTGGGGAAAGTGGTCAGGAGGATAGGAGGAACTGGGGTGTCAGTGTTGAGAGTGCTGAGTCTTGATATAGGGGGGGTGGGGGAGAATGTGGCATGGGGAGTAGCTTATATCGTGGTGGATTTCGTGTACATATCGTGGGGAATGAGAGGGGTGGATAATGGGGAGACGAGGAAACGAGTTTTAGCGAGGATTTTTTGTAGGACAATGAATAGGAATCGGGAAATTTATGGGAGGAGATGGGAGGGAGCTTTCACTGAGGGTTACAGGTCCATAACTGTTGGGGAGTTGCTAGAGTTGTGAGGGGGGGGGAAGTGGTTTTGGATTGTTGTGTAAAGCATTAGATATAAAAAACGGGGGGGGTACCAAACGGGCTTGCCAAACGAAAGATGTTGGTTTGGTGTGCATGTGCGTGGGTGAGTGATAAGTGCAAGAGAGAACGATTTTTTTTTTTTATATTTTATTTAAAACATCATAAATTACAAGATAGTATAAAATGTTAAATACCACAATAATACAGGATCTGAACAAGATTACGAAGAATTATATCACAAGTGCAAGAGAAAACATTTGAAACATGCAAAATACATACACACCATGCACTGACACACATTATACAAAATGATAATATATCTGACACATACACACAAAACTGTTGGAGGGGGAACCCCCCCCCCCATGAAAACTCATCTATAAATACACACATCATTCACACACGTATTGATCACAGCAGTGATCAAACATAAATTTTCGTAACTTTATATATACATGCAACTGCTTATGAGATTTAACTTAAGAACAAAGTCTGGTAATTATCCGAAAACATTTCTCTATAACAAAATAAGCATTACACAAAATTGCATAAGCGTATAAAGCATCAACAACTGCAAAATTTTTACAGCATACGTTGCATCAGCAACGAAACTTAATAACATTACAAAAGTGATGGAAAACAATTATGTAAAAACGAATATAAACCTCGTCTAAGCGAAAAGAAATTCCCTACAAATTTACAATAAAAAACTGCGAAATTACATACCAGAAAAATTATCTTTGCAACAACTGGTAGACTAACATGGACAGTGACTTCTATGACTCTTTTTAATCTCAAGGACCTATTTTATACAAATCTTGGGCTCATCAAAATCTTGCACACAAAACTTACATGTCAACACAGCACCACTCAGTACATACCTTCCCGACCCTCACATTCCTTCACCAGTCCTTTACCTTATACACTCTCCCTCCGAAAAACTGATGCAACCCGCTTATAAAGGAAACCAGTCCTTTACGTATAATTATTTCGCCAACTGAATGAGGCCATTGACCGTAAGTTTGCAGTAGGTCTCCGGAAAACGTGTCCTCCACTGTTCCCCGTAAATAAGTTTGTTTCTGCAAACCATTCTATATATGCCCGCCGCAATTGCTCTAATCCTAATTCTTCCTCCTCCCGTGCCCCTCATCCCCGGGAAAATATACAGAAAATCCACCACTACATACATAATTGCCTTTTCACTTCTCTGGAGACCCCGGTACTTCTAATGTTAAGGCTCGCAGGGTCTCTACTTTTCCCCCACCCATCAACCTAAAAACTTCGCTAACCACACCCTTACCTCCCTCAACTCTTCACAGAAATAAACCGCATGAAAAGCTGTTTCCTGTTCCCCCACAGTGATCGCAGGTCGTTCCCTCACCAATCCCTAAAAACCCCAAAACAGCTTTCGATGTTAATATCCCCATTAAAAACCCTTTAAATACAAACTCCCGTACTCTCGGCATTAACTTAAGCTTTCGAAAGTCATCCCATATCATACCCCAATCATACAAGGGATAAACCGATACCCCCGTATGATTTCCGGCCTCCTACTCATCGTCACCAAACGCCCCACCCTAAGTTTTTCCACCTCCCTAATCAATAACAATAACCTCAGCATATCCTCGCATTCAATTTTTTTTTTTTTATATTTTATTTAAAAACAACATACACATGATACAAGCCGACAATTAGCAAATCCAAAACCGTGACAGACAGTGTCAGTACACACACAATAAACAAAAAAAACCATTTTAACATATTGATATAACGAAATTCTACCGTAAGAAACCCAACCCGTTTACGGGATAAAAAAAAAAAAAAAAAAAAAAAAAAAAAACATACCGACTACAAAACAGAACGTCGGAGTCATAAAACATGTAGGAATAAGTCCTATAATCATGTATATATGTATATACATACACATGCACATATACACATACATGTATGTGCACATATGTTCTTACAGCACAGACTGGATTATACTAGAACAAACAAACAAACAAACAAAAAAAACTTATCACTAAAAAAGAAATAGACAAACTAAATACATAACATCCAAACAGAAGTGGCAGACAATGTCAGGTACAAAACAAAACATTGTAACACATTGATATAACAAATTCTACTAAAATAACCAACCAACCCGACTTCCAAACAAACAGTCGGAGTCATTATAAAACATGTAGGAATGAGTCCTACAAACATATATATATTATATAAAATTTTTATATATATATATATATATATATATAAAATATATATATAATATATATATACATATATGTATACATATACGCATGCTTATACACACATACGTGTATGTGCATTTGTTCGTACAGAACAAACTGGGATCATACATAGAAATAAAGCACTAAATGACTTTTCACCAATAAACTAAAAAAATATTACATCCAATGATAGAACTATACCTAAGACATTGGTTCCCACAAAAAACACCTACACACACACAAAATTAATGTTACCGATTAACACTCAATATATAATATGACCTTCCAGTCAAATGAAGGGTATATATAAACCCTTCAAATACTTTTATATTTTGGTACATAGGTCATTTTGTACCCATTAAATTTCGATAAAAAAGAGACATATGACAAGGATAAATCTAACATCAGATTCGAATGTAATAAAACATATCCTCACAATATACATATAAATATAAACCCCCTATATAAAATGGTTCTTATAACAATAAGAGAAAAAACAGAAAATACATACTACTTTTGACTCTGTGATTTTACAAAATTCATAAAGGTCTACATACCCTGGACCCCCCGACGGCTCCCTGCAAAAAAAACTTTACCCACTTTCTACCACCTTGAAAACCAAATTTCAACCTTCCTCATCAGGCTTCCAATCACTCCAAAGGACACACCACTGAAGAGACCACCCCTTGCCTCTCCCCCCGTCACCAAACGGAGTAGACGTTCAACAGTAAGCTCACGATACCCCTCCGGAAACTAATTACCCACCTTCCCCTTTATAATTGTTTGTTTCCTACATGCTGTCCTATAAAAACACGCCGCCAACGCTTTTATCCTAATGTTTCCCTCCACCTCCCTCATCCCCCAAGAAACATGCAAGTAATCAACTTTTTACGATCTGATAGCCCCCCCCACCTTTTTGGGGTTACCCCTCCCATATCTAACATTAAAGCCCTGAGGGTTGATATCTGTCCCCCCCCCCAATAAAAAGAAAACCTCTTCAACCACAATCTTACCACCTCCAAAGCAGAACAAAAATATACTACATGAAAGCCTTTTCAACTTCCCCACAAAAACCGCATGATGCCTCTCTCACAAAACCCATTCGTCTTAGCACCTTAGCTAACGTCCCCATAAGAAATCTATAAACTAATTCCCTCGCTCTTGCCGGATTCTTAATTACAAAATTCCCCCCATATGTCTCTCCAATCATATGGGGGATACACTCCCATCCCTTGCATTGATTCCTGACGACGACCCACACCCACTAACCGTTTTACCTTGAGTTTTTTAACATTGCGTACCTTTAACATAAACCGCAACAATTTTCACACTCCACTAAGTCCCTGCCACCCACCATTTGCGGATATCCCCCATCCCCTTTCCCCCACCCAAAGGGACCCCTTTCCCCCGCTGCCCGAATATACTCTGCTTCACTTTTATAGCGCCTTCACCCTAGACCCTAATGCCATCAATCCCAATCCCCCCTGTCTTACGCAGTCATTACCACATCTTTACCCAACCACGCCCCCCCAAAACCCCACACATCCCTTAAGGCTCTTCTTTGTAATTTCCCAAAATATCCGACTTCTTAAGGGGTAAATTTCCGCCACTCCCCACACCTTACTATAAATCACGGTATTTACCACCACAACCCTTTGATGCAAGGTTACATCCCGGCCTTAGACTCCTGAGCCTACTCAAAGCTCTGTCCATTACCATTTCTGAATTAACCCTCCTGCTCTCCTGTAAAATCTGCAAAATACAAAATCCCACAAATCTTTAGCCTATCTACAGTTATCCAGCCAAACTCCTCCCCCAAGGTCCCTCCTACCCAATTGCTTACCCCCAAAACAACCGTGATTTCTGCTTATTAACTCTCATCCCATAGCATTCCCAAAAATCTCAATTACCCTTCCCACTTTACTTAAATCTTCTATCTCTTTAAAAGTAAAAAGTTGTATCATCTACATAACCAACAATATTCCCACAAAATCCACCTCTCCCCCCCCATCCTTCCCATCCCACCATAAACCAGAACATAGAAAGGATTCGGGCATACAGAAAAGAGTATTTGGGAGAGTGGACACCCTGCCTTAAACCCCCCCCCATGCTTACTGAACTACCCAACCTACCATTTACCTGTACTCTCATCGATGCATTCTCATACAATGTCCTCACCCATCCAACCACCTTCCCTCCAAAAACCCATTCTCACCATACTCTCAAAAAAAAAGTCCCATCCACATAATCATAAGCCTTTCTCCCAATCCAGAACCCAGAATACCTCCTTACTACTACCCTCAAGGAAATCCCGAATACGTCCCCTGACCTACCCGCATACTCCCTCCCCCGGGATACCAAATTGTCCCCATGTATCACCGACCCCATGACCTTCTTCAGTCTATTACCCAAATTTTTTGCAAAAACCTTGTAATCTGCACACATCAAAGATATTGCTCGGTAAGCACTCAACTCTCTACCCCCCCTCTTCTTTGGCACCAAACTATGGGCACCCGTTTCTTTGCGATGTGCCCAACTTCCCACTAGTTAACATATGATCCCAAAAGCCTAACAAAGCACTGCCTAATACACCCCCAATGTGCTCTATAAAAACATTTGGTATACCGTCTATCCCTGGTGTTTTCCCGGTATCATCCGAAAACTGCCTCTTCCACCTCAACCTCACTTTTACCAACCTCCAACCCCACTCTATCCTGCTCACTTAAAATGCTTGGAAACCCCCCTTCAAAAATACCCTCCCAGGAACCCCCCTTCCTCCAACTCCATTTCTCCCTAAACCAACTATCAGCATAGAGACTCATACTTTCAGTATTGGTAGGACTCGACCCACTGGATACCCCCCACCCAGGGCTTGTCTCCAATTGTAGAATGGTGGTTACACTCTGTCGGTCCCTAAATTTACGTAAAACAAACCCAGACGGTTATCACCCCCCCACAATACATCCTCTAACCCGCCCTAAAACCCCAATTGCATCAAACCTATCATTGTGTATTTCAGCGATCCTGCTCCGCAGACTGTCCATGTCATCCCCCCTACCACCTCCCCCAACATAACAATCTTGCAACTGTCCCTCCAGATAATTTTGCAACCCAAAACGCCACCCCCCGCCTCTTCCCGTCCCCCAACCTTAAAAAAATCGCTTTCCCGGTTTTGCCTGCATTTCCCACCAATCTAACAGATCTTTCCCTGTCCCTAGCCTCCAAAAGGCAACCAAAAATCAACTGAAAAAGGCCCTCCTCCTCCTCCTTAAGAAGCCTTACATTTATTTCCCCGTACCCAGAATAAATACGCACCACTCCATCCCACATCAAATCTGCTATTACGCCCCGTGATCCGAAAACCCACATCGAAGGTTTGCACCCTCACAACATCTATACCCTGCTTAATTTTAAATTCTGTCCAATCGCGCTTCATATCCCCTACGGACGAACGTGTGCTCCACTGGTATCCCCCCCTCCCCAAACCCCATCAAAAAACCCCAATATCTCGCAATACATCCCTCAGCACACTCAGCACACAACCCGCCCCTCCCCGGTTTCGACATCACCACTCCTAATCACACAAATTCCCAAACACCACCTATTACTGTTATAGCAGGCAAACCTCTCAAGTGATACAGCAATACCTTCTCTGACAAAATCTACTTTTACCTGGTATTGCTAGTTGCTGGCATGTAAACTCCTACAAAACTAGCTCGACTCTCACCCCAGACACCATCCACCCTCACGACCCTCCCCCCCCCCCCCCCCCCCCCCCCCCCCCCCCCCCAGGGGCTGGGCTCCTTTATCGCCACTGCTACCCCACCTTTCAATTGCAAACCACTGGTAACATACATCCGATATCCTTTTAACCGCAACACACAACCAGCCCTATGATTATGCTCTTGCAAAAAGCAAATATCTACATCAAACCGCCGTAAAACCACTCCAAAACCCAAAATTTCTTAACCTCAGTCTTAAGTCCATTGACATTAAGCTTGACACTTCTGAAAATTATAGAAGTGGCGGCTTTCCCCTATGCCGCTGGGATTTACTTGCTGCACTTTTCACATTATGTATTCCTTACCACTCGAGTTTTCCTGTACAGTCACCCCCCCCTCCCTCTCCCACTGTGCAACTCAGGCGCACCTCTAGCACTATGTGGCATCGGCTCCACAACCGCTGCCAGACTTCTTCCCCGGCCTCTGCCCCGGGTAATAACCTCGTCTATCTCTGATGCCGCAGTTCTTTTTCTAGAACTTCCAAATTACACACATCTCACCCTCAGACGAATCCTCCTGGTGTACCTCCACAGCCCACCACACACTCCAGCCTTTTCTTACTCAAGTTTTTTCTCCCCAATTTGTTGTCCCCCCAGCTCTCCAACTTCACATAAATGAGGACACCTTCTACACCGGGCTCATCCCCAAACCAAAAAATCCTTGATGACATCTGCCAGTAAACCCTCCTGAGTCGAAGCTTCCTGGACTAAAGACTCCCCAGATAACACCTTCGACTCCCACGACTCCCCTGGGATAGTGACACACGTCTCCTCCTCCGCCCCCTCCCGGTCGACCTCCTTTCTCCCGAGATCAGGCCTCCGGCCTCCAGAGGCAACAGAGCCAGGCACCAAATCACACGACTGTTGAATCACAATCGGCGTTTCCAGAATTCGAGGAGCCTGCCCCCCTAGGACACTGGGCTGCCATGTGCTCATAAGAGCTGCACAGACGACATGTTTTTCTCTGACCCGCATAGTACACATAAAACCCGTGTTCTACAACCGGTCATCGTTACATAGGATGGTATAGGCCTTGTTAAAGACATTTTAAGGGGGTTTAAGAAACCTTCCGGCATTCCCTTCATTTCACCATCCCTCCATACCCCCATGGTTGCAGAATGCACTGTCCCCTAACTGCGAAAAAAACTCCTGTAGCCATACGCCGTAGCCTCGAAGGGTACATTCCGTACCTTCACCCCTGTGTAGTACTTAGAAACATCATGTAACACAACATCCTCGCTGAATCACCTCATGCGTTGTTCCTGGTACTGCTCGACAATTCTTGTGTAGAAGCCGGCTCTCAGAAATTTCACGAAGATTCTTGACAAACCATTAAGAGCGACGCCATATAATTCCTCGTTGGGGATACCATATGTGTCCCTGATGATGTTAGGGAGAAGTACGTTCATCGTATCTCCACTTAACGTACCACGAAAACCCGCTCTATGCAGATAGTATTTACTCTCCGTACTGTAAGTTCAGCCATTTTGATATCCCAAAATGAGCCAGCGCACGTCCACACTACTCAATGGTTGTTGATGTACTGTGGTAGCTCGCCTGAAAAACAGCAGAGGGGTGCTGGGCACAACCGCACTCCACCGTAGTCAGGCAGCGAATGCTCGCATTCAATTAATTCTTTTCCGCTCCACCATCTCCGCACATCCTTCATCACTTTCCCCACTCTAACCCCTCTTTTCCCCCCCCCCTCCCTAACGAACCTTTGTTCACATATATAAAGCCTTTACTCTCGGCCCCAACGCTAAAAGACCTACTCCTCCACTGCGTATATTTGACATCACACCTCCTTGCTTAGCCATGCCCTCAAACCGAAACCCCAAACATAACGTAATGCCCTCCTCTGAATCTCATGTATGTCTGGAGTCCTCATTGATACACCACAGCCATGACTCCCATACTTTACTATAAACTAATGAATTTACAATTATCGCCCGCATGTTGTAAGGTGAGTCCCCGCCGTAAACTCCTTAACCTATTTACTGCCTCTCCACCACCACCTCCGAATTCACCTGCCTAGCCTCCTGCGCATCTGCCATGTATAATAACTCCACAAATTTTTAGCCTATCCACTACTTCCCACCCAAACTCCAACCCCAAGCCCCCCCCCACCCAGGCACCCACCTCCAGCAAACTTGATTTTACTCTGTTCACCCGCATGCCTGATGCCCTCCCGAAAAGCTCCAACACACTTTCCACCGTACGCAATCCCTCCACTCCTGTCATCAGAACAGTGGTATCATCCACATACCCCACCACATCTATACACCCATCCTTCTCCCCATTTAAAATCCCCCTCCCCTCAACGAGCCCATAAAAAGGATGCTGCATACACGCAAACAATATTTGAGACAGGGGACATCCCTGTCTCAAACCCCTCTCCATCCTTACAGGCCTTCCCAACCTACCATTAATTTGTACTCGCACCATTGCAGACGAATACATTGTATCAACCCACCTCACCACTCCCATGCCAAAACCGAGATGCAACAAACTAGCCCTCAGAAAGTTTCTATCTACACAGTCGTATGCATTTTCCCAATCAATGCCCAAAAGCCCTCCCCCGCTGCAACCCTCCAAAAAATCCCTAATGCGGCCATGCCCATCTCTCATGCTTCTGCCCGGAATACCCATCTGCCCCTTATGAATGACCCCACCTAACACCTTCTTCATCCTATTGCCCAATATCTTCGCGAAAATCTTGTAGTCGGCACACATTAGCGAAATAGCTCTGTACTCGCTCAATACTCTTCCCTCTTGCTTTTTGCGTACTAAGACGACTACACCCGTTCTCTGAGTTTGTCCTAACTTTCCCTCCCGTCGCATACAATTCATGACCCTCACCAGACAGTACTTAATGTGCCCCCACTGAATTCTATAAAAATCATTTGATATCCCATCTATACCCGGCGCCTTGCCAGTACTCATATTGAACACAGCCTCCTCAACTTCCCCCATGCTAATCTCACCTCCCATCCCCATGCCCTCCTCTTCACATGACCCTAAACCCCTCCCCCCCCACACCGCAATAGCATCGCCCTCCTCCCCCTTCCCCCACTTCTTTTGGAACCAGAAATCAGCATAATTGCTCATGCCTTCTGTAGTATTCAGTACCTGTCCCTTGTGATAACCACCCATATCCTCACTTACCTCCAAGTTTAAAATAGTCGAATCCCTCTGCCTTACCCTAAAACCTCGCAAAACACTTCCCGAAGGTTTATCACCCCACAGCACAGCCTCCATTCCCGCCCTTACACGTACTGCATCAAATCTACCATTATGTAACTCAGCCAACCTGTCCTTGAGTTGCACCATGTGTCCGTACTGCCGCCCCCCCCCTTCCTCATAACACTCATTTAGCTGATATTCAAAATAGTTTTGCAACCCATCCTCCACCCTGCCTCTTCCCTTCCCTTCCTCTTATAAAACCTGCTATACCGGCTAGCGGCCCTTCCCACCTTCTAAGACACACACTTCTACCTCTCTAGAATCCCAAAAGTTTGCCACCATTCCCCAAAAGCCAAAACTCACCTCCTCATCCTCACGAGTCTTGCATTTAATTTCCAGAAACCCAATTGTATCCTAACCATACCTTCCCAATCAAGATCTGCTATAACTTCCCTATGATCAGAAAACCCCACATCAAAAGTCCTGACTCCCAACCCCACGTACAGCTTCCGTTGCATAGATCCTATCTAACTTGCAGCATAATCCGTCTGACAAACGTATTAACCCTCAACCCCACCCCCCCCCCCCAAACAACATCCAAAAACCCCACGTCTCCAAACACATTACGTAACAAGCCCAACATACACCCCGCCCCCCTCGGTTCCACATCCCCCCCCTAATAACACAATTCCAATCTCCCCCTATTACAGTGACTAAAGGTAAACCCCCTTAAATAGTACATCAAAAATTCTCTCACAAAGTCTCCTTAACTCGTGCGTTGCCATCTGCCGGCAATGCACCCCCTATAAAACAAACCCCGTTGCACCCCACTTCCCCTCCACCCTCACGACCCTCCCCCCCCCCCCTCCCACCCCAAAAATACGCAATGGACTGGTTTCCTTACAGGCCACACCCACCCCACCTTTCAACCTCAAAGAGCCACTCACATACAACTTAAAACCCTTTCAAAGACAACTCACAACCAAACTTAAAATTTGTGCTCCTGAATGAAACATATATCTACATTAAATCTCTTTAAAAACCATTCCACCCATAATCTTTAACCTCGGCTCTCAGGCCATTAACATGATCGTACAACCTTGAATTATGACAGTAGAGGCGGCTTTCCCCGCCGCCTTGGAATGGCACCTGCCTGACTTGGCTGCTGACTAGAGCCCCGTTTGTCACCTTGCCTGTCCAGTCCCCCAACCCCCCCCTTAACCTTTGAACCTTTCAGTGCTTCAGCACCACTACACCCACTCTCCGGGAGATCCAACCTGGGTTTCCAAGCCTTCTTCCCCGGTCTCTGCCCTGGCGTTAAAACGTCATCCATATCAGACGTCCAGCTGTTCTCTTTCGTGAACCTCCATCTCCACATGTAACCTCCTCTTCCATGCACTCTGTGCACCTCAGTCACTACCGTGTGCTTCTTCCCCTCATTGCACACGGTCTTCCCACGTCCCGATGAGACTGTAACCTCCTCCAATGAGCGTCCATGCTGCTCTCCATCCAGACTCCCCTCCACCTCACTCAGGAAGTTTTTTCAAAACCTCATCCAACATTCCATCCTGTTGCATTACAGGCTCTCCGTCATCGTTCGTCGTCGTCGTCGTCGTCGTCGTCGTCGTCGTCGTCTGCTCCGGCCCCGTCCCCACAGGTAACGTAGCACAAGAGACCGTCTCCGCCTCTGCTTTATCCACTTCCTCACTCCAACTGTATGATGCCTGCCTTCAGCCGCATCTGTCTCCTGTACCACAGGATCCAAGCTGAACCACCGGTGTTGGCATTTGTTCCCTCCGTCCTGGTTTCCTGTGGCATTGGGCTGCCATATGGTCAAATGATCCGCACAGCCTACAAGTCCGCCTCTGTCCTGCATAGTATACGTATACCTGCGTTCGGAACTCTTCCAGCAAAACATATGAAGGAATTGATTGCCGTAGCGTCATCTTCAGATTGAAGGATCCTTCGGGCAGTCCCACATAAGCCCCTTCCTTCCACACTCCCAATTCCGCAGCATGAATCTTGCCATAACGACGGAATACCGCAACCACATCATACTCTGTTGCTTCAAAGGGCACATTCCTTACTTTTACGTATGTCACATAGCTGGATACATCATGTAGACATACCTCCACTGCTGCATTCACGGCCATCCTCTTCTCGTGGTACTTGTCAACAATGCTTGAGTAAAATCCAGCATTTATAAATTTGATGAAAATCCTCTTAACTCCGTTAACAGCCACACCATAAAGTTCTTCATTGGGTATCCCATACACATCACGAATAATCGTAGGGAGTAGCACCTGCATGGTAGAACTGCTTAGGGCCCCACGTACTAATTCCACACAGACAGTATTCACCCTACGTCCATGTCTGTCCGCCATTTTGATTGCTCAAAACAGGTAAACTGCGCAGAAAATCAACCGAATCGGGAGCGCCTGCGCAGCACGTCCACTCAGCCCGGAAGCGAAGAGGACAATGCGAGAACGATTGTGTGTAATTGGGATGTGCATGGGAGTGCTGAGTTCATGCATTCTTAGTAGTTATTTAATATTGTTCATTAATGCCTTCTGCTGAAGGCTATCGTAGTAGCGTATAAAAGTAGAAGGCTGAGAATGCTGCATGGGACAGCAATAAAGATAGGATTTGACTCCCATTGTAAACTAATTCAGTTTCTAATGTATATATATATATAAAATATATATATATATATATATATTAAAATATATATATATAATAATATAAATATATATATAAAATATATATATATATATATATTTTAATACACATAATGTATATATAAAAAATATTAGGACAGCAGCTGGCGTTTTCATACTGTAGAGTTGTTATGGTTTTAAATTTAATATGTTCTTAAGTTTAATTTAGTATGGTTAGGTTATAAGTTACATAAACAACGGTGAAATGCTTATATTTTTGGTGGGGTTGGGGTAATAGGGGGGGTTATACTGCTTGCATTTTGCGGTATGTAATTATTGTGTGTGGATATTGAAATTAGCAGTCGGGAAGGAGTAAGAGGATTCTTTATTTTGTATTACTTGAATAGTTATATTTTGTAGTAAAGAATTATGTATATGGCAGTATTCACCTATCAGCTGCATGACATATTACTGCATATTGCAGTGTATAGAAATTGATGAATTTATATTGTCTGTCCATGTTCTCATACTGTATGCTTCTGTTAATGTATTGTATGTTATAAATAAAATATAAAAAAAAAAAATTCTATGCCTTTCTTCAGAGTGCAGATTCAGGGCACTTCTATTATTTATACTTCTTGATACGAAGCCAAGGATTCTGTTAGCTTTATTGCGAACCAGAACTCCTAAATCTTTTTAGCAATCTGTAATATTAAGATCTACATTATTTAGTTTATATATGGCATGGTTATTTTCCTGTCTGACGTTTAGAACTTTGCATTTGTCTTTATTAAACTGCATCTGCCACTTCTCTGGCCACTGCATCAGTCTATTCAAATCTTCCTAGAGTGCTCTAATGTCCTCATCAGAATGAATTCGACGGCCTATTTTGGTGTCATTGTCAAACTTGCTTATGTCCCTCTTTATGCCCTCATCAATGTTGTTTATGTAGATTGTGAACAGGAGGCCTAACACTGACCCCTGTGGAACGCCGCTCGTGACGCTTCCCCACTATGATTTCTCCCCATTTATGCAAACTCTCTGCTGCCTATTTGTCAACCATGTCTCTGTCCAGGAAAAAATTTCTCCTCCTATTCCATGTGCCTAAATTTTCCTCAATAGTCTCTGATGTGGGACGCTGTCAAAAGCCTTACTGAAGTCCATATACACAGTATCATATTCATTACCGTGATCTACATCCTCAAACACCTTAGTGGAAAAAAGTCAATAAATTCATAAGGCAGGAACGCCCCTTTGTAAAACCACCCTGAGATTCGTTGATTAATTTATGCTTTTCAAGGTGACTACGAACTGCCTAGGCAATTATTGATTCCATAAATTTTCCCACTATGGAGGTTAGGCTTATTGGTCTATAGTTCGAAGCTAAAAAACTGTCACCTACTTTGAAAATAGGTATCACATTTACCATTTTCCACTTATCTGGCACCATGCCAGTTTGTAGTGATATGTTGAAAAGATTAGCCAAAAGATTGCTAAGCTCCTCTTTACAGTCCTTTAGAACCCTGGCGTACAGTTCATCAGGGCCTGGGGATTTGTTAGGTCTTAATTTATCTATTTGCCTAAGGCCCATGTCACTTATGACCCTAATCATGCATATTTTATTATCGTCCTTTTCTACATAATTTATTATTTATGGAAAAATCGTAGTATCTTCTTGAGTAAAAACAGGAAAATTCTTCACATTTCCTTTTCACTGCCCGTGAGCTGACCCGAGTAACTTTTGAGTGGGCCTATCTTGTCCCTGTTCTTACTTCTATATACCTGAAAGAACCCTTTTTGGGGTTTGTCTTCGATTCTCTTGCAACTTTAACCTCATAATCTCTTTTGCTTTTCTTATTCCCTTTTTATTTTTCTCTTAACTGAATAATTGTATTCTTAATTGCCCCTCTCCTCTTTTGATTTGCCCTATATGCCTCTCTTTTGACCAATGAGATGTTTAATCTATTGTTCAATCCATTCTGTTGTATGATTGTTAACCCAGGTATGGAGGTACGGATAGGGACGTATCCAAGAAATTACACTTGGTCAAGTTAAGAAATGTACCGTTTGAGGTGGATGAGGAGAACATATGATCAACGTTTTGAAGACTATAGTGTAATACATCTAGCAACAGTTGGAAATGTCTAAGGGTATGTACAACTGGCCTCCGTGAGGGCTCCTTTACTCTTAAAATGTCTTTGCGCAAATCCATCGACATGTGTGGTACTGAGCGAGTTTAAGACTCAGGTAATATGTAACATATGCAGGCCAAAGACGAACATGTCGATTGTGTGGAGCATATGAACATATGGCTGCGCAGTGCCCCTCGAAGATCAACACCTGAGACTAATGGAACTAGGCAACCAAGGGGTGAAGGATAGAGAAGTTATGACCAAGCTCCAGGAGAGTATCATGGGACTCTTTAAACCATGGAGTGAAATAGTGGAGGAAAATCCGGAGGAGCGTCTAACGTTACAGGGGGTGTCTCAGGTAACTGAGAACATGAGTGCGAGGGAAAAGTTCAATAGATAGGGGTAGCGATATAGTAACAATAGTTTTCATTTGCCGGCTATTAGTTTAAAGGGAGGTCAAGCCCCGCCTTTCTTCCCCCTCCCCGAAAGTGATAGCTTCACTGCCGGCTACTAGTTAAGGAGGGAAGTCCAAGCTCCCATTTTTCCCGCCTTTTTTCCCCCTCCCTGAAAGTGATAGTTTGACTGCCGGCTGCTTGTTTTAAGGTAGGGTCAGTCTAGCTCCCGCTATCCCTTCCCCTCCCTTCCCCCCCCCCATCCCGAAAGTGACGCGTGGACTCTGGTCAAACAGTAAATCACTCGACTCACAGCTCCCCAAAACTACTGTAAGTACATGCCTTGCCTTTTTATTCTAGTGGATTTATTGGGTTAAAAGCTTCACTTTTAACCAAATCAACTTAGTCCTTCAGTCTTGCTCTAGGTTGACTGTTGTAATAATCACCACGTCTTTTGAGTATTGTACACTGCCCTGGAGAGTGATTATTTAAGCAGTGGGTAACCTGTCTATCTTTTCAGCTTGGATGACAGTGAGGGTCACCTGTCCAAATCAACGAGAAGAACAGGGGAAGGACTAACGTTCAGAGACTTCCCATTTTTCATATAAGTACCCGTGCACCTGTATGAAATTGCAGGACGTAACCCCGCATCATTGCAGCGGTAAAGAACCTGCTTTCCTGTCATCGGGAGAGATTACTCACTGGTATACTGTGAAGAACTAGCCAGTGGATGGTCACCAACACCTGCGACCCCCCCCCCCCCCACCCCATCATCAGCAACGGCTACGATTTCAACAACAGTGTCACCAACACCAAAACACCCCTGTAGATATTAGCGTTGAGTTCAAATGTTATTTTTTCATTTCATTTTTCATTTTCT
>NC_069403.1:28478920-28497571 GCF_026875155.1 Cherax quadricarinatus
CTTTAAAATTGTTTCTTAAAGGGAAAGAAATCAATGCTATGTTTGCTAAGAAAACATCAACCAATCCTCTTTGTCATACATAAACCGTTAACATTAGCAGTCATACACCGAAGGCCTGTTATATTTTCCACCCTTTCCTCTTCTCCTCCCGTGTTAAACCACTTGATTTGTTACGTCTATGTTCTTTACAGTACCTTTCCCATTCGCCTCCCTTCTTGCGATGGCGTCCCTCATGACCCCCCCCCCCCTCCGACCCCCCCCTCCCGACCCCCCCTCTCCCCACCCCTCTCCTCACCCATCCTCTCAGTTTTTTTCCCAGTCCTCTGTGCCGGCGTCAGTACGTCATCACCGAATCTGACGTAGCTGCCCGTTTCCTCGTAACGTTCTTATCCTCCATGTCAAGATCCGAGGAAGCCTCACGGTGTACCTCAACTTCCACCTCACAATGAGGTATGAAGTCTCCCGAGTCCCAGTCTCGTCGTCTTCTGGGGAGTCTCATATTGTTGACAATCCGGACTCAGAAAGTCCCCCAGCTACGTTTTTCCGGAGAGGGAGCTTCCCCACTTGCGGTGACAAGGTCCTTAAAACTTATCTAAATCCTCACCAATACTCAACACGTCATTGCCGGGGTTACCAATCCATAGATGGTATCGGCAACGACTCAGGTGCAGGCAGCTGAGGGAAGGACTCACTCTCATTTCGAAAAGCCTGTTCCACCATCTCACTCCACAAACGACCCCCGCCCTTCCTCTGACGAACGATGCTCCCCTTTCATCACGTGTGACTGGGGCTATTTTCCTTCTTGCACAGGTTGGTCACGCGTCTGTTCTTTTCGCATGCCGCCGCTATGTGGTCATACTCTCCACAAATGCGACACGTAGGGCCGCTGTCCGGGATATAAAACCATTACCTGTGTCCTAAAATCTTGAAGATACACAAAATGACGGTATGGGTTGACGCAACGTCAACTTAAGGCTGAATGTACCTTCCGGCATACCTGTGTAGGCACCCATTGTCCACTACCCTGCTGGGCAGAATGCACAGTTCCATATTTTTTCAAATACTTTCTGATGTCACTTCGTTTGCCTCGAAGGGGACATTCCTCAACTTTATCCAGGTATAATATCGAGACACGTCCACCAGTCTCACCGCACAGCAGGAGTAACGTCAAAACACCATCTTGAAAGCGCTTAACCACCGTTCATAAACTGTCGCAGCAAGCAGTTTCACAAATACCTAGGGCGCTCCGTTCAGCGCTACCCCATACAATTCACCATCTTGTATGCCGTATGTCTCCCTGATTATTTTGGGGTAAAGTTTTTGAGCTGAACTAGGGTAATCGCACCTCGAAGCATTCAATACCAATAGTATTAACGCGTCTGCGATAACAAACCGCCATCTTAACACCAGTAATTTCCCAGCGGTGTCAACAGAGACACAACAGCACCTTCTCGTACCACTGCTGTCAGGTTACTGAGGAGCGTCAGGCAAGGGGGTCTACACAGCCCAAGAGCGATGCAGACAATGAATACAATTAAACAAAACAACGGCAGCTTCACCATCTCTGAAGTCTTAGCAAGAATCCTCCTGAAAACAGTAAACCCTGCCATCACATAGTCTCTCCTGTTATACTACACAAAGCACATTACAGAGAGTGAACACTGTAACAGGCTGCCTCTATCCAGTCTATATTTGTCCAACTTAATTTTATGTTACCCAAGTAATAGCTTTTATATCGTAAAAGGACACAAGTGCAACTAATGTGACATTTTATTGTGGCAACGTTTCGCTCTCCAGGAGCTTTATCAAAGCCATTAATGGCTTGATAAAGCTCCTGGAGAGCGAAACGTTGCCACAATAAAATGTCACATTAGTTGCACTTGTGTCCTTTTACTTTACATATTGTCGGTAATTCTAACAACTTTATTACAGCTTTTATATCCTTTTACTCATGTACGAATTAATTGCTCTACCATATTGTATTGCTACTACCACTACAACTTTTGTCACTACTACTACTACTACTTCACAAATAATGAGGACCTGATAAGAGACATAAGAATATCAAAAACAACTAATTCCGATCACAATCTAATCGAAGTCCAGACGTACATGCATAGGGGTCCTGAACAACAGAATGCATGTACCTGTGAAGGTGTCTTCACAAAATACAATTTCAACAACAAGAACACAAACTGGGACCAGGTAAACCATGTCCTAAACGAAACATGTTGGGAAGATGTCTTAAATGACATGGACCCAAACCAGTGCCTTGAAAGGATCAACTTCCTGGTAGCCGAAGCATGTTTCTAGGCATATTCCCCTAAGAAAGAAGAAGAGCAGGAGTAAACTGGAGAGAAAAAGACGCTCCCTCTACAGAAGACGACGAAGAGTCACTGAGCTCCTCAGGAGTGCTAGAATATCTGATACACGAAGGAGGCGCTGACCAGGGAAGTGGAAACTATCGAACTTAAGCTAAATGACTCTTACAGGAACCAGGAGAGGCAGAGGAGCTTAAAGCTATTAGTGAAATTGAAAGAAATTCAAAATATTTCTTTTCATATGCCAAAAAACAAGGCAAATACCACATCTAGTATCGGGCCCTTACTCAGACAGGATGGACTTACACAGACGACAACAAGGAAATGAGTGTATATTGAAATCCCATACGACTCTGTGTTTAGTGAACCACTAATCGGTCTGAGGATCGACGACCCAAATGATTTCTTCATGAATGAGCCTCAAAACTCCATAAATGTATGCCAGATTTCCGACATTAGCCTACTAACTCCGATAGATTTCGAAAAAGCCATTGACAACATGCCTATGCACTCAGCCCCGGCCCAGACTCGTGGAACTCTGTTTTCATTAAGAACTGCAAGAAACCCCTCTCGCGTGCCCTAAGTACACTATGGAGGAGGAGCTTGGACATGGGTGAAATTCCACAGTCACTTAAAACAACGATATAGCCCCACTCCGTAAAGGTGGCAGCAAAGCATTAACTAAGAACTATAGACCAATAGCTCTGACATCCCACATCATAAAAACTTTGAAAGAGTGCTAAGAAGCAGGATTGCAAATCACCTGGATTCCCAAAATCTGCACAATCCAGGGCAACATGGGTTCAGGGCAGGTCGCTCCTGCCTCTCACAACTACTGGATCACTATGACATGGCCTTGGATGCACTGGAAGAAAATCAGAATGCAGATGTAATATACACAGACTTTGCAAAAGCATTTGACAAATGCGATCATGGCGTAATAGCCCATAAAATACGTGCTAAAGGAGTAACTGGGAAAGTGGGGAGATGGATCTTCAACTTCCTAACAAATAGAACACAAAGAGTAGCGGTCAACAGAGTTAAATCGGAGGCTGCCATAGTGAAGAGCTCTGTTCCACAAGGCACAGTACTCGCCCCCATCTATTCCTTATTCTCATATCAGACATAAACAGAGATATACACCACAGCACCGTATCATCCTTTGCGGATGATACTAGGATCTGCATGAGGCTGTCATCTGCTGAGGACGCGGTTAACCTCCAAGAAGATATAAACAAAGTTTTCCAGTGGGCAACGGTAAACAATATGATGTTCAATGAGGACAAATTCCAACTACTCCGTTATGGAAAACTGGAGGAGATAATAACTAGAACAGAGTATACTACTGACTCCGGCCATACAATAGAGCGGAAAAATAATGTAAGGGACCTGGGAGTAGTAATGTCTGAGGATCTCACTTTCAAGGATCACAACAGTGCCACGATCGCACGTGCAAAGAAAATGATAGGATGGATAATGAGAACTTTCAAAACGAGAGATGCCAAGCCCATGATGATCCTTTTCAAATCACTTGTTCTCTCTAGGCTGGAATACTGCTGTACATTAACATCTCCATACAAAGCAGGTGAAATCGCAGATCTAGAGAGTGTACAGAGATCCTTTACTGCACGTATAAGTTCTGTCAAGCACCTTAACTACTGGGAACGCTTGAAAGCACTTGACTTGTACTCGTTGGAACGCAGGAGGGAGAGATATATCATAATCTACACTTGGAAAATTTTGGAAGGAATGGTCCCAAATCTGCACACAGAAATCACTCCCAACGAAAGTAAAAGACTGGGCAGGCGATGCAAAATGCCGCCAATAAAAAGTAGGGGTGCCATTGGTACACTAAGAGAAAACACCATAAGTGTCCGGGGCCCAAAACTGTTCAACAACCTCCCATCAAGCATTAGGGGAATTGCCAATAAACCCCTGGCTGCCTTCAAGAGAGAGCTGGACAGATACCTAAAGTCAGTGCCGGATCAGCCGGGCTGTGGCTCGTACGTCGGACTGCGTGCGGCCAGCAGTAACAGCCTAGTTTGATCAGGCCCTGATCCATCGGGAGGCCTGGTCATGGACCGGGCCGCGGGGGCGTTGATCCCCGGAATAACCTCCAGGTAACCTCCAGGTAACCTCCAGGTACTACTACCACTAGTATTGCACCTCTGAGCCTATATATACCCTCTGTGTCCATGTATTGTTTGTAATGGCTTGATAAAGCTCCTGGAGAGCGAAACGTTGCCACAATAAAATGTCACATTAGTTGCACTTGTGTCCTTTTACTTTAGATATTGATAGTGTTTATTAATTATTTAACAAAGTCTTTCATTATGCTGAAAAATTAAGTATTTTCCCAGGACTTCTATAATGGAACAAAACTCGTATAATTATTTTTAGTTTAAATATTGCATCACTTAGGAAAAGATTTTCTGACCTTCATCATAGAGTACTGAACCCATTAATGTTGTGTCTCTAAAAGAGTTCAGAATCCCTGAAAATTCCCCACCCCTTAAATTGCTCTCATTTGTTGCATAAAACCTCAAATCTACTATCTCTTGTGTTCTGTATACTAACAAATCGCTTCCCAATCAACTTCTTACAAATAAGAAAATGGAGGGACTTCAGTAACGTGGTGTAAGGATTTATAATGAGAATTCTGCTATCATTATATTTAATTTATATGCTCCTGCTGATAACTCTAATTATTTGGAGTTCCAAACTTGTGCTCAGTCTGGATCTGCTGTTATTACTGGACATTATAAAGCAAGACACGGAAGCACTGAAAACTCACAATTTGGTAATCGTAATGGTAAACAACTTTTATCACTCTTAAATTGTCATGGTTATGTGTGGATTGAGACATGCAACATATGGGAATCTTTATTGAAGAAACGTGTCGCCACACAGTGTCTTCATCAGTCCAATACAAAGTGAAAATGGGTAAGGAGAGTAAGAGTTTGAGGTAATCAGGGACTGATTACCTCAAACTCCTCTCTCCTTACCATTACAACCTTGTATTGACGATGAGCCACTGTGTTGCGAAACGTTTCTTCAATAAAATTTCCATATGTTGCATAATTGTCCAATCTTAAACTTGTCGGTTTTAAACCATTTATCAAAATGGTTAGGGTGTAATTGTGTGACTTACCTATGAGGCGTCCCTTGATCAGTGTCTTGGCCTTAACAATACTTCTGCCACTTTTTTACATATATCACAATCATTCCCTTGATTACCACTCTAGATTTAGTAATGCTACCCCTTTCCCTTGATATTTCAAACGGAAAGACGCTTTAGTTCCCCTGATCAGTATGACAACTTTGTCGCACATGTTACAGAGTTATAATTCCTTTTGAAATTCCCGTGAGAACCTTTAGCATGACCTTATAAAAATACTCATATTCCCAAACTGGAATATTTAGAACGGCCACAAAAACCAGTACCCAACCCAACACTCCTTATAAAATTTAAAACCTCTTGTAAGAGATAAACCCTATTACAATGATCCAAACTTGAACACTCAACGTACCGCTCGTAGACTAGGCCTAACCCATAGAAAATATCGTACTCCTGAAATACTGAAGCTCTTTCTTACGTCTGCCCTTGCTGCTGCCAGGGAGTGTATGACAGAATGCAGCAGATTGGGAAAATTTTGCCAATGGTCTCAAATGCCCACACACCACTTAAACGGGCATGGGGTGGATATAATAGAATTAAGAGTCAGATCGCGCACCTTCATCCCCTTTCATAGGGCGAATTGGTTGGTCCTTTCTCTGCTACATCTAGCTATGGCAATCTTCCCAATACCACACAGACGAAATTAACTGACAAATATGATGCAAGGGAGAGACTAATTTGGTTTGTGCTCGGCAGGGAAGATGACTGTAACATTCCTTT
Organism: Cherax quadricarinatus; assembly: GCF_026875155.1. Lineage (NCBI taxonomy): Eukaryota > Metazoa > Arthropoda > Malacostraca > Decapoda > Parastacidae > Cherax > Cherax quadricarinatus. The sequence goes on from NC_069403.1 coordinate 28,485,140, forward strand.
CCCAAACCTTGAGTTGGGAGCAGCACTAACTCAGGGCAATTCCATGTCGCCTGGAGAGGATTGTTTTACTTACATCATACTCCACTCCAGAACAACAGATATTAAAAAACCTCCCTGAACTCCACCAATATAACGACATTGGTCTTTGCAAACATGCAGGGTCTAAAGCCGTCAAGAAACAACAAAATCACCTACATCAAGGGACTGTTCACGGAGTCAAATGCAATGTTTGCAGCATTCACAGAGATCCACACAAAGGATCATTTTGACTACTAAATATGGATCCCAGATTATAACCTATTCAGATGCGACAGACTAAACAGGCAACAAGTGGGGGGGAGGGGGGGTTGGCCTGTACGTCACAGAGTTGCTCATTTGCTCAGAACTACTAAATACGTACCTCAAGTGATGTAGTTGAAGTTTAGGCGGTAAAGAATGAAAACCAAAACCTTGTCATTGTGGATGTATACAAGCCTCCAGAAGCAACCTCACAGCATTTCCGGGAGCAGCTTTTGAAAATTGTCCCTTGTCTGGATAATCTCCCAGCTCCTACCCCAAACATATTGCTACTTGGAGATTTCAACTTGAGACACGTAAAATGGAGGAGTGTAGCAAATAATATTTTAGCAGAGATCACCCCAGGAGGTAGCTCAGATGAAAATTCACACACATGCAATGGGAACAAGTCAACCATGTCCTAAACGAAACAAGCTGGGAAGATATCCTAAACAACGCAGATCCTAACCTTTGCTTATAAAAAATAAACTCTGGTTCTTGAGATCTGCTCAAGGAACGTTCCATTAAGAAAAAGAAAGAGAAGATGTTAACTAGAAAGAGAGACGCTCCCAATACAGACGAAGGCGATGAGTCACACAGCTGCTGAGTCGGGCCAATATCTGAAATTCAAAGGGAGGCACTGGTTAATGAAATTGCAAATATCGAACTTAAGCTGAAGGAATCTTACGGGAGACAAGAACTAAATGCCATAGAGGAAACTGAAGAAAACCCAAAATACTTCTTCTCTTATGCTAAATCTAAGGGAAAACAACATCCGGTATTGGGCCCCTGCTTAGGCGAGATGGGACATACCCAGATGACAGCCAAGAAATGAGTGAGATACTAAAGTCCCAATATGACTCAGTGTTCAGCGAGCCGCTGCCAAGACTAAGGGTCGACACTCCAAATGAATTCTTTATGAACGAGACCCAAAATTTGGACATCTCAAAAATCTCGGATATTATCCTAACACCACAAGGGCTTTGAAAAGGCAATAAATGACATGCCATGCACTCTGCCCAGACTCATGGAACTCCGTGTTTATCAAGAACTGCAAGAAGCCCCTGTCGCGTGCCTGAAGCTTTCTATGGAGAGGGTGCATAGACACAGGGGTCATCCCACACTCACTAAAAACAACAGACATAGCCTCACTCTACAAAGGCGGCAGCAAAGCAATTGCAAAGAACTACAGACCGATAACACTAACATCGCATACCCTTTGAAAGCGTTCTAAGAAGCAAGATCGCCAACCACTTAGATACCCATCAGTTACACAACCCAGGGCAACACGGATTTAGAGCAGGTCGCTTCTGCCTGTCTCATGGTCCTGGATGCTGTAGAGGATAAACAAAATACGGATGTAGTATACACAGACTTTGCAAGAGCTTTCGACAAGAGTGACCATGGTGTAATACACACAAAATACGTGATAAAGGAATAACAGGAAGAGTTGGTAGATGGCTCTATAACTTCCTGACAAATAGAACACAAAGAGTAATAGTAAACAGAGTAAAGTCTGAGGCATCTACGGTGAAAAGCTCTGTTCCACAAGGCACAGTACTAGCTTCCATTCTATTCCTCATCCACATTATCTGACATAGACAGATGTTAGCCATAGCTCCGTGTCTTCCTTTGCGGATAACACCCAATTTGCCATGACAGTGACCTTCATCGAGGACACCACAAGGCTCCAAGAGGACATAAACCAAATCTTCAAATGGGCCACTCAAGACAATATGAAGTTCAATGAAGAGAAATTTCAATTACTCAAATATGGAAAACTTGCGGAAATTAAAACTATATCAGGATATACGAGAAATTCTAACTATACAATAGAGCGAAAAAGTAATATGAAGTTACGTGGGAGTGATAATCAGAGGATCTCGCCTTCAAAGACCAAAACAATGTATCTACCACATCTGCTAGAAAAATGATAGGATGGATAATGAGAACCTTCCAAAGTAGGGACACCAAGCCCATGATGATTCTCTTCATATTGCTTGTTCTCTCTAGGCTAGAATACTGCTGTGCACTAACTGCTCCCGTCAAGGCAGGGGAAATTGCTGACCTAGAGAGTGTACAAATAGCTTTCATGCCACACATAAGTACGATACGGCACCTAAATTACTGCGAACGGTTGAAGGCCCTTGATCTGCATTCCCTGGAGCGCAGGCGAGAGAGATACATGATAATATACACTTGGAAAATCCTAGAAGGATTAGTACCAAACTTGCACACGAAAAACCACTCCCTATAAAAGCAAAAGACTCGGCAGGAGATGCAACATTCCCCCAATGAAAAGCAGGGGCGCCACGAGTACACTGAGAGACAACACAATTAGTGTCCGGGGCCCAAGACTATTCAACTGCCTCCCAGCATACAAAGGGGGAATTATCAATGGACCACTGGCTGCTACAAAAAGGGGCACTGGACAGGCACCTAAAGACAGTACCTGACTAAACGGGCTGTGGTTCATACGTCAGTTTACGTGCGGCCAACAATAACACCTGGTTGATCAGACCCTGATGCACCACGAGGCGTGGTCTTAGGGCCGAGGCGCGGGGGCGTTTACCCCCGAAAAATCTCTCCAGGTAAACTCCAGGTAATCCTTTACCTGAACTATACAACATGAGCTATGTAACTGGGAAGCTCCTTAAATCTTGGGCCAACCCCCTCATCATTCCCGTTCCAAAACCCAATCAAAAAAAATTTATTTCGCCCAATATCTGTTACTAGCTGCTTGTGTAAAACATTTTAGAGGATGATTCTAAAATCGTCTCCTGCACAGAATCAAACAATTCTGTCTCCCCGGTTGTATAGTTTCATGCATGGAAGGAGCGTGCATCATTGCATAACTACCTTTCTCACCCTTCACGCTGACAGCTCATATACTACCTTCCTTAACCTGTAATCTGCTTTTGATGAACCATAATTAGTGGGAAATTGCCAGAATGGATGTAGGAGGAATAAAGGGTATCTGTCCAACAGGAAAGTTTTCTGTATTGTTCCAGGGGCAAGAAGTGTAACTAAAGACTTTCAGTTAGGAATCCCGCAGAAAAAGGGTTTCCTCAGTCCCACCTCATTCAGCATTCCTAATTAATGCTTTATTAAATGTTTAGCCAGTCCGATCATTATATGATTTGCTTTGTTGATGATATTTATGAGTTTACCCGGATTCTACAACACCCAAAAGATTCTCAACTAGCTCGTGTCAGGACCTAGAGTTGATTATCTCTATTCAGAAAAAAAAGTTATTAGGCTCCTCCGTGACAGGCGCAGTTTGCTGGATGTAAATGCATTATGGGTCTCGACGAGAAATTAAAATATTAGATACAGGTATCTAGGCTTTGTCATCCATTGCTTGGGTTTGTTTAACAAGATTTTGTCACCCAATTTAACGACAGCTGAGGGGACTAAGACTTGCGGCAGGTTGTCATCCCAGGTATGGTGCAATGTTAAAATTGTGAAAAATTATGTAATTTGCTTATAATAGATCGTGGTTGATTACCGCACCATTACTTGCTCTTGTGTCAGACTGGAAGCTGGAGAGCTGGAAAAACTGCAACCGAAGCAATGAGGATCATCCTAGGATGTCCTCGTACTGCCCAAAATTTTAAATCTGCGGAAAGAACTTGATATTCCAAGCATCAGAGATCTTGTTAAAAGAAATGTCCTCACTGGGTCAATATGCTCAAGCAAGCTCATTCTAACCCTTGCACAGAAGCTCTCCAGATACCCTGATTTATGTCAAGTAAAAGGGAACAGCGGCACTTCCCCCCCGCCCATGGGATGTTAACACATTCCAAATCACTCTTCCTCCCTTTCCCCTCCCCCTCAAAAAAAAAAAAAAACTTCTTAAATCACAACCAAAGCTTCGCCTTGAAGCCAAGGAAGATGCCTTAAGCTGCACTGATGACTTAGTCACACAGCAAACTCTTTCACAGATTATTTATATTGACGGTTCTGTTTACCAATCCACTGGTGCAGCTGGCAGTGCTGCTATTGTCATACAGAGTGATGGCTCTCATAAAGAAATTGAAGCACGCATCATTAACTGGGCCTCTACAATTCAAAGAGAACTATTTGCCATACTCCCTGCGTCCATGTATCGATATAAGGTTGATACTAATTGTAACTTATTCTCTATCATCAATAAATACTCCCAACTCATTCAGTATCAAGTGTGACATACTTTAGTCAGAAGCCAGACACAGGTATGGTAGTAGTGTAGACAGTGAAGTCGGAGTACACCTTCTGTGGATTCCATCTCACTTTGGTCTTCAGATGCATGATAGAACTAATGAATTGGCCAAGTTATATGCCTTCGAAGAGGGAATAGATTACAATCTTGGACTGAGGGAAGTTGATACCAATTAGTTCATCTATCATTGTTCTATCTTACGGGAGGAACCACATGTCTATGGTGTATCCAACAAAATAAGCAGACTCTTGGATGTCGCTACCACTCGGCTCCGGCAAAGTTACAAGTATTTCTGGGAGGTAAAAAGACCACCACCAAAAGGACCAAAAAAAAAAAAAGAAAACTTTGCGGATGGATAATGGTCACATCTTGCGTCATTATGTACTAGAATGCGATAAAATTGAAGAATTAAGAAACAACTTAATCAAAAGTGTTTAAGAAATGCCAAAGTATTTTATCCACAGTAGTATATTACAAACTATTCTGGAAAAATACCCTGACTTTGCTTATTGTAAATAAAGCATTATCTCCTAAGCTTTTGTGTGTGTGTGTGACCAGATATAAACATGTAAATAGTTCATTTCCACTGTAACTGTTTAGCTATCAAAACTTTGTGGCCCAGTCCCTGGAGCCTTTATGTTTCTCTGTAATCCTTTGACTTTAGCCTACAGGATGAGAATGGGGTGCATAACACAGATATTAAATTAACTAAAGAATGCCTTGTTTTATTGGTTTCATAATTTTAATGATGATGCATTCCATTATAAAAGGGTGACAATAAGTGTAGACAGTGTAAGTGCAAATTTGAGATATTAATGAAACTCTTAACTAAAAATCTTGGAATTGTTGGATTCAGAGCTCTTACTGGAGAATATCTTTTCCTGATCGGCTTCAAACTTAGTGTTGATGGGCTTTATTAAGAGAAAGATTGATTTTCACCTTGATTTATGTGAATTTTAAAGTGCAAGTTTAAATAAATTCCTTGTAATAACTGGAAAGTCTCTTCTCGTCACCGTCAAGTATTTTTTTTTTGCTGAATTGCTATTGCATTTTGTACTGAGTTTGGTAAACACTTAAAAACTCTCCGAATTTTTGCCAAACCCGGTCCATTTTAAGGTATAGTGTCTTTGTCTTTCACTATCTTCCTCCAGGGCTTCGTTTATAAATATGAACAGCCTTATCTGATCAGCTTCATGATGAAGTATTACTAGTTAAAGGCTGACTGCGTAATTAACAAATGCAGCTGCCCTTTGTTTAACTATATATAGACCATTCCTACAATTCGTATCTATGTGATAACTTTGGACAGCCTCTTTTGATCGGCTTCAGTATCTATCGCAGTGTATCCTGCCAAGAAGAAAGTTGGTGGTGTGAATGGAGTATCTAGGTGCGATGCTACCTACCACTTTTATTCTCGAAACGAAATAGAGCCATTGTGCATTAAGTAACTGGCTTATGCTACCACGGGGGATTGGCGGGGGAGGGGTATGCCTTGATGCTGATGAAAGATTTCTGATCTTAGGAATAGGATTTGTGCTCTCCTTCCTTAGATCGAATCTAAATGCATCTCATTTCCCAGCTGCTATAAGACCCACTATGGTTATGGTGCTTACCACTGTTCAGCGCAGATACACTGTTACGTCAACATTATTTTCCTCTCAGTTACCATACACAAATCACAGGTAAATTATCACAAATTTTCCACATTGCAGTCGGTCAGAGTCGTTATTATCACTTAAATCACACACCCTGTGAGTCAGTTCCAGCCAGCTTGAGCCTGAGTTGCTGTTCTCTAGTAGGCCTTATTACAACTTCACCTTGAATTTCTTGGTCAGCGTTGTCTTCAGTTACACTCCTCATATCAGTTTCCCTTAGATCGTTATTTCCTATTAGTTGTACATCATTTAATTATAAGGTTATTAATTTAATAATAGTATCAGAACATATGAAAGAAGGAACACTGCAACAGGCCTACTGGCATATGCGAGGAAGGTTCAATTCTCCCACCGGCTTAAGACAATGCCTTGACCTAGTGAGGTCAGACACGTCACTAAGGGAGGAGCACGGCATCCGACCTAGTAGCACAAATAAATAACAAAAAGGCACAATACCGTGACTGGAACGATACACAAATAACCCGCACATAAAAGACAGAAGCTTACGACGACGTTTCGGTCCGACTTGGACCATTGACAAAGTCACACTAACAGAGGAGGAGCAGGACGGCTATATATAGGCAGGAAGAGGTGGAGGTAGTAGTAGTGGTAGTAGTAGTAGTAGTAGTAGTAGTACAAGAATTGTATATAATACCGACAGGATGAAATGACACATGCACAACACCCGGGCATCCCCACCGTAGACGTTTCGCCATCCAGTCAGCCACTGGATGGCGAAACGTCCACAACAAAGACAACCAGACGCCACACATGTGTCTAATTTCATCAGTAGATGTTAGTAGAAGAAGAAGAGGTAGTAGTAGTGGTAGTGGTAGAAGTGGGAAATAAGGAAGACGAGCCAGTCAAATACAAAGGAAGGGGAGCACTGCAAGAGAGCTAGAAACCCACAGAGGGAGAGCAAGCGCACCGAGGTGCGTGAAAGGGGAAGTGGTGAAATAAAATAAAGAAGGAACAGAAACACGAGACAGGAGAGAGAAAGACAACCCAGAGGAGAAAAGGAGAGAGGAAAGGGGGAAGAGGAAGAAGAAAAAGAAGAAGAAGAAGAAAAAATGAGGATTCAGGTTAAGTCACGGGTGTTCTGAAGTTTGGAGCATTTTACAATGTAGTGGGAGAGGAAGGCATCTACAGAGACGAAGCCAGGGCTAAGGTTCATACAAGGAAAGTTGTGTATAAGAGAGGATTCAACTAAACGGCGACTGTTCGAGTTGGAAGTAGGGAAGACAGTTTTAGCAGAAGACCAGTCAATAGGATGGCTATGATCTCTGACGTGACAGAAAAGAGCATTGTTAGTGTCGGCAAGCCTAACACTATTTTTGTGCTCCCTAAGTCTGTCAGAAAGAGATCGACACGAAACCGTGTCATCTGTCCCTCTCTTCCCTATTTCTATGGCCTTCCCAAAACTCATAAACCTGATATTCCTCTTCGTCCTATCATATCCTCTAGAGGTTCTGTCTCTTATTCTCTTGCTTCTTGGCTGGCCAAAACCCTCACTCCCTTTCTTGGTACTTTTTCTCCTGCCCACCTCCGTCACTCTCAAGACTTCATTGAACGGGTTCGCTCTCTCCCAACCTGTAAAATGCTTAGTCTTGACGTTGAGTCCCTCTTCACCAATGTCCCTCTTGATGATGTCCTTGATTTCCTTAGAGAGAAGGCCCATGAAGGGTTTCTTCATCTCCTATCCCCACTGATGTCTTTCTTGATCTGATCCGCCTCTGTGGGACTCTAACTCCTTTTCCTTCCAAGGGAAATATTATTCCCAAACCTTCGGTGTCGCTATGGGCTCTCCTCTCTCTCCTGTCCTTGCTAATCTTTACATGGAATACTTCGAGACTGTTCTTCTTCCTACCCTCGATGGCAACCTTCACTCTGCTCCGCTATGTGGATGACATCTTTGCTCTGTGGCCTCATGACTCCAGTCTCTTCCAACCTTTTCTTGAAGCTCTTAACAATCTTGCCCTTCCATTAAGTTTAAAGCTGAATGGGAATCTAATTCCTTACTTCCTTTCCTTGATGTCCATGTCCACCGCTCAGATACAGGTTTTTCCTTTTCCGTTTACCGTAAACTATGCACAGTGGGCATGTACATTCACTACTTTTCCTATCATGCTTCCCCTGTCAAGAAAAGTGTTCTTATCTCCCTCTTTCTCCGTGCCCTCGCATCTGTGATCCTCAGTTCCTTCCAGCAGAAATTTCCACTCTTTATAATTCGTTCTCCCGTCTTGGCTACCCTTCCCATTTCATAGACTCTGCCCTCTCACGTGCTAAACGCAATTTCTTCTCTCCCAAACTCTCTACTCATGGGAACTCTTCTATCCTCTGCCTTCCTACATTCTCCGGTCTTTCTAATCTCAACAATTCTCTCCGTCCCTTAGACACAAGCTGTACCTTCCGCCAGACTAACACTCTTCGCACTAATCTCGTTCATACCTCTCCTCCCTCTACAGAGTTTCCTGGTGTCTACTCTATTTCTTTTCTCCTCCTGTCCTCTTCAATACTTTGGAGAAACTGGTCGATCTCTTTCTGACAGACTTAGGGAGCACAAAAATAGTGTTAGGCTTGCCGACACTAACAATGCTCTTTTCTGTCACGTCAGAGATCATAGCCATCCTATTGACTGGTCTTCTGCTAAAACTGTCTTCCTACTTCCAACTCGAACAGTCGCCGTTTAGTTGAATCCTCTCTTATACACAACTTTCCTTGTATGAACCTTAGCCCTGGCTTCGTCTCTGTAGATGCCTTCCTCTCCCACTACATTGTAAAATGCTCCAAACTTCAGAACACCCGTGACTTAACCTGAATCCTCATTTTTTCTTCTTCTTCTTCTTTTTCTTCTTCCTCTTCCCCCTTTCCTCTCTCCTTTTCTCCTCTGGGTTGTCTTTCTCTCTCCTGTCTCGTGTTTCTGTTCCTTCTTTATTTTATTTCACCACTTCCCCTTTCACGCACCTCCGTGCGCTTGCTCTCCCTCTGTGGGTTTCTAGCTCTCTTGCAGTGCTCCCCCTTCCTTTGTATTTGACTGGCTCGTCTTCCTTATTTCCCACTTCTACCACTACCACTACTACTACCTCTTCTTCTTCTACTACATCTACTGATGAAATTAGACACATGTGCGGCGTCTGGTTGTCTTTGTTGTGGACGTTTCGCCATCCAGTGGCTGGCTGGATTGGCGAAACGTCTACGGTGGGGATGCCCGGGTGTTTGTGCATGTGTCATTTCATCCTGTCGGTATTATATACAATTCTTGTACTACTACTACTACTACTACTACCACTACTACTACCTCCACCTCTTCCTGCCTATATATAGCCGTCCTGCTCCTCCTCTGTTAGTGTGACTTTGTCAATGGTCCAAGTCGGACCGAAACGTCGTCGTAAGCTTCTGTCTTTTATGTGCGGGTTATTTGTGTATCTAGTAGCACAAGCTAGTCAGGTCCAACTCATACCCTCCCACACCCACTCATGTATTTATCTAACCTATTTTTAAAACTACACAACGTCTTAGCTTCTATGACGGTATTCGAGAGTTTGTTCCACTCATCCACAACTCTATTACCAAACCAGTGCTTTCCTATATCCTTCCTGAATCTGAATTTTTCCAATTTAAAGCCATTGCTGCGAGTCCTGTCTATGTTAGATATTTATAGCATGTTATTTACATCCCCTTTGTTAATTTTTGTTTTCCATTTATATACCTCAATCATATCCCCCCTAATTCTACGCCTTTCACTCTATCCTCATAGGGAAGATTTCTGATACATGGGATCAACTTTGTCATCCTCCTTTGTACGTTTGCCAGAGCATTTATATCCATTCTGTATTACGGTGACCAGAACTGCGCAGCATAATCTAAATGAGGCCTAACCAAAGATATATAGAGTTGAAGAACAACATGAGAGCTTCTATTATTTATACTTCTTGCTGTGAAGCCAAGGATTCTGTTAGCTTTATTGCGAACACTAATGTACTGTTGTCTTGGTATTAGATTACTGCTAACTAGAACTCCTAAATTCTTTTCGCAATAGTTTATATGCTCAAGGTTATTTTCCTGTGTAATATTTAGAACTTTGCATTTGTCTACATTAAACTGCATCTGCCACTTCTCCGACCATTGCATCAGCCCCTATTCAAATCATCCTGGAGTGTCTAATATCCTCATTAGAAAAATTTGGGAGGCTTATTTTGGTGTCATCAGAAAAATTTGCTTATGTCAGTATTTATTCCCTCAACTATGTCGTTTATGTAGATTGTGAACAACCAGGGGTCCAACACTGACCCTGTGGAACACCGCTTGTGACGTGCCCCCATTCTGATTTCTCCCCTTTTATGCAAACTCTCTGCTGCCTTTTGTCAACCATCCCTCTACCCAGGAAAAAATTTATCCTTCTATTCCATGTGCCAAAAAGTTTCCCCAATAGTCTCTGATGTGGAACTCCGTCGAAAGCCTTACTGAAGTCCATATACACGATTTTCATATTCAATACCATGATCAACCTCCTAAAATACCTTAGTGAAGAAAGTTAGTAAATTCCTAAAACAGGAACGCCCCTTGCAAAACCGTGCTGAGATTCATTAACCAATTTATGCCTTTCAAGATGGCTACAAATTGCTTTGGCAATTATTGATTCCATAAATTTTTCCAATATGGAGGTAAGGCTTATTGGTCTATAGTTTGAAGCAAAGTACCTGTCTCCTGCCTTGTAAATAGTATTACATTCCATTTTCCACTTATCAGGCAATATGCCAGTTTGTAGTGATATGTTGAAAAGATTAACTAAAGGTATGCTAAGTTCCTCTTTCCTTTAACACCCTTGCAAACAGTTCATCAGGGCCTGGGGATTTGTTGTTAGTTTCAATTTCTCCTATTTGTCTAAGAATCATATCCCTAGTTACCACAATCGTGCAAAGGTTATTATCGTCCTGTTCTACATAATCTATTTTTTCTGGAATTTCGCTAGTATTTTCCTGAGTAAAAACTGAGAAGAAGTAAGAATTTAAAATTTCAGAAATATCCTTATCACTGTCAGTGATCTGATCTAAGTTACTCTAAGTGGGCCAATCTTGTCCCTAATCTTACTTCTGAATACCTGAAAGAACTTTTAGGGTTAGTTTTCGAATCCCTTGTGACCTTTGCCTCATAATCCCTTTTTAGCTTTTCTTATTCATTTTTTCATTTCTCTCTTTAATTGAATATACTGATTTCTTAACTCCTTATCCCCTCTTTTGATTCGCCTATATATGCCCCCTCCTTTTTACCAATGATATTTTTAATCTATTGTTTATCCAATTAGGAACATTTTGTTAGATCTAATTTCCCCACTTGGAACAAAATTCTGGGCAGCAAGAAAATATGCTCTGAAAAAAAGTCATATTGGCAACCAAGATCACCTACCTGACCCATAGTCAGGTCATCCCAATTTATCCCCCCAGGTAATTTTCAATCCCATGTAATCCCGGCCCGGCAAAAGTCTGAGACAGAGATTTGATTTCATTATCTGGGTAATTCCATGATAATATTGAAACTAAGTGATTTTTGATCGCTTTCCCCCCCAAACTCATCATTAACCTTAAGATTTGTTAATTAGTGATTATTTGTTGGCAAGAACCCAAAACAAGTAGATTGTTTCCTCTATTGGTTGGGTCTGTCACAAACGTTTTAAAAAAACAATCCTGAATCGTATCAAGAAAGTCACTAGACTAAAGATTTCCTATCACATTGTTCCAATGAATTTGTCTAAAGTTAAAATCTCCCATTAATAAAACATTTTCATATCTAGACGCCTTATGAATTTCATCCCATAAAAAGCCTACCGCCTCCCCTTTTTAAAATTTGGGGCCATAAATCTCACCCGAAATTAATTTGTCACGTGCCTCGATAAATGGTAGCCAAATACATTCTGTTCTGACGTTTTCATCTTATATCATGTCTAAGACAACAATTTAAATAAACTCGACTTACATCGCCACTCCACCCCCTTCCCATTGACCCATTTTATGGAATATTTTTTAACCCCGCATGTTGCATTCAGAGGGTTTCTCCATCTTTCAGTTGAACCAGCCTGTTAAGCAGTAATATCTATATTCCTAACTTCAAGAATCTTAGCTCATCTATCTTTAAATTTTTAGACCCTACTATTTGTATAGAAACCTTAAGGGGGCTATCCCTTTCCCCCTACTTCTCTCTTTGTTTACATTTCTTTTCTTTACTACAACTTTTTTTTGAATATTGCCTTTTTTAAAAATTCTCTGAGGGATCCTGGTTAATCTGCTGTTTTTAACCCCAGTA
>NC_069403.1:28498071-28543071 GCF_026875155.1 Cherax quadricarinatus
CATAACAACTGGTGTAAAGTATCACGCCCAAGTTTCTACGATTCTCTATCCCCTTGGGGGGTCGGACATTGGCTGTGCACTCGCACCTGTTGGTAGCTCTGAGGCTTTTCGCAAGATGGCCCAGGCCACCAAGGGGAAAATCACCCTGTGTGTATCGAGGTGTTAAAAGACATGGTGCAAACTCGAATGCACTATTATTTCCCCCCTTTTCCACGATTCCTACTGCAAAATAATGATGATCGATGACATCGCATTAAATGGATTTACAAGGATATTCGGAAAGTTTGTTACGGCTGCAGTCTACGACAAGAGAGGGAGACGTCCCAGAAGTGGATAAAAACATAAAACATAAGAAAGAAAATACTGCAGCAGACCTACTGGGCCCATACGAGGCATCCAAGTCTCCTACCGGGCAACTGACCTAGTACACAACAATCGGGCGAACCACCCCACCCACCCCCCCACTCATGCATTTATCTAATTTTTTTTTTTTTAAAACTACACAACGTTTAAGCCTCTAAAAATTGTACCCGGGATTTGTTCCACTCATCAATAATCATTACCAAACCATTTTTTCCTTTTTCCCTCCTGAATCAATTTTTTTCCAATTTAAAACCATTTTTTGCGAGTCCCCCTGGGCAAAAATTTTTTTCACACGTTTTTACACCCCCTTTTTTTATTCCCTTTGTCTTCCATTTATACCCCAGCCATACCCCCAAATTCTATGCCTCATTCCCCCCCAGCTGCGGTGAGGGTGGACGTTTAGCTACTCCCTCTGACAGGCGCAAGTGTAGCCAGGCTGTCACAATGGGGTTGGGGCCGACGTTTGTTGCCCGATTATTCGAAGACATAGGGATTGGGGATTGGACCTTTACGGTGTAGCCTTGAAGGGAAACTACCGAATGTTCGTGAAACTGCTGTCCTCACACGGTATGAGGATCTACTTGCTCAATATCAGGATTTGCTACGGGTTAACGGGGCACCGGTAAAGATGGTCCCCATGTTTCGAGTCAATTTACGTATTTAAATTTTTCGTAATGTGCCTTTCGAGGCAAATGAAGCTGACCACTAGTGTGTTCGGGAATTTTGGAAATGTACACGAGCTCAACAAGGCAAGTGGGCGGCAGGGGCTTATGTGGGGTTTCCAAAAGGAGTTTTAACCTAAAGTGACCGAGGGAACCTATACCTTCGTATTGTTCTAGATGAAATTTTGGACACAAATACTCGTAACTTAGCTGGCCCCAACGTAGAACTTGTAACTTGTGATGGTTAGATCACAACGGCAAAGTGTGGGCGGGGGACGGCCAGGGAATACCAAAAGTGAATTACGAGGCGAGGACCTACAGTGACAATCAGAACCGCCGATGGACGTGCGTGGCCCGGTTGTGGATGAGGAAGTGGAGGAAATGCAACGTGAGGGGGACATGAGGGGGCAGTGCAGAAATTGAGTGCGTCTGCTGGGGAGTGATCCACGAGGGGGAAAGGACGTAAAAAATGACGTAAAAATTATGTATGCTTGAGACGTTTTGCGGGAAGTTCCCTAAATCGAGGAACCTTGACAGAGGAAACGAGGGGAGCCCGGTACAGGGAAAAGGGGGAAGCATCGGGTCGAAAAAAGGAATGTAATGCGGTTTGGCCAAGTATGAGAAGGGGAAGAGGTGATAGGGGTGGGGTGCCAATGGGGAAGGCAGAGACTACATGGCGGAAGAGGAAGGTCAGGAACGGGCAGCGTCACGTCTGACTCGGATGACCCTCCTCCAGCACAAAGACCAGGGAAAAAGGCGGGGATTAAAGGGTGTGTAGAGCACAAAAAAAGAAACGCCAGAAAGGGTTTTAGGATGGGGGGGATGGGGTGAGTGCCAAGGACGGTGTTATGGGGTTTTACGACACGGAAAAAGTGGGGGGAAAAAGTGGTTGAAAACGAAGAAGGCCTAAGGGGTGTATGAAAATTTTAAATTTAATGGTTTAGTAAGGGGAAAAGGGTATGGTTGCAGAAGCTGTACGTTACAAGGAATTTTGCCTTTAAAGAGCATAACTTGAAAAAGGGAAAATTGCTGGAGGTGGCTTTGAAACTCCAACGACACGTTTAAAAGGTGGAGAGGGGTTTTTTAATTCGGGCAACCCGTTTGTTTGGGAAAAGGGTTTTAGGGGGGGGGGGAAGAATAAAGAGATGGGGGGGTGGATGGTGAACACGTGCCCCCTTTGTTGGAGGTTGCCCGGCGGGGAACGATGCGAGGGGAAAATCGGGATTTTTAAGGGGTGACTTTTTATTTCTTGAGAGCATTGCCCAGGGTTGCATTGATTGGGGAGGGGAATTGTATAAAACGGAATTTGATGTGAGCCAGCGGGGGGGGATATTTTTCAAAAAGGTTGCGAGCCTTGAGAGATATTGGGGTACGAGATCATTTTGGGGGGAATAGGGGTGCAACAACGTAGTAAGGGGGGAAATGCAGCGACTGGGTAGGGTCTATATAACCAAGGGGTTTTAGGGGGTCTTTTTTAACACTAAAAACAAATTTTTTTTAATCACGGGAGGGGGGGTGGGGGAAACAGGGACCTTTTGGAAACGGTTTTAAAGCTCTGGAAAAAAACACGCGACTCCTTGAGGATGAGGAAGTGGAGGAGGGGTTTTTGTTTCGCTGTGGGGAAGCTAAGTGAGGAGAAAAAAAGGTTGATAATGTTGTACTTTGGTGGGACAGTGTGGCCAAGGAGGGGTTTCGAAATTTTTTCCGTGGGTGGGGGGAACCTAAAAATCGACTGAAGTATGGTTTTAACAAATTTTTTTGGAAATTTAGAAAATTTTTACTATCATGAACAAGGATAGTGGGGGGGGTATTCCAAACAGAGGCAAAATATCTAAAAAGAGCAGGATAAAAGGGGGCAGGAGGAAAAATTTCATGCGGTGCGGGTGCAAGGCGGTTTTGGAGGAAGTGCTTTGGGGGGACAACCATGGGCCTTTTGTTTTTGGGGAAAGAAAACAGAAAGGGGAGGAAAAGCGCCCCACAATACAGTTTTTGGAAGTGCACCTGAGGGGGAAAGGGGTTAGGGGGGGGGGTTTTAAAAACAACGGAGGTATGTGTATGTTCGGGGATGCGGGGTAGGGGGCTTATTGGAAAAGAAAAGGAGTTAATAGGGAGGATCTTATGGGGTGTGTCTGTAGACCCCGTAGCTCGGGGGAAAAAAAGGAAAAAGGGAAGTTTGGGGGGGTGGGGTTTGAAGGGGGGGAGAAATGGAGACCCTTTTGGTAGAAAAAATGTGCAAAGGCAAAGCCCCAAAGGTTTGATGGACTCCCAATGAATTTTATTTAAAAAAAACTTTGGGGGATCGGTTAAAGGGGGTTTTTTAGAAAACCTTTTTCAATAGAATGAAAGATGGGGGAGAATTGGGCGAGAAGCAAAGTAAAAGGGGTTTGGGAGTGCTTTTTGCCCGGGGAAAGGGGGCAGAGTACATTTTAAGGATTACAGGGCGATTACCCCTCATGTGTGGGGGACTATAAATTTTTCCCCAAAATTTTTTGGGAATAAAAAAAAAAATGGAAAGGGGGACGGGGTATTTTTAAAAAGGGTCAACTGGGGTTTTGGCCGGGACGGTCGATGTCAGGGGGCCAGGGAAATTCCCAAAAGGGGGTTTTGTTGAGAGTTTTGAGGGGACGCGGGAAAGGGAGGGGGGTATGGGGGCGATTGATTGGCAGGGTGTTTTATGATCAGGTGGAAAGGGGGTTTAAGACAGATCCAAAAACAAAAAAAAGGGTTTTTTGGGGTAAATTTTGTGGGGGGGGTTGAAACGTTTGTATAAAGGGGCAAAAGCGAGAATTAAAGATCAATGGCCCGGTGGGAGGTGTGGGAAAAAGGATGGGGGCTTGAGGAAAGGGTTCCCCTGCTACACAGTTATTTTTTTGCATGTGTGAAAAATTTCCATTTTATGGGTTGGTTGAGCCCAAGTGGTGGTGGGGGGGGGTAAAAGGGGGGGGCTTGATTAGGCATCATGTGGGGGTTACGGGGAGGGACACGCACTCCTAGGGAAGGGGAAAACAAGTTTGGGGAAGTTGGGGGGGGTGGTTGGAAATTTTTGGGGGGGCGACAGGCATAAGGGAAAAGGGTTGAGAAAACAAAGACAGGGGGCTGGGGAGGGGAGAGACAGGTTGTTTGGGGAAACTGTGAGGGGTTGAGAAAGGCGGGAAAGGGCATTTATTAATATGGGCTTTTCCCGTATAGAGCGACCTTTACGGGAGGCTGGGGAGGCAAAATTCTTTGGGAAATGGGGGAACGCGGGGGAAAAATTTCTTTGGGGGTTTTGTTGGGGCCTTTATAAACTTAAAATTTGTTGCAACGGGCATTTTTTTAAACGTATTGCTGTACAGTAAGGTATGGTATGTACAGCTTTTTTTTTCCATTGCTGGGGGCTGAGATTATTTCGAAATCCTTTAAATTTTTTTTGGGTTTTCTTTTTGGGGCCCTCGGGAATGTAAGGAATGAAGGGGGAGGGGGGTGAGGGGGGGGGCCGGGGGGAGGAAGGGGGGGGTTTTTAGGCCCTTTTGGACCGGGGAAAGGAGGGGGGAAATGCTTTTTTGTCAGGGGGGAAAGGGGAAAAAGGTTGGGGGGAACAGGGGGGGAAAAATGCATGCAAAGGTTACATGATTTTTTGGGGGGAATGTATGGGGGTGGGAAATGGAGGGATGTGAGATTTTTTTGGGGGCACTTTTGTGGGCGGGGCGAGCCAGACAAATTAAAGTGAGGGTTTTTAAAATCAATACTGAGGGTAGAGGAGACGGCCCCATTTTGGGGGGCTGTTCCCGATGTATGCATGGGGCCCATAATTGAGTCCGTTCCCGGTAAAAATAAAGTTTTGGGCCCAGGGGGCGAGAGATCATGTTTTAAATTTTTTCATGGATTCCCCGCCTACTGGATCAGTCCTCAGAAACAGACCCTTGGTAGAGGAGGGGTTTTTTGGGTTTGGGGAGTTGGAAACAGCCTAAACACGTGGTATACTTTTGCGTTATTTGGGGAGTTTTGAGGGGAAAGGGGTGGGGAAAGTGGTCAGGAGGAAAAGGGGGAACTGGGTGGGGGGTGTTGAGAGCGCTGAGTCTTGATTAGGGGGGGGGGGGGAGAATGTGGCATGGGGGGTACTTTTTCGTGGGGGATTTTTGTGTACATATCGTGGGGAATGAGAAGGGGGGGGATAATGGGGGGACGAGGAAACAAATTTTAAAAACGAGGGTTTTTTTTTAGGACAAAAATAGGAAAACGGGGAAATTTTAAAGGGGGGGGGGATGGGGGGGACTTTCACTGAGGGTTTCAGGGGCCATAACTTTGGGGAGTTGCTAGAGTTTTGAGGGGGGGGGGAAATGGGTTTTTGGTTTTTGTTTTAAAACATTTGATATAAAAAAAAGGGGGGGGTAAACCAAAAGGGCTTTCCAAAAGAAAAATGTTTTTGGGGGTGGGATGGCGTGGGGGAGTGAAAGTACAAAGAGAACGATTTTTTTTTTTTATTTTATATAAAAAAACATCCCTAAATTAAAAGATAGTATAAAATTTTTTTAAATACCAAACAATAATACAGATCAACAAGATTTTCAAGAATTATATCACAAATGCAAAGAAAACATTTTTAAACATGCAAAATACATACACACCATGCACTGACACCATTATACAAAATGAAAATATTGACACATACACACAAAACTGTTGGAGGGGGGGCCCCCCCCCCAAAGAAAACTCATCCCATAAATACACACAATTTCCCCCTTTCCAAAACGAATTTATCACAAACAGTGATCAAACAAAATTTTTGTTTAAATTTTTTAAAATACATTCAAATGCCCTTTTGAGATTTAACTTAAGAACCCAAAATCCCGGGAATTAAACCGAAAACATTTTTCTATAAAAAAAAAAAAAGCCCTTACACAAAAATTTCATAAGCGTATAAAGGGATCAACAACTGCCCAAAAATTTTTTCAGCATACGTTCCTCAGCAACGAAACTTAATAACATTACAAAAGTGATGGAAAACAATTATGTAAAAACAATTTTAAACCCTCTAAGGGGAAAAAATCCCTTTCAAATTTACAATAAAAACTGCGAAATTACATTCCGAAAAAAATTTTCCCTTTTCAACAACTGTAGAACCCAACATGGGCCGTGACTTCTATGACTCTTTTAATCTCAAGGACCTATTTTATACAAATCTTGGGGCTCATCAAAATTTTGCACCAAAATTTACATGCCCCAAAACAGCACCACTCAGACATACCTTTCCCCCGACCCTCACTTTCCCTTCACCAGTCCTTTACCTTATCCCCACTCTCCCTCCGAAAACTGAGCAAACCCGCTTAAAAAGGAAAAACCGTCCTTTACGTTAATTTTTTTCGCAACTGAATGAGGCCATTGACCGTAAGTTTCAGTAGGTCTCCGGAAAAACTTTCCCTCCACTTTTTTCCCCAAAAATAAGTTTGTTTCTAAAAAACCGTTCTATATATCCCCGCCGCAATTGCTCTAATCCTAACCCTTCCTCCTCCCTGTCCCTCACCCCCCAGGAAATTTACGAAAATCCCCCCACTACATACTAATTGCCCTTTCACTTCTCGGGAGACCCCGTATTTCAAAAAGTTAAGCTCGCGGGGTCCCTACTTTTACCCCCCCCATCAACCAAAAAAAAACCTTTGCTAACCACACCCTTCCCTCCCTCAACCTCACAGAAAAAAAACCGATGAAAACTTTTTCCCTGTTCTCCACAGTACCGGGCTGTTCCCCCCCAATCCCTTAAACCCAAAAAACAGCCGATGCTAATACCCCCATTAAAACCATATACAAACCCCCGTACTCTCCATTAACTTAAGCTTTCGAAAGTCATCCCATATCATACCCCAATCATAAAAGGGGATAAACCAAACCCCTGTATGATTTCCGCCTTCTACTCATCTCACCAAAGCCCCACCCTAAGTTTTTCCACCTCCCTAACAAAAACAAAACCTCAGCATACCCCATTAAATTAATTCTTTTCCCCCCCACCATCTCCGCACATCCTTCTTTCACTTTCCCCACTCTAACCCCTTTTTCCCCCCCCCTCCCTAAAACCTTTTTTTCACATATAAAGCCTTTACCTCCCCCCCAACGCAAAAAGCCCTACTCCTCCACTGGTAATTTGACATCACCACCTCCTTGCTTAGCCATCCCTCCCGCCCCCCCAAACAAACGTAATCCCCTCCTCGAATCCATGTATGTCTGGAGTCCTCATTGATACACCACACCCTACCCATATTTTACTATAAACTAATGAATTTACAATTATCGCCCCCTTTTAAGGTGACGTCCCTCCCCGTAAACCCTTAACCTTTTTACGCCCCCACCACCACCTCCGAATTCCCTGCTAGCCTCCTGCGAAACTGCCATGTATTAACTCCACAAATTTTTAGCTTCCACTCTTCCCACCCAAACCCCAACCCCAAGCCCCCCCCACCCATCCCCACCTCCGCAAATTTGTTTTTTGCTCTGTTCACCCCAGCCAATGCCCTCCCGAAAAGCTCCAACACACTTTCCACCGTAGCAATCCCCCCACTCCTGTCATCAGAACAGGGTATCATCCCATACCCCACCACATCATACACCCCACCCTTTCCCCCATTTAAAATCCCCCTCCCCTCAACGAGCCCATAAAAAGGAGCTGCATACACGAAAACAATATTTGAGACGGGGGACATCCCTTCTCAAACCCCTCTCCATCCTTACGGCCCTTTCCCAACCTTCCATAAATTTGACTCGCACCATTTGCAGACGAATACTTTGTATCAACCCACCACCATAAAAATGCCAAAACCGAGATGCAACAAACTAGCCCCAGAAAGTTTCTATCTACACAGTCGTATCATTTTCCCAACATGCCCAAAACCCCCCCCGCGCAACCCTCCAAAAATTCCCCTAATGCGGCCATGCCCATCTCTCATGCTTTTGCCCAATACCCATCTCCCCCTTTATGAATGTCCCCCCCCCAACACCTTCTTCACCTATTGCCCAAATCTTCGCAAAATTTTTGTAGTGGGCCACTTTTGGCGAAATACTCTGTCTCCCCAAATCCCTTCCCTTTTGCTTTTTGGTACTAAGACACACAACCCTTCTCTGATTTTGCCCCTTTCTTCCTCCCCGTATAAAAATTTCATGACCCTCACCAGACAGTACTTAATGTGCTCCCATTAATTCTATAAAAATCTTTTTGATATCCCATCAACCCGGGGCGCCTTCCCCAGTACTCATATTGAACACAGCCTCCTCAATTTCCCCCCATGCAACTCACCTCCCACCCCATCCCCTCCTCTTCACATACCCAAAACCCCCTCCCCCCACCCCCCGCAAAGCATCGCCCTCCCCCCTTCCCCCACTTCTTTTGGAACCGAAATCAGCAAAATTGCTCATGCCTTCTGTAGTATTCAGTACCTGTCCCTTGTGATAACCCCCATATCCTCATTCCTTCCAATTTTAAAAAATAGTCGAACCCTTTTCTCCCTTTTACCCTAAAACCTCGCAAAACACTTCCAAAGGGTTTATCACCCACGCACACCTCCATTCCCGCCCTTAACTACTGCTCAAACTACCATTATGTAACTCAGCCAACCCTGCCCTTTGATTTGCCCCCATGTGTCCGTATGCCCCCCCCCCCTTTTCCTCATAACACCATTTAGCGATTTTAAAAATATTTTTGCAACCATACCTCCCCCTGCCTTTTCCCCTTCCCTTTTCCCTTATAGAAACCTGCTAACCCGGGCTTAGCGTCCCCTTCCCCCATTCTAAGACCCCCCCCTTCCCTCCCCTAGAATCCCAAAAATTTTGCCACCATTCCCCAAAAGCCATACTCACCTCCTCACCCCTCACGAGTCTTGCATTTAATTTCCAAAAAACCCGATTGTATCCTAACCTTTACCTTTCCCAATCAAGATCTGATAACCCCTATGATCAAAAAACCCCCCATCAAAAGCCCGACTCCCAACACACTACAGCTTCCGTTCATAGATCCTATCTAATCTTGCAGCATAATCCCCTCTGACAAAGTATACTCAACCTGCCCAAACCCCCCCCCCCACAACATCCAAAACCCCCACGTCTCAAACACATTAGTAACAAACCCAAAATACACCCCCGCCCCCTTTCCACACCCCCCCCCTAAAACACAATTCCAATCTCCCCCTATTACAGGACAAAGGTAAAAACCCCCTTTAAAAAGTACATCAAAAATTTTCCCCCAAAGTTCTCCTTAACTCGGCGTTGCCATCTGCCGGCATATCACTCCTATAAAAAAAAACCCTCGTTGCCCCCCTCCCCCCCCCACCCCAAAACCCTCCCCCCCCTCCTCCCACCCCAAAATACGCAATGGACTGGTTTCCTTTACACCACACCACCCCACCTTCAACCTCAAAGAGCCCTCACATACAACTTTATTTTTATTATTATATTATAAACAAAAAAGAAGGTAAGCCACAAGGGCTATACAGCCATACAACTTTTAACCTTCAAAGACAACTCACAAACCCAAAATTAAATTGTCCCCCCTGAATGAAAAAATATTACATTAAATCTCTTTAAAAACCATTTCCACCCCCTACCTTTTAACCTCGGCTCTCAGGGCCTTAACATTTATCGTTACAACCTTGAATTATGACAGTAGAGGCGGGTTTCCCCCCCCCGCCTTTGGAAAAGGGACCTGCCCGATTGGGTGCGACTAGAGCCCCGTTTGTCACCTTGCCCGTCCATCCCCCAACCCCCCCCCTTTAAACCCTTTAACCTTTTTAGTGCTTCAGCACACTACACCCACCTCCGGGGGATCCAACCTGGGTTTCCAACCTTTTCCCAGGTCCTGCCCCGGCGTTAAAAAAAGCATCCTTAAAAACGTCCCCCGTTCTCTTTCGTGAACCTCCGTCTCCCATGTAACCCCTCTTTCCCTGCACCTCTGTGCACCTCACAAATACCGTGGCTTCTTCCCCCCCATTCCCCCACGGGCTTCCCACGTCCCGATGAGACTGTAACCTCCTCCAATGAGCGTCCATGCTGCTCTCCATCCAGACCCCCCTCCACCTACTCAGGAAGTTATTCAAAACCTCATCCCAAAATTCCATCCTGTTGCATTACAGGGTCTCCGTCATCGTTCGTCGCGTCGTCGTCTCTGCTCAGGCCCCCGTCCCCCCAGGTAACGAGCACAAGAGACCGTCTCCGCCTCTGCTTTATCCACTTCCTCACCCAAATGTAAGATGCCTGCCTTCAGCCGCATCTGTCTCCTGTACCCCAGGGTCCAACTGCTGATCCACCGTGTTGGCATTTTTTCCCTCCCCCTGTTTCCTTTGGGATTGGGGTGCCATATGGTCAAAAGATCCGCACAGCCTACAAGTCCCCTCTTCCTGCATAGTATACTATACCTCGTTCGGAACTTTCCCCAAAACATATGAGGGAAATTGATTGCCGTAGCGGGGCATCTTTAGATTGAAGGATCCTTCGGGGAGTCCCCCCCATAAGCCCCTTCCTTCCCCACTCCCCCAAATTCCGCAGCATGAATCTTCCCTAACGACGGAATACCGCAACCCCCCATATCGTTGGGTTTAAAGGGGGCCCTTTCCCTTCTTTTACTAAAGTCACATAGCTGGATACATCATGTAGACATCCCCCACTGCGCATTTACGGCCACCCTTTTCCCTGGTACTTGTCAAAAATGCTTGAGTAAAACCAGCATTTTTAAATTTGATGAAAATCCTCTTAAACTCCGTTAACAGCCACACCAAAAGTTCTTCATTGGGGATCCCCTACACATCACAATAAACGTAGGGATAGCACCTGCATGGTAGAACTGCTTAGGGCCCCACGTACTAATTCCACACAGACAGTATTCACCCTACGTCCATGTCTGTCCGCCATTTTGATTGCTCAAAACAGGTAAACTGCGCAGAAAATCAACCGAATCGGGAGCGCCTGCGCAGCACGTCCACTCAGCCCGGAAGCGAAGAGGACAATGCGAGAACGATTGTGTGTAATTGGGATGTGCATGGGAGTGCTGAGTTCATGCATTCTTAGTAGTTATTTAATATTGTTCATTAATGCCTTCTGCTGAAGGCTATCGTAGTAGCGTATAACAGTAGAAGTCTGAGAATGCTGCATGGGACAGTAATAAAGATAGGATTTGACTCCCATTGTAAACTAATTCAGTTTCTAATGTATATATATATATATATATATATATATAATATATATATATATATATATATATATATATATATATATATAATATATATATAATATACATATGTATATATAAATAATATTAGGACAGCAGCTGGCGTTTTCACTACTGTAGAGTTGTTATTGTTTTCAATTTAATATGTTCTTAAGTTTAATTTAGTATGGTTAGGTTATAAGTTACATAAACAACGGTGAAATGCTTATATTTTGGTGAGGTGGGGTAATATGGGGGGGGTTATACTGCTTGCATTTTTGCGGTATGTAATTATTGTGTGTGGATATTGAAATTAGCAGTCGGGAAGGAGTAAGAGGATTCTTTATTTTGTATTACTTGAATAGTTATATTTTGTAGTAAAGAATTATGTATATGGCAGTATTCACCTATCAGCTGCATGACATATTACTGCATATTGCAGTGTATAGAAATTGATGAATTTATATTGTCTGTCGATGTTCTCATACTGTATGCTTGTGTTAATGTATTGTATGTTATAAATAAAATATAAAAAAAAAATTCTATGCCTTTCTTCAGAGTGCAGATTCTTTTTTTTTTATATTTTATTTTAAACATGACATTACAAAATATAATATGTAAAACTCATTTAAGTCTATAAATTAACACAATCCTCCCTACAGCTAATGTTATACACCACACTTACAACTCCGTGTGGGTACACCCCCCCCCCCCCCTCCCTGCTCCCTCATCCTATCACTTAACCCAAACCATGTTGGAGCTACTCAACAGAATTACATGATATGAACAACACTTTTATAATACACATCCCTCGAAATGGTACTTAATGATCGACTACAGACCATGCAATGCATTGCACTGAACATATTATACAGACATATTACCCCCCCCCCCCAGTGGTTATCCAACCACCCCACTATTTACACCTAACATACTATAAACAATGAATGTTGCCTAATCTAAAGTCACACAGCAATGACCCAAACATTAATTTATGTAATTGTCCTAATGGTTCAGTTACATAACAATATGTATTACACAACAATGGTGATATAGAAAAGTCACAAGGACATACAAAAATACTACAAAACCATAAGAATAAACTTAGTCTCAAAATCCAACACATGTAAGCCTTTACACATTTAAACATGCAATTCCAGTGTTAAAACAATCAAAAACAGCTTCAACAAGACATTCAAGCCAAATCAGCTTATATGGCCTTTAAACATAGGGGTTTAATTGACAACAGTACAATACAACATAAAATATAACCATGCAAAAGGGAAAAACACATAAAACTGTGCCAAGCACCCCCACCAACCACAAAAACCTATAACCCACTGTTGCCCAATTTTTTATTTAACCCATCTGACGTGCATTAACCTTTTTCCCTCTCAAACAAAACAAAAAATTGCAGAACACCAGTGCCCGAAAAATTAATGCACAGACATTAATAAAAACTACCCAAAACTATCTCTGGAAAACCGGGTCCCATGATCACAGCATAAACACTATGCAGGGGGAAAGGGCACCTAAAAAAAATTTGGGAGCAAACACATGAAATTTATTATAGCAAATCCCCAAATTTACAATTAAATTTACCGTAAATAAATATTACCCACAAAATTTTATGTAAAAAAATTTAAAAAGGGTGATTAAAGCCCCAGGTCCACAAAAACTGGACCACCCCCCCCCCCCCCCAGGGGGGGGGGGGGGCCCCCCCCCCCCCCCCATTAACCAAACACTCCCCAAACCCCCCGCAAAACTTTTGTTACCAAATTACCAGGGGGGAAACTCCTGTTTTCACCCCGATTTCCCTACCCCACAACATTTTCCCAAATCATCCCCCCCCCTCCCCGAAATTACAAGTCTAAAAAAAAACCTGTAACGAAATTTGCCTAAATCCCCTAAAAAAATCCTTCCCCCACCCCCCTCCCAAAAATTTTTCCTTTTTTCCCTACATACCGTTTTTATAAAAACTTTTAACCCCAACACCCCCCCTTTTTTCCCCCTCAGTAACCTGTTTGCCCCGCAATCCCCACACTTATAGATATAATCTCCCCTAAATGTATCCCACATCTCTGATTAACTTCCTCCCAACCCCCCACGGTCGAGACTTAATGCTCTCAATACAGAAATTCCTTTACCTCCTATCCTATTTATCACCCATTTAACCACCCCTTGACACCCCAGTCCATCACAAAAATAAACTACATAAAACCCCCGATTTCCTCCCCCCCAAATTTTTATCCCACATTTCCCCCCCCGTAAACACTCGCCCTACCCGTAAAACCCACACCCGACGGTAAAATGCCGTGCAAAAACGATACTTTACATCCCGAAAAAGGGGTTTTCCAACCCTAAACCTACTCAACCTATTCCATATACACCCCCCGGGCATACAGGGGGAAAATTCCCTCTACGGGCGCTACAACCCCCCCCGGCAAACAATCTACACAACCAAAACCTTTTTTAAACCCTTTTGCGGGCTCTCGACCCCACGCCAGACCCCTAAAACACAGTTTCACACTCATCAACTCAACTCCTGAAACACCCCCGTTGCAATCGGGAAAGGACCCCGGCCCCCCCCCCCCCCCCCACCCCCTTTCCCTCATCACCCCTTTTTTAAATGAAGACACATTTGACCCTCCGTTTTAAGGGTCCAGCAATCCCCCCCCCCCTTACTTACGGGTAACTTTAAACCAAAACCCCTCTCTTAATCCAATCACAGCTGAACCCCACAAAAATTTTAAAAAAACCCTTCCCAAAGGGTAGGGTTCGTTTTTTGCGGGGCCCATTTAAAAGGGGAACACGGCTCCCACTGCCATACTTTGCTATACGTAAGATATTAACAACAATGGCACGCTGGCACAAGGGGTCAAATAAAGGTCCAACCCACCCAAGCACCCGGAATCCTTTTTTCTCCCATCCTAAGCGAGTTTTCCTTTGCTTTCCACAGGTAAAATCGTCTCCCATAAAAAAGGGGACCACAGATTTTTAACAAATTTTCACCTGTTTCCTCACAACTGCACTCCCCCAATAAACCCTACCCCCCAAAACCCTAACCCCATACCATGGTTTTTTAATCTGAATTTACCCTCAAAACCATTCCCCCTTGGGGAACTTTTTTTTGTACAACCCCGCCAAAATGTGCCCCAAATTGACATCCCCTCCCTAAATCAGAAAAGTTTTTTATCATCCACAACCCAATTAAAACGGGCCCAAAACCCCCTCCAACCTCACACCCTGGTCCCTTTTACGTGACACATACGCTCTCCATAAACCCTAAAAAAGGGGTTTTCCTGAAAACGCACCCCCAAAACAAAAATTTGTGACATAGGACCCCCCTGCCTAAGTCCCCTGCCCATTACAATCTTCCCCCCCCAATCGACCATTAATCGAAACCCTCGCCATTCAACCTCCATACAAGGGCCTAACCCCCAACCCACATTTTTTCCCCCAAACCCCTGACCCCTGATTTTTGGCTTTTCAATGTTTTCCCGATCCACTCTATCGTATGCCCCTTGCCAATCGAGCCCCACCAAACCCCCCTCCCCCCCCCCCTTTTGCCTCCACGAAATCCCTAAGTAACCCAAAGCCCCTCCACCATAGACCTCCCGGGGGCAAACCAAACTGATTTTTTGAACCCCCCCCGCCCAAACCACACATTTGACCCGTTTCCCCCAAAATCTTTGGCAAACAATTTATAATCTGCCATAACAACGAGATCCCCCCGTAACCCCCGAAGTGTATGCTCCCCCTTTTTCCCCTTAAAGTTTTAAAAATACAACGACACCGTTCCCTTTGCTTCTCACCCAGCTAAACCTCTCTCCTTATGAAATTTTTAAAAACCTAACCAAAATCCTCAAAATTCCCAAATTTCTGCTGAAAAAACTCTACCGGGGTCCATCAATTCCCGGGGCTTTCCCTTTTTTCGCATTCCACTTAAACCCCTCCATTTTTCCCCCCCTCATTTATTTCGCCCCCCAGTGTTCCCTATCACTTTTCGCAACGACAAAACCACACTCCCACACCCCTGTTTCAAAAACCCCATCCTCTCCCCCTTCTCTTTTGCCATATTTTACTCATCCCACTTGTCAGCAAACCCCCCCAAATTCCCTTTCCCGTGCTTGTTTTACCTCCCCCTTTCCCGGGTACCCTCCTATCAAATAAATGAACCTCCAACCAATGGAAAAAGTCATTCCCTGCTGTCTTTTTTTTTGGGGGGGACGCAAAACGCACGATGAAGGTCATCGCCCCATAACACCTCTTCCACCCCCCCCTGAAACCTGCAACCGCTTGGAACCTCTATCCTGTACCCCACGCAGCCTCCCTTTAATTGCCATAATTTTCATCCATTGGATAAGTGGGCCCCCCACCGGCCCCCCCCCGCATAACAACCCCGTAATCTATCCTCCCCAAAAAGTTTTGCAAGGGCCCCTTTTTTTAAAGAATTGATTTCGTTTCCCTTCCTTTTCTAATATTCTTAATCCGTTCTTTAGGCCACAACCCCTCCCACCACATCACCAAATCCCCTAAAACCCCCCTTTTTTCCTTTCACGAACCCCTCCCACAGCGTTGCAAATTTCCCCCTATCCCCCCCCTCATCAACCTAACACACTTGTATTTAATTTCCAAAATCCCCTAATAACCTGCTATTGACTCCCCCGCCCCCTCTGCTACTACCAAGGGGGGCCCCTGATCCAAAAGCTACTTTTTATTGTACGGAAAAAAGGTCAACCCAACCCCCTTTTTAGATAAAATAAAGGGCCCATCCAAAACCCAGCGCGTAACCCCGTCTTTCAAAAGTGTGCTCTACCCCCCCCCCCACGCCCCTTTCCCCCAACCGCATCCCGCAACTGAATACCCTCAAAAGATCCGCAAGGCCGCCGACACGTTTCCCCCCCCCTTTTGGTTTCCCCCCTCAGCCCTCCTAATAACGCAGTTCCAGTCGGGACCCCAACCCATGGGCCCCTTGGGGAGGTAAACCAAAGGGAAGAAGAAAACTAGGTTTTTCACAAAAAAATTTCCCCTTTTATTAAAACCCCCACAACAATTTTCCGCGTTGGCATACACCCAAAAAAAAAGATACCCGCTGTCCCAAACCACCACCCACCCACGCGCAAAACTCTTCCCCCTCCTCCCCCCCCCACTTCTTAGCAACACAAACGGGCTTGCCTTCCCCCGATCAAAAACCCACAACCCCCCTTTTAGAAATTGGGGGAAAAATGGGCAAGTCCCTGGGCCTGAAAAACCCCTCCCCCTTTGAGCACTCCCCTTTCCCCCGGGCAAATTGTGGGGGGGGTTCTTGGGGGGGGCACTACATCCACCCTAAAATTTATACCATTGCCGGGGAACCATTCCCCTTTTTCACACTTTTACACTCCATTTTCGTTCACAGTCATCCCAAGGGGCCCTTTATTTGTTTTTCCCAAACCCTTTTCCTCCTCTCTTCATTCATCCCCAGGGCCTCCTACCCCAAAGCCACACAAGGCTTCACACCATCAACCCCCCCCCCCTTTTTTTTCGATGCCTCTTATCCCTGACCCGCTTCACATTGCTCTTTTTTTTTCCCCCCAGACCTCTGCCCGGCGTCAGGGGCGTCCCTTTTGAGTCTGACGCCGCCGCTCTCTTCCCCCGTGATGCCCTCTACAATTTTCCCTGTTTCTTTTGAGGGTTTCCCCCACGATGAACCTCAACCTCCACCACGCTCCGTTCCCAGCACACGGGGAAAAACTCTCTCTTACTGGGGGCCCGTCAAACCCCGCTAATTTTTTTTTTTTCCTTAAAATTCCTCTACAGGGGACCGCCGTGTCTCTCACCAGCTCAGGAAACAACATCCTCGCAGGGGGTGCAAATTTTCCTTAACACCTCCTGAAACTCTTCCTCCCATACCTTCCCCCTCCTTCCTGCATTGGGACTTCTGTTTCTTGTCCCCTTTTTGTAGTAACAGAAACCTTTTAATCCCCACTTACCTCACCATGCCCTTCTCCTCTTTGGAATCCTCCACCCCCCTTTACTTTTCCCCAAGCGCCCCCGGCCCTTGCTTGCGCACCGGGGGTCCAAAAGCTATCACCTGGTAACTGGGGCTTCACCATTTTTCGCTGGGGGCCCTCCTCAAACTTTACGCACTTTTCCGCCAAAATGGGGCAAACCCCAAAAATATTCCCGCCCCGTAAAGTCTCCCGCCGGGATAAAGATACCATAACTTTCGTCCTAAATCCTCCAACACCCCACGTAAGACGGGATTTGGGGTGTCCCCAGAGTCATTTTTCAGGGAAAAGGTACCCCTCCGGGCGTTTCCCCTGTAAGCACCTCCCTCCCCTTGGCCGTTTTTGTCCAGATGAAAGGGTTTCCCTAAAGTCTCAAAAACACTCCTTAAGGGCAGCCTCATCTGCCCCAAATGGGACCTTACGTATCTTTAAACCCCCGTAAAGTGGGAGATACGGTCGATCAAACGCAAAATTCACAGCTGGAGTAACGTCAAGACTCACGTCTTGGGACCCCGGCCCCCAAGGGGTCAACACGGACGTGGAATTTTAGTTTTTAAAGAAGATTCTAAAAGCCCCATTCAAGGGTACCCAAACCAAAAAACCCATCGTCCGGATTCCCTTTGGTCTCCCCCAATTTATTTTTCCCTAGTAAAACTTGCACTGAAGAGGGTGAAATCGGGGCCCCCAAAGAAGGGGGACCTCCAAAATACCAATTTGGGATTTAAAAGCGCCTTTTCCCCAACCCCCCGCCATGTTTTGGGGGGGCAAGAAACTCGGCCCGAACCCGCAAAAGGGGTGCAGCGCACAAACCAGGGGGAGGCGGGGTGCGGGGGGGGTTTTATTCTGGGGTTAGGTGGGGTTAGAATTTAAAGGGGACTTGTTTTCCAACTTATTTTTTATTACCCTTGAACGGGAAACCCAAGGGTTTTTGTTTTTTTTTATTGCGAACCAGAACTCCTAAAACTTTTTAGCAATCTGGGAATAATAAGATCTACATTATTTTGTTTTTATATGGCAAAGGTTTTTTTTCCTGTCTGACGTTTAAACTTTGCATTTGTCTTATTAAACGCAATCTGCCAATTCTCTGGCCCCTGCATCAGTCTATTCAAAACTTCCTTTGAGTGCTCTAATGTCCCCGTCAGAATGAATTCGAAGGGCCCATTTTGGTGCATTGTCAAAATTGCTTATGTCCCCCTTTAAAGCCCCCCCTCAATGTTGTTTATGTAGATTGTGAACAGGAGGCCTAACACTGACCCCCCGGGAAAAGCCGCTCCCTGACCCTTCCCCCCCTATGATTTTTCCCAATTTTTGCAAACTCTCTGCTGCCTATTTGTCAAAACCCTGTCTCGGGCCAGGAAAAAATTTTTCCTCCTATTCCATGTGCCAAATTTTCCTCAATATCCCCTGATGGGGGGGGACCCTGTCAAAAGCCTTTCTGAAGTCCATATAACAGTATCATTTTCCCTTACCATGATTTTACCTCCTCAAATCACCTTAGTGGAAAAAAGTCAATAAATTCATAAGGCAGGAACGCCCCTTTGTAAAACCACCCTGAGATTCGTTGATTAATTTATGCTTTTCAAGGTGACTACGAACTGCCTAGGCAATTATTGATTCCATAAATTTTCCCACTATGGAGGTTAGGCTTATTGGTCTATAGTTCGAAGCTAAAAAACTGTCACCTACTTTGAAAATAGGTATCACATTTACCATTTTCCACTTATCTGGCACCATGCCAGTTTGTAGTGACATGTTGAAAAGATTAGCCAAAAGATTGCTAAGCTCCTCTTTACAGTCCTTTAGAACCCTTGCATACAGTTCATCAGGGCCTGGGGATTTGTTAGGTCTTAATTTATCTATTTGCCTAAGGCCCATGTCACTTGTGACCCTAATCATGCATATTTTATTATCGTCCTTTTCTACATAATTTATTATTTATGGAATATCGCTAGTATCTTCTTGAGTAAAAACAGGAAAATTCTTCACATTTCCTTTTCACTGCCCGTGAGCTGACCCGAGTAACTTTTGAGTGGGCCTATCTTGTCCCTGTTCTTACTTCTATATACCTGAAAGAATCCTTTTGGGTTAGTCTTCGATTCTCTTGCAACTTTAACCTCATAATCTCTTTTTGCTTTTCTTATTCCCTTTTTATTTTTCTCTTAACTGAATATATTGTATTCTTAATTGCCCCTCTCCTCTTTTGATTTGCCCTTATATGCCTCTCTTTTGACCAATGAGATATTTTAATCTATTGTTCATCCATTCTGTTGTATGATTGTTAACCCAGGTATGGAGGTACGGATGAGGGACGTATCCAAGTATTACACTTGGGTCAAGTTAAGAAATGTACCGTTTGAGGTGAATGAGGAGAACATATGAGCAACGTTTGAAGAGTATAGTGTAATACATCTAGCAACAGTTGGAAGATGGTCTAAGGGTATGTACACTGGCCTCCGTGAGGGCTCCTTTACTCTTAAAATGTCTTTGCGCAAATCCATTCTGACATGTGTGGTACTGAGCGAGTTTAAGACTCAGGTATATGTAACATATGCAGGCCAAAGACGAACATATCGATTGTGTGGAGCATATGAACATATGGCTGCGCAGTGTCCTCGAAGATCAACACTTGAGACTAATGGAACTAGGCAACCAGTGGTGAAGGATAGAGAAGTTATGACCAAGACTTCAGGAGAGTATCATGGGACTCTTAAGCCATGGAGTGAAATAGTGGAGGAAAATCCGGAGGAGCGTCTAACGTTACAGGAGGTGTCTCAGGTAACTGAGAACATGAGTGCGAGGGAAAAGTTCAATAGATAGGAGTAGCGATATAGTAACAATAGTTTCATTGCCGGCTACTAGTTAAGGTAGGTCAAGCTCCCGCCTTTCTTCCCCCTCCCCGAAAGTGATAGCTTCACTGCCGGCTACTAGTTGAAGGTAGGGTAAGTCAAGCTCCCGTTTTTCCCGCCTTTTTTCTCCCTCCCTGAAAGTGATAGTTTGACTGCCGGCTGCTTGTTAATGTAGGGTCAGTCTAGCTCCCGCTATCCCTTCCCCTCCCTTTCCCCCCCCCCATCCCGAAAGGTGACGCGTGGGACTCTGGTCAAACAGTAAATCACTCGACTCACAGCTCCCAACACTACTGTAAGTACATGCCTGCCTTGTATTCTAGTGGATTTATTGGTTAAAAGCTTCACTTTTGACCAATAATCAACTTAGTCCTTTCAGTCTTGCTCTAGGTTGACTGTTGTAATAATCACCACGTCTTTTGAGTATTGTACACTGCCATGGAGAGTGATTATTTAAGCAGTGGGTAACCTGTCTATCTTTTCAGCTTGGATGACAGTGAGGGTCACCTGTCAATCAACGAGAAGAACAGGAGAAGGACTAACGTCCAGAGACTTCCCCATTTTGCATATAAGTACCTGTGCACCTGTATGAAATTGCAGGACGTAACCCCGCATCATTGCAGCGGTAAAGAACCTGCTTTCCTGTCATCGGGAGAGATTACTCACTGGTATACTGTGAAGAACTAGCCAGTGGATGGTCACCAACACCTGCGACCCCCCCCCCCACCCCATCAGCAAAGGCTACGATTTCAACAACAGTGTCACCAACACCAGACACCCCTGTAGATATTAGCGTTGAGTTCAAATGTTATTTTATTCATTTCATTTTTCATTTTTCTTTCAAATAGGATATACCTTTCATGTTTTATTGTTTTATGTTTGATTTAATAAATAATAAAGTGTTTATCTTTGTGAATTATTATTTCTTTTTCTATTCATTAATTTTCCTGAGGAGGAGCCAGCCTGAGTAATACTGTCTGAAGTTGTTACAGGGCTGAGTAAGCCTTCACAATGAGAATGGAGGAAGTGGGTCCAGAGGAATTTTTTTTATATTTTATTAAAACTATATATATTACATACATAGCTCGTACATACAATGCATTTAAAAGTGTTTAACGAAAGATAAAGAAGGCAAGCGTTCATGACGTGTCTAACCTCACAAGGTCAAGGCGTTGGCTTAAGCCGGTGGGAGAACTGGACCTGCCTCGCTTAGGCCAGTAGGCCTGTTGCAGTGTTCCTTCTTTCTTTTGTTCTTATATTCTTATGTTCATTATTCCCCCGAGATACAATAAGTATCTCACCCATCACCTAAGTAAAGAATTAAAATATCCAAAACATACTCTGGTTCACCTGTTCAGCACATCCCTTCACAAATTATCCTATATATCCCCCTTCCCCCCTCCAAATATACATACCACATGAGACTTGCACACTAACACTACTCTGCACATCCCTGCAGACAATATAGATAATACATCAGTAAAAACCTTGTCAAAGGAACTTAACCATACCACATATTACACAAATTATTACACACCCTAAAATAAAATTCGCACATCACTCCTTCTGAACCTTGTCCTACGGATTAGCACACATTTTAATGTACACATGATTCCACTATTTAAGTAATACATAAAGATTATAATTCCAACACCTTCATAATCAATCTTCCAATTAAACTTTTCCGTTTCGCCTCTAGGCCCATTACAGAAGCACACACATTACACGGAAACACCTAACATACCTACACATCCTATGCTCACAAAAAAATTATGAATGATACTAGCACAGATGTCAGATATATATACAAAGACATTTACATAGATATTCAATTTTGTTTCATCATCATATTACTCCTCAGCCAAATAAAAAAAAATAGATTAGTTTGCATTTCCTTCAGTGATATAATCTGTCAATATAACATACAACATAATATTTATAAAACATGGAATTTACACTATCAGCTCGATTCATCACGTAATTAGTTATCTCTTATATATATATCACCCACCATCTACTAACTCATTATTAATAACGTCACATAACACATGCTAACCATATCTTACTTCTTCCTGACTTGAAAACAAAAAATTATACAACCTCTTAATAGACAAGAAATTACAAATATTTTAATATTTCCTAACTCACTGACGTTGTTCTAGATTGGCAAAAAAGGTCCACAAATGACAGATCTTGTCATACACAAAGTAATGACATTACACCACCATTTTATTCATGATAAGCCCCCGCCCACCTTAGGGACTTCACATTTAACCAAAATTACAGCATAATCAAGTTTCACAAACATGAGATACCAGCATTCCATTAGTATTTTTTTGCGAGCACTCTTCCCCCTCCCCCCACTCTAAAGACCAGTCCACCCCAACCCTTACAGTGCTAAATCATGAAGCCCTCCCACTGTCATACCCCTTTATGAAACAGGAAAATCTAAAGCGCACCTATTCCCATACACAACCACATTACTACACCTCGTTCTATAGAAGTGTCCCGCTAAAACCCGAATTCTTTCCTACCCCCCACCCCCCTCATCGCCCACGATACATGAACATAATCCGCAACTAAATACAAAACAGTCTTCCTCACGCCATCCTCCACTCCCTCTATATCTAAACTCAATGCCCTGAGCATAGCTAACCTACTCCCTCCTACCAAACCCAAGACTCTGTGGAACCAAATTCGTACCCTCTCTATTTTCGCACAGAAATACACTACATGATAGGCGGTTTCTTGCTCCCTACACAAAGCATAACTTGAAGACTGCAAAATCCGCATCCTATACAGTTTAACTTTAGTGGGCAATATCCCATGTAGAAAACGAAACATTGTTTCCCTCACCCCCGACTGCAACCTTAACTTACCTGATTCCGGCCATATACGTTTCCAATCAAACATCGGAAAAACACTCTCTCCTTCCACTGCATCATTTCCCCTGCCCAAGTTCCCCAAATTACACACCTTCACACTACTCGGCTTTCTAACCTGTAATAAGTACCTGAACATATTCATACACACCTGTAAATTCCTATCCCCCACCACCGCCTCACATCAGCCATCACTGCCCCTACCCTAGCTCCTCGTTCTCCCCAACCTAAGATAATATTGCTTCACATACATACCAATCAACCTGTTCTCCAAAGGTATTAATCCTAAACCTCCCATCATTATCGAATATCGAATTCGTCACTATGGTTTGCCGCAACCACTGGCAACCATATCCCCAGACAAACCTCATTGCTTTCCATTGCAATCTCCTTACATCTCCCGGCATCAAAGAGTATGCCACCACCACATGCCACAATTTTGGATATATAAGTGTGTTAACTACCGTGACCCTCTGTAGTAAAGTCAAGCCACTCACTCGTATACCACCCAACCTACATAACGCCCCTTGCACGACCCTATCAGAATTAGCCTCCCTAGCCCCCATTTCATCCCCCTTATATACCACTCCACAAATTTTTATCTGCTTTACCACCTTCCAACCATACCTAATTCCCATTCTTCCCCCTACCCATGCCCCTACCTCCAGGAATTTTGACTTTACACCATTAACATATAAACCTGTCGCTCCACTAAACACATCTATGGTCCTGCTAACACTCGGTAACCCCTCCTCTCTCCCCACTAAGAGAGTCGTATCATCTACATAGCCCACTATACCCATCGCACCCCAATTCCTTACCATCCCTTCACTCACCCCTACATTTATTTTCCTATATTATGGATCTTGCAGGCATGAAAACAATATTTGTGGCAATGGGCAACCCTGCCTCAGACCCCAGTCCATACTGACCATTGTCCCCAAGATACTATTTATTTGCACTCATACCCTAGCACCTCTATATAGTGTCTCCGTCCATTTTACAATCTCCTCCCCAAAACCCATTCTCTGCATGATCATCCATAAAGACTCTACACAATCATAGGCTGCTTTCCAATCCAGCAAAAGAACCCCTCCCCCACTCATCCTACGCTCCTCTATAAAATCCTTGATCCTCCCATGTCTGCTATACATTGACCTACCTGGAACGCCCTTTTCTCTCATCAATTACCTTCCCTATAACCCTATGCAACCTATTACCCAAAACTTTAGCAAACAACTTATAATCCCAACACATTAAAGACAATGCCCTATAATCTTGTATGCTACTTTGTACCTCCTCTTTGGTACCAAGACAACACCCCCTGTTCTCTGTGTCACACCCATGCACCCCATATACTTCATTTCATTCAGTAATTTCACCAAGAATTTCTTCATAAAATCCCTGTTTTCCAAATAAAAATCATTTGGTATCCCATCTATCCCTGGTGTTTTCCCTACACTCATACCTTTTAAAGCTATCCACACTTCCTCTTCATCAATGGATCCCTCAATAGCTGCCGTATCCTTCGGCCCAAGATTCCTCTGACTCCTCTAGATTCCTCTAACTCCCCATCTCATATAATTCTCAAACCATACATTTGCAAAACCACTCATTCTACCCGTTGTATCCAACCTTTGCCCCACTGTACACCCTCCCACATCCTTATGCACATCTAACTTCATCATGGTCATTATCCTCTGCCGTTATTTTAATCTCCGCAAAATACATGCCAATGGCTTATCCCCCCATAAAACATCCTCCAAGCCACTCTTCATTCTCTCACCATCAAACCTTTCATTCTGCAATTCCTGTAATCTCGTTTTTATTCCTTCTCTCTCATCCACAGGATGTCTCACCAACGCCCTCATAACACTTTTTCAACTGCCATTCCAGATACCTCTGCAACCAATATTTCCATTGACTTACCTCCCTACCCTTCTTTACACAAAATTCACGTATTCCAGGCTTAGTGTACTCCTCCCACCATCCTAGTACATCGTCCCCTCTTCTCCCATTAGGCCACTCTTGCTTCCACCAGTCAACAAAACTATCGTAAAAGGACACAAGTGCAACTAATGTGACATTTATTGTGGCAACGTTTCGCTCTCCAGGAGCTTTATCAAGCCATTACAAACAATACATGGACACAGAGGGTATATAAAGGCTCAGAGTGAGGTGAATACTAGTGAGGTACCATTTCGATGTTCACTAGTGGTAGTAGTAGTAGTAGTAGTGATAGTGACAAAAGCAATTAATTCGTACATGAGTAAAAGGATATAAAAGCTATTACTTGGGTAACATAAAAATAGGTTGGACAAATATAAACTGGAATGAGGCAGGTTGTTTCAGTGTTCACTCTCTGTGCTTTGTGTAGTATAACAGGAGAGACTATGTGATGGCAGGGTTTACTGTTTTCAGGAGGATTCCTTGCTAAGATTCGGAGATGGTGAAGCTGCCGTTGTTTTGTTTTAATTGTATTCGAAACAGCGATCAGTGCTGATTCAAGGCACTTGCGTGTGCGGAAATTAGTTTCTTTTATCACTAATTGGGCGTCTCTGAATTTCATAAGATGATTGGTGGAATTTCGGTGTTGTACACAGGCGTTGTTTAAGTTGTCGTTCCTACATGCGTATATGTGTTCATTGAGGCGGGTGTCGAGGTTTCTTGCTGTTTCACCTACATAGATCTTGTCACAGCCTCCACAGGGTATAGTGTAAACTCCTGCATTGACTGGTTCGTGGTGCTTGGGTTTTGTCCTGGTTAGATCCTTTATTGAAGTGGTAGAAGCGATGGCGACTCTGGTGTTAGCTTGTGAAAGTACTTTTGAGACGTTTAGTGCAACCTGCCTCATTCCAGTTTATATTTGTCCAACCTATTTTTATGTTACCCAAGTAATAGCTTTTATATCCTTTTACTCATGTACGAATTAATTGCTTTTGTCACTATCACTACTACTACTACTACTACCACTAGTGAACATCGAAATGGTACCTCACTAGTATTCACCTCACTCTGAGCCTTTATATACCCTCTGTGTCCATGTATTGTTTGTAATGGCTTGATAAAGCTCCTGGAGAGCGAAACGTTGCCACAATAAATGTCACATTAGTTGCACTTGTGTCCTTTTACTTTACATATTGTCGGTAATTCTACCAACTTTATTACAACAAAACTATCACCATCCCCCTTCCTCTCTAACAAACTCACATTAAGTTTCCAGTAACCCGGATAACGCCTCGGTAATCCCCCCACCCCTCGTCCACCATCACCCCCCTATGATCTGAAAACACGACATCCATAACTTCTGTTTTAGCAACCATTATCCCCGATGAGACATATATACAGTCCAATCGTGCCGCATACCCCGCACGAACATATGTGTGCTCCTCCCTCCCACCTCACCCCCAACAACGTCCACCAAACCTGCTCCCCCTATAACTTCCCTCAAAACCCCTAAAACACACCCTGAACCCCTTGGCTCAACATCTTTCCTATGAATCACACTATTCCAATCCCCTCCTAACAATGCATATTCCGGCAACCCCTGCATATGATGTATTAAGGCACCTCCTCTTTTACATGCCTATTACTATAAACACTCACTAAACACACCCTCTCTCCACCCCAGGTCCCGTCCCCCCCCCCTCTTTCTTCCCAATGCAAAATTTCGAAAGGACTGGCCTGTGATATTAAAACAGCTGCACCTTCCTTATGGTTCCCCATATACCCTGCAAACACATGATACGCATCCATTAACAATTCTCGACCTCCGTCTCACATACCCTCAGCGACATCTCCTGCCTGCTACCCTCATTACATACTTCACACATCCTGCCCTCCCCCACAGATTCTCCATCCTTTACAGTATGCCGACTTCCTTGCTCAGTATGGTCATCCTGTAAGCCTTGCAACAGAGTTTATTGCATCTGATGCACCGGTACCCAAGTCCCCTGAACCCACCTCGTCCTCCATTCTCATGAGCTCAATGACCTGTGTAACCTCCGATAAAGTTACACACATTTCCAAATGACCCTCAGCTATTTCATTCCATGTCTTTCAGGGTTCAGAATTCCATCTGATTCATCACTTCACCAACCTTCTCCATGTCCTTCACTGCACCACGTTCTCAGATACTGATCGTTTAGGGCACTGCACCACGTTCTCAGGTACTGATCGTTCAGGGCACTGCACCACGTTCTCAGGTACTGATCGTTTAGGGCACTGCACAGCCATATGTTAATAGGTCCTGCACAGCCTACATGTACGTCTCTGTCTCGCATATGTAACATATATCTGCTTCCTGAAATCACTCAACACCACATAGGACGGCATGGATCTTCGCAGAGTCATCTTAAGGGTAAAAGTGCCCTCACATATGCCAGCAAGCCTACCCTCATTCCATCGTCCCATTGTTGCTAGATGTATAACGCCACATACCTCAAATGCCACTCGTATATCCTCATCATCCACCTCAAAAGGCACATTCCTTAACTTTACCCAAGTGTAGTACTTGGATACATCCCACATCCATACCTCCAAACTGGAATTAGCAATCTTTCACACATCCTGGTACTTCTCCATCATCTTGTCATAGGTCGCTGCCGTCACAAACTTCACAAAAATCCTCAATAAGCTGTTCAATGCAGTACTATGTAGGCCCTCATTGTTGATGCTGTAGGTGTCGCGCAAGATGGCAGGCAACAAAATCGATGTGTTCGAGTTATACACTGAGCCCTTCAAGATCTCAATGCACACAGTGTTGATTCTTTCCCTTGTGGCTTGTGCCATCTTATGAAAATCACTCAGAGCTACCAACTGGTGCAAGTGCTGTTGCTGACGTCGACCTCCACCAAGGGTGATTGACGAATCCCAGAGGAATTGGGTAATGGTGTGTTGGCTGCTATACACACCGTGTTACAAGGCTTACTGGTTGACCATAATGAGGAGAGTAATGAGAGTAAGATAAAGGGTGGGGAATCTGTGGAGAAGGGTAGGATTCATGAGGTAGGTAATGTGGGTGGTAGGTAGTGGTTGAGGTGCACAGGGAGGGAGGTGAAGGTGAGGACAACAAATAGTTGAAGCATCTCGCAAGAGGAAGGCTGGTGCTTCTGATAGTGATGATGTCCTTACACCTGCCCAGAGACCTGGTAAGAAACACTTGGTGGATGTGCCAAGAAAAGTCTCTGGGGAGGGGAAGGGGCAGGGGAAAGGTGAGGCTAGGAAAGGGAATAGTGGTAAGTATAGTGTGCAGAAGCGTAGAAAAACACAAAGACAAAGGACAACAGGTAAGCCCCTGATAGCATTTTTAAGTGTTTAACATTAAATGTGAATGGCCTAAGGGCCGATGTAAAGCACAGATGGTTTAGTGAATTTTTGCAGATATAACATATAGGTAATATTTCTACAGGAGCATAATTTTAAGTATGGAAGAGATTTGTTGGTGGATGGGTATGAGTATATGCAGGGTATACGGGGAAGATTAAGGGAGGTGCCTCTGTATTAATAGCGGAGGCCAGTCCTTCTCGAATGTTACATTCGGAAGAAGGGAGGAGGGGAGAGTAGTGAGGGTAGATGGGAGAGTAGTGAGGGTGGATGGGAGAGTAGTGAGGGTGGATGGGACATGGGGTGGAGTACGAGTGTTTTGTGAGTGTATATATGCCGGTGGATAGTAATATGTGTGTAAAAGAGGATTTTGTTCGGAACACCTTAATTTACCATGTGCGGGGGTTGCCTGTTTATTCATTGTTAGGAGGAGACTGGAATAGTGTGATTCGTAGGAAGGATGTGGAGCTGAGGGGTGCAGGGTGTGCATTAGGGGTTTTGTGGGATATTTTAGGGGGAGCTGGATTGGTGGATGTTGTGCAGGGGAAGGGGTGGAAAGTGGACATACTTATGTGCAGAGGGGATAAGCAGCATTAAATCGTATTTATGCTTCTCCGGGGATATCGGTTGTTAACTCGGAAGTTATGGATGTCATGTTTTCAGATCATAGAGGGGTGGTGGCAGATGTGGGGTGGGGTGGTTTACCAAGGCGTTATCCGAGTTATTGGAAACTTAATATGAGATGTTAAGAGAGGTTGGTGGAAGGTGATAGTTTTGTTGAGTGGTGGACGAATGAGTGGTCTAAAGGGAGGAAGGGGGGTGATATACTCCGATGGTGGGAGGGGTATGCTAAGCCTGGAATACGTGGTTTTTATATGAGGAGGGGAAGGGAGGTAAGTCAATGGAAATATGGGTTGCAGATGTATTTGGAAGGGCAGTTGAAAAAGTGTTATGAGGGTGTTGGTAAGGTATATCCTGTAAATGTGATTGAAGGAATAAAAGGGCAATTGCTGGAAATGCAGAATGCAAGGTTTGATGTTGAGAGGGTGAAAGGAGGGTTGGAGGACGTTTTATGGGGAGATAAGCCTTTGGCATGTGTATTGAGGAGCTTAAGGCTACGGCAAAGGATAATGACCATGATGAAGTTGGAGGTACATAAGGATGTGGGAGGGTATAAGATGGGACAAAGGTTAGTTACAACGGACGGTATGAGTGGTTTTGCTGATAAGTGGTTTGAGATCTATATGAGATGGGGAGAAGGAAAGATGGAGGATCTGAAAATTTTAGAGGGGATACAGAGGACCCTGGGGTCGGAAGATAGGGTAGTAATAGAGGGGTCCACAGATGAAGAGGAAGTGTGGTTGGGGTTAAAGGGAATGAGTGTAGAGAAAACACCTGGGATTGATGGAATACCAAATGATTTTTATTTGAAAAACTGGGAGGCCCTGAAGGAGTTCTTGGTGCAATTGTTGAATAAGATGAAGGATAAGGGTTGTGTGATTATGACGCAAAAAACCAGGGTCGTCGTCCTGGTACCTAATGGGGAGGTACAGAGTAGCATACTGGATTATAGAGGATTGTCATTAATGTGCTGGGATTACAAATTGTTTGCTAAAGTTTTTAGGTAATAGGTTGCGTAGAGTTATAGGGAAGATTATTGATGAGGGGCAGAAGGGTGTGCCAGGACGAGCAATGTATAGTGGACATGGGAGGATAAAGGACTACATAGAGGATTGAAGGATGGGTGGAAGAGGTGTATTTGCTTTGGACTGGAAGGCAGCCTATGGTTGTGTAGAGAGACTTTATGGATGATTTTGGGGAGAATGGGTTTTGGTGAGGAGATTGTGAAGTGGGCAGAAACATTATACAGAGGTGTGAATGTCTGAGTATAAATAAATGGTAAGGTGGGGACGATAGTTAGTATGGGTCAGGGACTGAGGCAGGGATGCCCTATATCTCAGATCCTGTTTGCATGTCTGCAAGACCCTTTATATAGGATGATAAATGTAGGGGTGGGTGGGTGGGTGGAGGGGGTATGCATAGGGGTGCAACGGGTATAGGTTATGTCGATGACACGGCAGTCTTAGTGGGGAAGAAGAAGGGTTAAGGAATGTTGGCAGAATCATAGATATATTTACTGGAGCAACAGGTTTGTGTGTTAATGGTGTAAAGTCGAAATTACTGGAGGTGGGTACGTGGGTGGGAGGGGTGGAATGGAGACTAGGTATGGCTGGCAGGTGGTAGAGCAGGTGAAAATTTGTGGAGTGTTATACAGGGGGGATGAAAAGGGTGCTAGAGAGGCAAATTCTGGAAGGGTAGTGCAAGAGGCATTACATAGGTTGGGAGGAATAAGATCGATTGGTTTGACGTTACATCAGAGGATCAATGTGGTTAACACACTCATTTATACTAAATTGTGGCATGTGGCAGTGGTGTATTCTTTGTTGGCAGAAGATGTAAGGAGACTGCAAAGGAAAGTACTGCATTCTGTATGGGGATATGGTTGTAATTGTTTGCGACAGACTGGTGTGATGACATCGATAGTGATGGGAGGTTTGGGGTTAATTGATTTGGAGAGCAGGTTGAAGAGTATGTATGTGAAGCATTGTTATCTTCGATTGGGTGGAGAACGAGGCGTCAGGGTGGGGGCAGTGATGGATGACGTGTGGCGGTGGTGGGGGGGGTAGGGATTTAGAGGAGTGCATGGGCATGTTGAGGTACTTATTACAGGTAAGAGTTCTGGGTAATGTGCCGGCGTGTGTTTTGGGAAGGTTGGGAAGGTGTAATGAGGTGGTGGAGGGTGAGAGTGTGTTTCCCTTGTATGATTGGAAACATGCATGAGGGGTATTACGTGAGTTAAGGTTGCAGTCGAATGGCGAGAGAAACATTATATCGGTTTCTGCATAGGATATTGCTTACTAAAGTTAGATTGTATAAGATGCAAATTTTACAGTCCCAAAGTTGTGTATTGTGTGGGGGGGGGGGAGGAAACGGCATATCATGTGGTGTATTTCTGTGAGAATATAGAGTTTTTTTTATATATTTTATTTACAACGTCATGTAACAACATATTAAATATATAAAAAACCATCCTTCATTAAACAGGTATACAAAACATAATACATGAAACCAATACACCATATAAAGTACGCTGCATTCACACATCCGCTATTTACACCTAAATCAACTATTATTTCCCTAAACCATACATGATGAAACATCATATAAAAGCACACAACAATACATATAACATTACGACAAAATTAAAGCCTTAAACATTAATACATAAATAAATGAAATATCATCTAACATGTATCCTTATACTTGGACTACATTCATTTCTTGCATTATATGTCTTACAGTATAAGATACAAGGTCCAATGACCTTTCTAACCAACCATCCAACAACACGTTGGTTCATTTTAATACAATGGTCTTCCATGACAATTCTTCTATATGACATATACACATGGAATAAATTACATTTGCTATAAACATATCGCATTTACAAGCATTAACAGAATGGGCTGAAACCAGCAACATAAACCATAAAAATAAACACTCCATCCAAAATACATAATGCACTGCATAATATTCTATGTTATTAAGACATATCCACCACATAGGTAGGGGCAAATACAATATTCAATAATAAACATGAACTCTACCTGCCACAACACCAGGTAGTTCAACATAGACCCCATGTCTAACATAAAGCAACCCTAAATCAATTTCCCAAAAAGAATGTGAGCCACTAGTCTAATATGTACGTCATACAATAATACAGGCACCATGCCAACTACCCCACTAGTCCCTCCTAATGGGTAGGCATACCCACCATTTCATACGATTTACATAAAAGAGCACACGCAACAACGAAGCATAACCCATCATGTTGTGTACTGAAAAACTGCAGTACATAGGTGTACTGCCACCTACTCTGACATTACAAGGGCTACTCGTTAAACACACAACCAATACAAGCACACCGATATGATGAGTATAAGTAATTTCAGTAACACGGCAACTAGCCA
The DNA here is from genome assembly GCF_026875155.1 of Cherax quadricarinatus. Classification (NCBI taxonomy): domain Eukaryota; kingdom Metazoa; phylum Arthropoda; class Malacostraca; order Decapoda; family Parastacidae; genus Cherax; species Cherax quadricarinatus. The sequence continues at coordinate 28,530,336 of NC_069403.1, forward strand.
GTCAAAGCATAATACGTCCTTCCTTAAACAAACCCATGCTGTAAGGTGGTAAAATTATACCTCCACAAGATTCATCTCACAAGGGGCCATCTCGTCTCCATATACATCCATTTATACCCATACACATTTACACACATATACATATATATACACATGCATATATAAAATACACACGTATGCACTCACGCTTTCTCATGCATATACTTATATATATATATATATTATATATATATATATATATAATATTATATATATATATATATATATATATATATATATATATATGTATACACACACACATTCACACTTAACAATTGCGTATATTACAGTATCTGTGAAAAAAAACACTCACACTCACATACAAGTTTCCATATTGTCCTAAAGCACACACAGGTTACATGAGTTGAAATCACGAGCATTCAATGGGGAACAATCTCACCTGCCACTTTCCCCATAATTAAAGAAACACAATATATACTTACGCTACAAGACCCATAGAACCTCATACTTAACTCACACAACCTACACACCATTAACACCATTTCTCTGTGTTGACATATAATAGGTGTTCCATTCATTCTAACACACACTAGCTCCCCCCGGGGAGACCAGCCCACCGCATCCCCTGACCCCTTCCCTCTCTCACATCCCCAAGAGGACCTCCTCCGTTAAACCACGATAGCTTACAGGAAAATCCCGCTCCCACCATATCTAGTAAAGAACCCAATTTCGACACAACGTACGATGAAACGTCGCTGCCATTATTCTTTTACGCACCCCCCCTCCACCTGACCCTTCATTGCCCACGACACAAATACAAAATCCACAATAAGGTAACCAAGTGCCCTCTGCACAGGGATACTCACCCCTCCCACCTCCAAACGTAAAGCCCGCACAACCGAAATCCCCCCTCCCACCCATCGTACTATCTTCCCCATCCACTCCCATACGTCCCCCAAGCTTTCACAGAAATAGACTGCATGAAAGGCCGTATCCTCACCTCCACAAACCCCACAGACACCCTCCTCTCTAATCCTCCGGTCTCTAAGAACCACACCTGATGGCAGGATCCCATGGAGGAACCAGAACATCACCTCCCGCTCCCGCGGCCGGATGCGCAGCCTACACAACCTCCTCCAAATATCCCCCCATGCATACATTGGATACACTCCTTCCACTGTCGTGACCTCCCTTTCCCCCACCACTTTCTCCAAAACCCCCACCCTCATGTGTTTCGTATCCCTAACATACAAAAGCACCCGTAACATATCCTCACACACACGCAAATCCTTCCCTCCCCACCATCTTCTGACCTCCTCATACAAAAGATGCAACCCACCACCTATACACCCCCCACCCCCATCATATATACTCATGATCCTACTCTTTAAATCAATTAACCCCAGCCGCCTTTGCGCACTGGAAGAGTAACAACTCTCCTCCTCAACCAATCACATCCCGACCCCCAATAATACCCCAGTATCTGACTGCAACACTGGGTACATAGCAACCACATGCCAAATTTTACTATATAGTAAGACATTTACTACAATCACCCGCTGATGAAGCATTAAATGACCTGGCCTCAACCCATCTAACCGTCTAGTCACCCGTTCCACGACACTCCCTGAATTAACCATCATACTGCATCCGGCATATACTCAATCACACAAATCTTGACCCAATCCACAACATCCCACCTCCCAGTACCTTCCCCTCCCACCTTTCCCTCCCAATCCCTCAACCCCATAAACTTAGACTTCTCTATATTCACCCTCATACCTGTAGCCTCTCCGAATAGGTTCACAATCCTCCCCACTCCTCCTAAACCTTCCCCCTCCTGCACAAGAATCGTCGTGTCATCGACATAACCGACAATTCCCAGCACACCTCGTCCTACCCACCCCTGTTGCTCCTCCCACACACATACCTCCACTGCCCTATAAAGCGGATCCTGCAAACATGCAAAAAGTAACTGGGATAAAGGACATCCCTGTCATAGACCTCTACCCAAAGGGATCTGATTCCCTACCCTCCCATTCACCTGCACCCTAACACCTGCTCTATGATACAATGTTTGCATCCACGTCACAATCTCATCCCCAAATCCTTGCCTCCTCATTATCGACCATAATGCCTCTCTCTCTACACTATCATATGCTGCCTGCCAATCCAAGGCCAACACCCCCCCTCAATTCCTTGCACACTCTCCACAAACCCCCAAATTACCCCATGCCCCTCATACATGGTCCTTACTGGTACCCCATACTGGCCTGCTGCCACCATCCTATTGATCACACACTTCAACCTATTCCCAATATTTTAGCAAATAACTTATAGTCCGCACACAGTAAAGAAATAACCCTATAGTCCTTCACCGTGCATGGACTGGCCATCTTCGGGACCAAGACTACCACAGCTGTTGCCTGCAAAGCCCCCAGCTCACCCCTGTTTTTTTTTATCTCATTCAATAACTTCACCAAGAAATCCTTAAGTATGCCCCAATTCTGTAAGTAAAACTCACATGGCAGACCATCAATTCCCGGGGATTTATCCCTACTCATACTCGATAATGCCCTCCACACTTCCCCTTCCTTAATGTCCCCTCCCAGTGCCATACAGTCCCCCTTACTCAGAACATTGACCACATGCCTCCCAACTTCTCTAACCTCCCCCCCCCTTCACACCAACACTCCTCAAAGTAGTCCCAAACCATTCATCCACATAACGGCTAATCCCTTCCATCCTACGAAGCACCTGCCCCACACAATATCCTCCAACCTCCTCGTGCACTAACAAACATTCCATCTCAGTGGCTGCCTGCCACGTCCTCTGCCCCTGCAAAACACATGCTGATGGCATGTCACCCCACAAAACTTTCTCCAACCCACCCTTGATGCACACTGCATCAAACTTCTCATTCTCCAATTCCCTGATGCGTTGCTTCAGCTCTTCTATTTTTTTCTGCAGGATAGCCCCTGCCCCCCACCCTTCTCGCATAACAATCCCTCAACCGCCCCTCAAAATATCATGATAAGCCCAAAAGTCATCTGAGCCTCCCCCTTGCCTTGTCTAACATAATACTTCCTGATCCTCTCCTTTGCCGCTCCATCCCACCACAGCCTGCACACCTGACCACAACTCTCTCCACAATCCCACAAACCCCTCCCTCCCCCCTTCAACTGCTAGGAGCTGAACATTTAATTTCCAAAAACTCCTATGCCTCCTTGGCAACCCGTCCCACCCCACTTCAACAAAAACCGCTCAATGATCTGAATATGCAACCTCTACCACACTCACCCTTGCCACCCTTGCAGTCCATGTTACATACAAACGGTCCAGACGAGCAGCATACCCTCCCCGCACAAACGTGTGCTCCACCTCCCACGCCTCACCCTAAGCCACATCCCACAACCCTGCCCCCTGCAAAAATCCCCTAACACTACAGAGTAAAACCCTGCCCTCCAAGGCTCCACATCATTCCTTCTCACGACACAATTCCAGTCACCTCCCACAACCGCCACGGGGGGAAGCGACCGGAGGTGGTACACTAACACAAAGGCATTCTTGACACGTTCATCCCCCTATGCGGGCCCATAGATACACACTAGTGCCACCCTCTCCCCCATCCACAGCCCATCCATTCGCACAACCCACCCCTCCTCCCCTACCTCACTACGATACACAACAAACGGGCTGGTCTCTCGCAGTAGGATGGCAACTCCCCCTTTTAATCGAGTTGAATGCACAACAAATACCTGAAATCCATCCAGCTTTAACTCACACTCGACTTTATAATTGTGCTCTTGCACAAAAGCCACATCCATCCACCTACGAAGAAAACCCAAAAACCACATACTCTTCACTCTGTCATGTAACCCATTTACATTTACTGAGACACACTTCAAGCCAGCTATACCTTGTGCCCTTTTGGCACTGATTTGCCTCTAGACGCCTTCTGTTGTCTACCATCATGCACACGACCAGACACTGGAGGTCCTCCAGTATCCTTCACCGGGCCCCTCGGCCCATTAGAGCCACCCCGTGCCACCTCTACCCACACCTTCTTGCCAGGTCTCTGTGCAGGGGTGAGGACATCATCAGAGTCTGACGGTGCCACCACCTGTTTGCATGACCCTCCCTCTGCCTCCATAGCCACCTCCAGAAGGCTTTCGTTATGCACCACTGCTTCTACGATGATTATATCCATCCCAGCAGCTTGCTGCTCGACCAGTTCCACTTTCTGGGACAGTACACAAGACGCATCCCCAAGGGGTATTGCAAAGCCCCTCCCTTCTGCCTCACCAGGTGTATCCAACAATCCCCTCAACACATTCACCAATGTGTCGTCCACTCCCTCTTCCATGGCCTTCCTGCTCTCCTCACCTAGCATAACCGGGCCAACGGAGGAAGGTTCCTCAGGTAGAGTCACACAAGACTCCTCAAGCAGCTCCCCTCGCTCCACCTCTTCACTCCACAATAACGTTTTTGGACGTGCACCCGTCTCAGGCACAACAGTCACCTCCTGGACAGGTTCTTCCATTGGTTTTCGCCCTACGTCCTTCTTCCACTGTTGGCGACCACATTGTGCTGCAAAGTGGTCATACTCTCCACAAAGACGACAAGTGTGGCGTTGCCCAGCATAGGACACCTACACTTGCATACGAAAATCTGTCATCACTACATACGATGGTATGGGATGCTTTAAAGTCATCTTCAGTGAGAAGGTTCCTTCAAGGAGGACAGCATATGCGCCCTCCATACACTTTCCAACAGTCGCCACATGTACAGTTCCATACCTGCTGAAAACATTTCGTAAGTCTCATCGGCTTCAAAAGGCACATTTCGCACCTTAACCCAAGTGAAGTAGCGTGACACGTCAATGAGCCTCACTGTGACTGCCGGGTTGACAACCACACAACTGTCTTGATATTTGGTGATTATTACAACCCAGGAGTCCAAATGACCTGTTATCCTGGGTGAAAAGGAAACAAAATAAATGCAGCAGAAAAGTTTTGACTAATATTATCCTTCACAAATTTAGAACAGAAGTATGTACACTATATACATTTTGTACAGCAATAGGTATTAGTGTACTCCACGGTAAGCAAGGCAGAACAGAAGCCACTAGAGAGCAGACCGTGCTTCAACCAGCTCTAGAATGGGAATGACAAGGGCAGACAGGAGAGTGGTACCCACATAACTTCTGCAATTGCCTAAACCATCTTCTCATTGGCTGGAACCTGAGTACTGGTTGAACGATGGGCCCCATCGTCAACCCTCAGTCACCTGTTTCGCTGTAAATGATAGCCTGTAAATGAATGTGTGTACATGCGCTGAATAAAGGTTACATACTCTTTGCATGCCACAGTGACCAACTGCTCATAGACACTTGTTGTTCGGAGCTTAACAAAGACCCTATAGGCCCCATTAAGTGCCACTCCATAAAGTTCTTCATCAGCAACACCATAAGTCTCCCTGATGATATCTGGCAGGATAACAGATGCTGTCTGGGCCGTCATAGCCCCACGTACCAGCTCTATACAGATAGTGTTGATCCGCCTCCGTGTCTGCTGCGCCATATTGAGAAAATCTCAGCTTGCTTCAACGGCCAGCAGAGGGCAGTGTAACACACGTCCGCTCACTACAGAGGTCGAGCGATGAATGAGAATATAGAGTTGGTATGTATCTGGTGGGAGTAGGCTAGCGGTGCTAAGGGCATTGAGTATAGATGTAGAGGGAGTGGGGGATTATGTGAGGAGGGCTGTCTTGTATTTAGTGGCGGATTATATTTATATATCGTGGGCGATGAAGGAGATTTGGGGGGTAGAAAGAATACAGGCATTAGCGGGACGCTTCTATAGAACGAGGTGTATTAATGAGGTAGTGTATGGGAATAGGTGGACTTTAGATTTTCCAGTAACGTATAGGGAAATGACTGTTATAGGGCTACGAGATTTAATGTAGTAAGGGTTGGGTGGACTGGTCTCTAAAAGAGGGGGGGGGGAAGAATGCTCCTAAGAAATAGTAATGTGGTTTGCAGGAATCTCATGTTAATTTGACATTGGCCATTATGTAGAAGCTGATTAGTGTGTGGTCAATAAGGTGCGAGAGGGGGCTTACCAAACCTATTAAGGTGTTATAAAGTTGTCATAATTTGTGTATGAAAGAACACATCAGTGTTCTAAGCATTGTAAATATAGACTAACATAATGTGGTAGGGTACATGAAAGTATTTGTACATATTTGTCAGCTGTCTTCACACTAGCAAGAAGGTATGGGGAAAATATTTTGTGTGAAGTTATTAATAAATAAGGATAGTTGATAGGGATAGTATAAACGTGAATAATATATGTGTGGATATGAGATGATAGGGTTTCCTTACAGGACTAAATATATCTATGCTTTATGTCATATAGACACTTGGAAAGTTATTGTTTATGTATTCCTATTCATGTCTAGTTGGTTTTGTGGATAGTGTTGTTTGGGGGGAATAGCGCCATTATGAATGGACTGGAGTTGTACCAGTAGACATTTTTGTTACTCGTAATCATACGTGTCTCCCTACTAATATATGTATATGTATTTTTTGGACCATTTACAAACTCACACTAACGAAAAGGAGAGCAGGATGGGTATATATAGGCAAGAGGTGATAATAGTTGAGGTGATAGTAGTGGAGGTGACAGTAGTGGAGGTGGTAGTAGTGGAGGTGGAAGGAAGTAGTAGTGGGGAGGAGGAAGGGCCAGTCAAATACTAAGAAAGAGGAGCACTGCAAGGGAGCTAGGCGCCCAGAGAGGGTAAGAGCAAGAACACCGAGGGGGGTAGGAATAAATAAATAAATAAATAAAGAAAGAACAAATACACAGGGCAGAAGAAAGACAACCCTGCTCTCCTTTTCGTTAGTGTGACTTTGTAAGTGGTCCATGTCGACCGAAACATCGTCGTAAGCTCCTCTCTTCTATATGCGGATTATTTGTGTATCGTTCCAGTCACGGTATTGTGCCTTTTTTTGTTATTTATGCATAGGTAGTTTACAGTGAGGGTTTACAATGATTTGTAGTGAAAAAAGAGAGCCACTGTCATGTCTTGGTATTACGGGCAGCTTAAATTTAACAGATTACTAACTACTTAACACTAGATGTAAAAAGCATAGTTTGATCAAGTTGCACTAATTATACAATATGTCAAATATATGTTATTCAAAATTTGCATTAAAATAGAAGAATTTATTGTACACACCGCATGGTACACCCTAAAGAAAAAGAAAAAATAAACAATCATTGAATTATTGGGACTAATTTGCACAATGTGTGTATGATAGTGTGGAGGAGGGGAGTAGATATGCAGTCATTCTCCCACACCTGTTCCACCTCCTCTCCTCATGGCAACCTCCTTCCCACCGATGACTGTTGTGTATCCACTCTCACCCCTCGGGAACTGAACCCATATACACTACACTCTCCTTGATTTTAATAAAAGAAATGAAGTGTAGGGTCTTGTCACTCCAAAATGAACCTGAGATATAATCCCTGTGTTATACGCCTTCCTCTCTTCTATTACTTTTAAAGTTCCTTGATAATGTTAGAAATCATGGAAGCGCTTAGAATATCATTATTTTTCCACAGTGGTTGTTTTGCATATTGTGATATCACCTTTTTACTGTGATCTTATTGCATATATATATATATATATATATATATATATATATATATATATATATATATATATATATATATATATATATATATATATATGCAATAAATCACAGTAACAGGTGATTTCAAATATGCAAAACAACCACTCTGAAAGAATAGAGAAATTCCAAGCGCTTTCGTGACTACTCACATTATCAAGGAACTATGAAAGTGAAGCATCCAAGGAAGCTATATAAGGGGTCGGCCAGCACCTCACTATCAGATCCCACAACGGTTAAACACGTGACGCGCGGCGAGCCAACTTGGACAGGTCCTTTGCAAAACTCACCCCCAAGCTATTTATTTGTCCAGTGTATTATTAAATTCTACCCAAATTCTATTAATTATAAATGGATCTAATTTATATAAACCAAAGGAAATATTCATATTATTGTCAAAACTGCAATAATATCAAGGCTTGATAAAGCTCCTGGAGAGCGAAACGTTGCCACAATAAATGTCACATTAGTTGCACTTGTGTCCTTTTACTTTACATGCTTCACTTTCATAGTTCCTTGATAATGTGAGTAGTCACGAAAGCGCTTGGAATTTCTCTATTCTTTCAGAGTGTTTTGTATATATATATATATATATATATATATATATATATATATATATATATATATATATAATATATATATATTATATATATAAATATAGGGAGGTACCACCTCTAGAACTGTCATGGGGACCCTCATCCTCAGAGAAAAGAATAAACTTGCTTCAGGGAAAACTCAAGATTCTCCCTGAAGCTGTTTGAGAATTTTCTCCTACCACCCCCTATATTATGTATATATATTTTATTTAAAGACAAAATACATTGACGAAACATTCACAAAAATATGATACAAAGTAAAACAACATAGGTAACTCAGAGCTACATCTCGAATACTTCGTCCAGCTCCCCTGCGGTGGGCCGCGTGCCCAGAATGCTGCAGGCATTTCCTCTCTGGATCGCAACACTGAGTCTCTGAAAGAGGAAGCTGGTCGCCCTGTGGTCCTTGGTTTCTGTGATGAGCTTTTCACCCAGCTCTTTGAGGAACTTTAGAGCACACTTGCCCCATGCTCCAAGGGTCTCCGACCCAATTGGAATGAAGTTATAGCAAGGGGGAAGGTCTTCATATTTTCGGATCTTCTGGGTCTCCCTGTGGCTGGCAGCTCCACCCCCTTCCACTACAGAGTATGGCAAGTAGGTGTCTGCCAATGTGGCAGCACAGGTGTAGTCCCAGGCAATCTGCTTTCCATCCTTCCAGGGTAGCATAGTGGCTCCATTAGGACGCTTTTGACTTCCATCCGACCTCTGTACTTGGGGTTCCCGTTGAGCTGGGCAACGGGCTGTGGCGAGGCTTCTCTTTATTATGTCATTGATCTCCTCATGTCTGGCATACTTCCCTTCTGCTGTGTTGACACACGAGACCATGGAGTCCGAATTGATCAGCTGTTGCCTGCCGCAAATACACTATGTTCGGTGAGGATTGGGTGCGGCTAGGCAAGAGCAACACCAATCGAATGGCCTGTGGGTCGAGACGGTGCCAGGAGGGAATTGGGACAGCTAACAGAAATCTCCTGAGTGTGGTCCCTTCACTGCCAGGAGACGAGCTTTGTTCTATATATATATATATATATATATATATATATATATATATATATATATATATATATATATATATATATATATATATATGTCGTGCCGAATATGTAAAACTGGTCAATTAGCAAGAACTCATTTAAAATTAAGTCCTTTCTAAAATTTTCTCTTATACATTTAAAGATATATTTTTTTTCATTAATGTTAATGTAAATATTTTTAATTTTGCACCAAAAGAATCTTAGAAAACTTACCTAACCTTATTATAGCAAGAGCAATTTATTTTAGCCTAACCCAACTAAATATATTTTAGATTTGTTTACAATAATTTAATACTGAACAAACACAGTGAAATATATTTTTTTCGTTATGTTGAGAATGATTTTGGCGAAATTATTGCATACACAAATTTTCACTTGTCCTATATGGCAAGATGAGCGTTGCTATTTAAGCCAAGATCGCAAGTTCTGCCTATTCGGCACGACATATATATAGTCTCTACGTCCACAGCAGGACTCGAACCTGCAAACTCTGTATCAAAGTTTACAGTACTTTACCACGAGACTAGACATGCGATAAGTATGGGTGCTTAAGCTAAGCGATGTTTCCCACACCTCCCAGGCACCAAGCTCGTTTTGAAAGTTATTTCATCGAATCCTCCCACATGCCTTGGTCAACGAAAGAAATTTGAAATGTTTAACAATTCGCAAACAACACACTTCTAACACATAGCATTACAGACCCAACACAAACAGTACATGCTTTTCAAGACATTTGGGAAAATATTTTCCACCCTCACCCTCCTGACCCAGCTGCACAATAACACACACAAGATTTAAAACACTGGATATCCACACATAGACACATCACCTGTCCTGACCCAATCCTACAACTATCCTCTCTCACCTCCACCCACATTCTCAACACCCCTTTCACACAACCTCCTTTCACACAAGCTCCTGGAGCTTCTGGACTATGTCACCACATTCTTCGCTACCTCCCTGACACTGTCATTTCCATACTTACTGACCTCTACAATGCTTGCCTTGCTTCTGGCTACTTCCCTTCCATATTCAAATCTGCTACTGTCACACTCATCCCCAAACCTAATAAGGACCCAACTGACCTGAGGAACTATAGAACCATCAGTCTACTAGAAACCCTCGGAAAGACTTTTGAACGACTCGTCAACCAAAGACTCACTTAGAAACTAACCACCTCCTGACCGACAGAAAATTTGGCTTCCGCCAACACTGCTCGACAAAAGCAGCTCTCAACATCATTCTGAACTATATTCTAATCAGTAAGGTCCAAGGATGTACAACAGCCCTGGTTACTAAGAACGTGGAGAAAGCCATCGACACGGTCTGGCATTTGGGGCTGAGGTACAAGCTATGTAACCTTTTTGACCTTCCCCTGAATGTCAAAAAATTACTATGCAACTTCCTTGACTGCCTTACGATGCGAATTAAGTTCAGAAACTGTCTCTCTGACTCTTTCACCCTCCATGCTGAAGTTCCCAAGGCTCTGCGCTCTCTGCCACCCTGTACATCCTTTACACAAATGACATTCCTAACCCAGCACATCACAACACACTCACACCACCTCCTCACCCACTTCCTCATCCCCAACCAAAGCTTCCACTTCCTCATCCCTTACCATAGCTTCCACTTCCTCATCCCTTACCAAAGCTTCCACCTCCTCTGCATCCACCTTCGCCCACTCCTCACCACAAACAAAACTTCATACAGGTCCAACTCCACCTCCTCCAGACAAAATCCACTCAAACCTAAACCTGCCCCAACTTCTGACAGACAGACCAAAGAACATAAAACTAGATCTATCTCTTCCTCCCTTTCCAGGAAACGGGTCCATAACACCTACAAACTCACATCCACTGATGGCACCACTATTACGGGCTTTAATCCAAACTCCTCCCCCGACATTATCTTTGCTATGACGAAACCATTAAATCATGTTTAAAGTGATTCAGTTCAACATACGTTCTTACCTTACAATTAGACACCTACTGGCCGAGCTCCTTGAAGCAGTGAGGCCAGATATTGTTTTGCTAAACAGTACCTGCCTCAAAGCCCCTCAACGTATCCACCATTATGGTTATACTGCACTATAGTTCCCCTATGATCCCCATGATGGGGTTGCCATCCTTGTCAAATCCAACATAAAACACGAATTTCTCCCAATCCCTTTTATTCACCAAGACTGTCTTGCAGTCAGAATACACACCCACCTCAGCATACCTACTAGATGACATAAATGCCAAACACACCACCTTTCATCACGCCAGTAATAACCAACTTGGTCACCAATTACTCAACTTCACAAACCATAAATACCTAATTCACCTCGGCCCAGACTTCAACGCCTTCTACAACCACACTGGCCAAGGCAAACCCGACATCATTCTGGCAAACCGAGCCAGCTCTCTATTTCAACACTACATCTCACCTGGCCCTATTACAGGCTCTGATCACATCCACGTCATCTTACACATCTCCTCCAACCCTATCCTCATCCCAGCCTTTAGGTTATCATGACGTAGATGTGGGAAACTCTAAACCTATTAAACACTCCCCCTACAGAGCTAATCCTGAAAACAGAAGCTACTTCAGCAGGAGGTAGAATTTCTGTTAGAGCATGGGTTAGTGGAGGAGTCTAGTCCATGGGCTTCACCGTGCATCCTTGTTAAAAACGCTGATGGAGATTTTTGTATGTGTACGGACTACCGTAAGGTGAACGAGGTCACAATCACAGATGCTTACACTTTTCCTCATCTAGATGACGTAATCGACTTTGTGGGTACGGCTACTTTTGTGTCCAAGTTAGATCTCCTTAAAGGTTACTATCAGGTACCTTTGACAGATAAGGCGAAGGAAATCTCTGCCTTCATAATTCCATGAGGTCATTATCAATATACAGTTACCCCCTTCGGAATAAAAAACTCCCCCTCTTCATTCCAGAAACTTATCCATCAGGCTATTAAAGGACTTGAAGGCACGGCAGCATACCTGGATGATGATATAGTGGTGTCTGATACTTGGGATCAACATCTAGTTAGACTTAAGGCTCTCTTTGAGACCTTTCAGAGTTCCCATTTAACTGTTAATTTATCTAAGTCTTCCTTTGGCCAGGCCACTGTTACTTTTCTAGGCCATGAAGTAGGTAGTGGTAAAGTTGCTCCTAAATTTGCTAAAGTTCTTACCATTAAAGATTATCCAGTTCCACATGGTAGGAAATCTCTTCAACGTTCCTAGGCATGATAGGATTTTACAGAAGATTCTGTAAGAATTTCTCAGATATTGCAGCCCCTCTTACCTCTCTTACCAGTCACAAAGTTCCCTTTAATTGGACCTCAGTGTCAAGGTGCTTTTGATAAAGCAAAAGATTATTGTGTACTGCACCCATTCTTTTGTCTCCAGACTTCTCCAAA
>NC_069403.1:28548071-28575571 GCF_026875155.1 Cherax quadricarinatus
CCACGTCAGTTGTGAAGTGTTATGTAATGCAATTCGCTGTCAGAGTACCATGCAGTGACAAGCACACAAGATTACGCTGAGGTCAGTGGTCACGTGTGTTCATACCTGTCCTAAGCTGTCTGGGATTAGCGTGGGGTGTTACCTAGCACCATTGCTTGTTGTAGTGTTTTAGAATCTCGCATTAAAGTGTTGAAGATGGAGATTCTACTTCTTGAGGAGGAAAATAGGAGGCTGGAGCTTTATGTAGATGGGTTTGGGAGTGAATGTGGGATGGTCGTATCTGGTAAGGAGGAAAAAGTTACCAGCAGTGACTTGGAGAATGGCAGCCACTTGAAGTGGCAAAATGGTTCACAATTTAGGAAGAAGGATGATAAGGAAGCTTAAGAGAGAAGATGTGAAGGTAGGAAATTGATTCTCTGTTCTCCAGAATGAGTGTATTTAAGTGGTTTGTGAGATTAATGGTACAACTGACACCCATGCTTATCAAGGTAAGAATATTCTAATTGTGGGAGATACTCAGGTAAGATTTATGGACCGTGCTTTTTGTTACAGAGATGGAAAGGTCATACAGAGGGTGTGCCTCCCAAGAGCTGGTGTTGGTGACATAGTCAGCAGGTTGAATAATATTATGTCAGGCAATGGGAACAAGCCCATTATCGTCTTAATGTTGATGGATATGACATCGGGAATGGCAGGAGACAGGAGCTGCTGGATAAGTATAGCTCAGCCATAGATGTAGTCAGCTCTAAGGGAGGGATCCCAATCATATGTAGCATCTTGCCTTAAAGGGGATTGGGCAATGAATGGATGTCTAGGGCAATTGGTATAAATTGCTGGCTGGACAGGTGCTGCACGAAACTTGCAATCCCATTCATTGATAGCTGGGGCATATTCAATGGCAAACGTGACATGTATGCAAGGGATGGGGTTCATCTCTCTGGGGTTGGAGTGGTTGCATTAGCCAGTTCAATTGAGGGGGTTATTGTTGACATGTCTAGGATTTTAAATTGACAGATTATAGAGGAATGGGTGTGGGAAACAATCAGGCTGCAGTACTAGGGTTGAAAACAGCAGATATAACCAGGATACCTCAGAGATATGTTTAAAAGGCAATATTCAAAATAAAGTTGCTAGTAAAGACAAAGTAATTGATCAACAAACAAAGAGAGATATTAGAGGGGAACGAGTGACTAGCTCCCTTAAGGTTTACTATACAAATAGTAGGAGTCTAAGAATTAAGATAGATGAGCTAAGATTACTTGCAAGTGTAGGTAATATAGATATTACTGCTATAACAGAGACCTGGTTCAACTTGAAAGATGGAGAAATGCCTTCTGAATGCAACATGCAGGGTTATAAACTATTCCATACAGATAGGGTCAATGGGAAGGTGGTGGAGTGGCGATGTAGTCAGAGATAATTTAAATTGTTGTCTTAGACATGATATAAGATGAAAAACGTCAGACACAGAATGTATTTGGCTACCATTTATCGAGGCACGTGACAAATTAATTTCGGGTGAGATTTATAGGCCCCAAATCTTGAAAGGGAGTGCGGTAGGCTGTTATGGGATGAAATTCATAAGGCGTCTAGATATGAAAATGTTTTATTAATGGGAGATTTTAACTTTAGACAAATTCATTGGAACAATGTGATAGGAAATCTTTAGTCTAGTGACTTTCTTGATGCGATTCAGGATTGCTTTTTAAAACAGTTTGTGACAGAACCAACCAACTAGAGGAAACAATCTACTTGATTTGGTTCTTGCCAACAAATAATCACTAATTAACAATCTTAAGGTTAATGATGAGCTTGGGGAAAGCGATCATAAATCACTTAGTTTCAATATATCATGGAATTACCCAGATAACTGAAATCAAATCTCTGTCTCAGACTTTTGCCTGGCCGATTACATGGGATTGAAAAATTACCTGGGTGGGCTAAATTGGGATGACCTGACTATGGGTCAGGTAGTTGATCTTGGTTGCCAATATGACGTTTTTCAGAGCATAGTTCTTGCTGCCCAGACAACTTTTGTTCCAAGTAGGGAAATTAGATCTAACAAAAATGTTCCTAATTGGATAAACAATAGATTAAAACATATCATTGGTCAAAGGAGAGGCATATATAGGCGAATCAAAAGAGGGGATAAGGAGTTAAGAAATCAGTATATTCAATTAAAGAGAGAAATGAAAAAAATGAATAAGAAAAGCTAAAAGGGATTATGAGGCAAAGGTCACAAGGGATTCGAAAACTAACCCTAAAGAGTTCTTTCAGGTATTCAGAAGTAAGATTAGGGACAAGATTGGCCCACTTAAGAGTAACTTAGATCAGATCACTGACAGTGATAAGGATATTTGTGAAATTTTCAATTCTTACTTCTTCTCAGTTTTTACTCAGGAAAATACTAGCGAAATTCCAGAAAAAATAGATTATGTAGAACAGGACGATAATAACCTTTGCACGATTGTGGTAACTAGGGATATGATTCTTAGACAAATAGAGAAATTGAAACCTAACAACAAATCCTCAGGCCCTGATGAACTGTTTGCAAGGGAGTTAAAGGAAAGAGGAACTTAGCATACCTTTAGTTAATCTTTTCAACATATCACTACAAACTGGCATATTGCCTGATAAGTGGAAAATGGCAAATGTAATACCTATTTACAAGGCAGGAGACAGGTACTTTGCTTCAAACTATAGACCAATAAGCCTTACCTCTATAGTGGAAAAAATTATGGAATCAATAATTGCCAAAGCAATTTGTAGCCATCTTGAAAGGCATAAATTGGTTAATGAATCTCAGCACGGTTTTGCAAAGGGGCGTTCCTGTTTTACGAATTTACTAACTTTCTTCACTAAGGTATTTTAGGAGGTTGATCATGGTATTGAATATGATATCGTGTATATGGACTTCAGTAAGGCTTTCGACGGAGTTCCACATCAGAGACTATTGGGGAAACTTTAGGCACATGGAATAGAAGGATAAATTTTTTCCTGGGTAGAGGCATGGTTGACAAATAGGCAGCAGAGAGTTTGCATAAAAGGGGAGAAATCAGAATGGGGGCACGTCACAAGCGGTGCTCCACAGGGGTCGGTGTTGGACCCCTGGTTGTTCACAATCTACATAAACGACATAGTTGAGGGAATAAATACTGACATAAGCAAATTTACTGATGACACCAAAATAAGCCTCCAATTCATTCTAATGAGGATATTAGAGCACTCCAGGATGATTTGAATAGACTGATGCAATAGTCGGAGAAGTGGCAGATGCAGTTTAATGTAGACAAATGCAAAGTTCTAAATATTACACAGGAAAATAACCTTGACGCATATAAACTATTGCGAAAAGAATTTAGGAGTTCTAGTTAGCAGTAATCTAATACCAAGACAACAGTACATTAGTGTTCGCAATAAAGCTAACAGAATCCTTGGCTTCACAGCAAGAAGTATAAATAATAGAAGCTCTCATGTTGTTCTTCAACTCTATATATCTTTGGTTAGGCCTCATTTAGATTATGCTGCGCAGTTCTGGTCACCGTATTACAGAATGGATATAAATGCTCTGGCAAACGTACAAAGGAGGATGACAAAGTTGATCCCATGTATCAGAAATCTTCCCTATGAGGATAGAGTAAAAGGCGTAGAATTAGGGGGGATATGATTGAGGTGTATAAATGGAAAACAAAAATTAACAAAGGGGATGTAAATAACATGCTATAAATATCTAACATAGACAGGACTCGCAGCAATGGCTTTAAATTGGAAAAATTCAGATTCAGGAAGGATATAGGAAAGCACTGGTTTGGTAATAGAGTTGTGGATGAGTGGAACAAACTCTCGAATACCGTTATAGAAGCTAAGACGTTGTGTAGTTTTAAAAATAGGTTAGATAAATACATGAGTGGGTGTGGGAGAGTATGAGTTGGACCTGACTAGCTTGTGCTACTAGGTCGGATGCCGTGCTCCTCCCTTAGTGACGTGTCTGACCTCACTAGGTCAAGGCATTGTCTTAAGCCGGTGGGAGAATTGAACCTTCCTCGCATATGCCAGTAGGCCTGTTGCAGTGTTCCTTCTTTCATATGTTCTGATACTATTATTAAATTAATAACCTTATAATTAAATGATGTACAACTAATAGGAAATAACGATCTAGGGGAAGCTGATATGAGGAGTGTAACTGAAGACAACGCTGACCAAGAAATTCAAGGTGAAGTTGTAATTAGGCCTACTAGGAGAACAGCAACTCAGGCTCAAGCTGGCTGGAACTGACTCACAGGGTGTGTGATTTAAGTGATAATAACGACTCTGACCGACGGCAATGTGGAAAATTTGTGATAATTTACCTGTGATTTGTGTATGGTAACTGAGAGGAAAATAATGTTGACGTAACAGTGTAGCTGCGCTAAACAGTGGTAAGCACCATAACCATAGTGGGTCTTATAGCAGCTGGGAAATGAGATGCATTCAGATTCGATCTAAGGAAGGAGAGCACAAATCCTATTCCTAAGATCAGAAATCTTTCATCAGCATCAAGGCATACCCCTCCCCCTCCAATCCCCCGTGGTAGCATAAGCCAGTTACTTAATGCACAATGGCTCTATTTCGTTTCGAGAATAAAAGTGGTAGGTAGCATCGCACCTAGATACTCCATTCACACCACCAACTTTCTTCTTGGCAGGATACACTGCGATAGATACTGAAGCCGATCAAAAGAGGCTGTCCAAAGTTATCACATAGATACGAATTGTAGGAATGGTCTATATATAGTTAAACAAAGGGCAGCTGCATTTGTTAATTACTCAGTCAGCCTTTAACTAGTAATACTTCATCATGAAGCTGATCAGATAAGGCTGTTCATATTTATAAACGAAGCCCTGGAGGAAGATAGTGAAAGACAAAGACACTATACCTTAAAATGGACCGGGTTTGGCAAAAATTCGGAGAGTTTTTAAGTGTTTACCAAACTCAGTACAAAATGCAATAGCAATTCAGCAAAAAAAAAATACTTGACGATGACGAGAAGAGACTTTCCAGTTATTACAAGGAATTTATTTAAACTTACACTTTAAAATTCACATAAATCAAGGTGAAAATCAATCTTTCTGTTAATAAAGCCCATCAACACTGTAAGTTTGAAGCCGATCAGGAAAAGATATTCTCCAGTAAGAGCTCTGAATCCAACAATTCCAAGATTTTTAGTTAAGAGTTTCATTAATATCTCAAATTTGCACTTACACTGTCTACACTTATTGTCACCCTTTTATAATGGAATGCATCATCATTAAAATTTTGAAACCAATAAAACAAGGCATTCTTTAGTTAATTTAATATCTGTGTTATGCACCCCATTCTCGTCCTGTAGGCTAAAGTCAAAGGATTACAGAGAAACATAAAGGCTCCAGGGACTGGGCCACAAAGTTTTGATAGCTGAACAGTTACAGTGGAAATGAACTATTTACATGTTTATATCTGGTCACACACACACAAAAGCTTAGGAGGTAATGCTTTATTTACAATAAGCAAAGTCAGGGTATTTTTCCAGAATGGTTTGTAATATACTACTGTGGATAAAATACTTTAGCATTTCTTAAACACTTTTGATTAAGTTGTTTCTTAATTCATCAATTTTATCGCATTCTAATACATAATGACGCAAGATGTGACCATTATCCATCCGCAAAGTTTTCTTTTTTTTTTTTTTTTGGTCCTTTTGGTGGTGGTCTTTTTACCTCCCAGAAATACTTGCAACTTTGCCGGAGCCGAGTGGTAGCGACATCCAAGAGTCTGCTTATTTTGTTGGATACACCATAGACATGTGGTTCCTCTGGTAAGATAGAACAATGATAGATGAACTAATTGGTATCAACTTCCCTCAGTCCAAGATTGTAATCTATTCCCTCTTCGAAGGCATATAACTTGGCCAATTCATTAGTTCTATCATGCTTCTGAAGACCAAAGTGAGATGGAATCCACAGAAGGTGTACTCCGACTTCACTGTCTACACTACTACCATACCTGTGTCTGGCTTCTGACTAAAGTATGTCACACTTGATACTGAATGAGTTGGGAGTATTTATTGATGATAGAAAATAAGTTACAATTAGTATCAACCTTATGTCGATACATGGACGCAAGGAGTATGGCAAATAGTTCTGTTTGAATTGTAGAGGCCCAGTTAATGATGCGTGCTTCAATTTCTTTATGAGAGCCATCACTCTGTATGACAATAGCAGCACTGCCAGCTGCACCAGTGGATTGGTAAACAGAACCGTCAATATAAATAATCTGTGAAAGAGTTTGCTGTGTGGCTAAGTCATCAGTGCAGCTTAAGGCATCTTCCTTGGCTTCAAGGCGAAGCTTTGGTTGTGATTTAAGAAGTTTTTTTTTTTTTGAGGGGGAGGGGGAAATGGAGGAAGAGTGATTTGGAATGTGTTAACATCCCATGGAGCGGGGAAGTGCCGCTGTTGCCTTACTTGACATAAATCATGTATCTGGAGAGCTTCTGTGCAAGGGTTAGAATGAGCTTGCTTGAGCATATTGACCCCAGTGAGGACATTTCTTTTAACAAGATCTCTGATGCTTGGAATATCAAGTTCTTTCCGCAGATTTAAAATTTTGGCAGTACGAGGACATCCTAGGATGATCCTCATTGCTTCGGTCTGCAGTTTTTCCAGCTCTCCAAGTTTCCAGTCTGACACAAGAGCAAGTAATGGTGCGGCATAATCAACCACTGATCTATTATAAGCAATTACATAATTTTCACAATTTTAACATTAGCACCATACCTGGGATGACAACCTGCCGCAAGTCTTAGTGCCCTCAGCCTGTCGTTAAATTGGTGACAAAATCTTGTTAAAACAAATCCAAGCAATGGGATGACAAAGCCTAGATACCTGTATCTAATATGTAATTCTCGTCGAGACCCATAATGCATTTACATCCAGCAAACTGCGCCTGTCACGGAGGACGCCTAATAACTTTTTTTTTCTGAATAGAGATAATCAACTCTAGGTCCTGACACGAGACTAGTTGAGAATCTTTTGGGTGTTGTAGAATCCGGTAAACTCATCATATCATCAACAAAGCTAATCATATAATGATCGGACTGGCTAAACATTTAATAAAGCATTAATTAGAATACTGAATAAGGTGGGACTGAGAAAACCTTTCTGCGGGATTCCTAACTGAAAGTCTTTAGTTACACTTCTTTGCCCCTGGAACAATACAGAAAACGTTCTGTTGGACAGATAGCCTTTATTCCTCCTACATCCATTCTGGCAAGTTCACTAATTATGGTTCATCAAAAGCAGATTACAGGTTAAGGAAGGTAGTATATGAGCTGTCAGCGTGAAGGGTGAGAAAGGTAGTTATGCAATGATGCACGCTCCTTCCATGCATGAAACTATACAACCGGGGAGACAGAAATTGTTTGATTCTGTGCAGGAGACGATTTAGAATCATCCTCTAAAATGTTTTACACAAGCAGCTAGTAACAGATATTGGGCGAAATGAATTTTGTTGATTGGGTTTTGGAACGGGAATGATGAGGCTGTTGGTCCAAGATTTAAGGAGCTTCCCAGTTACATAGTTCATGTTGTATAGTTCAGGTAAAGGATTACCTGGAGTTTACCTGGAGAGAGTTTCGGGGGTAAACGCCCCCGCGCCTCGGTCTAAGACCACGCCTCGTGGTGCATCAGGGTCTGATCAACCAGGCTGTTATTGTTGGCCGCACGTAAACTGACGTACGAACCACAGCCCGGTTAGTCAGGTACTGTCTTTAGGTGCCTGTCCAGTGCCTTCTTGTAGACAGCCAGGGGTCCATTGATAATTCCCCTTATGTATGCTGGGAGGCAGTTGAATAGTCTTGGGCCCCGGACACTTATTGTGTTGTCTCTCAGTGTACTCGTGGCGCCCCTGCTTTTCATTGGGGAAATGTTGCATCTCCTGCCGAGTCTTTTGCTTTTATAGGGAGTGGTTTTTCGTGTGCAAGTTTGGTACTAATCCTTCTAGGATTTTCCAAGTGTATATTAGCATGTATCTCTCACGCCTGCGCTCCAGGGCCTTCAACCGTTCGCAGTGATTTAGGTGCCGTATCGTACTTATGTGTGGCATGAAAGCTATTTGTACACTCTCTAGGTCAGCAATTTCCCCTGCCTTGACGGGGGCAGTTAGTGCACAGCAGTATTCTAGCCTAGAGATAACAAGCAATATGAAGAGAATCATCATGGGCTTGGCGTCTTTACTTTGGAAGGTTCTCATTATCCATCCCATCATTTTTCTAGCAGATGTGGTAGATACATTGTTTTGGTCTTTGAAGGCGAGATCCTCTGACATTATCACTCCCACGTAACTTCATATTACTTTTTCGCTCTATTGTATAGTTAGAATTTCTCGTATATCCTGATATAGTTTTAATTTCCGCAAGTTTTCCATATTTGAGTAATTGAAATTTCTCTTCATTGAACTTCATATTGTCTTGAGTGGCCCATTTGAAGATTTGGTTTATGTCCTCTTGGAGCCTTGTGGTGTCCTCGATGAAGGTCACTGTCATGGTAAATTGGGTGTTATCCGCAAAGGAAGACACGGAGCTATGGCTAACATCCGTCTATGTCAGATATGTGGATGAGGAATAGAATGGAAGCTAGTACTGTGCCTTGTGGAACAGAGCTTTTCACCGTAGATGCCTCAGACTTTACTCTGTTTACTATTACTCTTTGTGTTCTATTTGTCAGGAAGTTATAGAGCCATCTACCAACTCTTCCTGTTATTCCTTTATCACGTATTTTGTGTGCTATTACACCATGGTCACTCTTGTCGAAAGCTCTTGCAAAGTCTGTGTATACTACATCTGTATTTTGTTTATCCTCTACTTCATCCAGGACCTTGAGAGAGGCAGGAGCGACCTGCTCTAAATCCGTGTTGCCCTGGGTTGTGTAACTGATGGATATCTAAGTGGTTGGCGATCTTGCTTCTTAGAACGCTTTCAAAGGATATGCGATGTTAATGCTATCGGTCTGTAGTTCTTTGCAATTGCTTTGCTGCCGCCTTTGTAGAGTGAGGCTATGTCTGTTGTTTTTAGTGAGTGTGGGATGACCCCTGTGTCTATGCAACCTCTCCATAGAAAGCTGCAGGCACGCGACAGGGGCTTCTTGCAGTTCTTGATAAACACGGAGTTCCATGAGTCTGGGCAGAGTGCATGAGCATGTCATTTATTGCCTTTTCAAAGCCTTGTGGTGTTAGGATAATATCCGAGATTTTTGAGATGTCCAAATTTTGGGTCTCGTTCATAAAGAATTCATTTGGAGTGTCGACCCTTAGTCTGGGCAGCGGCTCGCTGAACACTGAGTCATATTGGGACTTTAGTATCTCACTCATTTCTTGGCTGTCATCTGGGTATGTCCCATCTCGCCTAAGCAGGGGCCCAATACCGGATGTTGTTTTCCCTTAGATTTAGCATAAGAGAAGAAGTATTTTGGGTTTTCTTCAGTTTCCTCTATGGTATTTAGTTCTTGTCTCCCGTAAGATTCATTCAGCTTAAGTTCGATATTTGCAATTTCATTAACCAGTGTCTCCCTTTGAATTTCAGATATTGGCCCCACTCAGCAGCTGTGTGACTCATCGCCTTCGTCTGTATTGGGAGCGTCTCTCTTTCTAGTTAACATCTTCTCTTTCTTTTTCTTAATGGGACGTTCCTTGAGCAGATCTCAAGAACCAGAGTTTATTTTTTATAAGCAAAGGTTAGGATCTGTGTTGTTTAGGATATCTTCCCAGTTTGTTTCGTTTAGGACATGGTTGACTTGTTCCCATTGCATGTGTGTGAATTTTCATCTGAGCTGCCTCCTGGGATGATCTCTGCTAAAATATTATTTGCTACACTCCTCCATTTTACGTGTCTCAAGTTGAAATCTCCAAGTAGCAAGATGTTTGGGGCAGGAGCTGGGAGATTATCCAGACAAGGGTCAATTTTCAAAAGCTGCTCCCGGAAATACTGTGAGGTTGCTTCTGGAGGCTTGTATACATCCACAATGACAAGGTTTTGGTTTTCATTCTTTACCGCCTAAACTTCAACTACATCACTTGAGGTACGTATTTAGTAGTTCTGAGCAAATGAGCAACTCTGTGACGTACAGGCCAACCCCCCCCTCCCCCCCACTTGTTGCCTGTTTAGTCTGTCGCATCTGAATAGGTTATAATCTGGGATCCTTATTTAGTAGTCAAAATGATCCTTTGTGTGGATCTCTGTGAATGCTGCAAACATTGCATTTGACTCCGTGAACAGTCCCTTAATGTAGGTGATTTTGTTGTTTCTTGACGGCTTTAGACCCTGCATGTTTGCAAAGACCAATGTCGTTATATTGGTGGAGTTCAGATAGATTTTATTTGCTGGCTCTAATATCTGTTGTTCTGGAGTGGAGTATGATGTAAGTAAAACAATCCTCCCCAGGCGACATGGAGTTGCCCTGAGTTAGTGCTGCTCCCAACTCAAGGTATGGGAAAGGAATGTTACAGTCATCTTCCCTGCCGAGCATAAACCAAATCAGTCTCTCCCTTGCATCATATTTGTCAGTTAATTTCGTCTGTGTGGTATTGGGAAGATTGCCATAGCTAGATGTAGCAGAGAAAGGACCAACTCATTCGCCCTAAGTAAGGGATGAAGGTGCGCGATCTGACTCTTAATTCTATTCATATCCCACCATGCCCGTTTAAGTGGTGTGTGGGCACTGAGACCATTGGCAAAATTTTCCCAATCTGCTGCAGCTCTGTCATACACTCCCTGGCAGCAGCAAGGGCAGACAGTAAGAAAGAGCTTCAGTATTTCAGGAGTACGATATTTTCTGTGGGTTAGGCCTAGTCTACGAGCGGTACGTTGGAGTGTTCAAAGTTTTGGATCATTGTAATAGGTATGATCTCTTACAAGAGGTATAATTATTAAGGAAGTTAGTTGGGTTAGGAGTACCAGGTTTCTGTGGCAGTTCTAAATATTCAGTGGCAATTATGAGTATTGTTTATAAGGTCATTGCTAAAAGGTCTCAACAGAGGAATATTCATAGGAATTATACCACTCTGTAACATGTGCGACAAAGTTGTCATACTGATCAGGGGGAACATAAAAGCGTTTCCATTTGAATATCCCACCAGGGAGGCTAGCATTACTAATATCTAGAGTGGCTAATCAAGGGAAATGATCTGATGATATATGTAACAAGCTGGCAGAAGTAATGTTAAGGCCAAGACACTGATCAAGGACGCCTCCATAGGTATGTCACCAACAATTTACACATAACCATGTGATAAATGGTTTAAAACCGACAAGTTGAAGATTGAGACATTTATGCAACATATGGAAATCTTTATTGAAGAAACGTTTCGCAACACAGTGGCTTCATCAGTCCAATACAAGGTAGTAATGGTAAGGAGAGGAGGAGTTTGAGGTAATCAGTCCCTGATTACCTCAAACTCTTACTCTCCTTACCCATTTTCACTTTGTATTGGACTGATGAAGACACTGTGTGGCGACACGTTTCTTCAATAAAGATTCCCATATGTTGCATGTCTCAATCCATACATAGCCATGACAATTTAACCTTTTGACTGTCGCAGGCCCCTTTCTGAAACTGTCATTCTATGTCGATAAATTTAAAAAAAAAAAAAAATTCTTATGAAATAATAGAGATTCTTTTCCCGATGGTAATGACACCAAAAGTTCGAAATTTGGTCGAAAACTGTTTTCAGCCAATTTCGTTGCTCCAGTTGGCCAAACTCATAGCTATTTCTTTAGAACTCTATTTTATCTATCAGCTGAGTACAAGAAACAGCCCATTTACCAATTTGAACTACCCAATAAAGTGGTCAGAAAGTGGCAATTTGGCCAATTTCACACAAATTAAAAAAGATGCCAATTTCAAAATAGGGTCCAGAATAAACAAGGTAGACATTCTTGGCACTAAAATAACATATCCTCTGTTCATTAGTCACATCTCTAGGCCCCTCTTATATTATTATTGCTTTCTATTTTGATTTTTTATTCATACAAAAAAAATACAAAATTTACTGTTATGCAGACTACTGCATTATTGTAAAAATGGTATAAATAATATCAGTGCACTAGTGAAAGAATATTAGACTCCCCAGTTGACGTGTATTGGACGTGTGGTGTGATTTGTTTACTCCTGAACATTGGTAAAAATCAAACATTTCCACTACTTTGAGCTCAGTTTCAAGGTCGTTTTCATCGTCAAAGTAATGAAAATCATCTCTATTTCTGTAATATGCTTTCCATTTTATCACCTAATACCATGAAAACGCGAATACAGCAATAAATACTATACGAAAATACACCTGAAAGTCAGCGTTTTAATAAAAAAAAACGATCAGTTTTTTTTTCTCATTACGCACCGTGTGCTGCAGGATTTTTTTATGTGGTGCACACTGACCACACAGACCCATTCTCTCACATGTGGGCTTACCAGCTTTCTCCCGCTTGATTTGAAGCCGCTAGAATTGAGTATATATACGTCAGAAACAGTGACACGTAAGACGTATTTATACGGCGTAAACAGTCTTAGCAAGAATCCTCCTGAAAACAGTAAACCCTGCCATCACATAGTCTCTCCTGTTACACTACACAAAGCACATTACAGAGAGTGAACACTGAAACAGGCTGCCTCTATCCAGTCTATATTTGTCCAACTTAATTTTATGTTACCCAAGTAATAGCTTTTATATCCTTTTACTCATGTACGAATTAATTGCTCTACCATATTGTATTACTACTACCACTACAACTTTTGTCACTAGTACTGCTACTACTACTACCACTAGTATTGCACCTCACTCTGAGCCTATATATACCCTCTGTGTCCATGTATTGTTTGTAATGGCTTGATAAAGCTCCTAGAGAGCGAAACGTTGCCACAATAAAATGTCACATTAGTTGCACTTGTGTCCTTTTACTTCACATATTGTCGGTAATTCTACCAACTTTATTACTATCAATATCAACAGTATTACTCTTATCTATGAATCTCTTAAGTGCACTTCCATTATGGAGGCCTCGTTGTCTGTGAATGTATGACAGGCAGCACTATCACTCGCATTCCCCTCTCCACTATCATGACACTCATCACTGTTACTATCATCATAGACACTATTAACTTCATCATGTTCACTGTAATTATCAACACCACTATTACATTCATCATTATAATTATGGACTCCATCTATTTCATCAGCACCATCCATTTCTCCAACATCAGTCACTCCCAGTTACCCGCTGCTTGAAGTGGGAGAGTCAAGCTGTTTCATCTGGATCAGCGAAATCCACCTTTATTCCATGCGATGGTAAAGACGATAAGTGAAGGATACAGGTGAGTAGAGGGATCGGGAAGGGACAATCACCTCTCTTGACACAGACAATACGAATGCAAACTCAAGGCAAGTCGTATAGTAGAACTCTCAAGGTCATTCACTAGGAAAGCCTTCTCTTGAGACAGTTACCAAACCCTATAATACTTGCGTCATCACTCGTGCAACTCGTTTACACCAAACTTGTAGCACTTAACTTCCTGCACAGTGTACTGGAATGACAGACAAATGTTCACTCGGTGTGCAAATAAATCAACACAGTCTTGTTATTGGTTATGGATGAGCCTCTACTGACCTGCCACACAGCAGTGTCTGGCAGCCGACAGAGTTACCAGGTACTGTAAAATTCGTACCAATTGTTATTAACCACTCTTGTGTTTTGTACCAACTGGCTGGTGTGAATCAGTCGTGGATCATCAACTCACGTACGCCGGCCTGCAGATTCATCGCTATTACTTAGGTTGGTAAAGGCGATGAGCGAAATTCAGAGGCACGAGCAATGCTCAGTTGTAAAACTCACCTTTATGTAGGTCGAGAATAAGGTCCTTGTTTGCACGTTGGCCATGCTAGGTTTCTCCACAACAGTTTACAAAATAAACACTTGTATAGTAGGTACCAATACAGTAAGAACCGGTTTAGTAAGTATCGGTACAGTAAGTACCAGTACAGTAAGTACCAGCACAGTAAGTGCCGGAACAGTAAGCACGGGTACAGTAAATACCGGTAGAGTAAGTACTGATACAGTAAGTACAGGTACAGTAAGTACCGACACAGTAAGTACTGCTACATATCAGTACAGTAAGCACCACTACAGTAAAAAACAGTACAATAAATACCGGTACAGTAAGTATTAGTACTGTAAATACCAGTAAAGTACAGGCAGAGTAAATACCAGTACAGTAAGTTCCAGAACAGTAAGCACCGGTACAGTAAGCACAGGTACAATAAGTACCGGTACAGTAAGTACCAGTACAGTAAGTACTGGTACAGTAAGTACCAGTACAGTAAGTACTGGTACAGTAAGTACCGGTACAGTAAGTACCGGTACAGTAAGTACCGGTACAGTAAGTACCGGTACAGTAAGTACCAGTACAGAAGGTACCAATTAAGTACTGGTACATTAAGTACCAGTAAAGTGTCACTACAGCAAGAACCAGTATAATAAGTGCCAGTACAGTAAGTACCGGTACAGTAATTACCGGTGCATATCAGTACTATAAAGATTGGTACATACTAGTACAGCAAGTACCGATACCGTTAGTACCAGTACATGCCACTAGAGTAAGTACAGCTACAGTAAGTACCAGTATAGTAAGTACCAGTACAACAAGTACCAGTACAGTAAGTACCGCTACATACCAGTACACTAAATATCAGTACTCACCTGTACAGTAAGTACTTGTACATATGAGTACACTAAGTACCGTTACAATAAGTCCCAGTTTAGTAAGTACCAGTGCATTAAGTACCGGTACAGTAAGTACCAGTACAGTAGGTACCGGTACATTAACTACCAGTATAGTACCAGTACACTAAGTATGGTTACCAGTACAGTAAGTATTGGTACATACCAGTACAGTAAGAACTGGTGCATACCAGTACAGTACATACCAGCACAATAAGTTCCGGTACATACCAGTACAGTACATACCAGTATATTAAGTCCCAGTACAGTAAGTACCGGTTAGCATTCGTTCACAGGGTGTGTAAAAAAAAGTTGAAGACTCCGATACAGTTGTCTAAAAATTGGTGTCATGCGACATGAACTGTTGCATGCCATCTGTTTTTAGGCAACTATAAGGGAGTGCTCAATTTTTTTTTTACACACATAGTACTCTCAGACTGTGTAACTAACACCTATGTCACCTCATAACTCTCATGTTGGCCTAATGGAGCACATGCATTACAGCACCCGTGTGGACTAGCAAAATCTGCCTCTTCACCATAAGTTGATAGAGGTGAATGGTTGCGTTTACAAGCATGGAAGAGAAGTTGAGTTTACTGGCAAGGAAGAGAAGGAAACTGACGAGGGTAGACGCTTGTGAAAGCCACTTCAAGAGGAAAAATATTGCCACTGTTTCCCTAGGTATGTCACTAGTCATCACTCACACATAACAGCTTTTACAACATTGTAGCTGCGATCCATCGGTATGAGTTTTTTTATGATGCTTTATCAGTCGAATGAAATGGGAAGGCCTGCAAATTAGTAGGGCCAGATCCCCCCCCACATGTCTACTCCCCTCAACAACTCAGCCGAGACTGAATGGAAAGCAGTATCACTATTTAATAAAATTGGCTAATTGGAATTATCTACCGCATTTGCTAGAAAAATGATGGGATGGATAATGAGAACCTTCAAGCCTAGGGATGCCTAGCCCATGATGATTCTCTTCAAATCGTTTGTTCTCTCACTAACTGCCCTCTGCAAGGCAGGGGAAATTGCTGACCTGGAGAGTGTACAAAGAACTTTCACGGCACACATAAGTACAGTAAAGCACTTAAATTCCTGGGAACGGTTGAAGTACCTTGATTTGTATTCCCTGGAACGCAGGCGAGAAAGATACCTGATAATATACACTTGGAAAATCCTAGATGTATTGGTACTTGTACACAAAAACTTGCACACAAAAATCACTCCCTATGAAAGCAAAAGACTCTGCAGATGATGCAACATTCCCCCAATGAAAAGCAGAGACGCCACGAGTACAGTGAGAGACAACACAGTAAGTGTCAGGGTCCTAAGACCGTTCAACTGCCTCCCAGCATACATAAAGGGGATTACCAATAAACCCCTGGCTGTCTTCAAGAAGGCACTGGACAGGCACCTAAAGTCAGTACCTGACCAGTACCTGACCAGCCGGGCTGTGGTTCGTACGTCAGTTTGCCTGTGGCCAGCAGTAACAGCCTGGTTGATCAGACCCTGATCTATCACGAGGCCTGGTCTCAGACCGCGTCGCGGGGGCGTTGACCCCTGGAACCCTCTCCAGGTATCTCCTAGTAACAACAAGAACCATGCTTTCCGAACAGCTCACCAGGGCTGAAAATATGAAGACCAGAATAGACATTATTTAGTTATTACACAGATTCCGACGATTCTAGGTTTCATGAACTTGTTATATTGAAAATTTTCTTGCATACAACTTAAACTTAACAGATACTATCATGCCACGTATATTTACATGGTTTAACGGGAATAAAAACTTAAAAATATTTTAAACAAGAAATTGGGTGCCTGCTCCTTCGTACTTGAATCTCACTCTTCGATGTCGAATTAGGAAGCATCTTTTCTGATTTTTTGAGTTCAAGACGTAAATGATTTTCGAAGTTATCGGAAACATTCCTTGAAGCCAGGAATATGTTCCACAACTTCTAACATGGAGTTCCTACACATACAATTTGTTCCAAGTATTTTACCTTTGTATAGTAAATCAACATTGAAAATTTGAAGCGATCAGACAAAGGTTTCTTGTGTTATGAGAGAAATAAAACCAAAATGAGGATGGAAAATAGAAAAATGAATTTCATTCATGAACGATATGAGAAATATATTTTGTTTTGTATAACACCAGCCCCCTCCACATGTCAATGCATGTAAAAGGAATAGTGCAGAGTGAGGTATAAGATTTGCATAAGATTTGTATAAGATTTGGTTGTGAAGCTGGAATGATGTAACCAAATTATCATGCAAACACTAATATTTCAATTTCTTCGCTAAACTAAATATGGAAAATTAGGATACACACTGTCCCAAATTAATTCAAAACTTTTATTAAGGAATACGAGGTTTGAAGCTAAACTGAAGAGATATTCTCTTATGTCAAATAAATCAGTATCCTAAAATACACCAGCACGTTAAGTCTGAAACCGCTCAGAATTTGCATTATAAAGTTATCAGTGCTGAAAAGTAAAGCCAATCGAGGAAGAGATCATAAACTATGTCAGAGTCGATGATTACCCATTTGCCTTCTTATGATGTCATAGGCTCATTGTGCCTACTTGGGCTGCCTCCTGACTGGCCTACTGTAGACCTAGTCATTTAATCGGGGACTCTGCCATGGCTAGATCTAGCTAGCAGTATTCATCACTGTGTCCTCAATAAAAGCCAGTATAGTATAAAATGTGTGTTCCATTAACTCAGAATCCTACACACTCAACAATCGTGACAACGTTGTGAGCTCCCTGGACAAGTTTTGATGATATTCTATGTGATATTCTAACAAAAAACTGAAAGATAGACTTAAATCACCAAACACAAAGTGGTGAGATTCATCTTGGACCTTGGCCCAAGAGAGCTTGTAGGACAGGATGAATTACAACAGGAAATGCTGAGTACTGAAGATAGAGTAAAGATATTTAGGTTATATGACGTGTTCCCCACTCCCAACCTGTCTTACGTCTGTCCGCTGTCATCGGCTCAGTTTCATTTACTCTCCAGTATAGTAGAGTGTGTTTCACGAAGAACCATGACTTATTCTTGTGTGTTTTGGGGACTGCATGTTTTTACCACTATGTGTTTTTTTAAGTCAGCGTCTGACAAGTAAGACTAGCCGTTGATCTTTCTTACTGTCTTCTACATTCTTTCGAAACGAAAATTTACTGATTTTGTGCAATAAGCTAGCTATCGGTAAGCCAGGAATCGGTAAGCCAGCAATCGGTAAGCCAGTAATCGGTAAGCCAGCTACTGGTTGAACCAATCCTGTTAAGAACCTGTCTGTGGATCAGTAGGTGGTTCCACCGTTTTAGATGTTCTTGCTCACGGAAATCAAGCCAACCCAGGTTTACCTGGAGAGGGTTTCTGGGGTCAACGCCCCCTCGGCTCGGTCTGAAACCAGGCCTCATGGTGGATCAGTGTCTGATCAACCAGGCTGTTACTGCTGGCCGCACGCAAACTGACGTACGAACCACAGCCCGGTTGGTCAAGTACTGACTTGAGGTGCCTGTCCAGTGCCTTCTTGAAGACAGCCAGGGGTGTATTGGTAATCCCCCTTATTTATGCTGGGAGGCAGTTGACTCACTTTTAAACCATCGGCGTAAACCAGTCCTTACAAGCCATCTTCTAGTTCTTTACAATGGTTGTGTGTCAGTGCCGCTTCATCGTCCATATGACGCTCCAGCTCACGGATGGGCTGAAGTTGTGGTTTAGCAAGCAAGCCATGGTTTAGTGTGGGTTTGCTCGGTCACCAGGTAAATACGTCATGAACTGTTAAGTATATACGAAACATAGAGGAAATATCTGAGGACCATTCAGGTTTACCCCGCTTCCAGTTGTTAGGTAAGACACATATGCAACAGTTAGGTATCTTTATTTCGAAACGTTTCGCCTACACAGTAGGCTTCTTCAGTCGAGTACAGAAAAGTTGATAGAAGCGGAAGATACTTGAAGACGATGTAATAAGTCTATCACCCTTGAAGTTTTGAGGTGGTCAGTCCCTCAGTCTGGAGAAGAGTATTGTTCCATAGTCTGAAACAATATAGAGTTGAAGTGACAGGATGGACCCTATGTACCGCCAGGAGGTGAGATGTAGGCCACTAGTAGAGGTAAGAATGTTGTCGTTGGAAGGTCAGGTCCCTCTCAGATCCAGCCATTCTCACTAGTAGAAGTTGACGAAGTTG
This sequence comes from Cherax quadricarinatus, assembly GCF_026875155.1. Lineage (NCBI taxonomy): Eukaryota > Metazoa > Arthropoda > Malacostraca > Decapoda > Parastacidae > Cherax > Cherax quadricarinatus. The sequence goes on from NC_069403.1 coordinate 28,567,056, forward strand.
ATTTCAGGTCTATACCAAGATACCCTTGTGTTGCAGTGTCTGACAGAGTGAACATTAAAATGGTATAAAATACCGACAGGTTGTTAGGTAAGACACATATGCAACAGTTAGGTATCTTCGAAATAAAGATACCTAACTGTTGCATATGTGTCTTACCTAACAACCTGTCGGTATTTTATTCCATTTTAATGTTCACCCGCTTCCAGTGAATGACTTGTTGACCAATTTCCAATATTTCCTCAAGGGTAACCTTGGTATATGTGTGTGATGGTCGATCATTTCACACGTTATTATGAGTTAGTTCCTATTGCAGATAAAACTGCAGTAACAGCAGCGACAGCTTTTTAAGTGTGGATTATCTGTAAACATAATACACCGAAGTTTCATGTATTGGATAAGATAAGTGAATTTTGTAATGAAATACTCAAGCTGTGTACCTTCTTCAAGATTAACAAGATGACTAAAGCCCATCACCATCCTGCCAGCAGTGGTTTAGCTGCAAGGGTATACAAGAAAGCTCCAGCTTCAGTACGGATCACAATTAATCCTAAGAGCTAAACCTAGGACGAAGCAATACCTGACGTATATTTTGCATTAATTCTGTATGTAACATTTCTATAGATGATACTCCACACATTATGTTTTGTATGCTCTAGATAAACGTCTTTCTAATTAGTTATTCTCTAAAACCCAAATATAGTAATGATGACTACATAATGACACGCACCCGACTACTACAAGGTATATTTAAGAGAATAAAAGAAATACTTCAAAATTCAACAATAGAATTTACCATGATCAGGAATGCTCAAGCAATGCCAGCTAAAATTAAAACAGGCCAGAGAGTAATGTTAATGAAATTCAAAAATTTGTTGGTCTATGCAGAGTTTTTGAGCATTTAAGGCATAACAAGTATAAGTAAGAAAAGCATGACGCAGTCATATAAGGAGATTCATCAAGACCATATGAAGTTGATTTGTGAAGACGTTGACGAGACTTCTGACCAACATACGAGAGGGTTAACTTGCTTCCACCTACTCCTTCAAGTCCAGACCATTCTACTGATGCTACATCATCTTGATCTAACAAACTGATGGACACGGTACAAACTGTCGCTATCCGTTGAGATAATGTGTTGGTCATTGCCACTGAATTTGACCCCTTCCCCATCCTTCCGAGGTCAAATAACTATTCAGCATATGTAAATCTTGCCTTGGCAGAGTTGGAGTTAAACATAAATATCTTGCATAGATAGGTAGTCATGAAAATCATTCTCTTACCATCTTTGGAACCTGCCATATTGTATTAGTTTAGTAAGTATTTATAATTTTCTTTTCTTCATATTTTATGTGTTCCTTGTAATTAAATTGTTATATGTTTAGTGTTTAAGTGTTGCTCTAGGTGACTGTGTTAACTTACAATGCAAAATGTGAATTAATGATCATTCACGTCTTCTACGAGTTCTGGACGTCAGAATTTTGCAGAATATTGTGTACCAGGATACTATCTTCTCTTCTGTGTATATCTTGGTCCAGAACCCGCAAATCACGTGAACAGAGATCAATCGATCCATGATATATTTTGTTGTTCTACAGTCCTTCCTTTGCATTTTAGAGTTTCATATACATTTTTTATAATATTTTATATGTTGTTGTATGAAAGTCAAATTTTATAAACAAATCTATGAAACTGAAGAATTGGCACAAACTTGAAACACAAGACAAAAATACTTCCAATTAAGATACACCAGTATTTAAGTGCATAAAGCCAACCAGAAGAGGCATCCTCTAGATATTTATTAAAAACGGTATTTGAAAACTTTCAGTGCTCAGAGTGAAACCCAAGTTTTCTTTTTATATATCCCATCAATTCTATAAGTCTAAAGTCTATCAGAAAAAGTATTCTCCAGTAATTTGCTCTTGATCCAATTTTTAAACAAAAATCAAATTAGAAATTTGCACGAAAACAATTTAAACTTATATGGTTTTTCTTCCTTAAGGAATACATCAGCTTTAATATTCTGAGCCAATAAGATGAAACATACTGAAATTACTGGAAAGAAATCATTATTTCTATGCATTACATAAAATTTTAAAACTAGGACTCCTACAACTCAATAACAACACAATTTTCCTTTCTGGAAGTCACTTCAGGACTGAATTTTCTAGACTTGCCCTGGTTTCAACTATTCCAAGTTCATAAAAGAAAATTTAGTGCCGTAATAAATTTGCTAGGTCACTGGTTAAACTTTTAGGTTCTATCCTGCTCTAAGACGCATCAGCCATTAAATATTAAAGCCATTCAGAAAAGGTATAGACACTATGTCAAATACTTTTTTGTTCCATATATATAAAAGCAAAGCTCATGAAACTGTAAGTGTATCAATACTTCTTCGTGCAGCTGAAGGAATAAAAAGCGCAGCAGCAGCTCAGGACACGTCTACCAGCCACCACTACCAAGGAAAACCTACCAATGTCATACAGGAAAACCTACAAATATCTTACAGGAAACCTACAAATATCTTAGAGATATCTAAGGTTAAATTTCCTGAAAACACCTGATATATATAGAGTATTCCGTGAGTGTGTACCAACCTATATGTACTCACCTATATGTGGTTGCAGGGGTCGAGCTACAACTCCTGGCCCCGCATCTTCGCTAGTCGCTACTAGGTCCCTCTCTCCAAGAGCCTTATCATACCTCTTCTTAAAGCTATGAATGGATCTTATCTCCACTACTTCCACTTCCTGACAACTCTAAGGCTAAAGAAATACTTCCTAACATTTCTATAGCTCATCTGATTTTTGAACTTCTACTTGTGGCCCATTGTTCCTTTGTCCCATCTCTGATACATTCTACTCCTGTCCACTTTCTTAATTAATCCCAGTAATTTATACGTTGTTATCATGTTCCCATATCCATCCTATCCCTAGTGTCATCAGATTGAGTTTCCTTAACCTCTACTGATATGACATACCCTTTAGTTCCGGGACTAGTTTTGTTGCAAACTTTTGCACTTTCTCCAATTTCTTGACGTGTTTGACCAGGTGTGGGTTCCATTCCGTTGCTGCATACTTCAATATGAGCCTGACGTACACGGTGTGTACAGTGTCGTGAATGATTCCTTACATAGATGTCGAAACGTTATTCTCAGATTAGCTACGCGCCCATATGCTGTAGCGGTTATTTGATTGATGTGTGCCTCAGGGGACGTGCTCGGTATAATGCTCACCCCAAGATCGTTTTTCTTAAGGTTTGCAGCCTTTGATCCATAAGCCTGTACTCTCTCTGCTGCCTTCTTTGTTCTTCCAAAGCGTCATGAATTTGCACTTGGTGGGGTTAAATTCTAAGAGCCATTTCTCGGACCAGGCTTGCAGCCTGTCCAGATCCCCTTGTAATCTTTTCTGATCCTCGTCTGCATGTATTCTCATCATTGGTTTCACTTCATCAGCGAACAGGGACGCCTCTGAATCTATTCCATCCATCATATCATTCACACATTCAAGAAACGGCACCGGATCTAGGGCAGACCCCTGTAGAACCCAGTTGACACATTGGTCCATTCTGACACCTCATCACGTACCAACACTCGTTGTTTTCATCCTGTCAGCATTCTCCGTTCCATTGTACTGCTTTCCCTACTAGTCCTGTCTGCTCCTATAGTTTTTAACCCAGTATCTTGTGTGGCCGAAAGCCTTCTTACAGCCAAAAAAGATGCAGTCTATCCATCCCTCTCTCTCTCCTGTCTTCTATTACCTTGTCATGAAACTCAAGTAGATCTGTGACACAGGATTTTTTATCCTTGAAACTGTGCTGATTGTCCTGTATGAACCCAATCCTTTCAATGTGCACCACCACTCTTTTCCTTATGATCTTCTCCATGACTTTACCTACTATTCATGTTAGTTACACTTGTCTGTAGTTTAATGCTGCCTGTCTGTCTTCTTTTTTTTTTTAAATTAGAATTACATTTGTTGTCTTCCACACCTCAGGCACTTGCCCATTTTCGATAGATTTATTGAAGATTGCTGCTAGCGGCACACACAGATCCTTGAGGGAGTAGACTCCCTCTCTCAGGACCCATGGAGAGACGTTATCTGGGCCCAAAACCTTCAATGTATCTAGCAGTTCCTTCACCTCCTTCTTGGTTATGTGCAGTGTGTTCAGCACTTGCTGGTGCACCCTACTATCTGGGTTTCCTAGAAGCATTTCTGATTCCACTATGAATATCTCTCTTAATCATGTGTTAAGCTTTTCACATAATTCCTGGTCACTCCTTGTGAGCTCCCTTCCTGCCTTTCTCAGCCTGATAAACCAGTCCTTGACTGTTGTTTTCGTCCTGATATGACTGTATAGCAAGTTTGGGTCAGATCTTTCTTTTGATGGTATGTAATTTTAGTATTGGTGTTGGACCTCTCTCCTTATCCCTGCATATTCGTTTCTGTATCTTCTGATCAATTCCTTGTTTGCTTGAGTCCTTTGCTTTCTATATTTTCTAATGCTCTAGCATACCTGACTTTGGTCTCTTTACATCTCCAGGTAAACTATGGGCTCACTCTGGCCTTTCCATTTTTTTGTTTCCCCTCAGTATGAACTTCTCCTCTGCCTCCCTGTCTTTCCCTCCATTTCTTTTTCTCACTGCACCTCATGCAGGAATTACCTCACACCAGTGTAGTCCCCTTTTTTGAAGTTTGGCTTCCCCCGTCCTTCTCCACTGTTTACTCTACAATGTATTCGAAACTCAGGACCACGTGATCACTAGCACCAAGGTACATTTCATGTGCAATATCCCCTATGTCTGAAACGTTCCAGCCTTGCTGGAACGTGCTCTCCCCTCTCTTTTTTCTGGTTGTATCCCTAACATGTTGGTCCATAAAGTTTTCCAATACTGTCTCAGCATCTGGTCCCCCACGTGGCTCTTGGTTTTCCCAGTCAGTCTCCTTTTAATTGAAATCCACCATGACGAGAAAATTTGCGCTATCCATTTGGGCATTTCTGGCCACCTTAGCTAGTGTACCCATCATTGCTCTATTGCTTCCATTGTGCTCTTGTCTTGACCTCTTGTTTAGTGGTGGGTTATGCATCACTGCTATCAGCACCTTTGGACCCCTCTGTCTGAAACTTTCCTACTGTGAAGTTATCTGCTTCCCCTATGTCCAATCCTCCCATTTCCTCAAAACTCCAATGGTTTAGACAGGATCTGATATCCATTTTGAAAGATCGCATCTGTTATCATCCCAGTGAACTTTGTCTCCGTGAGTGCTATGATGTCCGGGGATGCTTCAGTGATTCATTCTTGCCAGTCCTCAATCTTGTTATTCCAACAGTGTTGGTGTACTATACCTTCAGCTTCATTTCCAGTACTGTATTTCAGGAGGGAGGGGTTGGTGTGGACTGGGGGTGTGGATGGCAGGGAAGGATATTATGGAAGGCTGATGTGATTGTGATACTAGTACTCTGGGAGTGGGGGAACTGTGAAGTGTGGTTTGTTCCCGGTTATTGGGTTTGGTTGGTATGGGGTGGTAGGGGTTGAGGGGGTTCTGTGAACATTTGTGTTTAGTCTCCCTGAGGCTGAACTTTCCTGTCTGTCAATGCCTGCCCTGTCTCTCTTTCCTTCCACTGGTGTCTTCTTACACTCACTTTTAATTGTTCCTGTTCTTTTTGTGTTCTGCTGAGGTCGAAGTTCACATACTGATATTCTCGGGTGTACTGTAACAGTAGTTTCTGTTGTAGTATCCAGTTCTGTACCATTTCTGTCGTGAATGTCAATCTGACTAGGCGACTTTTTTTTCCTCAAATACCCCCACGCCCGAAAATTTGTTGTCCAGGACATGTCCTTCTTTCATATTATTGCAATGATGTTCTCAGTCTCTTTCTCCTCCCATTGTGTTCTATAATCATACGTCTTCCCTTCAGCTTCCTGAAGCATATGAATAATTATTGACCTCTACCTTTCTTCCCGTTTCATGTCCCTCCTTATCTCTGGATCAGATTTAAGCATCTCCTTTATTGTTTCCCTTATCATCTCTCGGATACCCAAATGGCTTGATATTATTTATGCGAGAGATTTCTAAGCTCCTTCCCCTCCTTCAGTCCCCTCGCTATCTGCTGATGTTTCTATTCTTATCATTTTGCTCCTTTCGTTCCTCGTCTTTATATCCTGCTTCAGTACTTCTAGTTCTTCATCCAGGAAGATATCTTCTCCACCACTGTATTGCAAAGTTCATTTAGCCTTTTGTCCCATTCGAGTTCCACTTTAATTTTGAATCTTTCTGTCCACTCTTCCTTCTCAGACCAGCCATCATCGGTTCCCTTGCCTCTACGTCCTCTTTCAAGATCCCATTTTTTGTTTTATCCTGTTAGGGTGATTTAGCTTCTGTAATCTGTAAACTTTGTGTAGACGTGTGTGTACTCACATAATTGTACTCACCTAATTGTGGTTGCAGGGGTCGAGACTCAGCTCCTGGCCCCGCCTCTTCACTGATCGCTACTGGATCCTCTCTCTCTCTGCTTCCTGAGCTTTGTCATACCTCTTCTTAAAACTATGTATGGTTCCTGCCTCCACTACTTCACTTGCTAGGCTATTTCACTTGCTGACAACTCTATGACTGAAGAAATACTTCCTAACGTCCCTGTGACTCGTCTGAGTCTTCAGCTTCCAGTTGTGAGCCCTTGTCCCTGTGTCCCCTCTCTGGAACATCCTATCTCTGTCACCTTGTCTATTCCCCGCAGTATCTTGCATGTCGTTATCATGTCTCCCCTGACCCTTCTGTCCTCCAGTGTCGTCAGTCCGACTTCCCTTAACCTTTCCTCGTGCGACATTCCCTTGAGCTCTGGGACTAGCCTTGTTGCAAACCTTTGTACTTTCTCTAACTTCTTGACGTGCTTGACCAGGTGGTGGGTTCCAGACTGGTGCTGCATACTCCAGTATGGGCCTAACATACACAGTGTACAGTGTCTTGAACGATTCCTTATTAAGGTATCGGAACGCTATTCTCAGGTTTGCCAGGCGCCCGTATGCTGCAGCGGTTATTTGGTTGATGTGTGCCTCGGTGATGTGCTCGGTGTTATGGTCACCCAAGGTCTTTCTCCCTGAGTGAGGTCTGTAGTCTTTGTCCACCTAGCTATACTCTGTCTGCGGTCTTCTTTGCCCTCCCCAATCTTCATGACTTTGCATTTGGCTGGATTGAATTCGAGAAGCCAGTTACTGGACCACATGTCCGCCTCTCCAGGTCTCTTTGCAGTCTGCCTCATCCTCGTCCGATTTAATTCTTCTCATCAACTTCACGTCATCTGCGAACAGGGACACTTCAGGTCTATTCCTTCCATCATGTCGTTCACATATATCAAAAATAGCACTGGTCTTAGAACTGACCCCTGTGGGACCCCGCTCGTAACAGGCGCCCACTGTGATACCTCTTCACGTACCATGACTCGTTGCTGCCTCCTGTCAGGTATTCCTTATCCATCGCAGTGCCCTTCCTTTTACGTGTGCCTGATCCTCCAGCTTCTGCACTAATCTCTTGTGGGGAACTGTGTCAAAGGCCTTCCTGCAGTCTAGGAAAACGCAATCTACCCAACCCTCTCTCTCGTGTCTTACTTCTGTTACCTTGTCATAAACTCCAGGAGGTTTGTGATACAAGATTTGCCTTCCATGAACCATGCTGGTTTTCATTTATAATCTTGTTCCTTTCAGGTGTTCGACCACTCTCCTCCTGATAATCTTCTCCATGACTTTGCACACAATACATGTCAGAGACACAGGTCTGTAGTTAGTGCCTCGTTTCTGTTTCCTTCTTAAATATGGGGACTACATTAGCTGTCTTCCATTTCCAGGTAGTTGCCCAGTTTAAAGGGATGTGTAGAAGATTGTGGTTAGGGGCACACACAGCATCTCTGCCCCTTCTCTAAGGACCCATGGGGAGATGTTGTCTGGTCCATCCCCTTTTGAGTGTAAAGGGTTTCATTAAGAGCTTCTTCACCTCCTCCTCAGTTGTTCGTATGTCATCCAACACTTGTTGGTATTTTCCCTCTTATGTTCCCTTCTGTGTTTGTCTTCCCACAGCCTTCCCTGTCTTACTGTAAAAATTTCCTTAAATCTCCTGTTCAGCCCCTCACATACCTCCTGATCATTTCTTGTGAGTTCTCCCCCTTCTGTCCTTAATCGGGATCACCTGGTCTTTGACTGTTGTCTTCCTCCTGATGTGGCTATACAACAGTTTCGGGGTCAGTCTTGATTCTCGATGCTATGTCATTTTCATACTGTCGCGGGGCCCTCCCTCCCTTACCTGTGCGTACTCATTCCGGGCCCTCTGGGACTGATCTCCCTATTTTCGTGTGTTCTCTCCCTTCTGTACTTTTTCCATTCTCTAATTGCACTTTGTTTTAGCCTCCTTACACCGTCGGGTGAACCAGGGGCTTGTTCTGGTCTTCCCGTTGTTACTGTTGCCTTGGGAAATGAACCTTTCCACTCCCTCCTTGCATTTTGTTGCTACTATTCCATCATTTCATTTACT
>NC_069403.1:28580571-28630537 GCF_026875155.1 Cherax quadricarinatus
GGCTTCATTCGTCCTGGCCTTCCTGCTTCTCCCTCCACTTGTAGCTCTACTGTGTATTCGAAGCTTAAAACCACATGGTCACTGGCCCCAAGGGGTCTTTCATATGTGATGTCCTCGATATCTGCACTACTCAAGGTGAATACTGAGTCCAGCCTTGCTGGTTCATCCTCTCCTCTCTCTCTTGTAGTGTCCCTTACGTGTTGGCACATGAAGTTTTCCATACCACCTCCATCATCTTAGCCCTCCATGTATCTTGGCCCCATGTGGGTCCAAGTTCTCCAATCGATTTCCTTGTGGTTTAAGTCACCCATGATCAGGAGCTTTGCCTGCATGCATGAACTCTTCTGGCCACTCTAGCCAGTGTGTCAACCATCGCTCTATTGCTCTCGTCGTACTCTTGCCTTGGCAAGAGTACGACGTGTGTGTGTGTGTGTGTGTGTGTGTGTGTGTGTGTGTGTGTGTGTGTTTGTGTTTGTGTGGTGGTGTGTGTGTGTTTACGTATGTGTGTATGTATGTGTGTGTGTGTATGTGTGTATGTGTGTGTATGTGTGTGTGTGTGTGTGTGACTGTCTACCCTTGTGTGTGTGTGCTTGTGTGTGAGGGAGGAGGGTTGGGGGGGGGTGGTGTGGTTGAAAGATCCGTCGTGTAGGCACAAATTTAGTCTCATTTATCTTTCCCAATTATCTACTCTCTCCACTTATTGCCCTTTCTGGATTTACGTGTTAATTGTTGCTGGTTATTATCATTTTCCTTGTTCACATTGAGAGAGGACTTCCTAGCTTCCTAAGTATTCTTACTGCTAATAACTAACGGTAGTAACACTGCCTGTGTGCATGTGTGTGTGTGTGTGTGTGTGTGTGAGTGTGTCTTGTGCGGTGTAATTACTGGCCGCAACTTCTTGTGACCTGACAACCCTCCTGGGACCTGACCCTAGTACGGTCTTACAATGTTGCCCTTAAAAGCTTGTCCCACCTACCTTCCCACACTCGTCAACCCTATATTCTCTATGTCTATGCTATTTCTATTCTAATTCTGGTAATAGCTTGCAGGAGTGAGTGACCAGTATCAAACAGTATGCAAGGCCAGCCAGGGCCGTCAACATGCAAACCACAACTAGGCGAATAAACTTGCGGTGACAGTTGCCAGCTGCTGATGACGAAGTAGTACGTAGGCCTTAAATCCCTATTTTGGAGATCCTTCACCCGTGATGATTATAACCATATATTCTCGTACATCCCGCTTCCTCACTTCACTCTTCACTGATGATAGTATACACTTCACATTATATACACTTCACTTCATATGTATAATGGCACACAACTTGTCGTGACGTCACTTCATCAGGCCTACTGCTACCAATGTGGCAACAGCGCCTAAGACCCCCAACGGTTTGCGCTTTGAAATATTATGATTTCAGCTTTCCTCTCACTTTCTTTAACTAATAACTTTAATTATCACTCGTAGTATTGTTCACTGACGTTCCACTACCACTGATTACTTCTAGCTGATATTACACGTCTTTCAACTTTCAACGCTAAGGTTCTCGGAGCCTTGTTACCCACGTCTTCACCCCACGGACCCACGCGTATATGTGTGTGTGTGTGTGTGTGTGTGTACTCACCTATTTACTCACCTATTTGTGGTTGCAGGGGTCGAGTCCTAGCTCCTGGCCCCGCCTCTTCACCGGTTGCTACTAGGCCCTCTCTCTCCCCGCTCCATGAGCTTTATCAAACCTCGTCTTAAAACTGTGTATGGTTCCTGCCTCCACTACGTCATTTTCTAGGCTATTCCACTGCCTTACAACTCTATGACTGAAGAAATACTTCCTACTATCTCTCTGACTCATTTGTGTCTTCAACTTCCAATTGTGGCCTCTTGTTTCTGTGTCCCCTCCCTGGAACATCCTGTCTTTGTCCACCTTGTCTATTCCACGCAGTATTTTATATGTCGTTATCATGTCTCCCCCTGACCCTCCTGTCCTCCAGTGTGGTCAGGCCGATTTCCCTTAATCTTTCCTCATAGGACATTCCCCTTAGCTCTGGAACTAACCTTGTCGCAAACCTTTGTACTTTCTCTAGTTTCTTGACGTGCTTTATCAAGTGCGGGTTTCCCAAGCGGGTGGCAAACTCCAGTATGGGCCTGACATACATGGTGTACAGTGTCTTGAAGATTCCTTACTAAGATCGGAATGCTTTTCTCAGGTTGCCGGGCGCCCTATCTGCAGCAGTTTCTGTTTAAATGTGTGCTTCCGGAGACATGCTCGGTTTTTTATACCACCCCAGATTTTTCTCCTTGAGTGGGGTTTTTGCAGTCTTTGGGCCACTACCCTATACCTGTCGTGGTTTCTGTGCCCCTCCCCCATTCATGATTTGTTTTTGGGCAGGAAAATTCAGAACCCATTTCTGGACCAGGGTCCGTCTGTCCAGGTCTCTTTGAAGCCCGCCGGGTCCTCATCAGTTTTTAATTCCCTCATTAACTTCATATCATTGCAAAGGGGGACACTTCGAGTTAACCCCTTTCCGCAGTCTTCACATTAACCAAAAATAGCACTGGTCCTGGCCCGCCCCTGGGGGCCCCCGCCGTAAAAGGTCCCACTGTGAAAATCATTACGTACCATGACTCGTTGTTCCCTTCCTGCAGGTTTTCCTGATCCTTGCAGTCCCCTTCTTGTTATATGCCCCTGGTGCTTCTAGCTTCTGCACTAATCTCTTGTGAGAACTGTGTCAAAGGCCTTCTTGCATCCAAAAAATGCAATCAACCCACCCCCTCTCTCTTTTCTTACTTCCTTTTTTTTTATAAAACCCAGAAGGTTTGGAAAAAGGATTTGCCCTTTCCTGAATCCGTGCTGGTTTTCATTTATCTCCCCGTTCCGTTCCCCGGTCCCACCACCTCCTGATAATTTCTCCATAATTTTGCATACTATACATTGTGGTGTGTGTGTGTGTGTGTGGTGTGGTGTGTGTTGTGGTGTGTGTGGTGTGTGGTGTGCGGGGTTTTGTGTATCACCTAATGGGTTGCAGGGGGCGAATCATAGCACCTGGCCCCGCCCTTTCCCGGTCGCTGCTAGGCCACTCTCTCCCTACTCCCCGAGCTCAAGAACTTGGGTGAGTGTGAAGTTTAGCGGTGATTCTAGGGATATTTTACCCTTCCAGCATCGAGGCTTTTTGAGTTCAGTACAGCAGGTGTATTTTTGAAGAAGTGTAGAAGGTGAGGTTTCCCATAGGGTTTACTGGAGTCATCGCTATCTTCCTCTTCTGGATGGATTTATTGGGGGAATCTACAAGGGGTACAGGTACTGAAGGTCGACAGGAGCAGTGGAGAGGTGTAACGGTTGTGTAACAGTAGGCTGGGAGAGGTGGGAGACAGTGGTTGAGGTAGCATGATCAACGTTGTCAGTGGTAGAAGTGGTTACAGAAGTTACTGGAGCAGTTGCTTGGGCAGGAGACAGGTCTGTAGGTGCAGCAAAGTTCAGGGCATTGGGAAGGATCTTGAGGATGTCTGCTGAAGGTGTGGAGTCCGTAAAATTGAAGGCAGGCATGTTGTTCAGACAAAATAGTTCGTTAATAGGGGTGTTGAAAGTGCCGGGGTTTGCTGCGTTTGCAAGGTGTGCATACACCATGCAGTACAGCACCTTGGAGGAAGCACCGTCGGGGAGTGGAGAGAGGGAGTTGTTGGGCGATGGTGCCTGTAGATTAGCGTGTAGAGTCTTGGTGGTGTCGGTTTGTGGTTTGGTTATTGTAGCGTATGTCGGTGAATTGGAGGTGTTCTTCGGAACTTTCGTTTTCTTCAATATTTCTTTCCTGAGTGGGCACTTAGCTGCAAGGGTATGATGATTACCCTTGCAGTTACGACATGATGGTGCTGTAGTATTGGTGCAGGATCTGAAATCGTGTCCATCATTCCCAAATTTCGAACAAAACTTCTTATCCTTGACGGGGCAGTCCTTGGTGGTGTGTTTATAGGAGTAGTAGGTCCAGCAGTGGGAGATGTATGTGAAACGTTCTTGTCCTATATGACTAGGGTGAATGTGGTAATATGAGATGGCCAGACCGTCAGAGAGAGCTTGGGCAGCCATTGAGATGTCTGAGAATGTAATCTTTAGCATAGATGAGGCGTTGGGGATCTTGGAGATGCTGTCTACCGAGGCCCAAGTGTTTTGTTCCTCAACAGATGTCTTCAGTGCTTCAGTAGAGAGAGAGGTGACGATATTGTCCAGTCTTTTCACAAAGATCGAACGTTTCGACTTCAAGAATGGAGACGGGGATAGAGTGAATTGTTGTGTTTGTAGGGTCCTGACTGAAGAGTCGTCCAATAGTTTTGATGCTTCCATGTCGTCTGTGCAGACGACAATGAAGGAGTCCTTCAGAGAGTGGACTGCCGTAAATTTGACCTGCAGGCAGGTCCTAACGATGGTAGCTAAAGCTAACTTTGAGGAGTCATTTATTGCACCATTCACAGGCTTGATTTTAACACGATGTGACAGCTTTGTGAAAAGGATGTGACATTTGTAGAATATAAATTCCCCACCCCGGTAGGGTCGAAGGGAGGCTTCTTGAGTGTAGAGCAACTGTGTGATCGGACAGAGCATGACGGACCAGGGATCTGACCAGAATTGTTGTTGTTCTTAAAGATTCACCGGTATTCTCCCTGCCCGGGCCCTTCCAAGTGGTGGCCCGGCACTGGCTCCCTGTCTAGGGAGTGTCTGAGACCTATGTCTCCCATGGGAGAAGGCACAAGTACCCCCCTCATCTTGTGAGCTACAAACTCGGGCTCTGGCACCAACCCTGCCCTAGAAGGGCAGGGTTGATGTCGATAGTGCTAGCGCTGTGCTCTCCTGTGTGGAGTGTCGTGTGTTGGTGTTCATTTTCATTCATTCATTCATGTTGATTCGCCGGTACTTCCGGCCTGGGTCTTCTCCAGATGGTGACCCGGCAGTGGCCCCCTGGATGGGGGGTGACGATCATCTTCTTTCTTCTTTCTTGGCCCTCCGGTTGGAGGGTGTCGTCGTCTTCTATCTTGCGCTGACTTCCCCGAAGAGAAGCGCAGTCGGGCAGAGGCAGCAGTTACAGGGTTGATTGGAGCCACACCCCAGCTTTAGTGGACAGCGAAGTGCTGGGGAAACTTATTTTCGTGGTGAATGGTCATGGATAGTCGTGGTAGAGGAGGGTACCGTCTTCAAGGTCCCCATTCAGAAGCATCCTGAATTTCCTCTTTGAGATGTACTCGACTTCCACAAGGTGTTGGGTGTTGGCAGTGAGTAGTCTGGTCATGTCTGCAGTGGTGTATGTAACAGTTTGGTCGTATGTATACTTGACTGTTCTGTCCTGGAGGTGCTGATGGATTTCTGAATACAGCATTGTGCTCTTATACTGCTTGGTTGTGTAGAAGTATACACCCTTCAGGTCCGGACTTGTTGTGGTGCAGCAGTGTCAGTGACAGTGGCACCATGAGGTGCATCCGTAGTTCCTTGTGTTTTTTGCTTTTTTGGCTGGTGGCTGAACTGGTAAAGGCGTGATTTCCGACTGGTCAGTTGCTCTAGCAGTGGATGCAAGCGGTAGTGGACTCTCATTGGTGGGGTCTCTGTGTCTAGTGGAGGTTGTGACAGCGGTGGAGCAGCGGTGATGCTGGTAATATTTGCAGTAGATTTTAGGATCTCAGTGGAAGGTGGTGATGCAGGGAATGAGGCCAGGCATATTATTTAGTTTGAAAAGTTCATTGATGGTGGTGTTGAAGGAACCAGGCTCAGCTGCATTCTGTACATGAGCATAAATAATGCAATAAAGAATCTTGGTGGAGTCGGCAGTAGGTGCTGGCAGGGAAGAGGTGGGAGCAGCTTGCGTGGCTTGTAGTGTCTTGGTAGTGTCTGCTTGAAGCTTGGCGATAGCAGAATATGTGGTTGCTTGTGGGTTGGGTTTCTTTTGTTGTTGTTGTTGTTTCTTGAGTATGTCTCTTCTGGTAGGGCACCTGGCAGTAAGAGTATGGTGGTCATTCTTGCAGTTCAAGCAGTAGTGTAATTCTTGAAGTCATGACCCTCACGGCCACAGGTGGAGCAGAACTTCTTGTCCTTGGTAGGACAATCATTTGTGGTGTGTAAGTATGAGTAACAATTATAGCACTGTGAGATATGTTGGAATTTCTTTGCTTCGATGAAGGCTGGGTTGATGTGGAAGTAGTGAATAGCCAGGCCCTCAGCGAGAGCTCTGGCTGCCATGTTGACTTCACTGAAGGTGACCTTCAGCATGGATGAAGCACTGGGTATTTTAGTAATGAAGTCCACCTTGGCCCAAGGGTTCTTTGCTTCGATAGATGACTTGATTTCTTCAGTGGCCTGTACAGTGATAAAGTTGTCGAGTCGCTTGAGGAACACAGTTCTCCTGGCCCTCAGTGCTGGGGAAGTCAAGACAAGAAATCCCTTGTCTCGTAGAGTGGTAGTAGTAGTAGTGGTAAGTAGTTTCTCAGCCTCTGTGTCGTCTGTACAGAAGACAACAAAGGCCTCCTTGAGCGATAAAATCGCATTACATTTGACTTGCAGCCTGCCACTAACGACAGCTGCAAGTGCTAGTCTAGACGACTCATTGGTTGTGCCACTCGCTGATTTGATCTTTACTCTGTTAGAGTAATGCATCGTGAGTAAGCAGTGCTCTGGTGTGTCTGATCTGATCCGTGTGGATCAGTGGAGCAGGACGGCTATATATAGGCAGGAAGAGGTGGTGTTGGTAGTAGTAGTAGTAGTAGTACTAGTAGTAGTAGTAGTAGTAGTAGTAGTAGTAGTAGTAGAGGTAGTAGTAGTGGTAGTGATAGTAGTGGGAAATAAGGAGGACGAGCCAGTCAAATACAAAGGAAGGGAGCACTGCAAGGGAGCTAGGTGCCCACAGAGGGAGAGCAAGCGCACAGAGGTGGGTGAAAGGGGAAGTGGTGAAATAATTAAAGAAGGAACAGAAACACGAGACAGAAGAGAGAAAGACAACCTAGAGGAGAGAAAGGAAAGAGGAAAGGGGAAGAGGGAGAAGAAGAAAAAGAAAAAGAAAAATGAAGAGTCAGGTTAAGTCACGGGTGTTCTGAAGTTTGGAGCATTTTACAATGTAGTTGGAGAGGAAGGCATCTAAAGAGACGAAGCCAGGGCTAAGATTCATACAAGGAAAGTTGTGTATTAGAGAGGATTCAACTAGACGGCGACTGTTCGAGTTGGAAGTAGGGAAGACAGTTTTAGCAGAAGACCAGTCAATAGGATGGCTATGATCTCTAACGTGACAGAAAAGAGCATTGTTAGTGTCGGCAAGCCTAACACTATTTTTGTGCTCCCTAAGTCTGTCAGAAAGAGATCGACCAGTTTCTCCGAAGTACTGAAGAGGACAGGAGGAGCAAGAAATAGAGTAGACACCAGGAATATCTGTAGAGGGAGGAGAGGTATGAACGAGATTAGTGCGAAGAGTGTTAGTCTGGCTGAAGGTAAGCTTGATGTCTAAGGGACGGAGAGAATTGTTGAGATTAGAAAGACCGGAAATGTAGGGAAGGTACATGCCACTATGCACAGTGGCATGTACATTCACTACTTTTCCTATCATGCTTCCCCTGTCAAGAAAAGTGTTCTTATCTCCCTCTTTCTCCTTGCCCTCCACATCTGTGATCCTCAGTTCCTTCCAGCAGAAATTTCCACTCTTCATAATTCGTTTTCCCGCCTTGGCTACCCTTCCCATTTCATAGACTCTGCCCTCTCATGTGCTAAACGTAATTTCTTCTCTCCCAAACTCTCTACTCCTGGGAATTCTTCTATCCTCTGCCTTCCCTACATTTCCGGTCTTTCTAATCTCAACAATTCTCTTCCGCCAGACTAACACTCTCCGCACTAATCTCGTTCATACCTCTCCTCCCTCTACAGATGTTCCTGGTGTCTACTCTATTTCTTGCTCCTCCTGTCCTCTTCAGTACTTCGGAGAAACTGGTCGATCTCTTTCTGACAGACTTAGGGAGCACAAAAATAATGTTAGGCTTGCCGACACTAACAATGCTCTTTTCTGTCACGTCAGAGATCATAGCCATCCTATTGACTGGTCTTCTGCTAAAACTGTCTTCCCTACTTCCAACTCGAACAGTCGCCGTCTAGTTGAATCCTCTCTAATACACAACTTTCCTTGTATGAATCTTAGCCCTGGCTTCGTCTTTGTAGATGCCTTCCTCTCCCACTACATTGTAAAATGCTCCAAACTTCAGAACACCCGTGACTTAACCTGACTCCTCATTTTTTCTTTTTCTTTTTCTTCTCCCTCTTCCCCTTTCCTCTTTCCTTTCTCTCCTCTAGGTTGTCTTTCTCTCTTCTGTCTCGTGTTTCTGTTCCTTCTTTATTTATTTCTCCACTTCCCCTTTCACCCACCTCTGTGTGCTTGCTCTCCCTCTGTGGGCACTTAGCTCCCTTGCAGTGCTCCCCTTCCTTTGTATTTGACTGGCTCGTCCTCCTTATTCCCCACTACTACCTCTACCACTACTACTACCTCTACTACTACTA
The DNA here is from genome assembly GCF_026875155.1 of Cherax quadricarinatus. Taxonomy (NCBI): domain Eukaryota; kingdom Metazoa; phylum Arthropoda; class Malacostraca; order Decapoda; family Parastacidae; genus Cherax; species Cherax quadricarinatus. The sequence continues at coordinate 28,589,075 of NC_069403.1, forward strand.
CTACTACTACTACCACCACCACCTCTTCCTGCCTATATATAGCCGTCCTGCTCCACTTCTGGTAAGTGTGACTTTGTAAATGGTCCAAGTCGGACCGAAAAGTCGTCGTAAGCTTCTCTCTTTTATGTGCGGGTTGTCTGTGTATCTCCATTAAGTACCCATACGACAATTGGTGGCAGCGTGGGCGCGTAATTCTGACGATTATGGCGATATAAGGAGATAAACTCTGCCGAGCCGGCGGACATTTTGTGTGACCATGTGTTAGGCCTACAGAGAGACGATGCTCCCTACACCCCAGGCCAGCATCCTCCAGCCTGTCTACACAATTTCTTGGTTAGTTTTGTGTGCCTTACTCTGCTTATTTGCATAACTTTCGAGGAGTTGATCCAAGTTTGCAACTTAAGCCAAGCCAGTTAAGCCAGTCTGTGGGGAGTGCCTAAGCCCTAAGCCATCCTGCCTGCCTAGGGCTTAAGCCAGCCTTGCCTGACAAGTCAGCTTCCCAACCTGCTGTGCAGATAGTTACAAGATTTCAAGTCACCCTAGCCTGTGTGAAGGGTTTAAGCCAGTTGAGTGCGAGAAGTAAGTCAAGCAAGCCAAATTGAGTTCCAGCCCTCACCTTTGCTTTGTGCTTCGAGGTTATAGCTGTTCTGAGTGACAATCATCATCCCTGTGTTATTTTGCGGTATTTTTTAAGCCAGCCTGCCTTAAATTCACGTGACCTTATAGTGTTGGGTGCCACAGGGCAAGAAGCCGCTCTAAGCCAGCCACGAAGTGCCTCAGCGTGCTGTCTACTACCACCCACACTCGCCACTGCCATTAACTACGTGTAGCTTATTTCCACCCTTATGCGGGTTCTACCATCATTTGTATTGGCTACACACCGAATCGAGATCCTTATAATAATAATAATAATAATAATAATAATAATAATAATAATAAAAACAATATCTTTATTTACTACAAGTATATGTACATGATATACAGGCCTAGCTGACAACAATGACATACTACTATATAGAAAGCCCCTTGTTATGCTCAACAATTCGGGCAAATTAGGTCTTTGTCCCAGGATGCGACCCACACCAGTCGACTACCACCCAGGTACCCATTTTACTGATGGGGAGCATAGACAACAGGTGGAAAGAGACAGGCCCAATGTTCTTGCTCTGGCTGGGAATCGAACCCAGGCCCTTGCCGTGTGAAGCGACCAGAGCCTTGAAGATTTCTGCATACCTGTGCTCCAACGATGCAAAGCTTAGGTGTATAGTACTCCGAGAAAGCGCAATTCGTCGAAGTCCCACATGTGTAGGTGGCTACAGTCAGCCGAGACCGCCTTCACCTCCTCACCACCGCTACAAGTGTACTCCCAAACTCCAGCCTACATATAGAGACATTTGCGAGTGTATGAGACATTTTCTCAGTCTAGTGAATTTCTTAGTGACATTCAGCGACTTGTGATTAATTGCAGACTCAGTGTTAATTAGCTTCTGTCGCAATAATTTTTTATTCTAGTTTTCTCTGTTTATTTTCGTGTCTCATTTCATATGCATGTTGTGTTGTGTTGTGTTACTCCCTATATCTGAAGTAAGTACTTTTTTTTGTCTGTTGTGTGCAGTATTGAGCTCATTAATTAAGTCATTATTTTTTTTACCTGTGTTCTTAAAGTGTTGTGATATCTTCCTTAGTTTCTCATATTTCATTTTCATTATTGTGTACATTTCATTTTCTTGATTTTCTCGCATATTCTTGTTCATTTTGTGTTATCGCATTCAGTGTTTCTTTCCCCAGTCTTAAATAAGCATTTTAGACTTGTATATAATATTGTTTGTGTGATTATTTTATTTATGCAGTGACTAATGTGTTTGAACCTTACAGACTAGTGTCCCATATTTTGTGTGAATACCAAGCATTCTATTCACTTTTGCTTAACAACAAGATCTTAGTTCAAGACAATTTTATGCAATATAAGTTCCATATACCTGTGAGTAAGCCATTGCCACTCAGTGTGTTCCTGCTATATGTAAGTATTAAATTTCCTCAGTTCTATATATTGTCATTTTTATCCACATTCTTGAATTCTGTTGAGTAATTGTTTGTCTAAGCTGAAATTAAGAGCTGAAGCGTTCAACTAGTTAATTCTTGATTTTTTTTTTTGTTATTTTTATAAGCTGTGTTTCCTTGTGTGTGCAATTTTTATTGATACATTGACTAATTCTGCAGTGATTCATTTTTATTTCATCACTCTTAATAGTGTTATTTGTGCTATAATTTCGGCATACTAATTGCAATTTTCAATAGTGCTACAGTATAATTCAGTGTAGTCTTCTGTGATTCCAGTATATCCCTTTGATTGTGTGCTCAGTCCTTAATATTTTTATAGTTGTCTGCTATTTTTAAAAAATTGTTTCCCCAGTCTATTTTATTCTTGCAAAAGATTCATTGTTTCTACTTTATTAGTTTTTGATTGATTGATCATTTATTATTGAATTCTTTACTGAACTGAGAGTGAAGACAACTCACCTTTTTATTAATTCAAATTAAAGTAAGATTTTCCCTTGAATATCAAAGCATTGCCTCATCTTGTCAAGTAAATTTCAGTGAGTTTTCCTTGCCTGCAGAATGTCTTGTACATTTTCATTACTTATGCAAATTAGTTGAGCATTTTTAATCCCATTTAAGCTATATTGTGAGTAGTCCTGGTTTCTTCTGAGCGCCGTATACCTCCGAGCGGTCCCTCCTCTCATCGGTCCCCACGGTACGGTCCCTCCTCTCAGCGGTCCTCACGGTACGGTCCCTCCTCTCAGCGGTCCCCACGGTACGGTCCCTCCTCTCAGCGGTCCTCACGGTACGGTCCCTCTCAGCGGTCCCCACGGTACGGTCCCTCCTCTCAGTGGCTGCCTCCTCTGTACTCTGTATTCCTAAGCGGTCTCCTTCCGCGCTGCGCCAGTGCGCCCGCCCGCCCGCGCCCTCGCTCGCGCCTTCTGCAGCGCCTTCTGCAACATCGTCCGGATCGACCCCGCTCCCCGATATTTTTTCCGATTTTTTTCGAAATTTTTTTTAATTTCTTGTGCTCTCCTCGGATCAATTTTTTTGGGTTTCCCCCTCCCACTTTCACCCCCACCCCAAATTTGTTTTTAAATTTCATTTTCTTATGATCTCCTCGGATCAACACCCTCCCTTACACCACCCCCATCCCAAATTTTTTTTCTTATGATCTCCATCTCCTTGGATCAAGTTTTTCTCGATATCAATAATACAAAGACTCCAATTCCTCGGATCAAGTTTTTTGGATTCCCCCTCTGGGGGTAAGCATTCAAAATGGACTCCCACTTGCATCCCAAATTCACTGCTCCAATTAATCGGATCAACACCCTCCCACCATCCACTTCTACCCCAAGTATTTCTCCTCCATCTCCTTGGATCAAGTTTTTCTCGATATCAAATAATACAAAGACTCCATCTCCTTGGATCAAGTTTTTTGGATTCCCCCCTCTGGAGGTAAGCATTCAAATGAACTCCCCCTATGGGGCATGGTACTTTCTCTTACTACAGGTCTAAACAAGTGTGACGTCACCCCACCTGTGTTTACTCGGCGGTCAGTGACGTCACATGATGACCTCACACACACACACAGGCTGAATCTTGTCGACCAAACATTAAAATGCAGGATAACACTAACACACAATATTTTCATTTATTTATTAATTATATAACCAGTGCATTTCATATACATTTCTGGTAATACAACAAAAAAATATAAATTCATTGAAAAAAAGGTACAATTCATTGACTAAAATCAACATAGAGTAATTGTTTTTCTCTTGAAGAAATTCTGTGCATTTGGTTCTGGATCTTCTTCGTCGTCACCATCTCAGTATTACACATTTCATATACAACATAGGGAAAACATTACACATTTTCACTCTTAACCCAGGATAACCCAAATAATTTCACATTTTTTCGTTAACACCCACAACAATCCACAATTTCTTTACAAAAGATTCACTCTCCACAAGTCTAGACATTTTTCTCGTTTTAACTATTTCATCAGAAAAAGTCTGGTGAGTCTTATCTGACTGATCTCAGATAACATCTCAGGTCACCCCATAGCATCGTCTGAGACTATGACCTGCTCTTCTCACTCTCCCACCAACATCTCACAACAAGACACAATTTTCACTCATAACCCACATTTTTTCTCGTTTTAATTATTTCATCAGAAAAAGTCACCACAACACTTACAACTTATAACCACTTTTCGATAATTTCAATAGTCACAATTTTACATATTACGAAGTTAATACCCACACACACGCACACACCACACACACACACACACACACACACACACACACACACACACACACACACACACACACACACACAACACACACACACACATTTTCTCAATATCTCTTAAGAAATATTCATCGACAACCTTTATCATCTCACTACAAAACATCCCACAAATTACTTTGAACACTCTCATAAATCATTGAATACTCACAAAAATACCTTTGAACATTTCCAAACAACACCGAAACACTTCCAAAATAACATTTTGAATGCTCCCAAATAAGATTTGGCATCTCTAATTTATCTACACTTATATTATTTCATTAAATTACAACTCATCCCCCAAACTCCTCCCTCAGTCTCCAGACTTTACAACATTATCACAAAAACTAATTCAGACACTAATGACATGAGAAATTTTACCAAAACTAACACCCCCACACATCCACACACCACACTTTACTTTGAACAACACCAAAAACACCATCAGTTACCATTGAAAACTCCAAAAACATCATTCGAACACCGTCAAATCACCACTGAATACTCCCAGAACCCCTTCATACTCTTACACATCATTTAAACACCTTCAAAAACACCTTTGAATAGTCTCAAACACCATTTGAGTACTCCCAAATACACCACTGAATACTACTAAACACTACTGAATACAGTCCAAACACCACCAAAATCACCATAAACTAAGATCAACATCACAGACTAACACCTATTTTCACACAAATCCCCTCAAATCACTATAACCAAGACGATTACCTATTTCTATGAGTACACTCACCTCCAACTAAGATATAACATGAGCGCAAAAAAAAAAAAAAAACATGAACACAAACAAAACACACACGAACACTTACAACAGAATCACCTCATTTTCGGTATCTCTAGTTCGACAACAACGCCCACAACCCACAATACCCACAACTTATAACCACTTTTTTCGGTATCACTAGTTCGACAACAACACCTACAACCCACAACACCCCACAATCCACATCACCCACAACAACAACCCACTTATAACATCTTTTTTGGTATCTCTAGTTCGACAACAATACCCACAACCCTCATCACTTACCAATTTATTCCCAATTTTTCCTCTTTCGATACAAATTTTTTCCCCTTATTTTTATTGAATCTTAAAATGCAATACACATTCCTCCCTACATTACTAAAATTCTAATAAAATCCTCTCCATACCCATCTCCTTGTATCCACATAAATTAATATTATACTCACAGCAACTAATCATCTCACTACCCAACTTCTGCGACATGTTTCTACACCCTCCAATCTTTTCCAATGTATCATAACTTTTCACTTCTATAATTTCTTTTATAATATTCACACATTACCTTTATTTTCAGTAAAATCCCCCCATATTTCATTAAATTTCTAATACAACCCTCCCTATACCCCTCTCCATCTCACCCACATTTCTTCATCCACTCACCCGTCTCCCAACACACCTCTTCAGAACAAACACAAAAATCACATTTCACATCCACAAATGCATCTCTTCACCCATCTCAAATCCACTAAAATCATTGTAACCAAGTTATTCACAAAATTCTATGACCACCTAACACACACAGACAACTCACTTTACTTTGAACACTACCAAAAACACCATCAATTACCATTGAATACTCCAAAAACATCATTCGAACACCCCCAAATCACCACTGAATACTCCCAGAACACCTTCAAAAATACTCTTGCACATCATTTGAACACCATCAAAAACATCATCAAATTCCTTTGAATACTCCCAGATACACCACTGAATACTACTAAAACACCACCAAAATCACCATAAACTAAGATCAACATTTACCTATGAATACTCCAAAAACATCATTTGAACACATTTAAAAACATCATCAAACTCCTTTGAATACTACCAAAACACCACTGAATACTGCCCAAACACTACTAAAAATCACCAGAAACTAAGATCAACACTCCCAGCTAATACCCATTTTATAGAAATCCCCACAATTTTTTTTCTTAAATGTAATGCACATTCCTCCCTACACTCACTAAATTTCTAGTAAAATCCATCTCCTCAAATCCATATAGTTTAATATTATACTCATAGCCCACAATTTTTCTCATTTTAACTATTTCATCAGAAAAAAGTCACCCACATTTTGACTCAGTAATATTCACAACATGTCACAAATTTTTAGAAAACACTCACTTTTATAAATATATCACGAACACATCCAACTAAGATATGATATAAATCACATTTTAGTCATATTCCCTCGATTTCGGTAATATGAACAAAATGTTTGGGATAACATTAGAACATTTCCAGATTACGTTGGAGCACATTCAAAAATATATTGGAACACTTCCAAATTACATTAGAGTACTCCAGAATTATTTTGAACGACTCCATTTTTGAATATTTCCAAATTAGTTTTGGAAACTTTATCTTAAAATCGAACATTATTTTCTTGTTGGTAAACACCCTCAATGGTAGAAATATTTACTCGATTTCCGGATAGAAACACAATCCTCGCTCTGAGAGACTCCATGAGCTTATATGGCTGACCCCAAAGTATTGCGTCATGATTTTTGTACAACCCCCTTCGGCCATAATCTCCTTACTGATCACTTGTGTCAACACAGGACAGACAGACGGATGCCATGAAATAGTGTTCACACCCAAGGTAGAAAATCAGATACTCATTACGTTTCTCCTTACAACACACCTGCGTGTAATCATGAATAAGAGATATAACATTTGTATTTAACCTCAATACTTTTTTTCATGCTAAGGTTTGATTGATTTAAAATTCATCATGTCTTAAGAATTTTTATTGAACATTTCTCTTTTTAATGAATGATTCATCATATATTATTATTAATCTTGGTGTAACAACACGCTCTAAACATCATAAATCCTCCTCTCTAGGTCTTGTTCTTCCAAGCCCCGTCACATCGGTACCTGTAAATATTAATATTTTTTTTTATTTCATTAGCATATAATGGGGAGAATTTTGCATCATCACCTGTAAAAGATATAAACCAACTAAAAGTTACATATTTTTTTTTTCACTATCCCAAACATATGTCTCTCAGGTGTTACATCAGTATTCCTCTCGCTAACTTAAATATCTTCCCATTATTAACTTAAAAGCATAATCATACTGTGTCCCCTTATTAACTTAAATGAACTGAAAGTGCGTTGTTAACTTTAACGAAGTAATCATTATGGTAGACATGATTCTTGGTGTTCTGGTAGAGAGAGAAGTCCGAAATGGTAAGTAACACATTTCACGAAGAGATAAATATGAGTTATATATTAGTTCAAATATATCTCTCTCTTCAAGTTATAATTACTTCCTCATAATAATAATTTAAATGAATTAAACCACTGATACAAGGTAAATAATTTTGCTTTCCTCATGAGGGATACCAAGCACTTCCTTCAATTCTAGAAGACAATAACATCGAATCATCTTCTAATTCTTGGCCTTGGTAAATGTTTTTCATTTCTTCTCTGACAACCATTGCTGTACGAATACCTTCTTCCTTAAATTTCATTATCATATCTTCGAGTATAGGTTTATAATGTGTATTCCAGATATAATCATTTGAAGTTTCATACCTCCCAATACCTTTCAGAAAGATAACCTCTCTTATATTTTTATTGTCTTTCACACTTTTTATGACTCTCTCAATGGCTTCCTTGAAATATCTTATTCTGTCTGCGATAATATCTCTCTTTAAACCATACACCAAATGGGAATCTCTTGATTTTTCAATTAAATTTTGTGAAATGGTATTTTCCTCCAATGGTTCAGCAATACCAGACTGGCTTATTATGGCTGCTAAATAAGGAAGATTCAATTTTCTTTGATCTGATGAAGGTTCAAACTCGATAACAGTTCCAGGAGTATGACGGTCTTCAACTCTGCATCTTCTCAGATTAAATAATGGTTCTCTACTCCGATATACATCAGCATAAGGATATTTCTTACCCAAATAATAACTTGCACCATATCCTTTTATAGCAACACAATTCACATGAAAAATAATGCAGGCGTTGTCACGACAATATTTTTCATCGTACAATTTTCCTTCTTCAATTTTGGTAGGTAAGACACATATGCAACAGTTAAGCAACTTTATTTCGAAACGTTTCGCCTACACAGTAGGCTTCTTCAGTCGAATACAGAAAGAAGGCAAGAACAGTAGAGATGTGAAGACGATGTAACCAGTCCATCGCCCTTGAAGTCTCCAGGCTGAGGGACTGACAACCTCAAATTCTACGACTTCAAGGGTGATGGACTGATTACATCGTCTTCACATCTCTACTGTTTCTGCCTTCTTTCTGTATTCGACTAAAGAAGCCTACTGTGTAGGCGAAACGTTTCGAAATAAAGTTGCCTAACTGTTGCATATGTGTCTTACCTACCAACCTGTCGGTATTGTATACCATTTTGATGTTCATCTTCAATTTTAAAATATTTTTCCATCCTATTGTCTGTCTCCATTTTCTTGAGATGGTTAGTCGCACCCTGGTGGAAGAGGTACTAATGTATGAAGAACAATAATCAGTGATGTTTATACCCATCACCATTCCTGCCAGACGTATGATCTCTATTCAGTTGCCTAATAAGATTTTAGAGTGATGGTGAATAAAACAAAAAAGTATTATAGAGATATTTTATTTGTCATATTTTACAATAATGACAACAATATTTCTACGACATTTTTTTAATTCCTTTGCAAAATCATGAATGATTTAAAGATATGCATGCCAATCACCTCCAGCTGAAGCCCATCCAATTCCTTCTGGAAACACAACTTTTTCCATTATAATCCCGTTGGGATCTGTTAATAACCACTTAACAAGATCATTCATGCACTCTTTGAATATAATCTCACGACCTTTCTTTGTATCTAAATAGTTGCATGTATTGTAGTAGGTCTTATCAACTTTACAGTTCATATAATACTTATGTGGAGGTCCCATCGCATACTGTGCGAACATATTGGCAATCATCGGGTTATTTTTTCCATTATTTACAAATTTTATTCTCCCAAATTCATCACGAGTGACTTCACTAGCTAGATTTGCTTTATGACATCCAGGTGATCTAAATAAATATGGATTGCTAAGTGGTAAAACCTAACTTAAAGCATCAACAAGACCTCCCTTTTTCAATTTAACAGCACAACAATTTGCTTGTTGTACTAAGAGAATTTTATCACTGCCACTAAAATCTTTTGTAATATTACCTTTCATTAACAAAAGATATTTTTCCTCATCTTTTGTTGCTTCTTTACCTGAAATTTTGATAAAATATAGTATTATATCCCAAAAATTAAGTTTGTTACTCAACAAATGAAAAAAATATTTCTCATTAGAATTTCTAAAAATTACATTGTGGGTGAATTTACTCAATAATATCTCATTAAAAACTCACGTTCAAAATCTTCCATTGCTATAACCATTTCTTTATCGGTGAGATATTGTTCAGTCACCTTCCTTCGTTTTGGAGGGTTGTGATCAAGGTGAAGACCTTGATCACAACCCTCCAAAATGAAGGAAGGTGATGTGTAGACACTTGCTTCTGTAACAAATTTTTTTTCACATGTAACTTCCACTTCTTAATTGAACTTTTCCTCTTGTTAACTTAAACACAAGATGACTCTAACACAAATTTTTTTTAGACTATAACAAAAATATCACTTGAATTTTTACAGTCCAGGGAACTTACGTAGATCTGAAGTCTCCATCTAAATACTCTTGTAACTCAATACAGATGTGTCTTCTTATACTCTTTTCACCACAAGGGTTGTCGAGTTAGTAGTTTTTATAACTATATGTGTAGAGAAATTTGTTCCATGAAAACACTACGTGGCATCACCATGACGGTAGGTGAATGAACCACCACGAGTATAGTGTCATACAGGATGGGGAGAGTTAAACATTTGTTGGATCTCTTTGATGAGGTGAAGAATCTTAAGTGGAATGAATATAAACCTTTAATATGTAAAGTATTATCCGGAGGAGGTGATCTTAGCAAGAAAAATTATGAAAAAGTTGTATCGTGGACGATAGATGAACAAACCCCCATAGGGGAACTTCACCAACTGTGTTGATTTCTAGCAAATGATTGGAATTGGTAATGCGTTTGTTGGATCCTGTAGAGTGTAATCATAACTTACTTCAACGGTATTATAACTTGTTATTACTATACCGATGGTATGAGTCACATATCTGGAAATGCATGAAGACAATTAAAGGTAAGAAAATATGTTGATAATTTGATCAATGAGTATCGTGACGTCACACTTTTAGTTCATTTAAGTTAATAAGGGGAAGATACCTGCTCTATCCTGTTTTAACATGTTGATGGATAGTGACATCATGCTTTTAGTTCATTTAAGTTAAGGGGAAGATGCCTGCTCAATCCTGTTTGGTGGAGCGTGACGTCACAAGCGAGTAGCAAGTGTTGTCAAAAAAAATATTGTCTGAATATTTCTTTTTACTGAAAAAAAAGGAAAGTTAACAATGGCTAAACATATTAATTGAAATATACGATGAACAATATACATGCTTTGAAGAAATTCCCTGTAATGTGTATTTGTATTATTAAAAAAATGATATTCGATGATGACAACGATTGAAATTTTTGGTGTAAATATTTGGAGTGAAATGGTAAGGAATCACTTGAGCAGAAGAAGAAATATGGAGGTGGTTGCGACAAAACATACTAGTGTGGTGTTTATAGAAATGTTGTATACAATTAAGAGAGTCGAACCCATTCAAAAAAGAGTTGATGCGGAACGTGTTCTCTCAAAAGAAGAGATTGTAGCTGAGGTATGAGAAATGACTCAACGATGGAGTGAAGAAATATTGGAAAATTTATTGCTACGAGAATGTGAATGGAGTAGTCATTTATCTCAAACTTTTATTATACCAAAGCCCAAAAAATTAATTTCGAAAATGGATTTTGAAATGGCTGATCCTAGTTTAGGTAAGTTTAATCATAATGAAATTTTCATTTAATACTATTTAGCAACTCTTTATGTATAAGGGAGAGTTGTGTGTAAGTCACCACCAGACATTGTAACATTGAACCTAATGTGTGAGTAACTTATAAGGTAAAGCAAAATTATTTACCTTGTATCAGTGGTTTAATTAATTTAAATTATTATTATGAGGAAGTAATTATAACTTGGAAGAGAGATATATTTGAACTAATATATAACTCATATTTACCTCTTCGTGAAATGTGTTACTTACCATTTCGGACTTCTCTCTCTACCTGAACACCAAGAATCATGTCTACCATAATGATTACTTCATTTAAGTTAACAACACGCTTTTAGTTCATTTAAGTTAATAAGGGGATTATGCTTTTAAGTTAATAATGGGAATATATTTAAGTTAACGAGATGAATACTGATGTAACACTTGAGAGATATATGTTTGGGATAGTGAAAAAAATATATAACTTTTAGTTGGTTTATATATTTTACAGGTGATGATGCAAAATTCTCCCCATTATATGCTAATGAAATAACAAAAAAAATATTAACATTTACAGGTACTGACGTGACAGGTCTTGGATTAATAATATATGATGATTCATTCATTAAAAAGAGAAATGTTTAATAAAAATTTTTAAGACATGATGAATTTTAAATCAATCAAACCTTACCATGAAAAAAGTATTGAGGTAGAATACAAATGTTATACCTCATTTAAGTTAATTTCATGGTGTCTGTCAGCCCTGTGACCTCACCAAATTTTAGTACAAGAGGACGCAGTTTGTCTGGAAAGAGATGATTATCCTAAATCTGCCTTGGGTAAGCCATATAAGCTCAAGGAGTCTCTCAGAGCGAGGATTGTGTTTCTATCCGGAAATCGAGTAAATATTTCTACCATTGAGTGTGTTTACCAACAAGAAAATAATGTTAGATTTTAAGATAAAGTCTCCAAAACTAATTTGGAAATAACCAAAAATGGAGTAGTTCAAAGTAATTCTGGAGTACTCTAATGTATTTTGGAAGTGTTCCAATATATTTTTAAATGTACTCCAACGTGATTTGGAAATGTTCTAATGTTATACCAAACATTTTTGTTCATATTACCGAAATCGAGGGAATGTGGCTAAAAATGTGATTTATATCATATCTTAGTTGGATGTGTTCGTGATATATTTATAAAAATGAGTGTTTTCTAAAAATTTGTGACATATTGTGAATATTACTGAGTCAAAATGCAGGCGACTTTTTTCTGATGAAATAGTTAAAATGAGAAAAATTGTGGGTTATGAGTATAATATTAAACTATGTGGATTTGAGGAGATGGATTTTATTAGAAATTTAGTGAGTGTAGGGAGGAATGTGCATTACATTTAAGAAAAAAAATTGTGGGGATTTCTATAAAATGGGTATTAGCTGGTAGTGTTGATCTTAGTTTCGGTGATTTTTAGTAGTGTTTGGGCAGTATTCAGTGGTGTTTTGGTAGTATTCAAAGGAGTTTGATGATGTTTTTAAATGTGTACAAATGATGTTTTTGGAGTATTCATAGGTAAATGTTGATCGTAGTTTACGGTGATTTTGTTGGTGTTTTAACTGTTTTCAGTGGTGTTTTAGTAGTATTCAGTGGTGTTTTAGTAGTATTCAGTGGTGTATTTGGGAGTATTCAAAGGAGTTTGATGATGTTTTTGATGGTGTTCAAATTATGTGCAAGAGTATTTTTGAAGGTGTTCTGTGAGTATTCGGTGGTGATTTGGTGGTGTTTTTAAAGTATTCAATGGTAATTGATGGTGTTTTTGGTAGTGTTCAAAGTAAAGTGAGTTGTCCGTGTGTGTTAGATGGTCATAGAATCTTGTGAATATCTTGGTTACAGTGATTTTAGTGGATTTGAGATGGGTGATGAAATGCATTTGTGGATGTGAAATGTGATTTTTGTGTTTGAACATAAGAACATAAGAACGAAGGAACACTGCAGAAGGCCTACTGGCCCATGCGAGGCAGGTCCAAGTCTCCTACCGGCTTAAGCCAATGCACCCAACCTAGTCAGGTCAGGTCACATTGACTTAAGGGAGGAACACGGCAACCGACCTGGTAGCACAAGCTATCAGGTCTAACTCACACCCACCCACATCCACTCATGTATTTATCCAACCTATTTTTAAAGCTACACAACGTTCTGGCCTCTATAACGGTACTTGGGAGTTTGTTCCACTCATCCACAACTCTATTACCAAACCAGTATTTGGTGGGAGTCCATTCTGAATGCTTACCCCCAGAGGGGGGAATCCAAAAACTTGATCCGAGGAGATGGGTATGGAGAGGATTTTATTAGAATTTTAGTAATGTAGGGAGGAATGTGCATTACACTTTAAGATTCAATAAAAAGAAGGGAAAAAAATTTGTATCGAAAGAGGAAAAATTGGGAATAAATTGGTAAGTGATGAGGGTTGTGGGTATTGTTGTCGAACTAGAGATATCAAAAAAGATGTTATAAGTGGGTTGTTGTTGTGGGTGATGTGGGTTGTGGGGTGTTGTGGGTTGTGGGTATTGTGGGTTGTGGGCGTTGTTGTCGAACTAGAGATACCGAAAAAGAGGTGATTCTGTTTTAAGTGTTCGTGTTTGTTTTGTTTGTGTTCATGTTTTTTTTGCGCTCTTGTTATATCTTAGTTGGAGGTGAGTGTACTCATAGAAATTGGTACTCGTCTTGGTTATAGTGATTTAAGGGGATTTTTGTGAAAATGTGTGTTAGTCTGTGATGTTGATCTTAGTTTATGGTGATTTTGGTGGTGTTTTGACTGTATTCAGTGGTGTTTTAGTAGTATTCAGTGGTGTATTTGGGAGCACTTAAATGGTGTTTGAGACTATTCAAAGGTGGTTTTGAAGGTGTTCAAATGATGTGTAAGAGTATGAAGGAGTTCTGTGAGTATTCAGTGGTGATTTGACGGTGTTCGAATGATGTTTTTGGAGTATTCAATTGTAATTGATGGTGTTTTTGGTGTTGTTCAAAGTAAAGTGTGGTGTGTGGATGTGTGGGGGTGTTAATTTTGGTAAAATTTCTCATGTCATTAGTGTCTGAATTAGTTTTTGTGATAATTTTGTAAAGTCTGGAGACTGAGGGAGGAGTTTGGAGGATGAGTTGTAATTTAATGAAATAATATAAGTGTAGATAAATTAGAGATGTCAAATCTTATTTGGGTGTATTCAAAATGATATTTTGGAAGTGTTTCGGTGTTGTTTGGAAATGTTCAAAGGTATTTTTTGAGTATTCAATGATTTATGAGAGTGTTCAAAGTAATTTGTGGGATGTTTTGTAGTGAGATGATAAAGGTTGTCGATGAATATTTCTTAAGAGATATTGAGAAAAGTGTGTGTGTGTGTGTGTGTGTGTGTGTGTGTGTGTGTGTGTGTGTGTGTGTGTGTGTGTGTTAACTTCATAATATGTAAAATTGTGACAAGTGAAATTATCGAAAAGTGGTTATAAGTGTTGTGGTGACTTTTTCTGATGAAATTGTTAAAACGAGAAAAATTGTGGGTTATAAATGAAAATTGTGTCTTGTTGTGAGATGTTGGTGGGAGAGTGAGGAGAGCAGGTCATAGTCTCAGACGATGCTATGGGGTGACCTGAGATGTTATCTGAGATCAGTCAGATAAGACTCGCCAGACTTTTTCTGATGAAATAGTTAAAACGAGAAAAATGTCTAGACTTGTGGAGAGTGAATCTTTTGTAAAGAAAATGTGGATTGTTGTGGGTGTTAACGAAAAAATGTGAAATTATTTGGGTTATCCTGGGTTAAGAGTGAAAATGTTTTCCCTATGTTGTATATGAAATGTGTAATACTGAGATGGTGACGACGAAGAAGATCCAGAGCAAAATGCACAGAATTTCTTCAATAGAAAAACAATTACTCTATGTTGATTTTAGTCAATGAATTGCACCTTTTCTTTCAATTATTTTGTATTTTTTGTTGTATTACCAGAAATGTGTATGAAATGCATTGGTTGTATAATAAATAAATAAATGAAAATATTGTGTATTAGTGTTATCCTGCATTTTAAGTTAATGTTCGATCGACAAGATTCAGCCTGTGTGTGTGTGAGGTCATCACATGACGTCACTGACCACCGAGTAAACTCAGGTGGGGTGACGTCACACTTGTTTAGACCTGTAGTAAGAGAAAGTACCATGCCCCATAGGGGGGGTTCATTTGAATGCTTACCCCCAGAGGGGGGAGTCCAAAAAAACTTGATCCAAGGAGATGGAGTCTTTGTATTATTTGATATTGAGAAAAACTTGATCCAAGGAGATGGAGGAGAAATACTTGGGGTAGAAGGGGATGGTGGGAGGGTGTTGATCCGAGGAATTGGAGCAGGGAATTTGGGATGCAAGTGGGAGTCCATTTTGAATGCTTACCCCCAGAGGGGGGATCCAAAAAACTTGATCCAAGGAAATGGAGTCTTTGTATTATTTAATATCGAGAAAAAACTTGATCCAAGGAGATGGAGGAGAAATACTTAAGGTAGAAGTGGATGGTGGGAGGTGTGGGGGGAAAATCTTTGTATTATTGATATCGAGAAAAACTTTATCCAAGGAGATCATAAGAAAATGAAATTCAAAAAAAATTCGAAAAAAAATTTGGGATGGGGTGAAAGTGGGAGTGGGAACCTCAAAAACTTGATCCAAGGAGAGCACAAGAAATTCAAAAAAAACTTCGAAAAAAATCGGAAAAAAATTCGGGGAGCGGGGGCGATCCGGACGACGCTGCAGAAGGCGCTGCAGAAGGCGCGGGTTAGGGCGCGGGCGGGCGGTGAGGCGGGCGCGAGGGCGGGCGCGAGGGCGTGGGCGGGTGGGCACGCGTGCGCGGCGCGGAAGGAGACCGCTCAGGAATACAGCGTACAGAGGAGGCAGCCACTGAGAGGAGGGACCGTACTGTGGGGACAGCCGAGAGGAGGGACCGCTCCGAGGTATGCGGCACTCAGAAGAAACCAGGACTACTATTGTTTAGTATATTCTCTTTCATTATTCTTGCCTTCTTTGAATTCTTGTGTCCATTCTTTGCAATCATGTCTCAAGTACCTTTGAGCGATACCTTAGTGAATTCTGCCAGTCACAGCAATAATGGATCAGTGCAAAATCTTAATTTTCCCTTACCAACTGCAATACCATATCTAGCTCTTAGACAATATGTTTGTTCTCACAGCTTGTATCAGAGATTTGTCACAGTGCTGCGAAATGTGAAGTTCAGATTAAGTTCTTATAGATCTGCGAAATACTTATTAATGTAGCTGAGCGGTCAGGCGCTAGTAAAACTGTCACTCATGTCTGGAGTCCAGTCCCTACAATATCTTGTATTGTAGGTTCAGAGGAACCTCGGCCAACCCTGGGTACTGAGACCACTATCCCTGCGATGGCTACTTGTTCAAGTGGTAGTTCCTCCCCAGTGGACGCCTTTTGAAGAAAGACTACTTGCAGTGAGTTATGCCATCTCTTGCTGATGTCAGAAGCCATTGCAGAAAGTCATTTCTGTGGCTAGTGCACTCACTTGAGTGTCTTCTGTTGTCCCCTGTGTTACAGATAGTGATAATATCCTAGTTGGCAGTCACTCTTGCTATGTAAGTTGTTTATTGAGTCTTTTTTTACATGTTGCAGTAAGTGATAGTACATCTGTTCTCCCTTGCTAATATTTCATGTTATAGCATTAACTATTTCAACCAGGGAAAGACCACCCACTCCACCGATTCTGTACATTCCTTCAGTAGGAAAGAAGTAATATGAAAGTACTTGATGTCTTGAGAGCTACCATCAATCCTAATAAGGAAACTTGGGATGAAGTTGTACCTGATGTTCAATGTGCAATAAATTCTGCTTAACTTCAATAGGTGACACTTCGTATGCATTGTATGGTGAAGATAAGCAATTCCTTTACGAGTTGTTGCATTCCACACTGAAACCAAATTAAAATCTGACGACTTCATAGCAACTCGTACCAGCCTAGCTCAAAGTGTTTGCATACGAATCCGAGAAACACTTCGTAAATCAACAGCAGAATTTACAAGAGTTACTAATACTCATGCAAAGCCGACCAATATTATAGTAGGTTTGAGAGTGATGCTGACTATAATAAAACATCCGCAATACCTAAGCTCGATCAAAAGTTTGTCGGTCCTTATTGAGTAGTCGAACATATCAACGGTAATATGTATAAAGTTAGAGAAGTAAGTACTGTTCAATATAAAGAGTCCCATTTGGACCATATGAAGTTAGTGTTTGATGAAAACGAGGTCCTTAACAACCAGACTGATGTGACTGACAATGTCACTCCATCTGACCCTGTACCCTCTACCTCTTGTAATCAGCCTGAGGAACAACCTGAAAGTTGTTACTCCATACATACACGACAAGTATTGAAAAAATTCTCAAGTGTCATGTGTATACTATATCCATTTAGATCCTCCTCAACCATGGCATGTGTTAGCCATTGCAAAAGAATTCGATCCACCCAAACATGAAAAACCATTCTGCATATGTAAATCTTACCCTAGCAGAGTTGGGGTTAAATGTACATAGCCTGTATAATTAGATGATTAAGTTAAAAGAAGTTGTCAACTGTGTGTTTTGTTATCAACTGATCAGTATCCAGAATTTTTTTTGTGTTCACGTTCCCTCCAAATTCTGAGATTTAACATGCCAAGTCTGCCTTTTCTGTTAAACATTTTCTTCTTTGTAAATATATTCTTCCTCAGATTCTGTAGAGCATATGAATACAGATCGATCGATCATTTCTACCTTTTAATTGTACTATGATTATTACCATAATTTGTAATGCATTACACTACCATCCATTACAATAACATCCATTTCAATGTTGTCCATTCTATCGATTACACCCTATTACCATTTCTGTGATTAGTTCTAAGTTATATATGTGTTTGCTATTGTATAGAATCAGCCCAGAGCCACCTGCCTGTTCAGTCTGTAGAACTGTATTGTATGTCGAAACAACATACGTAGCGAATTCCTTGCATTGTTCAAATCTCTAGTAAGGCTGATGCATGCAGGGGATGAGATGAAAAGTTGTAAGCCTTCTCCCTGAAAGCTGGCTGCCTTGGATCAAACGTGTAGCTCATGCTACACGCCAAGGTATTGGTCCAGTGTGGGTAGATTGGTAAAGCACTGCGTACCTTGTCCTAAGGTTCGTAGGTTCGAGTCTCCTTCAGCCAGAGATCAGTGTTTGTGTATATTTCGCATGCTCTCGCGAATTCCTTGCATTGTTCAAATCTCTAGTAAGGCTGATGCATGCAGGGATGAGATGAAAAGCTGTAAGCCTTCTCCCTGAAAGCTGGCTGCCTTGGATCAAAACGTGTAGCTCATGCTACACGCCAAGGTATTGGTCCAGTGTGGGTAGATTGGTAAAGCACTGCTTACCTTGTCCTAAGGTTCGTAGGTTCGAGTCTCCTTCAGCCAGAGATCAGTGTTTGTGTATATTTCGCATGCTCTCGCGAATTCCTTGCATTGTTCAAATCTCTAGTAAGGCTGATGCATGCAGGGGATGAGATGAAAAGCTGTAAGCCTTCTCCCTGAAAGCTGGCTGCCTTGGATCAAACGTGTAGCTCATGCTACACGCCAAGGTATTGGTCCAGTGTGGGTAGATTGGTAAAGCACTGCATACCTTGTCCTAAGGTTCGTAGGTTCGAGTCTCCTTCAGCCAGAGATCAGTGTTTGTAGAACTTGCGATCTTGGCTTAAATAGCAACGCTCATCTTGCCATATAGGACAAGTGAAAATTTGTGTATGCAATAATTTCACCAAAATCATTCGGAACCTAACGAAAAAAATATATTTGATTATGTTTGTTTAGTACTAAATTATTGTAAACGTCTTTAAAATATATTTAGTTGGGTTAGGCTAAAATAAATTGTGCTTGTTATGATAAGGTTAGGTAAGTTTTCTAAGTTCCTTTTGGTGCAAAATTATAAATTTTTACATCAACATTAATGAAAAAAAATATATCTTTAAACGTATAAGAGAAAATTTTAGAAAGGACTTAATTTTAAACGAGCTCTTGCTAATTGACAGTTTTACATATTCGGCACGACTATATATATATATTATAATATATATATATTTTATATATATATATATATATATATATATACTATATATATATATATATATATATATATATATATATATATAGGATCCCTTCAGCTACGCCAGTGGCTAGTTTGTGACATCACCAGGTTATGCCCATGTGAATAGGGTATGGCAGGACTCACTCTCACCTTGTCCTCAGGCATACAACCAAACAGGTAGGCTAGGCTCTCTCCCCTCACGACTCTGCCAATATTCATGTTACCAACAGATCAACGAGTGTATTCCTTACCTGGAATTTTACCTGGAGAGGGTTTCGGGGGTCAACGCCCCCGCGGCCCGGTCTGAGACCAGGCCTCATGGTGGATCAGGGTCTGATCAACCAGGCTGTTACTGCTGGCTACACGCAAGCTGATGTACGAACCACAGACCGGTTGGTCAGGTACTGACTTTAGGTGCCTGTCCAGTGCCTTCATGAAGACAGCCAGGGGTCTAATGGTAATCCCCTTTATGTATGCTGGGAGGCAATTGAACAGTCTTGGGCCCTGGACACTTATTGTGTAGTCTCTCAGTGTACTCGTGGCACCCCTGCTCTTCTTCGGGGGAATATTGCATCTCCTGCCGAGTTTTTTGCTTTTCATATGGAGTGAGTTTCGTGTGCAGGTTTGGTACTAATCCTTCCAGGACCTTCCAAGTGTATTATCATGTATCTCTCTCGCCTGCATTTGAGGGAATACAGATCAAGGGCCTTCAAAAATTCCCAGTGGTTTAGGTGCCTTATTGCACGTAAGTGTGCTGTGAAAGTTTTTTGTACACTCTCCAGGTTTGCAATGTCGCCAACCTTGAAGAAGACTGTTAGTGTACAGCAATATTCCAGTCTACAGAGCATAAGCGATTTGAAGAGAATCATCATGGGCTTGGCATCCCTGGTTTTGAAGTTTCTCATTATCCATCCTATCATTTTCCTAGCGGATGAGGTAGATACATTGTTGTGGTCTTTAAAAGCGAGATCCTCTGACACTATCACTCCCAGGTCCTTCACATTACTTTTCCGCTCTATTGTTTGGTTAGAATTTGTGGTATACCCTGATACATTTTTAATTTCTTCAAGTTTTCCATATCTGAGTAGTTGAAATTTCTCCTCATTGAACTTCATATTGTTTTGAGTGGCCCATTCGAAGATTTGGTTGATGTCCGCTTGGAGTCTCGCAGTGTCTTCGATGGAGGTCACTGCCACGGTGATCCGTGTGTCATCCACAAAGGAAGACACGGAGCTGTGGCTTAATCTCTGTCTATGTCAGAAACGAGGATGAGGAATAGATGGGAGCAAGTACTGTGCCTTGTGGAGCAGAGCTTTTTACCATGGCTGCCTGGGACTTTGTTTACTATTACTCTTTGTGTTCTGTTTGACAGGAAGTTGTAGATCCATCTACCAACTTTTCCCGTTATTCCTTTATCCCGCATTTTGTGTGCTATTACACCATGGTCACACTTGTATAAAGCTTTTGCAAAGTCTGTGTACACTACATCTGTATTTTGTTCATCCTATACAGCATCCAGGACCTTGTCATACTGGTCCAGTAGCTTACTCCCATATCTCCATTAAGTACCCACACGACACCTTGATCTTCATAACTTTGCACTTGGTGGGGTTAAACTCTAGGAGTCACTTGCTGGACCAGGCTTGCAGCTTGTCCAGATCCCTTTGTAGTCCTGCCTGATCCTCGTCCGATTGAATTCTCATTAGCTTCATTTTGTCTGCAAACAGGGACACTACTGATTCTATCCTTTCCCAGAAAAATCACCAGTCCTAGGACTGGTGATATTTCTAGGTGCTCAGTCTGGCAAGTTGTCATGTACCATGACTCACTGTTGCCTTTCTGATCCATTGCAGTGCCTTCTCTGTTATACCTGCTGGGTCCTCCAACTTTTGCACTAATCTTTTGTTTGGAACTATGTCAAATGACTTCCTACAAAGAAAATGCAATCTACCCACCTGTCTCTCTCTCTCTCTCTCTCTCTCTCTCTCTCTCTCTCTCTCTCTCTCTCTCTCTCTCTCTCTCTCTCTCTCTCTCTCTCTCTCTCTCTCTCTCTCTTGCCTTACTGCCATCACTTTGTCAAAGAACTCCAGTAGGATTGTGACACAAGATATCCCGTTCCTGAAACCGTGATAGTTGTCGTGAATAAGCTCATTCCTTTCTAGGTGCTCCACACTCTTCTCCTGATAATATTCTCCATGAATTTGCATACTATACATGTCACTGACATGTATAGTATGCTGGGACTACATTTGCCTTGTTTCGATTGATGTGTTGAAGATTGTTGTTAGTGGCACACACAGTGCCTCCACTCATTCTCTCTGGACCCACGGAGATGTTGTCCAGGCACATTGCCTTTGAGGTATCTAGGTCACTTGAGAGCCTCTTCATCTTCACGGTTGTATTTATTGTGTCCAACACTTGAAGGTGTACCCACACCACTCCAATTTTCTGGAATCCTATCTGTCTCCACTGTTACTAAGTACTTCTTTAAATATCTTGTTTAGCTCTTCACATACTTCTCTGCCATTTCTTGTGATCCCCCCTCCTTTGACTTTTTTTGTTCTCCTGATGTGATCATAAAACAACATCAGGTTAGACTTGGCTTCCCCACAATGTTATTTTCATACTGTCGCTGGGCCTCCCTCCTTTTCTGTACATTTTCATTTTTTTTTCTTTTCAACTAATCTTTTTATTTTCCTGGATCCTTTGCTTTCTATACTTCTTCCATTCCCTAACACACTTAGCTTTGACCTCTCTACACCTTTGGGTGAACCAAGGGCTCGTCATGGCCTTCTCATTATTTCTCTTGCCCTTGGGCACAAACCTTTCCTGTGCTTTCTTACATATTGTTGTCATATATTCCATCATATCATTTATTGATTTCCCTGCCAATTCTCTTTCTCATTGAACCCTGTGTAGGAAATTCCTCATGCCTGTGTAGTCACCTGTTTTGTAATTTGGCTTCATTCGTCCTGCTTCCTCTCCAGTTGTAACTCTACTGTGTATTTGAAGTTCTGGACCACATGATCACTAGCTCTGAGGGGCCTTTTATGTGTAATGTCCTCAATATCTGAACAATTCAAGGTGAATACCAGGTCTAGTCTTGCTGGATCTCCCTCTCCTCTCTCTCTCTCTCGCAATGTGCCTAACATGTTGATGCTTGAGGTTTTCCAGTACCACCTCCATCATCTTAGCCCTCCACGCTCTTGGGCCCCCGTGTGGCTCCAGGTTTTCCAAGCCAGTTTTCTTGTGATTGAAGCCACCCACAACTAGTAGCTTTGCCCTGCTCACATGGGCCATTTTTGCCACTTCAGCGAGTATATCGACCATGTCTCTGTTACTCTCATCATATTCTTGTCTTGGTCGCCTGCTATTCTGTGGTGGGTTATACATCACTGCAATCACCACCCATGGACCTCCAGTCTGAAATGTTGCTATTATGTAGGCCCTTGCTTCCCCTATGTCTTTACTTGCCATTTCTTCAAAATTCCATTGGTCATTAAACACGCATAAGATCATGAAGTGAAATATGAAAACAGTACATCAAATACTTTTCTTGTTCCATATATATAAAAGTCAAGCACATAAAACTGTAAGTGTATCAATACATCTTCATGCATCTGAAGAAATAAAAAGCATAACAGCAGCTCTGGACATGTCTACCAGCCACCACTACAAAGAAAACCTATGCTGTTGTGTGTTATGTCTTGGAAGAGTATTGTTTTAGGGAATCCAGTGACCTGAAAAAAAAATCCAGAATTTTCTGCGGCTCCGTATACAGTGTGTCTCAGCAGCTTGAATAAGGGATAACTAGTGTCTGGGATGGTCCTCATCCTCTCAGGAAGTGTGGGTCAAGGTGTATTAGGTGTACTGTAGTTGGTTCCCATGTGTGTTAGTGTAGGTGTCGTGGAAGGCTGTGTGTTTTGCATTTAAGTCTGCAAGGAAACAGACATGTATGTTGGAATAATTAAAAAGAAGGGTTAAATCAGGAATGTTTTTGTTAGAATTAGGTCAGGCACAAGTAGTGTAAACAATATTGGGTACATGTAGTGTGAAGACTTTTACAGCTATGTTGTGTGAACAGATAAAAGGGATGTTAAGAAAATCATGCCAAATAGTACTGTTTACCATAATGGCAGTACCATTATACGAATTAGCAATAGAATTGCGTGTAGCGTAGCCCCAATGTCTGATTCGCTAAGTGCCTTGCACACATGTGCTGTTTAAAAGCAGCATATCTGGGCGTTCATCCTCGATGAATTCAGCCAGGATATGTTTGCTCATGTTGTAGCTGCGTGTGCTAAAATGTGGGACTTTAAGGGCCATGTTGAGTGTTGTTTGCGGGGCCAGAGCGTAGATAGCTTATCTTTATGTCTTTATTTACTACAAGTACAAGGTATACAGGACTAGCTGACATCAATGACATACTACTATATAGGAAGCCCCTAGTTATGCTGAGCAATTCGGGCAATTTAGGTCAGTGTCCCAGGATGCGACCCACACCAGTCGACTAACACCCAGGTACCCATTTTACTGATGGGGAACATAGACAACAGGTGTAAAGACACACGCACAATGTTTCAGAATCGAACCCAGGCCCTCGCCGTGTGAAGCGAGAGCGTTAGCCACCAGGACACCAGAGCCTTTGGTCCTGTTTTGGGCTCATCAGTAGTGTACCATCTGCAGTAATCTGTTTGATGCACAGTTAGTTTAATTCATTCGCTGCCTGACTACGGTGGAGTGCGGTTGTGCCCAGCACCCCTCTGCTGTCTTTCAGGCGAGCTACCACAGTACATCAACAACCATTGAGTAGTGTGGACGTGCGCTGCTCATTTTGGGATATCAAAATGGCTGAACATACAGTACGGAGAGTAAATACTATCTGCATAGAGCTGGTTCGTGGTACGTTAAGTGGAGATACGATGAACGTACTTCTCCCTAACATCATCAGGGACACATATGGTATCCCCAACGAGGAATTATATGGCGTCGCTCTTAATGGTTTGTCAAGAATCTTCGTGAAATTTCTGAGAGCCGGCTTCTACACAAGAATTGTCGAGCTGTACCAGGAACAACGCATGAGTGTGAATTCAGCGATGGATGTTGTGTTACATGATGTTTCCAAGTACTACACATGGGTGAAGGTACGGAATGTACCCTTCGAGGCTACGGCGTATGGACTACAGGAGTTTTTTCGCAGTTATGGGACAGTGCATTCTGCAACCATGGGGGTATGGAGGGATGGTCCGTATGAAGGAATGCCGGAAGGTTCTTACACCCTTAAAATGTCTTTAACAAGGCCTATACCATCCTATGTTACGATGACCGGTTGTAGAACACAGGTTTATGTGTACTATGCGGGTCAGAGAAAAACATGTCGTCTGTGCAGCTCTTATGAGCACATGGCAGCCCAGTGTCCTAGGAGGCAGGCTCCACGAATTCTGGAAACGCCGATTGTGATTCAACAGTCGTGTGATTTGGTGCCTGGCTCTGTTGCCTCTGGAGGCCGGAGGCCTGATCTCTGGAGCAAGGAGGTCGACCGGGAGGTGGCGGAGGAGGAGACGTGTGTCACTATCCCAGGGGAGTCGGGGGAGTCGGGGGAGTCGAAGGTGTTAGCTGAGGAGTCTTTAGTCCAGGAAGCTTCGACTCAGGAGGGTTTACTGGCAGATGTCATCAAGGATTTTTTCGATGGGGATGAGCCCGGTTTTAGAAGGTGTCCTCAGTTTATGTGAAGTTGGAGAGCTGGAGGGACAACAAATTGTGGAGAAAGACTTGAGTAAGAAAAGGCTGGAGTGTGTGGTGGCCGTGGAGGTACACCAGGAGGATTCGTCTGAGGGTGAGATGTGTGTAAGTGGAAGTTCTAGAAAAAGAACTGCGGCATCAGAGATAGACGAGGTTATTACCCGGGCAGAGGCCGGGGAAGAAGTCATGGGCAGCGGTTGTGGAGCCGATGCCACATAGTGCTAGAGGTGCGCCTGAGTTGCACAGTGGGAGAGGGAGGGGGGAGGTGACTGCACAGGATAACTCGAGTGGTAAGGGAATACGCAATGTGAAAAGTGCAGCGAGTAAATCCCAGCGGCATAGGGGAAAGCCGCCACTTCTATAATTTTCAGAAGTGTCACGCTTAATGTCAATGGACTTAAGACTGAGGTTAAGAAAGTTTGGTTGGAGTGGTTTTTACGGCGGTTTGATGTAGATATTTGCTTTTTGCAAGAGCATAATCATAGGGCTGGTTGTGTGTTGCGGTTAAAAGGATATCGGATGTATGTTACCAGTGGTTTGCAATTGAAAGGTGGGGTAGCAGTGGCGATAAAGGAGACCAGCCCCTTGCGTGTCATCGGCTGGGAAGAGGGGGGGGGGTGGGAGGGTCGTGAGGGTGGATGGTGTCTGGGGTGAGAGTCGAGCTAGTTTTGTAGGAGTTTACATGCCAGCAACTAGCAATACCAGGGTAAAAGTAGATTTTGTCAGAGAGGTATTGATGTATCACTTGAGAGGTTTGCCTGCTATAACAGTAATAGGTGGTGATTGGAATTGTGTGATTAGGAGTGGTGATGTCGAACCGAGAGGGGCGGGTTGTGTGCTGAGTGTGCTGAGGGATGTATTGCGAGATATTGGGGTTGTTGATGTGGTGGGGAGGGGGGGATACCTAGTGGAGCACACGTTCGTCCGTAGGGGATATGAAGCGCGATTGGACAGAATTTATATTAAGCAGGGTATAGATGTTGTGAGGGTGCAAACCTTCGATGTGGGGTTTTCGGATCACAGGGCGGTAATAGCAGATTTGATGTGGGATGGAGTGGTGCGTATTTATTCTGGGTACTGGAAATTAAATGTAAGGCTTCTTAAGGAGGAGGTGGAGGGGCCTTTTTTCAGTGATTGGTGGTTGCCTTTTGGGAGGCTAGGGACAGGGAGATAGATCTGTTAGATTGGTGGGAAATGCAGGCAAAACCGGGAATAGCGAATTTTTTTAAGGTTGGGGGGACGGGAAGAGGCGAGGTGGCGTTTTGGGTTGCAAAATTATCTGGAGGACAGTTGCAAGATTGTTATGTTGGGGAGGTGGTATGAGGGATGACATGGACAGTCTGAGGAGTAGGATCGCTGAAATACACAATGATAGGTTTGATGCAATTAGGGTTAGGGCGGGGTTAGAGGATGTATTGTGGGGTGATAAGCCGTCTGGGTTTGTTTTACGTAAATTTAGGGACCGACAGAGTGTAACCACCATTCTACAATTGGAGACAAGCCCTGGGGTGGGAGGGTATCAGTGGGTCGAGTCCTATCCAATACGGAAAGTATGAGTCTCTATGCTGATAGTTGGTTTAGGGAGAAATGGAGTTGGAGGGAGGGGGTTCCTGGGAGGGTATTTTGAAGGGGGGTTCCATAGCATTTTAATTGAGCAGGATAGAGTGGGGTTGGAGGTTGGTATAAGTGAGGTTGAGGTGGAAGAGGCAGTTTTCGGGATGAGTACCGGGAAAACACCAGGGATAGACGGTATACCAAATGATTTTTATAGAGCACATTGGGGGTGTATTAGGCAGTGCTTTGTTAGGCTATTGGATCATATGTTAACTAGTGGGAAGTTGGGCACATCGCAAAGTACGGGTGTCATAGTTTTGGTGCCAAAGAAGAGGGGGGGTAGAGAGTTGAGTGCTTACCGAGCAATATCTTTGATTTTGTGCAGATTACAAGGTTTTTGCGAAAATTTTGGGTAATAGACTGAAGAAGGTCATGGGGTCGGTGATACATGGGGGACAATTTGGTACCCCGGGGGGGAGTATGCGGGTTTAGGTCATGGACGTATTCGGGATTTCCTTGAGGGTAGTAGTAAGGGAGGTATTCTAGGTCTGGATTGGGAGAAAGTTTTATGATTATGTTGATAGGGACTTTTTGTTTGAGAGTTATGGTGGAGAATGGGTTTTGGAGGGAGGGGGGTTGGATGGGTGAGGACATTGTATGAGAATGCATCGATGAGAGTACAGGTAAATGGTAGGTTGGGTAGTTCAGTAAGCATGGGGAGGGGTTTAGGCAGGGGTTTGTCCACTCTCCCAAATACTCTTTGCATGTATGCAGAATCCTTTCTATGTTCTGGTTGATGGTGGGATGGGAAGGATGGGGGAGAGAGGTGGATTTTGTGGGAATATTGTTGGTTATGTAGATGATACAACTGTTTTACTTAATGAGATAGAAGATTAAGTAAAGTGGGGAAGGGTAATTGAAGATTTTTGGGAATGCTACTGGGATGAGAGTTAATAAGCAGAAATCACGGTTGTTGGAGGTAGGCAATGGGTAGGAGGGACCTTGGGGGAGGAGTTTGGCTGGATAACTGTAGATAGGCTAAAGATTTGTGGGATTTTGTATTTAGCAGATGTACAGGAGAGTAGGAGGGTTAATTCAGAAATGGTAATGGACAGAGCTTTGAGTAGGCTCAGGAGTCTAAGGGCCGGGGATGTAACCTTGCATCAAAGGGTTGTGGTGGTAAATACACTGATTTATAGTAAGGTGTGGGGAGTGGCGGAAATTTACCCTTAAGAAAGTCAGGATATTATGGAATTACAAAGAAGAGCCTTAAGGTATGTGTGGGGTTTTGGGAGGGCGTGGTTGGGTAAAGATGTGGTAATGACTGCGGTAAGACAGGGAGGATTGGGATTGATTGCATTAGGGTCTAGGGTGAAGGCGCTATATGTGAAGCAGAGGTATATTCGGGCAGCGGGGGAAAGGGGTCTTCGGTGGGGGAGGTGATGGGGGATATCCGCAAATGGTGGGGTGGCAGGGACTTAGTGGAGTGTGAAGATATGTTGCGGTTTATGTTAAAGGTACGCAATGTTAAAAAACTCAAGGTAAAACGGTTAGTGGGTGTGGGTCGTCGTCAGGAATCAATGCAAGGGATGGGCAGTGTATCCCACATATGATTGGAGAGTGATATGGGGGGAATTTAGTAAATTAAGAATACCGGCAAGAGCGAGGGAATTAGTTTATAGATTTCTTATGGGGACGTTAGCATCGAAAGAGGTGCTAAGACGAATGGGTTTTGTGAGAGAGGCATCATGCGGGTTTTTGTGGGAAGTTGAAACGGCTTTTCATGTAGTATATTTTTGTTCTGCTTTGGAGGTGGTAAGATTGTGGTTGAAGAGGGTTTTCTTTTTATTGGGGGGGGGACAGATATCAACCCTCAGGGCTTTAATGTTAGATATGGGAGGGGTACCCAAAGAGGTGGGGAGGGCTATCAGATACGTAATAGTTGATTACTTGCATATTTCTTGGGGGATGAGGGAGGTGGAGGGAAACATTAGGATAAAAGCGTTGGCGGCGTGTTTTTATAGGACAGCAAAGTAGGAACAAACAATTATATGGGGGAAGGTGGGTAAGTAGTTTTCCAGAGGGATATCGTGAGCTTACTGTTGAACGTCTACTCCGTTTGGTGACGGGGTGAGAGGCAAGGGGTTGGTCTCTTCAGTGGTGTGTTCTCTTGGAGTGATTGGAAGCCTGATGAGGAAGGTTGATTGGTTTGCAAGGTGGTAGATGTGGGTAAAGTTTTTTTTTTTTGCAGGGAGCCGTCGGGGGCTCCGGGGTATGTAGACCTTTATGAATTTTGTAAAATCACAGAGTCAAAAGTAGTATGTGATTTTCTGTTTTTTCTCTTATTGTTATAAGAACCATTTTTATATAGGGGTTTATATTTATATGTATATTGTGAGGATATGTTTTATACATTCGAATCTGATGTTAGATTCATCCTTGTCATATGTCTCCTTTTTATCGTATTGAATGGGTACAAAATGACCTATGTACCAAAATATAAAAGTATTTGATGGGGTTTTATATTACCCTTCATTTGATTGGAAGGTCATATTATATATTGAGTGTTAATAGGTAACATTAATTTTGTGTGTGTGTAGGTGTGTTTGTGGGAACCAATGTCTTAGGTATAGTTCTATCATTGGATGTAATATTTTTTTAGTTTATTTGGTGAAAAGTCATTTAGTGCTTTATTTCTATGTATGATCCAGTTTGTTCTGTATGAACAAATGCACATACACGTATGTGTGTATAAGCATGCGTATATATGTATATATATATATGTGTATGTGTGTTATATATATATATATATTATGTGTGTGTGTATATATGTATATATATATGTATATGTTTGTAGGACTCTTTCCTACATGTTTTATAATGACTCCGACTGTTTGTTTGGAAGTCGGTTGGTTGGGTTTTTTTTAGTAGAATTTGTTATATCAATGTGTTACAATGTTTTTTTTGTGTATCTGACATTGTCTGCCACTACTGTTTTGGATGTTATGTATTTAGTTTGTCTAGTTTTTGTTTTTAGTGATAAGTCTTTTTTGTTTGTTTGTTTGTTTTGTTCTAGTATAAATCCAGTCTGTGCTGTAAGAACATATGTGCACATACATGTATGTGTATATGTGCATGTGTATATATACACATATATACATGATTATAGGACTTATTCCTACATGTTTTATGACTCCGACGTTCTATTTTGTAGTCGGTATGTTTTTTTTTTTTCCCGTAAACGGGTTGGGTTTCTTACGGTAGAATTTCGTTATATCAATATGTTAAAATGGTTTTTTTTTGTTTATTGTGTGTGTACTGACATTGTCTGTCACGGTTTTGGATTTGCTTATTGTCGGCTTGTATCAAGTGTAATGTTGTTTTTAAATAAAATATAAAAAAAAAAGTTAGTTTAATATGTTTATTATGCACCCCATACCCATCCTGTGGGCGGTAGTCAAAAGATTACAGAGGTACATAAGTACATAAGTACATAATTAAGTACCTCTTCATTACCTCTGCAAGTTGCAGAGGTAATGAACTCACAATTTACAAAGGTAATGAACTCCAGGTCGGTCTGGTCACAATCATGAAAAGTTATAAAGGTATTTACAGATTACAGAGGTACGTAATGGGTCCAGGGACTGGGCCCCCAAAGTTTTGATAGCTGAACTAGGTACAAAGGTAATGAACTCACAAGTTACAAAGGTAATGAATCCTGTAAGAATGGTTACTTACGTTTATACATGGCTACAATCATGAACAAATTATAGAGTGATGAGCAATTCACACTTCCACACACGGTCACAACTGTAATGAGTTATTGGTGCAAATATTGATTGTTGAGTCACACACACACACACTCACACACACACACACACACACACACACACACACACACACACACACACACACACACACACACACACACACACACACACACGCACACATGTGGTAATGCTTTATTTACAGCTAGCAAAGTCAGGGTATTTCTCCAGAATGGTCTGTAATATACCACTGTGGATAAAATACTTTGCCATTTCTTGAACATTTCTGAGTGAGTTGTTTCTAAATTCATTAATTTTATCGCACTCCGGTACATAATGACGCAAGGTGTGACAATAGTCCATCTGGCAAAGTTTACATTTCGTTTGGTCTACATCTGGTGGTGGTGATTTAACCTGCCAAAGATACTTGTAACCCAGCTGGAGCCGGGCAGTAGCTACATCCAAGAGTCTGCTTATTTTGTTGGATGCACCATAGACATGTGGCTCCTCCTGCATGATAGAATGGTGATAGATGGACTGACTGGTGTCAATCTCCCTGAGTCTTAAGTCAATAAAATTCAGTTGAAGTTCTTTTCGTATTATTGTTCTCAAACTATTACCTGGCAAGCCTAGATTGTAATCTACTCCCTCTTTGAAAGCATACAGCTTAGCCAATTTATCAGTTTTATCATGCATCCGAAGACCAATGTGAGATGAAATCCACAGCATGTGCACACTGACTCCACTGTCCACAATCTTACCATACCTATGTCTGGCTTCTGACACAAGCATGCCACAATTTATACTTAATGGGTTGAGAGCATTTATGGATGACAGTGAATCAGTTACAATTAAACTGCCAATCTTAGATACATAGATGCATTTCAGTGCAAGGAGTATGGCAAACAGTTCTGTCTGAAGGGTAGAGGCCCAATTATTGATGTGTGCTCCAATTTCTTTAAGAGAGCCATCACTCTGTACGACAACAGCAGCACTACCAGCTGCACCAGTGGATTGGTGAACAGAACCATCAACGTAAATGATCATCTAATCTGCTGCGTCTGTTGTGTGTGTCTCAAGAAGGAGAGCTTGAGGGTTTCTGTGGTTTGATTGCTTTTTCAATGTTATCAAGCTCTTGTCTAGAGTCAGTGTGTGTAATTCTCTGTGGCTGTTGTGTTTACTACTGGTAGAACAATGGAAGGTCTGAGCTTTTAAGAAGGTGTGTTGAAAGGAGAAGAGGTGGGTTCAGTAAGGGTAGTTATAGAAGATGAAGAATGAGGGTCATTTTTAGCAGAGGCGACCAAGGAAGATGCGGTGGATTCAAGTTTAGGAGAAATAGATTAATCATTATCCTGGTTGGGGAAAGGGAGGTAAAATGAAGTTTGGAGAGAAATTAAGGTGTTAGATCATATGCAGAGAGATCATTTAATAGTTTTGGGAAGTTAACGTCGAAATGTTCAGCAAGAATAACAGTGGTGTGAACAATGGTGGAGATCAGACAGTTTGTCTGGAGAGAAACAACAAGAAAAGGAAAAGAAGTAGTGAGGCATCTGATGACATTTGCAAATAAGTAGGATGTGAATGTTGAGGTAGGAATGAGTGTGGTGTCTGGAAGGTTGTATGAAGAGGTGGGAAGTTGACAGAGGTGAGAGAAGGTTGAGGCTGTAAAGAGAAGGGTTAGGAGAATTAATTTGCTTATTAGAACCCAAAGAAAGTGTGTATTTTTTACGTTTGGGAAATTGATAGGAAGCGGCAGGGTGAGATTGTTGACAATTAGGACATTTAAGTGGAAGAGAGCATTTTGTCTAATAATGCTCAGAGGAAAAGCATTTCAAACAGATTTGAGGCTTAGTGCAGGAAGATTTTTCATGCCCAAAGTCGTAATATTTCAGGCATTGCACAACAGGAATGAAGTTAGGGATGACTAGAGAAGTAGCAGGAATGATATAGGTCTTGGCACGAATGTCATGTTGATGGAGATACTAAACTTCTTCAGGGGTGGAGCAACGGATTTTAAGAATGTTTGAGGAGGGAGGTCTGTGAACGTCATCAACAGTAACGTTATTTCTGTCAGCAAGGTCAAGTTTTAAGTCACAGCAGTCATCTTCGTAGGTGGCTAGAATAGCTGGACTCGGCCAGGAGTCCAGCTGATCGAGAAACCTGCCTCAGAAAGCTTGCCTCGAACGTTTATTGAACAATAAGTTTTGTAGGATGCAGAATAAAAAATAATAATCTAGGAACAGAGTTGTGTCAGTATGGGGAGAGAAACAGACATTACGAGTAGTGTAGGGCAACAACAAATACAACTAATATAAACAAAATGGCGGTGGAGGCGTCAAAAAAAAAAAAAAAAAAAAAAAAAAAAACGTAAAACTGGCTAACTACGAAGCACTCAGGTGGGCAAGTACGTGTATAATAGACACGCTTACTTGCCCGGCTGTGCTGGTGAACTAAAATGAAAGATGCTAATGGAGCACTGCGATGCACTCTGGAAGCCTAGGGACGACAACCTAAGCTCTGCCTCGTGCAGACGACACACTTGGGAAGCTTGTGTAACTTGTGGGAGGCGCTGTGGTCACTGGAGGAGGTGAGAGGCAACACCAGGAGTGCAGAGGAAGGCAACCCACAACGCACAGAATCCTGGTATTTGAAGAAGGCGAACAGTTGTCAGCAGTGTAGAGAGGCAACAGGAGTGCAGAGGGAGACAGCCTGCTCTTGGGAAGGCAGCCAACGACGCACTGATTCTGTTGTTGAGGACGAAGAGGAAGGTTCCACGAAGCCACACGCAAGTTAACAAGCCTCTCTCCAAACACGGGGATCGTAAGGCACTAGAGAACATAGCGACCGTGTCCTGCCTACAGTGAGATCAGCAGTGCAATGTATTTAAAGCTCAGGACCATGTGATCACTAGCTCCAAATGGCTTTTCATGTGTGATATCTCGAATGTCTGAACTGCTCAAGTTGAATATGAGATCCGGCCTTGCTGCTTCATCCTCTCTTCTCTCTCTGGTAGTGTTCCTAACATGTTGAGGCATGAGATTTTCTAATACCACCTCAACATATAAGCCCTCCACATTTCTTGTCCCCCATGAGGCTCCAGGTTTTCCCAGTCAATCTCCTTGTAATTGAAGCTATATTTCCTCATGATTTGATATCTGGTTAGAAAGATCGCATCTGTTATCATTCCCTTAAGGTTGGTTTCCATGAATGCTTTGGCATATGGGGATGCCTACATGATTCTTTCATGTCACTCCTTGCACTTATTCGTTAATCCCTTTGCGTTGGTATACCATACCTTCAGTTTCTTTTTCAGAATTGTATTCAGGGGTGCTTGAGGTGGCTGGGGGAGTGGGAGACCTAGCATGGCAGTATGGGAGGCTGTTGTGTAGGTGGGGTTTGTTTTGGGGGTCTATGAGCACGGAGTGTGGTTTGCCTTTGGTTAATTTCTTTGGTTGTGTTGTTCTATGTGTGGTTGTGTTTGCTTGTCCTCGTGAATCCGGGTGCCCCTGCCTGTCTCTAGTCATGTCTCTCTTTCTTGCTCCTTGGATTTTATATCCTCTCTCTCAGTTTCTGTCATTCTGTATGTGCTCTGTCACAGTCAAGGTACACCAACTTATATTATGTTGTTTCCTTTAGCCATGGGTTCTGCTGTGAGATCCTGTTTCACACTGTTTGTGTCCTGAAAATCAATTTGACTGGTCTGTTTTTCTACTCAGGTATCCCCCGATTCTCTAAGAATTTATCAGTTAAGTCATGACCTCTTCTTTTTGTTTGATGGCATTTTCAATCTCTAATTTTTCTTTATCGTCGTTCTTTATATATCCTTCCTTTCGGCCCAATGAAGTCCATGGATAAAAACTGATCTCTCCTTCTACTCTTCCTATTGCTTTTCCCTCTGCGTCCCTGAGTCCGATTTAAGCATTACCACTGCTGCTTCTCTTATCATTTCCTAGATCTCTCAGTGGCTTGGAAGTGTGTGTGTGTGTGTGTACTCATCTGGCCCTCCCTCTTCGCTGGTTGCTACGAGGTCCAATCTCCCCCTTCGCTATGAGCATTATCAAACCTCTTCTTAAAGCTGTGTATGGACCCCGCCTCTACTGTCTCACTCTCCAGAGTGTTCCTCTTCCTGACAACTCTATGACTGAAGAAATACTTCCTAACATCCCTGTGACTCATCTGAGTTT
Organism: Cherax quadricarinatus; assembly: GCF_026875155.1. Taxonomy (NCBI): domain Eukaryota; kingdom Metazoa; phylum Arthropoda; class Malacostraca; order Decapoda; family Parastacidae; genus Cherax; species Cherax quadricarinatus. The sequence goes on from NC_069403.1 coordinate 28,623,776, forward strand.
TCATCTTCCAATTGTGACCTCTTGTTGCTATGTCCCAATCTCTGAAACATTCTGTCACTATCCACCTATTCTTCCTCTCAGTATTTTATATGTCATAATCATGTCATCCCTATCCCTCCTGTTCTCCAGTGTCGTCGGGATGATTTCCCTTAACGTCTTCTCGCAGGGCATACCCATTAGTTCTGGGACTAGTCTTGTTGCAAAACCTTTGCACTTTCTTTAATTTCTTAACGTGTTTGACCAGGTGTGGGTTCCATGCTACTCTGATGTACACAGTGTACAGCGTCTTGAATTACTCCTTACTTGTATGTCGAAATGCTATTCTTAGCTTTGCCAGGCACCCCTATGCTGCAGCAGTTATTTGGTTGATGTGCGCCTCTGGAGATGTGCTCGGTATGAGGCTCACCCCAAGATTATTTTCTTTGAGTGAGCTTTGCAGCCTTTGACCTCCTAGGCTGTACTCCGTTTGCAGTCTTCTTTGTCCTTCCCAAACTTCATGACTTTGCACTTGGTGGGGTTAAACTTCAGAAGCCATTTGTCAGACTAGACTTGCAGCTTGCTCTGATCTCCTTGTAGGCTTACCTGATCCTCGCCTTCTTTAATTCTCTTCATTAGCTTCACATCATTCACGAACAGGACATCTATGACTCTATCCCTGCTGTCATGTCATTGACATATACTAGAAACAGCACCGGACTTAGGTCTGACCCTTGTTTAACCCGAATCGATACATGCACCCACTCTGATACGTCGTCACGCACGGACACTCGCTATTTCCTTCCTGATCTATTGCAACACATTACCTGCTATTTCTGCCTGCTCCTCTAGCTTTTCAAGCAATCTGGCCCTGCCTTTTCATCTTGCCACTTGCCACTGTCGTACCTGCTCGTAAAACTATAGTGGGAACCTACGTTCACCACTTTATCGTCAAGATCATTCCACTTCTTGACCAGAATGAGATTACAGAAATGCTTCCTGAAATACCAGTCAAGCATATGTGTCTTTAACTTCTAATTATTCTCCTTATCTCAAATAGCCAATTCCTGTCACCCCTCTCAGTTACCTCTGAACATTTGGTAAGCTGTTATCACGTCTCCCCTTGTTTTTCTTTCCACTTGTGTTGCATACACTTTCTTTAGCCAGCTGATCACTAAGTAAACCAGACTAGATAGAGCCCTAGACCTCGTATTTATCAACAGTGAGGACTCGGTCGGGACAAACAGTGTCGAGGATAGCGGTCTCAGACCGCTATCCTCCATACTATAATAAAGGTTCAGACCTGTGTACACAAAGAATCATGCTCAATCAAGAGGGCAAAGAGAGAAAGAGAGAGAGAGAGAGAGAGAGAGAGAGAGAGAGAGAGAGGAGAGAGAGAGAGAGAGAGAGAGAAAGTGAATACAAAAAGAAAGCTAGCATCAGGTAGGGTAGGCTCCAAAACCTGGTGGTCCCTGGTCAAGGACAGATAAGGTTATCTGCCTGATGAACTCATTCCACCTCTATATCGACAGAATGGGACCACCTCTACTAGCAGTCAAGAGAAAGCGGACCTCTTTGCCGCACACTTTGCTACCAAAATGCAAGTTCCAGATCCAGCAAGGGACCCTCCTTGGCTAGCTGCAAGAACTGTGTCAAAACTGTCAGTGGTGACAACAAGGCAAGAGGAGGTGTATTTCCTTCTTAAATCGCTTGATCAAGAAAATGCTGTGGGCCCAGACAAGTTGAGCCCAAGATTGCTGAGAAGATGTGAAGACCAGCTAGCAGCACCTCTAACTCGTATCTTTCAGCACTGCCTAGTACAGTGTAAATGGCCCTCTCTGTGAAAAGAGGCAAATGTAGTTCCTGTTCACAAAAAGAAGAGCAGAGCAGAAATCAGCAACTACAGACCGGTGTCACTCCTGTCAATCACTGGCAAGCTCCTTGAGACAATAATCTCTAGACAAATGACAGAGTTTTCTGACTTCCACTGGCTACTTTGTGATCGTCACTATGGCTTCAGGAAAGGTTACTCTGCTGCTGATCTGTTGTTAAACCTTTCCACTAAGTGGCACCAGTCACTGGATGAATCCAAAGTCAGCTGTGTGGTAGCACTGGACATTGCTGGCACTTTCGACCGGGTGTGGTACCAGGGCCTCTTACCAAAACTGCAAGCTCTGGGAATTGCAGGCTCTACGCTATGTCTCCTCAGTGATTTCCTTCATGGTAGATCTTTAAGGTTAGTTCTCAATGGAACAGAATCAGCAAGACATCCTATTGGGGCTGGGACCATTGTTATGGAATGTCTACTTCAATGACCTTTTTCATCTCATCCCAGAATCCCATGCATATGCAGACGACTGTACACTGACATTCACTTATCCAAGAGAAGAAATGCCAACTGCTCTAAGCTACATCAATCACCAACTAAGAGCTATATCAGCTTGGGGAAATAGATGGCAAGTAACATTTGCACCTGAGAAATCACAAATGATGATGATCTCTAGGCACCATGATGGTAATGCTGGTGCAGTAGTAAGGATGAATGGGAGGGTGTTGGCACCTGGGGAAGAAGCTGATATCCTTGGGGTGAAATTTGACTCCAAATTGACCATGAAGAACCACATTGTAAATTTTTCAAACAAGGCAGCCAGGAATCTTAAAGCACTTCGCCGCATCTCGTATCTGCTTGACAGTAGGGGTTGCAAGATTCTGTACGAGGCACAAGTACGCTCACACTTTCTTGGTTTTCCTGCCCCCCCCCCTCTCCCCTCTCATCTGCGACTGCTTGACAGAGTAGAGAACAGAGCAAGATGTCTTATCTCTCGCCTGGACCAGTCCTGGATAGATCTGTCATTTCAGCAGAGCCTTTAACACAGGAGTGATGTGGGTGGCCTTACTGTTATGTACAAGGCCAATATTGTCAAATTACCACACTGGGATCCACTTCGAGGACAGCGTGAAGCAAGCTTCTGTACCACAAGACGGGCAGAAAGCAGCAATTTCACTCTGGCTGTACCCTTCTCCAGAACATCACTTTATCTGAGATCATTTATCCCCAGGATGACTCGAGTATGGAACACATTCGTACAGCATTATGATGTCAACGAGATAAAGTCAGTTGATCAGATGAAAATGCTGGCCCATAGATGGCTCCAATTTCATCCTGTTCCCTACTTGTATGTCTCATAACAATAAAAATGCTTTCAAATGAGCTGATGTGGGTAACAGCTCTTAGCTTGTCAATAAAGTTAGGAATCCTTAACCTGTAAATAGCTTGTCAATAAAGCTAGGGATCCTTAAAAACCTTGTCAAACCCTGTGTAAAACGGGGAGGGATGGATATAATATATACATGATATATATATATAATATTATATATATATATATATATATATATTATATATATATATATATATATATATTATATATTACAGAGAGAGGAGAGAGAGAGAGAGAGAGCATTATGATGTCAACAAGATAAAGTCAGTTGATCAGATGAAAATGCTGGCCCATAGATGGCTCCAATTTCATCCTGTTCCCTACTTGTATGTCTCTTAACAATAAAAATGCTTTCAAATGAGCTGATGTAGGTAACAGCTCCTAGCTTGCCAATAAAGTTAGGAATCCTTAACCTGTAAATAGCTTGTCAATAAAGCTAGGGATCCTTAACCTTGTCAAACCTGTGTAAAAAAAAGAAAAGAGAGAGAGAGAGAGAGAGAGGAGAGAGAGAGAGAGAGAGAGAGAGAAAGAAAGAAAGTGGGGACAAAGAGACATAATGAAATTATATGAAATCCCAAATACTTTTTTTATGAAAAATCCTGGAAAAAAAACTCATCCAGTATTGGGTACTTAAAGAAGCTGTAACATACATGATGATGATAAGGAAATGAGTGAATTATTGAAGTCACAAGACAACTCTGCGTTCATTGACTCACTCATCAGTCTACAGATCGATAATCCAAAGAAACGTTTTCATGAATGAGACTCAAAACACCACTGACAGTCCCTCAATTTCAGGTGTGCCCTATTCCCTCTTGACTTTGAAGAAGCCATCGACCGCATGCCAATACATTTCGCCCTAAAACCAGACTCATGAAGCTCCAAATTCATCAAAAATTACAAGAAATCGCCACCTTGGGCCTTCAGTAATTTAAATAGAAAGAACCAGAACACTGTTGTCACCCCACAGTCCTCGGAAACCTCCGATATAGCCCGATTTCACAATTAGCAGTAAAATAATTGCCAACTAGAGGCCAATAATGCTGACTTTACACATTATCAAAATCTATGAACGGGTCCTAAGAAGAAGGATTGCGAGTCACACAGAATCGAAATAGTTGCATACTCCAGGGCAGCATGGGTTTAGAGCTGGTTACTCCTGCTTTTCACAGTTGCTAGACCTTTATGATATGGTCTTGGAAGCACTGGAAGAAAAGCTAAACGGTGATACTGTGTACATTAATTTTGCAAAAGACTTCAGTTACTACCACAGTGTAATAACTAACAGAATGAAAGCAAAAAGAACAATTGGTAAAGCGGAAAGATGAATATTTAAGTTCTTAAGAAACAGTAGTCAGAGAACAGTGAAAAAAAGAGTGAGGCCAGAGGCTGCTACAGGGGAAAGTGAAATAGTGAATCTTCAAGGGGATATATGTAAAGCCTTTCGGTAGGCATCAGGCAACAATATGATGCTATAAATGATGCTATAGATGAATGAATGAAATAAAAACTGCAACGGAAAATATGCAATACTTAAATCATTCATTGAACAAAGGTTTCATGTGCGAGACTTAGGGGTAATAATTTCTGAAGATTCCACATTAAAGGATCAAAACATTGTTGTTCTTGATACCTGAAGCTGGAATATTGTTGTTTACCAACAGATCCACTCAAGGCTGGTGAGACTGCGGAGTTACAAAACGTACAAAGAAAGTTAGCCGCAAATATCTACGTAAACTGGGAGCGCCTGAAATCCCTTCTACTGCATTCTTTGGAATGCAGTCGAGAAGGGTACATCATAATTTACAAGTGAAAAATTCTGAATGGACAGGTCACTAACCTACATACCGCTATTACTCCATGTGGAAGCATGAGACTCAGCAGAATGTGCGAAGTACTTACAATAAAAATTAATGAAGGGTCCGACTAGTACACTATTATTATTATTATTAAAGATTCGCCGGTATTCTCCCGGCCCTAGCCTTTTCCAAGTGGTGGCCCGGCCTTGGCTCCCTCTTTAGGGAGTGTCTGAGACCTAAGTCTCCCATGGGAGGAGGCACAAGTACCTCCTCATCTTTGGGACCAACTGTCCCCAGGCCTAGCCACAAGCTAGACCTCTCTGGTCTGCCATCCCCGCCCCAAGGGAGCTAATGGGAATGACAGTCTTGTGAGCTGAAAGCTCCGGCTCAGGCACCTACCCTACCCTAGAAGGGCTGGGCATGGAGTCGATGTAGTACACTACCAAGCAACTCGTTGACTGTTTGAGGGGATGCGCTACCAATTTGGTCCTTTAATTTTTGGTGTACGTTAAAAAGTGTTCACTCTCCTTAATATTTGTAAATGTCAATAAGACAGCAAAAAAAAAAAAATGAAAAAAATATTTACTGAAAATGACATTTGGCAAGAAGCCTAAATGGCACTACGATAGGTGGTTGTGGTATTTCCTGCTCATAAAACAATGCTAATGCGATATTTCCTCAATTGCATACCATGCAAATATCTTATCTTTATTCTACAAAAAAATAAAGTTGCTAAGTTTTTGACATGTTGCAAAATATCTTGCCCTTTATTCCCACACAGATCCGAAAATATCTGGAATATTTCCATGTTGCAATTGACAAGTTGTAGAACAATCATTGTTTAGCTGCCCTCCTGACTCGGGAAAAAAAAAATTCGAGAAAATCCCCTCTTTTCATTTTTTATTTTTAATGAAATTAGTGATCTAGTGCAGTTAGCCTTAAAACATTCCGTTTTCTCTTATTCCAAGACCTCAGAAGGGCAAAAAAGAGAAGAAATGAATAACAAAAAAGGCACAATATCGTGACTGGAACGATACACAAATAACCCGCTTTCCTCTTTCCTTTTTCTCCTCTGGGTTGTCTTTCTTCTGCCTTGTGTTTGTGTTCCATCATCTATTTTTTTATTATTCCCACCCCCTCTGTGTTCTTGTTCTTAACCTCTGTGGGCACCTAGCTTCCTTGCAGTGCTCCTCTTTCTTAGTATCTGACTGGCTCCTCCTCCTCTTATTTCCTCACTACTACTTCCTTCCTCCTCCACTACTACAGCTACCACTACCACTTCCTGCCTATATATACCCTTCCTGCTCTACTTTTCATTAGTGTGACTTTGTAAATGGTCCAAATTGGACCGAAACGTCGTCGTAAGCTCCTCTCTTCTATGTGCAGGTTATTTGTGTTAGGGAAGAAATGGTCTTTTTCAGGATACAAGCTCGGTCATTTTTTTGTTTCTGGATATGAGCCAAAATTCAGGATGCGAGCTTCCCCGTCAAGGGAGGTTCCCTGATGCTGGTGAGGGGCTCTTGGTCTAGGGATTTGAATCTGTGCTCCAGTTCCCTAAATTATGCCTGAATTTTGCTGCCTGACCACGGTAGAATGTGTTTGTGCTCTGCACCCCTCTGCTGTTTTCAGGTGAGCTACCTTGTACCAACATGGCGCTGAGTGTGAGGAGGCGCGTAAATACCATCGGTATTGAGCTGCTTCGTGGGGCAATTTCACCCCTCTTCAGCACAGTGTTACACCGGCCATCATTAGGAGACCTATTATCCAGG
>NC_069403.1:28631037-28648397 GCF_026875155.1 Cherax quadricarinatus
AACTTTGGGTAGGCGGGGAGAGGTGGGAGACAGGGGGTTGAGGTAGCATGATCAACGTTGTCAGGGGTTTGGGAAGTGGTTAAGAAGTTACTGGAGCAGGTTGCTTGGGCAGGAGACGGGTCTGTAGGTGCAGCAAAGTTTAGGCTTTGGGAAGGATTTGAGGAATGTCTGCTGAAGGTGTGGAGTCCGAAAAATTGAAGGCAGGCATGTTGTTCAGACAAATAGTTCGTTAATAGGGGTGTTGAAAGTGCCGGGGTTTGCTGCGTTTGCAAGGTGTGCATAAAACCATGCAGTACAGCCACCTTGGAGGAAGCACCTCGGGGAGTGGAGAGAAGGGAGTTGCTGGGCGATGGTGCCTGTAGATTGCGTGTAGAGTCTTGGTGGTGTCGGTTTGTGGTTTGGTTATTGTAGCGTATGTCGGTGAATTGAAGTGTTCTTCGGGAACTTTCGTTTTCTTCAATATTTCTTTCACTGGGGCGGGCACTTAGCTGCAAGGGTATGATGATTACCCTTGCATTTTAAGACATGATGGTGCTGTAGTATTGGTGCAGGATCTGAAATCGTGTCCATCATTCCCAAATTTTGAACAAAACTTCTTATCCTTGACGGGGCAGTCCTTGGTGGTGTGTTTATAGGAGTAGTAGGTCCAGCAGTGGGAGATGTATGTTAAACGTTCTTGTCCTATATGATAGGTGAATGTGGAAATATGAGAGGGCCAGACCGTCAGAGAGAGCTTGGGCAGCCATTGAGATGTCTGAGAATGTAATCTTTAGCATAGATGAGGCGTTGGGGATCTTGGAGATGCTGTCTACCGAGGCCCAAGTGTTTTGTTCCTCAACAGATGTCTTCAGTGCTTCAGTAGAGAGAGAGGTGACGATATTGTCCAGTCTTTTCACAAAGACCGAACGTTTCGACTTCAAGAATGGAGACGGGGATAGAGTGAATTGTTGTGTTTGTAGGGTCCTGACAGAAGAGTCGTCCAATAGTTTTGATGCTTCCATGTCGTCTGTGCAGACGACAATGAAGGAGTCCTTCAGAGAGTGGACTGCCGTAAATTTGACCTGCAGGCAGGTCCTAACAATGGTAGCTAAAGCTAACTTTGAGGAGTCATTTATTGCACCATTTTACAAAGGGTTGATTTTAACACGATGTGACAGCTTTGTGAAAAGGATGTGACGTTTGTAGAATATAAATTCCCCACCCCGGTAGGGTCGAAGGGAGGCTTCTTGAGTGTAGAGCAACTGTGTGATCGAACAGAGCATGACGGACCAGGGATCTGACCAGAATTGTTGTTGTTCTTAAAAAATTCACCGGTTTTCTCCCTGCCCGGGCCCTTCCAAGAGGTGGCCCGGCACTGGCTCCCTGTCTAGGGAGTGTCTGAGACCTAAGTCTCCCATGGGAGAAGGCAAAAGAAACCCCCCTATCTTGTGAGCTACAAACTCGGGCTCGGGGCCCCCACCCTGCCCTAGAAAGGGCGGGGTTTTGATTGTGGGATAGTCTGGGCCTGTGCTCTCCTGTGGGGAAAGTATCGTGTTTTGGTGTTCATTTTTTTCCCTTTTCTTTCCCTGTTGATTCCCCCGGTATTTCCCGGCCTGGGTCTTCTCCAAGATGGTGACCCGGCAATTCCCCCCCCTGGATGGGGGGTGACGATCTTTCTTCTTTTTTCTTTCTTGGCCCCCCGGGTTGGGGGGTTTGCCCGCCGTCTTCTATCTTGCGTGACTTCCCCGAAGAGAAGCGCGGGTGGGGCAGTTACGGGGTTTTGTTTGGGACCCCACCCCCCGTTTTAGTCCCCCGGGGAAGTGCTGGGGAAACTTATTTTCTTTGGTGAATGGTCATGGATAGTCGGGGTAGAGGAGGGTCCCGTTTTCAAGGCCCCCCCCTTTCAAAATTGCACCCTGAATTTCCTCTTTGAGGTGTACTCAACTTCCACAAGGTGTTGGGTTTTGGCAGTAAAGTGTCGGGTTTCATGTTGCAGGGGGTGTATGAACATTTTTTTTTTGTATGAAATACTTGACGGGTTCCCGTCCGGGGAGGTGCGGGATGGTTTTTTAAACTACAGCATTGTGCTCTTATACTCCCTTGGGTTTTAAGTAAAGTAAAACACCCCTTCAGGCCCGGGACTTTTTGGGTGGGGCAGCAGTGTCAGTGGCGTGGCACCATGAGGTGCACCCGCAGTTCCTTGTTTTTTTGCTTTTTGGGGGTGGTTTGAAGGGGGTAAAAGCGTGATTTCCGACGGGTCAGTTCCCTCTAGCAGTGGATGCAAGGGGTAGTGGCTCTCATTGGGGGGGTTTTTGGGGACGTTCAGTGGTCCCCTGTTTGGCCCCACCCTCTGTGTCTAGTGGGGGTTTTGTGCAGATGGATAAAGGGGTGAGGGTGGAAATTTATTTGCAGTAGTTTTTTAGGATCCAGTGGAAGGGGTGATGCAGGGAATTGGGGAGGCATATTTTTTTATTTTTAAAAAGTTCATTGATGGGGGGTTTTTAAAGGGAAACCCGGGCCCTCAGCGCATTCTTTACATGAGCATAAATAATCAAAAAAGAATTTTGGGTGGGGGTCGGCAGGGGTGCGGGCCCGGGGGGAAGAGGTGGGAGCAGCTTCCCGTCTTGTAGTATCTTGGTATGTCTCCCTTGAAGCTTGGCGATAGCGGGAATTGGGGTTTTGCTTTTTTGGGTTGGGTTTTTTTTTAAATTGTTTTGTTGTTTTTTGGGAGTAGGGCTCTTCGGGGTGGGGCACCTGGTAGTAAGGAAAGGGGGGGCCCATTCTTGCAGTTCAACCCAGAAATTTAAATTTTCCTTGAAGTCATAAAACCCTCGGGGGCCCAGGTGGAGCGAACTTCTTGTCCTTGGTGGGACAATCATTTTTTGGTTTTTGTAAGTATGAGTAACAATTATGCACTGTGGGGATATTTTGGGAAATTTTTCTCTGCTTCGATGAAGGTGGGTTGATGTGGAAGTAGTGAATAGCCAGGCCCTCAGCGAAGCTCTGGGCTGCCATGTTAAACTTCACTGAAGGCCCCCTTTCCCGCAGGGAAATGAAGCACTGGGTATTTTAGTAATGAATCCACCTTCCCCCAAAGGGGTTTCTTTGCTTCGAAGATGATTTTAAATTTCTTTGGCCTGTACGGGTATAAATTTGGTCGATTTCGTTTGGGGAAACAGTTCTCCCTGGCCCTCAGTGCGGGGGGAAGTTCAAGACAAGAAACCCTGGTCTCGTAGGGGTGGTAGTAGCATTTGGTGGTAATTTATTTTTCCTCGGCCTCTGTTTTCCGTTGTACAAAAGACAAAAAAGGGCCTCCTTAAAGCGAAAAATCGCATTACATTTGACTTGCACCCCTGCCACTAACGACAGCTAAAGTGCAGTCTAACGATTTCATTGGTTGTCCCACTCGCTAAAATTTGACCTTTACTCTGTTAGAGTAATGCTCGTGGTAAGCAGGGGCTCTGGTGGTTCTGATTTTATCCGTTTGGATCAGGGGAGCAGGAGGGCTATTTTATGGGCGGGAAAGGAGGGGGTTTGGGGGGTAGTATAGTAGTAGTAGTAAAAGTAGTAGTAGTAGTATAGTAGTATAGTAGTAGTAGTTAGTTTTTGGTAGTGGTATAGGGGGAAAAAAGGAGGACGAGCCATAAAATTTAAAAAAGGGAAAGAGGAGCACTGAAGGGGAAAGTAGGGTGCCCACAGGGGGGAGAGCAAGTGCACAGAGGGGGGGTAAAAGGGGGAAGTGGTGAAATAATTAAAAAAGGGAAAGGGAAACAGGGAAGACAGAAGAGAGAAAGACAACCTAAGGAGAGAAAGGAAAGGGGAAAAGGGAAAGAGGGAGAAGAAGAAAAAAAAAAAGATAAAATGAAGAGCCCGGGTTTAAGTCACGGGTGTTCTGAAGTTTTTGGAGCTTTTTTCCCAAATGTATTTTGGGAGAAAGGCATCTACAGAACAAGCCAGGGCTAAGATTCATACAAGGAAATTTGGGTGTATTAGAGAGGATTCAACTAAGGGGCGATGTTCGATTTGGAATGGGGAAGGGACAGTTTTGCAAAAGACCATCAATAGGATGGCTATGATCTCTAACGTGACAGAAAAGGGGCATTTTTTTAGTGCCCGGAAAAGCCTAACACTATTTTTGTGCCCCCTTTAAAGTTTTGTCAGAAAGAGATGGGCCCAGTTTCTCCGAAGTCCCTGAAGGGACAGGGGGAAAGCAAGAATAAGTAGACACCAGGAAAAAATTTAGATGGAGGAGAGGAAATGAACGAAAATTATTTAAAAAGAGTGTTTAGTCGGGCTAAAGGGGTAAGCTTGTGTCAAAGGGACGGAAGAAATTGTTGAGATTAAAAAGGGGAAATGTGGGGAAGGTACATGCCACTATCCCACGGGGGCATGTACTTTCCCATACTTTTCCTATCATGTTTCCCCCTGTCAAGAAAGTTTTTTCTTATCCCCCTCTTTCCCCTTTGGGCCCCCAATCTGTGATCCTCTTTTCCTTAAAGCAAAAAATTTCCCACTCTTCAAAATTCTTTTTTTTCCCGCTTGGCTCCCCTTTCCCCTTTTTCATAGAAACTCCCCCTTCTGGGGCTAAACGTAATTTTTCTCTCCCAAACCCCTCTACCCCTTTGGGAAATTTCTTCTATCCTCTCCCTTTCCCCTACTTTTCCCGGGGTTTTTTCAAATCTCAAAAATTTCTTTTCCGCCGGGACTAACACTCCCCCGCACTTTTCTCGTTCAACCTCCCTCCCTTTTACAGATGTTCCTGGTGTCTACTCATTTCGGGCTCCTCCGTCCTCTTAAAGTACTTCCGGGAAAAAATGGTCGATCTCTTTGACAGACTTAGGGACACAAAAATGGTTAGGTTTTGCCGACACTAACAATGCTCTTTTCTGCCCCACGTCAGAGATCAAGCCCCCTTTTGGGGCCTGGCCCTTCTGCTAAAACTGTCTTCCCTACTTCCAACTGGGAACAGTGCCGTCAGTTGAATCCTCTCTAATACACAAATTTTCCCTTTGTATGAATTTTTACCCCTGGCCTTCGTCTTTGGATGCCTTCCTTCCCACTAAATTGTAAAATGCCCCAAACTTCAGAACACCCGGACAAAACCGGGACTCCTCTTTATTTTATTTTTCTTTTTTCTTCCCCCTTTTCCCCCTTTCCTTTTTCCCTTTTCCTCTCCTCTAGGTTTCTTTCTCTCTTTCTGTCTCGTGTTTCTGTTCCTTCTTTTTTTTATTTAAACCCCCTTCCCCTTTCACCCCCCTTTCTGTGTGCTTGCTCTCCCTCTGTGGGCACTTAGCCCCCCTTGCAATGTTTCCCCTTCCTTTGTATTTGACTGGCCGTCCCCCTTATTCCCCACTACTACCTTTACCATACTACTACCTCTATCCCCCCCTACTACTACTACTACTACTACCACCCCCCACCTCTTCCTCCCTATATTTTTTTAGCCGTCCTGCTCCACTTTGGAAAGGGTGGACTTAGTAAAGGGTCCAAGTCGGCCCCAAAAAGTCGCCCGTAAGCTTCCCCCCTTTTTATTGCGGGTTGTTTGTGAAATCTCCATTAAGTACCCACACGAAAATTTTGGGTGGCGGGCTTTGGGCGCGTAATTCTGACGATTAGGGCGTTTATAAGGAGATAAACCCCTGCCGAGCCGGGGGGACTTTTTTGTGTGACCATGTGTTGGGCCCTACAGAGAGCGCGCCCCCCTACCCCCCAGGCCGGGCATCCTCCAGCCTGTTTTACAAAATTTTTTTGGTTAGTTTTGTGTGTTTTTTACTCTCCCTTATTTGCATAACTTTCGAGGATTTTACCCAAGGGTTTGCAACTTAACCCAAGCCTTAAGCCAGTCTGGGGGGAGTGCCTAACCCTAACCACCCTCCCCTCCCTTTAGGGCTTAAGCCAGCCTTGCCTGAAAGTCAGTTTCCCCAAAACCTGTTTGGGGCGATAGTTACAAGTTTTCAAGTCACCCAAAGCCTGTGTAAAGGGGTTTTAAAAAGCCAGAGAGTGCGAGAAGTAAGTAAAGCAACCCAAAAATTGGGGTTCCACCCCTCCCCTTTTGCTTTGTGCTTCGAGGTTAAAATTTTTCTGAGTGACAATCATCATCCCTGTGTTTTTTTTGGCGGTTTTTTTTAAAAAGCCAGCCTGCCTTAATTTTCACGTGACCTTATAGTGTTGGGGGGCCACGGGGGCAAGAACCCGCTCTAAGCCAGCCACGAAGTGCCTCAGCGTGCTGTCTACTACCACCCACACTCGCCACTGCCATTAACTACGTGTGGCTTATTTCCCCCCTTATCCCGGGTTTCTCCCCATCTTTGTTTTTGGGCAACACCCCGAACCCGAGCCTTAAAAAATTTAAAAATAATAAAAATTAATTTTAATTTTAATAATAAAAATAATAATAAACAATATCTTTATTTACTACAAGTATATTACTTGAATACAGGCCTTAGCTGACAACAATGAAAATACTACTATATAGAAAGCCCCTTGTTATGCTAAACATTTGGGCAAATTGGGTCTTTGCCCCCAGGATGCGACCCACCCCAGTCACTACCACCCAGGTACCCATTTTATGATGGGGAGCAAGACAACAGGTGGAAAGAGACGCCCAATGTTCTTGCTTTTGGGCGGGGGAATTTCGAACCCAGGCCCTTGCCGTGTGAAGCGACCGGGAGCCTTAAAGTTTTCCCTGAAATACCTGTGCTCCAACGTTCAAAGCTTAGGTGTTATGGGACCCCGGGAAAAAGGGCGCAATTCGTCGAAGCCCCACAGGGGGTAGGTGGCTAAAAGTCACCGGACCCCCTTCACCCCCTCACCCCCGCAAACAAGTGTACCCCCAAAACTCCAGCCTACATATAGAAAATTTTGCGAGTGTATGAAAATTTTTCCCCAGTTGGGTAAATTTTCTTAGTGACATTCAGCGACTTGTGATTAATTGCGACTGGGTTAATTAGCTTCGTCCCCAAAAATTTTTTATTTATTTTTTTTTGTTTTTTTTCGTGTCTCATTTCATATCCCATGTTTTTGTTGTGTTGTTTTCCCTATATCTGAAGTAAGTTTTTTTTTTTGTCTTTTTGGTGCAGTATTGACCCTCTTTAATTTAAGTCATTTAAATTTTTTACCTGTGTTTTTTAAAAGTGTTTTTGAATTTTCCCCCTTGTTTCTCATATTTTTTTTTAATTATTGTGTACTTTTCTTTTTCTTATTTTCTAGCATATTCTTGTTCATTTTGTTTTTTATCGCTTTTATTTTTTTTCCCCCAGTCTTAAATAAGCTTTTTTAGACTTGTATATAATATTTTTTTGTGTGATTATTTTTTTTATGCAGGACAAAATGTGTTTGAACCTTACGGACTAGTGCCCCATATTTTGTGTAAATCTAAGCATTCATTTTTTTTTGCTTAAAAAACAAGATCTTAGTTAAAGGGGACAATTTTAGGGCAATGAAGTTCCATTCCCTGTGATAACCCATTGCCACTCAGGGGTGTTCCTGTATATGTAAGTTTTAAAAAATTTCCTCGTTCTATATCCCCTGTCATTTTTTTTTCCACATTCTTGAATTCTTTTTGAAACAAATTCACTCTTGGGTGAAATTTAAATTTTAAAGTACAAGGGGTTTCTTATGCTCTGTTTGAGTAATTTTTTGCCCAAAGGGCTAAAATTTAAGAGCAAAAAGTGTTCAACTAGTTAAAAAACCCTTTATTTTTTTTGTTATTTTTATAACGGGGTTTTCCTTTTTGTGTTTCAATTTTTTTTGATACATTGACTAATTTGCAGTCATTCATTTTTTATTTTATCACTCTTAATAGTGTTATTTGTGCTATAATTTCGGCATACTAAATTTCAAAAATTTTTAATTGCTACTGTATAATTCAGCAGTTTCTGTGAAATTCCCCGTATATCCCCTTTTATTGTGTGCCAGTCCTTAATATTTTAATAGTTTTCTGCTATTTTTTTGAAAATTTCTTCCCCCTTATTTAATTCTTGCATAAAAAATTTATTGTTTCTACTTTATTAGTTTTTGATTGATTATAAATTTTTTATTAATTCTTTACTGAACTGAGAGTGAAGACAACTCACCTTTTTTTTAATTCAAATTAAAATAAAATTTTTCCCCTTGGGAAAACAAAAACAAATTTCCCCATCTTGTCAATAAATTTCAGTGAGTTTTTCCCTTTCTCTGCAGAATGTCCTTTTTACATTTTCATTACTTATTCAAATAATTAAGGGGATTTTTAATCCATTTAAGCCCATATTGTGGGTTTGTCCTTTTTTTCTTCTGAGCCCCCGTTTTACCTCTGGCGGGCCCTCCTCTCAGCGGTTTCCCCCCCGGGACGGGGCCCTCCCTCAGCGGTCCCCCCACGGAAAGGTCCCCCCTCTCCGCGGGGCCCACGGTAAAGGTCCCCCCCTCGCGGTCCCCCCAGTACGGTCCCTTCTCTCAGCGGTCCCCCCGGTACGGTTTCCTCTCAGCGGTCCCCACGGTACGGTCCCTCCTCTCAGCAAATCCCCACGGTACAGTCCCTCCTCTCAGGGTCCTCACGGGTTTGGGCCCTCCCTCTCAGCGGGCCCCCCGGTACATCCCCCCCACTCAGCGGTCCCCCAAATTTCGGTCCCTCCTCTCAGTGGTGCCCCCTCTGTACCCCTGTGATCCAAGAGGTTTCCTTCTGGCGCTTGGGGCCCGTGCGCCCGCCCCCCTCGAGCCCTCGCAAACCCCCCCGCCCGCCCGCCTGCACCCTTTCTGCCCTTCTGCACGCCTTTTTCAGCACGTCCGGATCGCCCCCGCTCCCCATATTTTTTCCGATTTTTTTTCGAATTTTTTTTTTTTAAATTTTTTTGCTCCCCCTCGGGTTTAAATTTTTTTGGGGTTTCCCCCTTCCCCCTTTTACTCCCACCCCAAATTTTTTTTTGAATTTCATTTTTTTTATGAAACCCTCGGATCAAAACCCTTCCTTTTCACCACCCCCAAACCCCCAAATTTTTTTTTTTTTTATGGTCTCCATCTCCTTGGGTCAAGTTTTTTCGATATTTAATAATGCAAAGACTCCATTTTCCCCGGATCAAGTTTTTTTGGGTTCCCCCCCTGGGGGTAAGATTCAAAATGGGGCTCCCAATTGCATCCCAAATTCATGCTCCAAATTTCGGGGTCAAACCTCCCACCTTTCCCCTTCTACCCCCAAGGGATTTCTCCCCCATCTTTCCCTTTGGGTCAAGTTTTTTTTTCGATATCAAAAAAATACAAAGACTCCATTCCTTTGGGTCAAGTTTTTGGATTCCCCCCTTTGGGGGGAAGCATTCAAATGAACTCCCCCTTGGGGCATGGTATTTTCTCTTACTTTCAGGGCTAAACAAATGTGACGTCACCCACCTGTGTTTATCCGGTCATGACGTCACATGATGCCTCACCCCCACACCCCAGGCTGAATCTTGTCGACCAAACATTAAAATGCAGGTTAAAACTAACAAAACCCAAAATTTTCATTCATTTATTAATTACTAAACCCCGTGCATTTTATAAACATTTTTGGGGAAAACAAAAAAAAATACAAATTCATTGAAAAAAAAAGGGACAAAAATTTATTGACTGAAAACCAAAATAGAGTAATTGTTTTTTTCTTGAAGAAATTTTGTGCTTTGGGTTTTGGATCTTCTTTGTCGGGCACCATCTATATTAAAACATTTCATATACAAAATATGGAAAAAATTACACATTTTCACTCTTAAACCCCGGATAACCCAAAAAATTTCCCCTTTTTTTCGTTTTAATTTCCCCCAAAATTCCCCCAAATTTTTTTACCCAAAAGATTCACTCCCCCACAAGTCTAGACATTTTTTTTTTCGTTTTAAAAATATTTTATCAGAAAAATCGGGGGATTTTTATCTGACCCATCTCAAAATACCTCTCAGGTCACCCCATAGCATCGTCTGGACTTGACCTGCTCCCCCTCACTCCCCCCACCAACATCTCACAACAAAACCCCAATTTTTATCATAACCACATTTTTTTTCTCGTTTTAAATATTTCACAGAAAAAGTCAAACCAAAAAACTTTTCAAAATTATAACCACTTTTCCCATAAAATTTTAAAAAGTCAAAAATTTTAAAAAATTCGAAGTTAATACCCGCACACACCCCACACACAAAACACACACACACACACACAACCACAAACCCCCACACTTTTTTTCAATATCCCTTAAGAAATTTTTCATCGACAACCCCTTTTCATCTCACCCACAAAACATCCCCCCGGGTTACTTTTAACACTCTTTAAAAAATCATTTAATACTCACAAAAAAAACCTTTTTAACATTTCCCCAAAAAACACCCAAAAACTTCCAAAAAAACATTTTTTAATGCTCCCAAATAAGATTTGACATCTCCCAATTTACTACACCCCATTTATTTCATTAAATTCAACTCATCCCCCAAACTCATCCCTCAGTCTCCAGACTTTACAACATTATCACAAAAACTAATTCAGCACTAAGACATGAACATTTTACCAAAATTAAAACACCCCCCCACATCCACCACCCCCACTTTACCCTTTTAACCACCAAAAACACCATCAATTACCATTGAAAAACCCCCAAAAACATCCCTTCGAAAAAACGTCCAAAAAACACCACTGAAAACTCCCCAAAAAACCCCTTCTTTCTCTTTCACATCATTTTTAAAACCCTTTTTTAAAAACCCCCTTTTAATTTGTTTTCAAAAACCCCCATTTGAGTACTCCCAAATACACCCCGAAAAACTACTAAACACTACTGAATACAGTCCAAACACCAAAAAAATCACCATAAAAAAATCACAGACTAACACCCATTTTTAACAAAATCCCCTCAAATCACTATAACCCAAAAACGATTACCTATTTTTTATGAGTACACTCACCCCCCAAAATAAGATATAAATGACGCAAAAAAAAACTTTAACACAAACAAAAAAACACACGAACACTTACAAAAGAATCCCCTCTTTTTGATTCTCTAGTTCGCAACAACGCCCCCCAACCCACAATACCCCACAACTTATAACCACTTTTTTCGGCAAACCCCTAGTTCGAAAAAACAACACCTACAACCCACAACCCCCCCCACAATCCACATTTACCCACAACAACAACCCCCCCTTTAACATCTTTTTTTGGTATCTCTAGTTGAAAAACAAACCCCCCCAACCCCCCATCCTTACCAAAATTTTTTCCCAATTTTTCCTTTTCGATACAAATTTTTTTCCCCTTCTTTTTTATTGAATCTTAAAATGTAAGCACCCTTTTCCCCCCTACATTACTTAAAAATTTTAAAAAAATCCTCTCCATAAACCCCCTTCCCCTTTTATCCAATAAATTAATTTTATACTCACAAACAACTAAACATCCCCACTACCCAACTACTGTGGATGTTTCTACAACCCCCCAATCTTTTCCAATGTATTTATAACTTTTCCCTTCAAAAATTTTTTTATAATATTCCACATTACCTTTATTTTTTGTTAAAAATCCCCCCAAATTTCATTAAATTGCTAATACAAAAACCCCCCCCCTTTCCCCCCTCCATTCCCCCAACCCTTTTTTCACATACCACCCGTCTCCCAACACACCCCCTTCAAACAAACACAAAAATCCAAATTTCACATCCACAAATGAAACCCCACACCATCTCAAATCCACTAAAATATTGTAACCCAAATTAAAACAAAATTCTATGACCAACCCCAACCACACAGGGCACTAAATTTACTTTGAACACTAACCAAAAAAAAACCCCTCAATTTCCCTTGGGAAAATCCAAAAAACATTCGAACACCCCCAAATCACCATGAATACTCCCAGAAACCTTCAAAAATTAATTTTTGCACATAAATTTTTTCACCACAAAAAAAATATCAAACTCCTTTTTAATACCAAAAGAATGGTTTTTAAAACCGACAAGTTGAAATTTGGGCATTTTTCAGCATATGGGAAAAAAATTTTTCAGGAAACTTTCGCCACACAGTGGCCCTTTATCATCCAATTCAAAGAGGAAGGGTAAGGGGAGGAGGAGTATGAAGGGGAATCAGTCCCTCAACCCGGGGTCGATGTGTTTTAGTCCATCAACTTGTAGAATGTACAGCTAGGGGGCCTTTGAGTGGCTTATATACTGTAGGGGAGGTGAGGTGGGAAACAGGCGGAAGGGGGGGTCCCCCTAGTGGTTTCCCTCCACCGGGCGAAGTAGGCTTTTTTTCCCAAACTCCCTTTTTCTACCCGGCCCCTATGCTGTACAAATTTTACAAGGGTTGATGGGCTGAACACATCCCACTCCAGGGTTTAGGGGGCTGAAATTTTCCTCCTACTCCCCCCTCCCTTTCGCCTTCCTCTTTTATTGGACTGTTTAAGCCCTGTGGGCGAAAGTTTTTCCCGAATAAAATTTCCCCCTACGCATAATGTCTCAATCTTCAAAATTGTCGGGTTTTTTAAACCATTCACACAACTGTCAGACACTGCCCGCATCATGGGATCTTGTTACAAAGAATTTTTTCCCAAAACTTGTTCCCAAACCCTTTTGGGCGAAGCCAAATTCGACTAGGGATGGTACCCCTTGACCCCGCCTCCGCCTGCTTCACCCTCCCCCTCAAATACGTATATAAGCCAAAGTCTACGGCCCCCATGCTGTACATTCTACAAAATTGATGGGCTGCCCCCCTTCCCCCACTCCAGGGTTTAGGGGTTTATTAACCCCCATACTCCTCCTCCCTTAAAAGCCCTTTTTTTTTTGTATTGGACTGATGAAGCCACTGTGTGGCAAAAAATTTCCCCGAATAAATTTTCCCTTGCTGCATAAGTGTCTCAATCCACACCACTGAATACTACTAAAAAAAAACCCCCAAAACACCAAAAACTAAGAAACAACATTTAACCCATGAATACTCCCAAAAAAACATTTTAACCATTTTAAAAAAACATCAAAAATCCCTTGAATACTACCCAAAAAACAACTGAATACTGCCCAAACATTTCTAAAAATCACCCCCTAACAAAAATCAAAACTACCACTAATACCCTTTTTTTAGGGAAAACCCCACAAATATTTTTCTTAAATGTAATGCACTTTTCCCCCCACACTCACTAAATTTTGTAAAAAACCCCTCTCCTCAAATCCACCCTAGTTTAATATTTAACTCATAGCCCAAAAATTTTTCCCCATTTTAAAAATATTTCATCAAGGGAAAAAAATCACCCACATTTTGACCCCAGTAATATTAAAACTTTTTCACAAAATTTTTTGAAAACACTCACTTTTATAAATATATCACGAACAATCCAAAAAGAATGATATAAATCCAAATTTAGTCACATTCCCTTTGATTTCGGTAATATAACAAAATTTTTTGGGGTAACATTAAAACATTTCCAAATTACGTTGGGGCACATTTAAAAATATATTGGAACACTTCCAAATTACATTAGAGTACCCAAATTACTTTTAACGACCCCCATTTTTAAAATTTCCAAATTAGTTTTGGAAAAAATTTTTTTCTTAAAATCGAACATTATTTTCTTGTTTTGGGAAACACCCCAATGGGAAAATATTTTACCGGATTTTCCCCGGGTAGAAACACCCAAACCTTTGCCTAGAGACTCCCCTTAGCATAATTATATGGCGACCCCCAAAAAAAATTTTCGTCAGATTTTTTTTTACAACCCCCCTTCGGCGTTTAAACTCCTTACTGGAAAAACCCCTTTTGGGCAACACAGGACAGACAAAACGGGACGCCATGAAAAGGTGTTCACAAACCCCAAAGGGGAAAATCACATATTCATTTTCGTTTCTCCTTACAAAAACACCTGCGTGTAATCATGAATAAGAGATATAACATTTTTTATTTAACCCCCAAAACTTTTTTTCCCTGCTAAGGTTTGATTGATTTAAAATTCTTTATGTCTTAAGAATTTTTTTTGAACATTTCTCTTTTTAATGAATGATTCATCATATATTATTATTAATCTTGCTGTAACAACACGCTCAAAACACATAAATCCTCCTCTCTTAGGTCTTGTTCTTCCAAGGCCCGTCACTTCGGTACCTGTAAATATTATTTTTTTTTTTATTTCATTAGCATATAATGGGGAGAATTTTGCATAAATCACCTGTAAAAGATATAAACCAACAAAAAAGTTACTTATTTTTTTTTCACTATCCCAAACATAATGTCTCTCAAGTGTTACATCAGTATTCCTCTCGCTAACTTAAATATTTCCCATTATTAACTTAAAAGCATAATCAACTGTGTCCCCTTTTTAAACTTAAATGAACTGAAAATGTGTTGTTAACTTTAATGAAGTAATCATTTTGGTAGACATGATTCTTTGGTGTTCAGGTAGAGAGAGAAGGCGAAATGGTAAGTAACACATTCACGAAGAGGTAAATATGTTATATATTAGTTCAAATATATCTCTTCTTCAAGTTATAATTACTTCCTCATAATAATAATTTAAATGAATTAACCACTGATACAAGGTAAATAATTTGCTTACCTCATGAGGGATACCAAGCACTTCCTTCAATTCTAAAAGACAATAACTTCGAATCATCTTTTAATTCTTGGCCTTGGTTAATGTTTTTCATTTCTTCTCTGACAACCATTGTTGTACGAATACCTTCTTCCTTAAATTTCATTATCATATCTTCGAGTAGGGTTTATAATGTGTATTCCAGATAAATCATTTGAATTTCATACCTCCCAATGCCTTTCAGAAAGATAACCTCTCATATTTTTATTGTCTTTCAAAACTTTTTATGACTCCTCAATGGCTTCCTTGAAAATCTTATTCTGTCTGCGATAATATCTCTCTTTAAACCATACACCAAATGGGAATCTCTTGATTTTTCAATTAAATTTTGTGAAATGGTTTTTTCCCTCCAATGGTCCAGCAATACCAGATTGGGCTTATTATGGCTGCTAAATAAGGAAGATTCAATTTTCTTTGATCCGATAAAAGGTTTTCAAACTCGAAAAACAGTTCCAGGAGTATGACGGTCTTCAACTCTGCATCTTCTCAGATTAAATAAGGGTTCTCTACTCCGATATACATCAGCAAAAGGATATTTTCTTACCCAATAATAACTTGCACCATATCCTTTTATAGCAACACAATTCGCATGAAAAATAATGCAGGCGTAGTCACGACAATATTTTTCATCGTACAATTTTCCTTCTTCAATTTTGGTAGGTAAGACACATATGCAACGTTAGGCAACTTTATTTCGAAACGTTTCGCCTACACAGTAGGCTTCTTCAGTCGAATACAGAAAGAAGGCAGGAACAGTAGAGATGTGAAGACAATGTAATCAGTCCATCACCCTTGAAGTCTCCAGGCTGAGGGACTGACAACCTCAAATTCTATGACTTCAAGGGTGATGGACTGATTACATTGTCTTCACATCTCTACTGTTCCTGCCTTCTTTCTGTATTCGACTGAAGAAGCCTACTGTGTAGTCGAAACGTTTCGAAATAAAGTTGCCTAACTGTTGCATATATGTCTTACCTACCAACTTGTCGGTATTGTATACCATTTTGATGTTCATCTTCAATTTTAAAAAATTTTTTTTCCATCCTATTGTCTGTTCCATTTCTTGAGTGGTTAGTCGCACCCTGGTGGAAGAGGTACTAATTTTATGAAGAACAATAATCAGAGATGTTTATACCCATCACCATTCCTGCCAGACGTATGATCTCTATTCAGTTGCCTAATAAGGTTTTAGAGTGATGGTGAATAAAACAAAAAAGTATTATAGAGATATTTTATTTGTCATATTTTACAATAATGACAACAATATTTCTACAACGTTTTTTTTAATTCCTTTGCAAATCATGAATGATTTAAAGTATGCATGCCAATCACCTCCAGCTGAAGCCCATCCAATTCCTTCTGGAAACACAACTTTTTTCCCTTATAATCCCGTTGGGATCTGTTTTAAAAACCCCTTAAACAAGATCATTCATGCACTCTTTTTATATAATCTCCGCCTTTTTTTGTATCTAAATATTTGCATGTATTGTAGTAGGTCTTATCAACTTTACAGTTCATAAAATACTTATGTGGAGGTCCCATCACATACTGTGCGAACATATTGGCAATCATCGGTTATTTTTTCCATTATTTACAAATTTTATGCTCCCAAATTTATCACGAGTGCTTCACTAGCTAGATTTGCTTCATGACACCCAGGTGATCTAAATAAATATGGATTGCTAAGTGGTAAACCTGACTTAAAGCTCAGCAAGACCTCCCTTTTTCAATTTAACAGCACAACAATTTGCTTGTTGTACTAAGAGAATTTCATCACTGCCACTAAAATCTTTTGTAATATTACCTTTCATTAACAAAAGATATTTTTCCTCATCTTTTGTTGCTTCTTTACCTAAATTTTGATAAAATATAGTATTTTATCCCAAAATTAAGTTTGTTATCAACAAATGAAAAAAATATTTCTCATTAGAATTTCTAAAAATTACATTGTGGGTGAATTTACTCAATAATATCTCATTAAAAACTCACGTTCAAAATCTTCCATTGCTTAAAACCCTTTCTTTATCGGGAGATATTGTTCAGTTCACCTTCCTTCGTTTTGGAGGGTTGTGATTTAAGGTGAAGACCTTGATCACAACCCTCCAAAATGAAGGAAGGTGATGTGTAGACACTTGCTTCTGTAACAAATTTTTTTTCACATGTAACTTCCACTTCTTAATTGAACTTTTCCTCTTGTTAACTTAAACACAAGATGACTCTAACACAAATTTTTTTTAGACTATAACAAAAATCTCACTTGAATTTTTACAGTCCAGGGAACTTATGTAATCTGAAGTCTCCATCAAATACTCTTTAACTCAATACAGATGTGTCTTCTTATACTCTTTTCACCACAAGGGTTGTCGAGTTAGTAGTTTTTATAACTATATGTGTAGAGAAATTTGTTCCATGAAAACACTACGTGGCATCACCATGACGGTAGGTGAATGAACCACCACGAGTTTAGTGTCATACAGGATGGGGAGAGTTAAACATTTGTTGGATCTCTTTGATGAGGTGAAGAATCTTAAGTGGAATGAATATAAACCTTTAATATGTAAAGTATTATCCGGAGGAGGTGATCTTAGCAAGAAAAATTATGAAAAAGTTGTATCGTGGACGATAGATGAACAAACCCCCATAGGGGAACTTCACCAACTGTGTTGTTTCTAGCAAATGATTGGAATTGGTAATGCATTTGTTGGATCCCGTAGTGTAATCATAACTTACTTCAACGGTATTATAACTTGTTATTACTATACCGATGGTATGAGTCACATATCTGGAAATGCATGAAGACAATTAAAGGTAAGAAAAATATGTTGGAATTGACA
>NC_069403.1:28648897-28664469 GCF_026875155.1 Cherax quadricarinatus
TGGGGAAGAAGCTGATATCCTTGGGGTGAATGAAAATTTGACTCCAATTGACCATGTAAGAACCACATTGTAAATTTTTCAAAACAAGGCAGCCAGGAATCTTAACCAGCATTTCGCCGCATCTCGTTTCTGCTTGACAGTAGGGGTTGCAAGATTCTGGTACGTGGCACAAGTACGCTCACACTTTCTTGGTTTTCCTGCCCCCCCTCCCCTCTCATCTGCGACTTGCTTGACAGAGTAGAGACAGAGCAAGATGTTTATCTCTCGCCTGACCAGTCCTGGATAGATCTGTCATTTCAGCTGAGCCTTTATCACAGGGGGTTTTTGGGTGGCCTTATGTTATGTACAAGGCCTATATTGTCAATTACCACCACTGGGATCCACTTCGAGGACAGCGTTGAAGCAAAGCTTCTGTGCCACAAGACGGCAGAAAGCAGCAATTTGCACTCTGGCAGTCCCTTCTCCAGAACAATCACTTTTATTCTGAGATCATTTATCCCCAGGATGACTCGAGTATGGAACACATTTTCGTCAGCATTATGATTGTCAAACGAGATAAATGTCAGTTGATCAGATGAAAATGCTGCCATCGATGGCTCCAAATTTCATCTGTCCCTAATTGTATTGTCTCATAACAATAAAATGCTTTCAATGAGTGATGTAGGTAACAGCTCTTAGCTTGTCAATTAAAGTTAGGAATCCTTAACCTGTAAATAGCTTGTCAGAGAGAGAGAAGAGAGAGAGAGAGATGAGGAGTAGAGAGAGAGAAGATGAGAGAGAGGGAGTGAGACGAGAGGAGGGAGAGAGAGAGAGAGAGAGCTGAGAGAGAGAGAGAGAGAGGTGGGAGGAATAGAGCTGGGGGGGGGGGGATAGGACTCATGATGAGAGACGAGAGAGAGGAGTGAGATGAGAGGAGAGAGAGAGAGAAAAGAAAGAAAGAAAGAGGGGGGACAAAGAGACATATTGCAATTATTAAGAAATCCCAAATATTTTTTTTTTAAGGAAACATCCAGGAAAAAAACCTCCATTCCAGTATTGGGTACTTAAGAGCTGTAACATACATGATGATGATAAGAAATGAGTGAATTATTGAAGTCTCAAGACAACCTCTGCGTTCATTGATCCACTCATCAGTTACAGATCGAATAATCCAAAGAAAACGTTTTCATGAATGAGCTCAAAACACACTGGACAGTCCTCAATTCAGTGTGCCCTATTCCCTCTTGACTTTGAAAAGAAAGATGCCATTTCGACGGCATGCCAATACATTTCGCCTATAACCAGACTCATGAAGCTCCAAATTCATTAAAAATTACAAGAAATTTGCGCCTTGGGCCTTCAGTAATTAAATAGAAGAACCAGAACACTGTTGTCACCCCACAGTCCTTCGGAAACCTCCGATATAGCCCGATTTCACAATTAGCAGTAAAATAATTGCCAATAGAGGCATTAATGCTGACTTTACACATTATCAAAATCTATGAATCGGGTCCTTAGAAGAAGGATTGCGAGTCACACAGATCGAAATAGTTGCTACACCAGGGTGAAGTGTTTAGAGCTGGTCACTCCTGCTTTTCACAGTTGCTAGACCTTTATGATATAAGAACATAAGAACATAAGAACGAAGGAACACTGCAGAAGGCCCACTGGCCCATGCGAGGCAGGTCCAAGTCTCTACCGCTTAAGCCAATGCACCAAACCTAGTCAGTAGGTCACTCATTGACTTAAGGGAGGAACACGGCAACCGACAATGGTTGCACAAAGCTATCAGGTTTCCCAACTCACACAACCCACATCCAATAATGTATTATCCAACCTATTTTAAAAGCTACACAAACGTTCTGGCCTCTATAACTGTACTCGGGAGTTTGTTCAGCTCATCCACAACTCTATTACCCAAACAGTACTTTCCTAGATCCTTCCCTGAATCTGAATTTTTTTCCAACTTAAAAAACATTGCTGCGAGTCCTGTCTAGGATAGAATTTTTCAGCTCACTATTTACATCCCCTTATTTTTCCTGTCTTTCCATTTATACACCTCAATCTATCCTCCCTAATTCTACGTCTTTCTAGAGAGTGCAGATTCAGGGCCTTAGTCTATCCTCATAGGGAAGGTTTTTCTGATCCATGGGATTCAACTTTGTCATCCTCCTTTGTACATTTTTCATGAGAAGTTTATATCCATCCTGTAATTCGGGACCAAAACTGTGCAGCATAATCTAATGAGGCCTAACAGGTGTATCGAGTTGAGAACAACCTGGGACTCCTATTATTTATGCTTCTGATATGAAGCCAAGGATTCTATTAGCTTTATTGCGAACAATTATGCCACTGTTGTCTTGGTTTCAGAGTACTGTACCAGTACTCCTAAATCTTTTTCGCAATCCGTAATTATAAGATCTAACATATGTAGTTATATGTGGCATGGTTATTGTCCTGTCCAACATTTAGACTTTGATTTGTCTATATTAAAAACTGCATCTGCCACTTCTCCGACCACTGCATCGTCTTTCAAATCTTCCTGCGAGTGCTAGATATATGTCCTCGTCAGAATGGAATTTGACGGCCTATTTTGGTGTCATCGGCAAACTTGCCGTGTCGGCCTCTTTATGCCTCAATCATGTCGTTATGTAGATAGTGAAACAGCAGGGGCCCCAACACTTGACCCCTGTGAACCCGCTCGTAAACGCTTCCCCACTCTGATTTCTCCCCATTTATGCAAATCTCTCTGCTGCCTATCGTAATACCATGCTCTATCCAGGAATAAATTTTCCTACTATTCCAGGATGCTATAATTTTCCTCAATAGTCTCTATGTGGGACCTGTCAAAAGCCTTACAATATCATATTCATTACCATGATCTACCTCCTCAAATACCTTAGTGAAAAAAGTTAATAATATGGTCTTGGAAGCACTGGAAGAATAGCTAAACGTGATGATGTGTACATTAAATTTGCATAAGACTTCAAGTTATACCAACAGTGTAATAACAACAGAATGAAAGAAAAAAGGTACAATTGGTAAGCGGAAAAAATGAATATTTAAGTCTTAAGAACAGTAGTCAGAAGAACCAGTGATAAAAAGAGTGAGGACAGAGGCTGCTTCAGGGGAAAGTGAAATAGTGAATCTTCAATGGCGATATATGTTAAACAGCCTTTCGGTAGGCATCAGGCAACAATATGATGCTATAAATGATGCTATAGATGATTGAATGAAATAAAAAAACTGCAACGGAAATTATGCACAATACTTAAATCATTCATTGAGCAAGGTTTCCTGTGCGAGACTTAGGGGTAAAAAAAATTATTTCTGAAGATTCCACATTAAGGATCAAAAACATTGTTTGTTCTGTTACCTGAAAGCTGGTATTATTGTTGTTTACCAACAAGATCCACGCATGGTGGTGAGGACTGCGGAGTTACAAAACGTACAAAGAAAGTTAGCCGCAAATTCTACGTAAAACGGAAGCGCCTTGAATTTCCTTCTAAGGATTCTTGGGAATGCAGTCGAGAGGGTTACATCATAATTTACAACGTGAAAAATTCTGAATGGACAGGTCACTAACCTACATACCGCTATTACTCCATGTGGAAGCATGAGACTCGGCAGAATGTGCGAAGTACTTACAATAAAAATTAATGAAGGGTCCGACTAGTACACTACCAAGCAACTCGTTGACTGTTTGAGGGGATGCGCTACCAATTTGGTCCTTTAATTTTTGGTGTACGTTAAAAAGTGTTCACTCTCCTTAATATTTGTAAATGTCAATAAGACAGCAAAAAAAAAAAATGAAAAAAAATATTTACTGAAAATGACATTTGGCAAGAAGCCTAATGGCACTACGATAGGTGGTTGTGGTATTTCCTGCTCATAAAACAATGCTAATGCGATATTTCCTCAATTGGCATTACCATGCATATATTCTTATTTTTATTCTAACAAAAAAATAAAGTTGCTAAGTTTTTGACATGTTGCAAAATATCTTGCCTTTATTTCCACAAGATCGAAAATATCTGGATATTTCCATGTTGCAATTGACAAGGTTGTTAAGAACAATCATTGTTTAGCTGCCCTCCGGATCGGGAAAAGGATAATTTGAGGAAAATTCCCCTCTTTTCATTTTTTATTTTAATGAAATTAGCATATCAGCTGCAGTTAGCCTTAAAAACATTCCGTTTTTCTTTATTCCACGACCTCAGAGGGCAAAAAAGAGAAGAAATGAATACAAAAAATGGGCACAAGATCGTGACTGGAACGATACACAAATAACCCGACTTTCCTCTTTTCCTTTTTCTCCTCTGGGTTGTCTTTCTTCTGCTTGTGTTTGTGTATCCATCATCTATTTTTTTATTATTTCCACCCCTCTGTGTTCTTGTTCTTTACTCTGTGGGCACCTAGCTTCCTTGGCAGTGTCCTCTGTCTTCGTATCTGGATGCTCCTCCTCATCTTATTTCCTCATCTACGTCCTTCCTCCTCACTACTACAGCTCCATACCACTTCCTGCCTATATTTACCCTTCCTGCTCTACTTTCATTAGTGTGACTTTGTAATTGGTCCAAGTTGGACCGAAACGTCGTCGTAAAGCTCTCTCTTCTATGTGCAGGTTATTTGTGTTAGGGAAGGAAATGGTCTTTTCAGGATACAGCTCGGTAATTTTTTTTGGTTTCTGGTTATGACGCCAAAATACAGGTATGCGTGCTTCCCGTATGGGAGGTTCCCTGACGCTGGTGAGGGGCTCTTGGTCTAGGCTTTGAATCTGTGCTCCAGATTCCCTAAATTATTGCATGAAATATTTGCTGCCTGGACCACGGTAGAAATAGAATTGTGTTGTGCTCTGCACCCCTTGCTGTTTTCAGGTGAGATAACTTGTATACAACATGGCGCTGAGTGAGAAGGAGGCGCGTAAATACCATCGGTTTTGAGCTGCTTCGTGGGGCAATGTCACCATCTTCTGCACTGGTGTTACTCTGGCCAATCATTAGGGAGACCTATGGTTTCCAGGATGTTTGAGGTGTTCTTTGGTGTTGCCTGAATGGGGCATACAGAATCTTCGTCCAAACTGAGTTCACGTCGTGACGAGTCTTTGGTGACGAGATTCCAAGACGTGAGTCTTGGACGCTACTCCAGCCGTGATGGTTGCGTTTGAGGGACGTACTCGCCACTTTTACGTGGGTTAATATCGTAATGTCCCATTTGAGGCAGATGGGCTACATCAGGAGCGTTTCGCCAGGCATTAGGACCTGTCATCTGGCACAATAGGGCAAGGTGGACGGCTGATGCTTACGATGGGGCCGTCTGGAGGGAACCTTTTTTCCCTGAAGAGACTTGAGACATCCCATCATACTGTCTTACGTCATGTTTTATCTGCGGAGTGTATCTGGAGAGAGTTCCGGGGGTCAATCGACCCGCGGCCCGGTTGAGACCAGCCTCCTTAGGTAGTGTCCCAGGATCGCGGACCCACACCGTCGACTAACACCCAGGTTTCATTTTACTGATGGCGGAACATAGACAACAGGTGGGAAAGTAAACACGTCCAATGTTTCTATATGGCTGGGAATCGAAACCTGGCCCTGTCGTGTGAAGCGAGAGTGTTAACCACCCAGGCCCCAGAGCCCTTGGAGGACTTCAGGACGCAAGTTATGGATATCGTATGCCGGACAGAGACGTACGTGCAGGTTATGTGGGGCGTTACGACCATATGGCGGCAGCGTGTGTGAAGTTTGGAGGGCACTGCACAAACTGGTTTGATTGAAGCCACCAGATACAGCGTGGTAGTGTTGCTGAGAGGCCCCACGTGAAGCAAGGGCTCGGGCGCCTTGTGGAGGTGAGAGTGTATAGAGGTCCATAGAGGCGACTGGCGTGTGTGAGGCAAGCTGTTGACATAACAGGATCTGTTACTAGGCAGGGGGAAAAGTGCAGGAAGTGCAAGTGCAGGGGAGGTACAGGCTCTCGAGGAAGAGCTCAGGAAGTGTGGAGGCATTGATGCCGCCTGAGAGGATGTTGTTCCTGAGCTGGTGCGACGGCACGGCAGTGTGTGGAGGAATGTGATGATAAAAACATAGCAGGGTGACGGGCAAGTAGTAAGCGTGAGAGGTCGCCTGTGTGCCGTGGAACGAGGCGTGTTGGATGTTGAGGTTCCATCGTGAGGGAACCTCAGAAGCAACGTGGAAGTGGAGGGCATCACGAGGGAGAGAGCTGCTGGTTGTCAGATCAGATGTGTCCTGACGCGGCGCATAGGCTGGGAGGAAGGAAAGAGTACTGTCGATGTAGTCAGGATAAGTGGAATCGCAAGAAAGGAGGGGGGTTGATGGTGTGAAGCCCTGTGCTGGCTCTGGGCGCAGGAGGTCTGGATGAATGAAGAGAGGAGGAAGGTGTTGGAAACTATAATGAGGCCTTAGGAGTATGACTGTTAACGTAAATGGGACTGTGTAATAGTGTGAAGAGGAATGGTTTCGAATGCTTTCTGTGTAAATGTAGGGTGGAGTAGTTACCTGCAAGAACACAATTTCAAGGAGGGAAGAAGGCTGGAGTGGCGGGGTTTCAGGTCATGGACTTGCATCTGCACATCTGGAAGGTGGTGGTGGTACATTGATCAGCGGGAAGGCGGAGCCCGTTTGTGTTGATAAGAAGTGAGGGGGGGGGGTGGGCTGTGGATGGGTGGTGGATGGGGCAGAGGGTAACTTTTGTAAGTGTGTATGCACCAGCTGAGAACGAAGTGAAAGTAAAGCAGAAATTTGTTTGTGATGATCTAGTTTTCTTCTTACGTGGTTTACTACGGCGACATCGTTGGTGGGGACTGGAACTGTGTTATCAGGCGGGGCTGATGTGGAACCAAAAGGGGCGGGGCAATGTTGGCGGCTACGGAGGACCTATAGGATAATATTCAGGTGAGGGATGCGTTGGTTGGGCGAGTTGTGGGGAAGTTGAGCACACTTTCGTGAGGAGGGGGTTTATGCGGTAGGTTTTAGATAGGTTGTACATTTCTCAAGGGTCTTGGTTAAAGTTTTTTCGTCACAATAGAGGTAGTATTCGGATCATAGGGCGCTCGTCGGCAGAGGTGGGATGGGAGTCACTGGCAGGTATCTCTAGGGTTATTGGAAGTTAAATACGAGTGTGTTAGGAGATGAGGAGGGGTTGTGAGGGATTATACAACACTGTGGGAGGGGCTTAAGTTGCTGAGGTACATGGGGTGGAGGATGTTGTAACATGTGTGGGAATGTAGTGTGGCTAAAGAACGATTAGGCAATATTACGTGAGAGTAAGAAAACGAATTAATTCTTCAAAATATGGAGTGGCCAATATTTGGAGGACCAGGTTAAGGGGGTTGCTATGAGAGGGCGGGGCGGTGGGGGTATTTATCCTATGGTTGACATGCTGGCTCTTAAGTGGATGCTGCCGAGCTCCAAGATGAGAGGTTCCCAAGCGGTGAGGGTAATGGCAGGTGTGGAAGAGGTGTTAGATGGGGCGATAGCTTCTTCGTTGTATTGTGTAGCAAAAAGTCAACGACAGCAGGCAACAGCTATTCCATGGTTGGAGGTTCATGAGTCGGTAGCGTGGGGGTATAAGGTGGGTCAGGTTATACCACCTACAGATGGTGGTATGGGAAGTTGTTTTGCGACGAGTGGTAAGAAAGTATTTGGCAAAGGGATGGGGTAGGAGCTGGGGTTTTAAAACAGGTGTGTGTGAATGTGATTTGTCTGTTGGGAAACAGTGTGGGAAGCGTTGGGACGGGGGAAATAAATGAGGGGAAACGTGGAATGCATAAGGGTTAAAGCCCGGGAATCGATGGACTCTGGGCAGAGTTTTTATCTTCAGCATTGGGGAGCTAATAAGGGGTTTTTGGTTTGGGTTTTTTAAATTTACTGAGAGAGGGGAGAGTGGGGAGAAGCGGCAACAGCTGTCGTAGCTTGTTCCGAAGTGGTAGTAGGGCAACATACACTTAGGAATACGGGCAATATCGTTTGTTCTCACAGATTAATAAGCTGCTGCAAATTTTGGGGGGGTTGGTTCTAAATGCGTAGCTGGAGAGAGTAGAGTGTATCGAGAACTCAGTTTGGGTTGCCAGGGAGGGTCTATTGGTGGAGGGACATGGGTTCTTAAGGGATTTCGTGGAAGCAAAATGAGGGAGGGGGGGTTTGGTGGCTTTAGACTGGCTGGGTGCATATGACAGAGTGGATACGAGAGGCATTGACGAAACCATCCTCAGGGGACAGGGGTTGGAGAAGAAAATAGTGGGATGGGTGATGCTTTGTATCGCGGGCAATGGCGAGGGTAAGTTTAATGGGAGAGTGGGTGGGATAGATTGTAATGGAAAGGGGACTTCGACAGGGATGCCCTATGTTCACAACTTTTTTGCTTGGCATACCGGACCCCTTTTATATGTGATGGCAGACGCGTATGTTGCAATAGGCGGGGTTGTGGGAGAGTAGACTTGGGAGGGTTTGGCCAGTCATTAATAGGAGTGATGTTGATGACATACTGTTCTGGTTAGGGAGGGGATGTCAATGGGATACCTTGGAGGGTGTATTGCTAGTACCACTTGTTCTCGGAATTGCAACTGGTTTGAGAGTGGAAATTCAGAAATGTCCCATGGGCATGGGGCTAGGAGCTTGGGCTGGGAGGTTTGAGTGGGGTAGTTCAGTGGTGGGGATGGCAGGAGAATTTGCTAAAAATTTGTGGTCTTATCTAAGCAGACGACTGGATGTAGCACGCATGGAAAACTATATTAGGTTGGTGGAATAGGGGGATTCAGGGGCGATTGGGTGTATTGAGCCTGATCATTTGACCTAGTAAATGGGGCCCTTGTCACTAATGGTCTTATTGCATAGTAAGGTATGCACGTGGCGGCCGTGTTCATTTAATGCTGACGGCGATAGCAGACATTACTTACCTGAGTTTACTGGATGAGAGGTTTCACGGGGGGTCAACGCCCCGCGGCACGGTCTGTGGCAGGCCTCCTGGTGGATCAGAGCCTGATCAAACAGGCTTGTTGCTGCTGGCTGCACGCAAACCAACGTACGAGCCACTGCCCGCTGATCCGGAACTGACTTTAGGTGTTGCCCAGTGCAAGCTTTGAAGACTGCCAGGGGTTGTTGGTAATCCCCCTTATGTGTGCTGGGATGGCAGTTGAACAGTCTTGGGCCCTGAACTTATTTGTATGTCCTCTTAACGGCTAGTGACACCCCTTGCTTTTCCATTGGGGGGGATGGTGATCGTCTGTCCATGTCTTTTGCGTTCGTAGTGAGTGATTTTCGTGTGCAAGTCGGTACTAGTCCCTCTAGGATTTCCAGGTGTATATAATATGTATTCTCTCCTCCTGCGTTCAGGGAATACAGGTTTAGGACCTCAAGCGCTCCAATAATTGAGGTGTTTTATCTCCGTATGCTCGCGCCGTGAAAGTTCGCTGTACATTTTCAGGTCCGGCAATTTCACCTGCCTTGAAAAGGTGTGTTAGTGTTTGTGCGCAATATGCTGCCTAGATAGAAAACAAGTGGACCTGAAGAGTGTCATATGGGCTTGGCCTCCCTAGGTTTTGAAGGTTCTCATTATCCATTCCTGTAATTTTCTAGCAGATTGCATTGATACAATGTTATGTCCTTGAAGGTGAGATCTCAGACATGATCACTCCCAGGTCTTGGACGTTGGTGTTTTCGCTCATATTTTGTGGCCAGAATTTGTTTTGTACTCTAATGAGATTTAATTTCCTCATGTTTACCTATTGAGTAATTGATAATTTTCATCGTGGAAACTTTCATATTATTTTCTTGCAGCCACTGAAAGATTTGGTTGGATGTCGCTGGAGCTTTGCGGGTCACAAATGGAAGGACCACTGTCATGCAGATTCGTGGTGTATCTGCAAAGGAAGACACCGGTGCTGTGGCTGGACATCCTGTCTTATGTCGCGCGATATGAGGGATGAGGAACAAACATGGGAGCGAGTACTGTTTGCCTTGTGGAAACAGAGCTTTTTCTCGTAGCTGCCTCGGACCTTTACTCTGTCTGACGATACTCTCTGTGTTCTGTTGTGAGGAAATTATAGTTCATCGACCGGGGGGGGACTTTTCCTGTTATTCCGTTAGCACGCATTTTGTGCGCTATTACGCCATGGTCAACTTGTTCGAAGGCTTTTGCAAAGTCCTGATATATATACATGCTGCATTCTTTTTGTCTTCTAGTGCATTTTAGGACCTTGGTCGTGTGATCCAATAGTTGAGACACAGACAGGGAGCGACCTGTCTAAACCATGGTTGCCCTGGGTTGTGTAACTGATGGGGTTTCTAGATGGGTGGTGATCTTGCTTCTTAGGACCCTTTCAAAGATTTTTATTGATATGGGTTGTTGTGCTATTGGTCTGTATTTCTTTGATGTTTGTTTACTGCCCCCTTTGTGGAGTGGGGCTATTTCGTTGTTTTTAGTAACTGTGGGACGCCCCCGTGTCCATGCTCCCTCTCCATTGAATGAAAAAGGCCTCTGTTAGAGGGCTTCTTGCAGTTTTTGATGAACACAGTGTTCATGAGTCTGGCCCTGGTGGAGAGTGCATGGGCATGTCATTTATCGCCTGTTCGAAGTCATTGGGGACGTCTGGATAACATCGGATAGGCTTGTGTTAATTCAAATTTTGTGGCTCTCTCATAAAAATGATTTGATCTTCGACTCTCACAGTCTGGTTAGCGGCTTGATAAAAACTGAGTCATACTGGGACTTGAGTAGTCACTCATTTCCTTGCTGTCATCTGTGTAGGACCCATCTTGTTTAAGTAGGGGCCCTATACTGGACGTTGTCTCGGATTTTTATTAGGCAGAGGAGAAGAAATCTTTGGGTTTCTTTCGATTTCATTTATGGCTTTTAGTTACCTTCCCGCGATTCCTGACTCCTAAAGGATTCTTTTAGCATAAGTTCGATGCTTGCTATTTCTCTGACAGTGTCTCCCTACGCATTTCAGATTATATTGACCTCTTTTAGCGCCTCTGTTATTCTTTTTCCGTCGCCTGTAAAGAGAGCGCTGTCTCTTTCTGTTTTTACATATACTCCTCCTTTTTCTAGAGGAATAAGCTTGTGCATACATCGAGTGCCACCGAGTTAATCTGTTCTAGGCATAAGTTGGGTTTGTGTTGCTTAGTTTATCTTCCCAGCTATATCGGTTAGGACTTGGTTATTGGTCCCACTTTATGTTTTTGTTATTGAAGTTGAATTTGGTGAATGCTCCCTCTGCTAATCTCATTATGTCGGTCTGGGGCTCCGGCATACATCGACGAACCTCAATTATGTTGTGATTGAGTATATTGGTTTGTGATATGGTGACATTTCTTCTGCGATCTATCATTGTTAGTGAGGATGAGCTCTAGTGTATTCTCCAAGTCTAGAAGGCTCTATTATTTGCTGGTTTAAATTGAATTTGTGCAGAGATTTACAAGTCGCCTGAGTGTGAGTTTTCATCAGAAGCTGCCTACGGGTGTTATTATGCAACAATATTGTTGCTATATTCCTCCAATTTAGGTTGCCTTATAGTTGAAATCCCCCAGGAGCAAGATGGTTGGGTGCAGGAGCTGGAAAAGATTCTCCAGACAGTGGTCAATATTAACCAGCTGTTCCTGGAATTGCTGGGGTGTTGCATCCGGAGGGCTTGAGACTACCACAATGACTAGGTTTTTGGTCTCGACCTTTACTGCTAAAAATTCATACATCATTTGAGGCATTTTAGCAGTTCTGTGCAAACAAGTGACTCTGCAATGTACAGGCCAACCCCCCCCCCCTTTTGCTGTTCACTCTGTCAATCTGTATAGGTTGTAACCTGGTCCATATTCGTTGTCCAAGGGATCCTTTATTGTGGTCTCAGTGAAAGCCGCGAACATGCCTTTGCCTCTGCAAGCAGTCCACGGATGAAAGGGTATTTGTTGTTTATTGCTGGCTTTAGGACCCTGTATATTTGCAAAGAAGAATGTTATCGGACTGGTGGATTGTTGGTACTGGGGGGGGGGGGATTTTTTTTCCGGCATTAGTATCTGTATCTGTTGGTTTGGAGTGGGAGGCCATCGACTGTGGTTCAACTCAGGATATGACTGGATTTGGTTGTACGATTTCTGCCATTTCCTGCCAGTTTTTTTTTCTTCCTTGCACTAAAAAAACCTCTCCTCTTGAGTGGCTGTGGCTACCCAGGTATTCCCATGGCCTGGATGTTTTGTATCTTTTTGTCCCCTTTAGATGGTATATGCCTGGCAATTTAAGATATAGCAACAGGTCTTTCCTGTATACTGAAGAGGTTACACAGACAGGAGTTGAAAGGCTTTACAGGAAGGGAGTTTGCTTTTTCCTGTTGTCATATGGCATGGCATTTTCTAGGTTGGTCATAGTTGTACGTCACAATTGTTTTCCAGGTGGAGCTCGGGGGATGTGACTGGATAAAAGGGACGTGGTAATGTTCCTGTGTGGCCAGGGGGGGTTGGGTTTTGCTGGAATTAAAGCGGAGGTTTCAAATTTTGTCTTTTATTAAAAGGGAGGTGGTGAGGGATGGTGTGGTGTGAGGTGGGGGTTAATGTCAGGATCCATGAAAGACTGAAACGAATGTATTCAGGAGTGGAGTTTGCGGGTAGTGTGAAACTGTTTTTTGGGGGCTATGGCGTGGGCTCGAGATCCGGGGAAGGTCAAAATAGGTGCGATGTTGTCGATTTTTGGTGGGGAGGGTTGTGGCACTTAGAGGGAATTTTCCCCATGTATACATGGGGAAGGACTATATGGAATAGGTTAAGTCGGATGCAGGTTACAACACGAGCACGTGACGTAAATGTATCGTTTTCTGCACGGGATTTTGCGTCAAATATGGTTCTGAGGAGAGACGTGTGGTTGAGGGGGGTGTGTGTGGAATATGAGAAGGTGGTGTGGAGCCGGCGTCGTTCGTTTCATGTTTGCATATTTTTGTGAGGGGATGGATGGTAGGCGTCACCGGTGGTTGGTTGAGTAGAGTACTCCCATAAGTTTGGGGTTAATAGGATTTATGTTCTGAGCTTTAAGTCTTGGACGTGGGGGGATTGGATGAGTGTATATTATGATCTGTGGGGTTACATTATGGTAGATTATATATACATAGTCGTGGGAATAAGGGGGAAAGGGGTTAGTGAGGTGAAGAGGCGGGTTTTAGCGGCGTTACGTTTTATAAAAAATCGTTGTGCCGTAACAGGGAAATTTATGGAGGAGGTGAGAGCTGGTTTACAGAGGGATATAGAGAACTTACGTTAGAGATTTTTATTAGATTTGTAAACTGGTGGGAGGGGCAGGGTAGGGATGGTAAAATACTATGTAGGAGTTATGTCAGGGACGAAACGGGGTAGCTCCTGGGGTGACAGTTGCAAAGAATGTGCGCGACTTTAGAGTGCGAGAGAGTAGGATATGTACGTGCGGGGAATGTGTATGAACCTGTGCATATGGGGATGTGTAACGGCACATACACAGTTGTGGGCTGTCGGTGCCTGCGCGTGCCTTAGATACGCTGTTGTGGAGTTAAAGGAGTGGTTGAACTTCATTGTGGCAATGTTCCTGGATTTGTTATAGCTCTAGAAGGTATCTGAACATGGTTTAAGTGTCAATGTGTATGACTTGGTCATGTTTCCCTTATGTTAATATTTGTTATTAAATTTTTAATGATGTCTTTGTGTTACTGTTTCACCAATACTTATTAATACCACTTAGGTTTATTCATATATGCCTAACATCCGTTGGATGTAAGTCAACATGTTTTAATTTTTATTTTATTTAAACAATACAATTCAAGTGGAAAATTTATTAAAAGGTACACAAATGAGTTAATCACAAATCCATATACCTTACAAAAATTGACTCTACACCAGACAAAAAGGGTTCTGACACCCTATCACACACACCTTTACACCCAGTTATACCAGAATTATATACCTGTGAAGCTTAAAACTTTTGTCACAAGTTCACCCCCCCCACCGCAAATATAATCATCACCAACCTGATTGCATCTTAACTTGCCTTTAAAGGCTACATAGTATTATACTATCATGAGTGATCAGTAACACCATTAACACAAAAATATTAATAACAATATTAAACAATGGGATACATGCTTTATTAAAACACATGACACCTCAACCTGGTGAAAGAAAATTACACTTTAATAAGATTAATATTCTATGAAGGTTGCATTAATGAATGTTCAACAACTCCGAGGCACCATTGTGCAATTTTCTTAGTGCATGTAAACCCTATTCATTCATCATAGTATATAAATAAAAACTTTATATTATGAAAAACATCACAGAATACAAAGGTATAAAGTATATAACCCTAGCCATGCAGCGGCTGCAGGCAAAAAATTCCACATACTTCCCTAACACAGATAAAACAAAACAATTTTTTGTGACAACTGCACCTAAACACAACTCACATCATATGACTTAAGACTGCTATGTACATAGATAAGAACATAATAATAAATCTAATTTGAATGAATGAGAGTTGATAAATCCGCCTTAACATATCAGGCATAAGAGAGTAATTCTCATTGTACAAGTCAGAGTCCAACTTGTATGTAGTCTTATGTTTGTATATACAATAATATGCTTATTTTCTACACATTAAGCAGTCTCGAGAATGACAATCCCGCTGATGACGGTGCTTCACATATCTCTGACGTAGATGATTTTGAGGATGAAGTGGAACAAACCTTTTCTGAAGACAACCCTCCTTTTTGTTTGCATACAACTTCCAATGCAACTATAGGTCCCATAGTACAAGCATTTATTCATAGTGCGCCCGTTCATGTGTTCATGGACTCTGGTGTGCAAGTCAATATTATCAGGTCTAGTTTGTTTTAAGGATAAGCAGTTACGACATGTCCTTCTCGTAGAACCGATTCATGTGTCCTCCCTTAGTGGAGTAGCTGGTTCTCACCTGCGTGTCCGAGGTCGGACTTCCCTCACCTTTTCTATCCAAGGTAGAGACTTTACTGCTTCCTTCCTTGTTGTCGACCAGATTACTTTCTATGGTGATCTTCTGCTGGGATTTGCTTCCATGCAAGACTTGCGTATTGTGCTCGACCCTTACCGATGACTTGATCTTACCATTTTGGGGTTACCAGCTTGGATCCGAGATCTGCCATACTGCCGCAGAGTACGATGTTCGGATTAAGTCCTTACAGGCCAGTGCATTTTCCAATAGCGTACCCAAGCGGTCAGGCACTGGTGATCATGTCACTCCTGTCTGTGTTCCATCTACATCTTCAGGCTTGCAAGATAGTGTCCAGTTACCTCAAGTGTCCGAGGACGCCCTGACTACCTTGAGTGCTGAGCCTATCCCTGCAATGTCTGCTAGTTCAAATAGTAGTTTCTCCACAGGGGATGCCTAGCAGCCAAGTTGGGTACTCCTAGCAGACCAGTATACCAGTTAGTAATTCCACAGTCACTAGTGAATGTAGCCTTACAGCTAGTTCACGATGTACCAGGTGTTATGCACCCTGGTATGGATCATTCAGTAAAGCAAGCCAGATTGAAATACTTTTGGCCTCGTATGGCAACTGATATTTCTGAGTATGTTAAGAAATGTAGTGTCCTGCA
>NC_069403.1:28664969-28704969 GCF_026875155.1 Cherax quadricarinatus
GTTGTGTACAGCAATATTCCATTACGGGCAAAACGATTTGAAGAGAATAGCATCCCTGGTTTTGAAGTTTCTCATTATCCATCCTATCATTTTCCTAGCGGATGAGGTAGATACATTGTTGTGGTCTTTAAAAGCGAGATCCTCTGACACTATCACTCCCAGGTCCTTCACATTACTTTTCCGCTCTATTGTTTGGTTAGAATTTGTGGTATACCCTGATACATTTTTAATTTCTTCAAGTTTTCCATATCTGAGTAGTTGAAATTTCTCCTCATTGAACTTCATATTGTTTTGAGTGGCCCATTCGAAGATTTGGTTGATGTCCGCTTGGAGTCTCGCAGTGTCTTCGATGGAGGTCACTGCCACGGTGATCCGTGTGTCATCCACAAAGGAAGACACGGAGCTGTGGCTTACATCTCTGTCTATGTCAGAAACGAGGATGAGGAATAGAATGGGAGCAAGTACTGTGCCTTGTGGAGCAGAGCTTTTTACCATGGCTGCCTGGGACTTTGTTTACTATTACTCTTTGTGTTCTGTTTGACAGGAAGTTGTAGATCCATCTACCAACTTTTCCCGTTATTCCTTTATCCCGCATTTTGTGTGCTATTACACCATGGTCACACTTGTATAAAGCTTTTGCAAAGTCTGTGTACACTACATCTGTATTTTGTTCATCCTATACAGCATCCAGGACCTTGTCATACTGGTCCAGTAGCTTACTCCCATATCTCCATTAAGTACCCACACGACACCTTGATCTTCATAACTTTGCACTTGGTGGGGTTAAACTCTAGAGTCACTTGCTGGACCAGGCTTGCAGCTTGTCCAGATCCCTTTGTAGTCCTGCCTGATCCTCGTCCGATTGAATTCTCATTAGCTTCATTTTGTCTGCAAACAGGGACACTACTGATTCTATCCTTTCCCAGAAACATCACCAGTCCTAGGACTGGTGATATTTCTAGGTGCTCAGTCTGGCAAGTTGTCATGTACCATGACTCACTGTTGCCTTTCTGATCCATTGCAGTGCCTTCTCTGTTATACCTGCTGGGCCTCCAACTTTTGCACTAATCTTTTGTTTGGAACTATGTCAAATGACTTCCTACAAAGAAAATGCAATCTACCCACCTGTCTCCCCTCTCTCTCCTCTCATCTCTCTCTCTCCCTCTCTCTCTCTCTCTCTCTCTCTCTCTCTCTCTCCTTCTCTCTCATTCTTCTCTCTCTCTCTCTCTCTCTCTCTCTTGCCTTACTGCCATCACTTTGTCAAAGAACTCCAGTAGGATTGTGACACAAGATATCCCGTTCCTGAAACCGTGATAGTTGTCGTGAATAAGCTCATTCCTTTCTAGGTGCTCCACACTCTTCTCCTGATAATATTCTCATGAATTTGCATACTATACATGTCACTGACATGTATAGTATGCTGGGACTACATTTGCCTTGTTTCGATTGATGTGTTGAAGATTGTTGTTAGTGGCACACACAGTGCCTCCCACTCTTCTCTCTGACCCACGGAGATGTTGTCCAGGCACATTGCCTTTGAGGTATCTAGGTCACTTGAGAGCCTCTTCATCTTCACGGTTGTATTTATTGTGTCCAGCACTTGAAGGTGTACCCACACCACTCCAATTTTCTGGAATCCTATCTGTCTCCACTGTTACTAAGTACTTCTTTAAATATCTTGTTTAGCTCTTCACATACTTCTCTGCCATTTCTTGTGATCCCCCCTCCTTTGACTTTTTTTGTTCTCCTGATGTGATCATAAAACAACATCAGGTTAGACTTGGCTTCCCCACAATGTTATTTTCATACTGTCGCTGGGCCTCCCTCCTTTTCTGTACATTTTCATTTTTTTTCTTTTCAACTAATCTTTTTATTTTCCTGGATCCTTTGCTTTCTATACTTCTTCCATTCCCTAACACACTTAGCTTTGACCTCTCTACACCTTTGGGTGAACCAAGGCTCGTCATGGCCTTCTCATTATTTCTCTTGCCTTGGCACAAACCTTTCCTGTGCTTTCTTACATATTGTTGTCATATATTCCATCATATCATTTATTGATTTCCCTGCCAATTCTCTTTCTCATTGAACCCTGTGTAGGAAATTCCTCATGCCTGTGTAGTCACCTGTTTTGGTAATTTGGCTTCATTCGTCCTGCTTCCTCTCCAGTTGTAACTCTACTGTGTATTTGAAGTTCTGGACCACATGATCACTAGCTCTGAGGGGCCTTTAATGTGTAATGTCCTCAATATCTGAACAATTCAAGGTGAATACCAGGTCTAGTCTTGCTGGATCTCCTCTCCTCTCTCTCATCTCTCGCAATGTGCCTAACATGTTGATGCTTGAGGTTTTCCAGTACCACCTCCATCATCTTAGCCCTCCACGCTCTGGGCCCCCGTGTGGCTCCAGGTTTTCCAAGCCAGTTTTCTTGTGATTGAAGCCACCCACAACTAGTAGCTTTGCCCTGCTCACATGGGCCATTTTGCCACTTCAGCGAGTATATCGACCATGTCTCTGTTACTCTCATCATATTCTTGTCTTGGTCGCCTGCTATTCTGTGGTGGGTTATACATCACTGCAATCACCACCCATGGACCTCCAGTCTGAAATGTTGCTTATTATGTAGGCCCTTGCTTCCCCTATGTCTTTACTTGCCATTTCTTCAAAATTCCATTGGTCATTAAACACGCATAAGATCATGAAGTGAAATATGAAAACAGTACATCAAATACTTTTCTTGTTCCATATATATAAAAGTCAAGCACATAAAACTGTAAGTGTATCAATACATCTTCATGCATCTGAAGAAATAAAAGGGAAACAGCAGCTCTGGACATGTCTACCAGCCAACACATGGGCCTTTTTTGTGATCCCCTTTGATTTTTTGGGTTTTGATTTAAAATTAAAACAAATAAGGTTAATTGGAAATTTTTTTTCAATTTTGTGGCTGGGCCCCCCCCTTCCTTTCCTTTTTGAAAAATTTTTAAAAAATTTTTTTTCTTTTAAAATAATTTTTTTTTTTCCAAAAAACCTTTTGTTTTTTTTTATTTTAAAATTGGGGGTTTGCCCTTCCTAAACGGGGGTGAAAAAAGGGGTTCGGGTAAGGCCCAAATATTCTTTTCCGGCACAAAACCCCTTTCCGGGGGGGTGTTTCCCAAATTTTTGGTTTTCAATTATTTAAATATTTTTGGGTTTTGAAATTCCTTTTAAAAAACCGGTAAAATTTTGTGGGTCCCTTTTTGGTAATTTTGGGGGGGCTTAAATTCCCCTTTTTAGGTAAAGGGGGGAATTTGAAATTAAAAACCCCCGGAAAAGGGCCGAGGGGTTTTATTTAATTTTCCCTTTTTGGGAACAAATTCAAAGGGTGAAATCCCAAGGGTTTTTGGGGAAAACCCTCATCTTTTTTGGGGGGAAAGTTGACAAGGTTTTCCCATGTAAATTTTTGTTCTGTTTTGGGGGGTTTGTTGGTTGGGTTTGAAGGGGTTTCTTTTTTTTGGGGGGGCCCCCCAAAACCCCCTAGGGTTTTAATGTTAAATGGGAGGGTTCCAAAAGGGGGGGGGTATCTCGAATTTCTTTGTTATTTTCCATATTTTTTGGGTTTGGGGTGGG
This sequence comes from Cherax quadricarinatus, assembly GCF_026875155.1. NCBI lineage: Eukaryota > Metazoa > Arthropoda > Malacostraca > Decapoda > Parastacidae > Cherax > Cherax quadricarinatus. Next base: position 28,668,576 of record NC_069403.1, read on the forward strand.
GCTTAATTCTTGGGGGTTTTTTATAACACTGAAAAAAACCAAAAGGGGGAATTTTGGGAAATTTTTTTTCCTATTTTTGTGGGCCCTTGACCCCTATGTTTTACGGGGGGGAAAAATTTTTTCTTCCCATTGGTCTTAAAAAACCTGATAGAAGGGGGGTTTTTGGGGAAAAGGTAATTTAAATTTTTTTTTGGGGGTTCCATTTTATAAAAAATCACAATAAAATGAAAGGTTTTTTTTTTTTTCTCTTAATTAAAAAATTTTAAAAAGGGGTTTAAAATTTTTTTTGGAATTTTTTTAACCAATCAAAGAAAAACCTTGCTATTTTTTTATGTTTGGGGGGGGGGGGGGGGGGGGGGGGGGGGGGGGGGGGGGTTAAATTTTTTGGGCCCCCCCTTTCCCTTGTCCAAAATTAAAAGGGGATTATGTTGGGGTTTTTATCCCTCAAATTTGTTGGGAAGGTTATTATTATTGATTTTTTGGTTTCCCATTTTTTAGTGTGGTGTGTAAGGTGTTTTTTAAATTTTTGGAAAACCAAATGTTTGGGGGTAAAAAAAGGGTTTAAAATCAGGAAAATGTTTTTTTTTAGTTTTTTGGTAAAAGTAAGTGAAAAACCTAGGGGTTTCCCATTTTTTTGTTGAAACTTTTACACTTGTGTGTAAAAAGGGGATGTTAAAAAGAAAATAAAATGTTATTGTTTTAATATATTAAAAAATTTTTTTATAATTAAAAATAGTTTTTGGGTTGTAGGACCCCAATTTTTTATTGCTGATTTTTGTTTGGGAACTTGGTTGGTTTTTTTTTAAAGAGTTTTTAATCGGGGTTTTCTTTTTTTGTGAATTCAGCCGGATATTTTTTGTATGTTTTTTTTTGGTTTTTCAAAAATTTTTTTTTGGATTGGGCCTTTTGGGTTTTTTTGTTTGGGGGCTAGTTATTGGCGAAGAAATTGGGCAATTTAAAGGTATTGTCCAGGTTTTAAACCCAAATCAAAATAAACCCCCATTCCCTTTTTTATGATGGGGCTTTTTGAAACATTTTTTTTTTTGGAAAAGGGGGGCCCAGGGAAATTTTGTTTCAAATTTTGAAAGGTTTTTTTTTTTGTGGGAATTTAACCCCCCAGGCCCCGGGCCCTTTTTGGGGGGTTTGTTTTGGGTTTTATCAGTTTTCCTTTTTGGTTTTTTTAAAAAAAAAAAATTTTAGTTTAATATTTTTAATTATGCACCCCTTTACCCATCCTGGGGGCGGTAGAAAAAAAGATTCCCGAGGTACAAAGGTCCAAAGGCCCCAATTTTTAAAGTACCTTTTTTATTACCCTCAATTTTGCAGAGGAAAAGAACCCCACAATTTAAAAGGGTAATAACTCCAGGTGGGTTTCTGGTCACAATCATAAAAATTTAAAAAAGGTTTAATTCCCAGATTACAGAGGACGTAATGGGTCCGGGGGACGGGGCCCCCCAAAAGTTTTGATAGCTGAATAGGTAAAAAGGTAATAACTCACAAGTTACAAAGGTAATAAATCCTGTAAGAATGGTTACTTACGTTTTTTAAAATGGTTAAAAATCTTGAACAAATTATAGATGATGAGCAATTCACCTTCCCCCCCCCACGGTCACAACTGTAAGGAGTTATTGGTGCAAATTGTTTTTTTGGGGCACACACACACAAAACTCACACACACACACACAAAACACCCCACACACACCACACAACACACACACACACACACACACAACAACCACCCCACACCCACACGCCCACACATGGGGGTAATGCTTTTTTAAACAGCTAGCAAAGTCGGGGGTTTTTCTCCGGGAATGGTCAAAAACCCTTTGGGCCATTTCTTGAACTTTTCTGAGTGAGTTGTTTCAAATTCATTAATTTATCGCCCCTGGTACAAAAAGACCCCAAGGGTTTGGGGACAATTTCCATCTGGCAAAGTTTTACATTTCGTTTGGTCTACATTGGGGGTGGGGGATTTAACCTCCCAAAGATACTTAAACCCACGGGAAAACCCGGGCAGTATTAATCCAAGAGTCTGCTTTTTTTTTGGGATGCACCATAGCATGTGGCTCCTCCTGCATATAAAAATGGTGATAAAATGGACTGACGGGTTTTGTAAATCTCCCTAAAGTTTTAATCAAAAATTTCCCGTTGAATTTCTTTCGAAATTATTTTCTCAAACTATTACCTGGAAAGGGCCTAGATTTAATCTATTTCCCTTTTTGAAAGGCAACAGCTTACCCCAATTTATCATTTTTATCATGCATCCAAAGCCCCAATGTGAGTTTAAATCCCGGGCTTTGTGCACCCTAAACTCCACTGCCCACGATTTTCCCCCCCCCCCCCCCCCCCCCCCCCCCCCCCCCTTAGGGTTTTTGGCTTCCCACAAGAAATTGCCACAATTTATATTTAAAATGGGTTGAGAGCATTTAGGGAATGACAGTGAATCAGTTAAAATTAAAAGGCCAATCTTAGATAAATAGATGCATTTCATCCAGGGATTTATGGCAAACTTTCGGGTTTTAAAGGGGTAGAGGCCCAATTATTGATGTGTGCTCCAATTTCTTTAAGAGGCCATCATTTCTGTACGAAAAACCAGCAGAAATACCAGCTGACCAGGGGTTTGGGTTTGAAAGAACCTAAACGTAAAATATAAAATCTAATCTGTTTGCGTCTGTTGTGTGTTCTCAAGAAGGAGAGCTTGGGGGTTTTGGGGGTTTTTTGGATTTTTTTTAAATTTGTTATCAAGCTCTTGTTAAGTCATTTGTGTGTAATTCTCTGGGGGCTGTTTGGGGTTTACTAGGGTAAACAAGGGAAAGGTTTTGGGGTTTTTAAAAGAAGGTGGGGTTAAAAAAGGAGAAGAGGTGGGTTTTTAAGGGTATTTTATAGAAGATGAAAATGGGGGTCTTTTTTAAAGCAGGGCCCCAAGGAAGATGCGGTGGATTCAATTTTTAAGGAGAAATAGTTTTAATCATTACCGGGGTTGGGGAAAGGGGGGTTTAAAAAAAAGTTTGGGGGAAAAATTTAAAGGGTTTTTTAGACATATGCAGAGAGTTTCATTTAATTTTTTGGGAAGTTAACGTCAAATTTTTAGCAAAAAAAAACCTGGGTGTGAAAAATGGGGGGAGATAAAGACAGTTTGTCTGGAAGAAAACAACAAAAAAAGGGAAAAAAGAAGATTTAGGCATCCTGATCTTTTTGCAAATAAGTAGGATGTAAATTGTTGAGGTAGGAAAGTGTGGTGTCGGAAAGGGTTGTTTTAAGGGGTGGGAAGTTGACAGAGGTGAAAAAGGGTTGAGGCTGTAAAGGGGAAGGGGTTGGGAAAAATTAATTTGCTTATTAGAACCCAAAGAAAGGGGTTTGTTTTTTTTACGTTTGGGAAATTGATAGGAAGCGGCAGGGTGAGATTGTTGCCAATTAGCCCTTTTAAGTGGAAGAGGGGGGGCATTTTGTCTAATAATGTCAGGGGAAAAAAGCTTTTTCAAACAATTTAAAGGTTGGGTGCGGGAAAAGATTTTTCATCCCCAAAAGTCGAAAATATTTCGGGGTTTTTTGCCAACGGGAATGAAGTTGGGGAAATGACTAGAAAAAGTAGCAGGAAGAAAATAGGTCTTGGCACGAATGTCATTTTAGGGAGATACTAAACCCCTTCAGGGGGGGGCAAGGGAAATTTTAAGAATGTTTAGGGGGGAGGTTGTGAACGCCCATCAACAAAAACTTTTATTTCTGTCGCAAGGCCCAATTTTTAAGTCACAGCAGTCATTTTCGAATTTTGGCGGGTAGCGGGAAATGGGCCGGAGCCAGCTGATCGAAAACCTGCCTCGGAAAGCTTCCCCTCGAACTTTTATTGAAAAATTTAAAGTTTTGTAGGATGCGGGAATAAAAAAAAATTTCTGGGAAAACAGATTTTTGTGTCTTAGGGGAGAAAAAACAGCCCATTACGAGTAGTTTTGGGGCCAACAACAAATACAAAAATATAAACAAAAGGGCGGTGGAGGCGTCAAAAAAAAAAAAAAAAAAAAAAAAAAAAACGAAAAAACTGGCTAATACGAAGCAATCAGGGGGCAAGAAGTGTAAAAATGGGAACCCCTTTTATTTTGCCCCGGCTTGCGGGTGAACTAAAATGAAAGTTTCTAAGGGAGCACTGCGATGCACTTTTAAAGCCTAGGGCGACAACCAAAGCTCTCCCTTTCGTGCAGACAACAAAACGGGGGAAGTTTTGTGAAACTTGTGGGAGGCGCTTGTGGGTTACTGGAGGAGGTGAGGGGCCACCAGGGGGGTGCAGGGGAAAGGGAAAACCCACAACGCCCCAAAACCCGGTTTTTGAAAAAAGGGCGAACAGGGGCAGCAGTTTTGGGAGGGAAACCCGGGAGTGAAAGGGGGGAGACACCCTCCCTTTTGGGAAGGCACCCAAACCCGACGCACTAATTTCGTTGTTGAGGACGAAGGGGGAAAGGTTCCCCACAAGCCACACGCAAGTTAAAAGCCTCTCCCAAACCGGGGTCTTTAAGGCACTAGGAACATACGCCCGGCCCTGCCTACATGAGATCACCCGGGCAATGTTTTTTTAAAGTTTCGGGGCCCAAGGATCATTTGCTCCAAATGGTTTTTCATTTGGGGATATCCCAATGTCTGAACTGCTCAAGTTGAAAAAGAGATCCGGCCCCCTTGGGCTGTTTTCATCCTCTCTTCTACTTTTGGTAGTGTTCCAAAACATGTTAAAGGCATAAATTTTTTCCTTAATACCCCCTCAACAAATAAGCCCCCCACATTTCTTGCCCCCATGGGCCCCGGGTTTTTTTCCCACCCAATCCCCTTTGAAATTTGAAGCAAATTTTTTCCCTCTGATTTGATATTGGTTAGAAAGATCGCATCTTTTATCATTCCCTTAAGGTTGGTTTCCATAAAATGTTTTTGGCTTTGGGGGGGAGCCCTTTACATATTCTTTCTTTTTCACCCCTTCATTTTATTGGGTTAACCCCTTTTTGGTTGGTATAAAAAACCTTCAGTTTTTTTTCAAAAATTGTTTTTTCGGGGGTCCCTTTTTGAGGTGGCGGGGGGAGTGGGAGCCCAACATGGCAGTTTTTGGGAGGCTTTTTGGGGGTTGGGGGGTTTTGTTTTTGGGGGGTCTATGAGCACGGTGGGTTTCCCGGGGGGGTTTAATTTTTTTGGGGTTGTTTTGTTCTATGTGTGGTTTTTTGTTTGCTTGCCCTCGTGAATGGGGTTGCCCCTGCCTGTCTCAGTCAGGGCCCTCTCTTTCTTGCCCCTTTGGGGTTTTTTATATCCTCTCTTTTATTTTTCGTCATTTTAGTGCCTGTCACAGCCCAAAGGTACCCCCCAACCCTTATTTTATGTTTTTTTCCTTTAGCACTCTTTGCTTGGGATCCTGTTTCACACTTTTTTGTGTCCTAAAATAAATTTGCCCTGGTCTGTTTTTTACTCGGGTTATCCCCCGATTCTCAAAAATTTTTTTATCATTTAATTTCATGACCTCTTTTTTTTTTTGGGGCATTTTAAATCTCTAATTTTTCTTTATCGTCGTTCTTATATATCCTTCCTTCGGCCCAATAAGCCCCATGGATAAAAACGATCCCCTCCTTCAACTCTTCCTTTTTTTTTCCCTCTGCTCCCTGAGTCCGATTTAAGCATTCCCAAACCCCGTTCCTTATCATTTCCAAATCTCTCAGTGGCTTGGAATTTGTTGTGTTGTGTGTTTATAAGGCCCCCCCTTTTCGCGGGTTGCACAAAGGTCCAATCTCCCCCTTCGAATGAGCATTATAAAACCCTCTTCTTAAAGTGTGTTTAAAGGGAAACCCCCCCTTACTGTCTCAAATCTTTCCCGAGTGTTCCTTTCCTGACAACTCTATGACTGAAGAAATACCCTTCCCAACATCCCCGTGCCATCTGAGTTTTTCCCTCTTTCCAATTGTGACCTCCCTTTTTTCTATGTCCCAAAACTCGAACATTCTGTCACTATCCACCCATTCTTCCTCTCAGTATTTTAAAATGTCATAAACATTTTCATCCCCCATCCCTCCCGTTCTCCAGGGCGGGGGTGAAATTTCCCCTTAAAGTCCCTTTTTCGCATGGGGATACCCATTTGTTTTGGGGTATCCCTTTTTGCCCAAAAACCCTTTTCCCCTTTCTTTAAAATTTTTTAAAGTGTTTGAAAAAAGGGGTGGGGTTTCCCTGCTACCTGAAGTACACAGTGTAAAGCGTCTTTAAATTTCTCCTTACTTTTATGTCAAAAAAAAGCAATTTTTTAGCTTTTCCGGGCCCCCCATGCTGCAGCTTTTTTTGGTTGATGGCGCCCTGGAGATGGCCCGGTTAAAAAAAGGGTCACCCCAAGATTATTTTCTTTTGGGGAAACTTTGCAGCCTTTGACCTCCTAGGCGTACTCCGTTTGCGTTTCTTTGTCCCTTTTCCCAAAATTTATGACTTTGCACTTGGGGGGGGTTAAACTTCCCGAAGCATTTTTCAAACTTTGACTTGCAGCTTGCTTGATCTTTCCCTTTTAGGGTTACCTGATCCTCGCCTTTTTTAAATTCCCCTTTATTTAAGGGTTACATCATTCACGAACAGGACATCTTGACTCTATCCCTGCTGTCATGTCATTGCATATACTTGAAACAAACACCGGACCTTTTGGTCTGACCCTTGTTTAAACCCCCAAAACGATACATGCACCCACCTGAACCTCGCAGGGACGGAAAACCCCCCTATTTCCTTTCCCGATCTATTTCAAAAAATTACCTGCTTTTTCTGAGCTTTCCCTAAACTTTTCAAGCAATCTTGGCCCCCGCCTTTTCATCTTGCCCCCCTTTCCCAAATGTCGTACCTGCTTTGTTTAAAAATATATGGGAACCTACGTTCACCCCTTTAAAGTAAAAACATTCCACTCTTTACCAGAAAAAGATTACAGAAAAAGCTTCCGAAAATACCAGGGAAAACATAAGTTCTTTTTAAATTTTTAACCCTTTTTTTTTTTTTTTTTTCCCTTTTTTCTCAAAATAGCCCCTTCCTGTCACCCCTCTCAGTTACCCCTTTAACATTTTGGGAAACTGTTTTTACGTCCCCTTGGCCCCTTTTTTTTTCCCTTGTGTTGGGATACCTTTCTTTAAACCAGCTGATCACTAAGTAAACCAGACAGATGAGCCCTTTTGACCTCGTATTTAAACCCAAAAGTTAGGATTGGGCGGGAAAAAAACGTGTCGGGAAAGGGTTTTCCCAACCCCTATCCTCCATAAATATAAAAAAGGTTTAACCTGGTACACAAAAAATCATCTCAATCAAGAGGGCAAAAAAAAAAGAGAAAGAGGGGGGGGCAAGAGAGAAAAAGAGAGAGAGAGAGAGAGAGAGAGGGGGGGAGAGAGAGAGGGGAAAAGAGGGGAGAAAGTGGAAAACAAAAAAAAAAAGCAAATCAGGTAGGGTAGGCTCCAAACCCCGGGGGTCCCCGGTCAAGGGGGCAGATAAGGTTTTTCTGCCCGATGAAATATTCCACCTCTATATTTGACAGAATGGGGGCCAAACCCCTTTCTAAACATTTAAGAGGGGGAAACGGGAAACCCCTTTTTCCCCACACTTTTCTAAACCAAAAAAGCAAAATTCCAATCCAGCAAGGGACCCTCCTTGCTAGGTGCAAGAACTGTGTCAAAACTTTCCCTTTTTGACAAAAAGGGGAAGAGGAGGTTATTTTTCCCTTTTTAAATCGCTTGACAAAAAATTTCTGTGGGCCCAGACAAATTGAGCCCAAGATTGCTGAGAAAAATGGAAGACCAGTTTTTTCAGGCACCCCTAACTGTTTTTTTTCGCACTGCCCAGTACAGTGTAAATGGCCCCCTCTTGGAAAAAAAAGGGAAAATTATTCCGTTCACAAAAAAAAGAGCAAAAGCAGAAAACAGCAACTAAAAACCGGGGTTGTCAAATCCTTGGGCAATCACTGGCAAGCTCCTTTAGACAAAAATCCTAGACAAATGACCCGAGTTTTTTGACTTCCCTGGACTTTGGGACGTCCACTAGGCTTCGGAAAGGGGTTTCTTTTGCTGCTGATCTGTTGTTTTAAAAACCCTTTTCCCCTAAGGGGGGCACCCGTACTGGAAAGGGAAACCAAAGTCAGCTGTGTGGTAGCACCCGGGGCCCTTGCTGGCACTTTCCCGGGTTTTGGACCAAAGGGGCCCCTTACCAAAACTGCAAGCTCTGGGAATTGCAGGTCTACGCTTTCCCTCAGTGATTTCCTTCAAGGTAGTCTTTAAGGTTAGTTCTCAATGGAACAGAATCACAAGACATCCTATTTTTTGGGGGGGGGACCATTTTTTATGGAATGTCTACTTCAATTTACCTTTTTTATCTCATCCCAAATCCAGCATATGCAGGACGACTGTACACTGACTTCATTTTCCAAGAGAAGAAATGCCAACTGCTCTAACTACATCCAAACACCAAAAAAAGCAAAATCAGCTTGGGGGGGAAAAGGGCAATAACATTTGCACCCGAGAAATCCCCAATGTGATGATTCTAGGGACCATGATGGGAATGCTGGGCAAATTAAGGTTAAGGATGAATGGGGGGGTTTGGCACCTGGGGGGAAGTGGGGGAAACCTTGGGGGGGGAAATTTGACTCCAAATTGACCATGAAAACCACAAAATTTTAAATTTTTTTAAAAAAGGCGCCAAAGGGAAACCTTTAAAACATTTGCCGCATCTCGGATCCCGCTTTCCCGTAGGGGGTTTCAGTTCGTTTCGAGGCAAAAAGTACGCTCCCCCAAAATTTTTTGGTTTTTCCCGCCCCCCCCTCCCCTTCATCCCGCGACCCGCTTGACAGAGTAAGAACAGACAAGATGTCTTATCCCCTCGCCTGGGGGCCATCCCCGGATAGATCTGTCCCTTTTTAGCAAGCCTTTAACACAGGGGTGAAATTGGGGGGCCTTTCTTTTTATTTACAAAGGGCCCAAAATTTTTCAAATTACCACACTGGGGTCCACTTTGAGGACAGCGGAAGCAAGCTTCTGTCCACAAGACGGGGAGAAAGCACAATTCACTCTGGCGTACCTTCTCCAGAAAAATTACTTTATCGGTCATTTATCCCCCGGAAAGACCGAGTATGGAAAACAATTTGTACAGCTTATGATGTCAACGAGATAAACAGTTGAACGATGAAAATGGGCCCAAAGATGGCTCCAATTTCATCCTTTTCCCTATTGTATTTTCTCATTTAAAAATAAAAAAAAGCTTTCAAATGAGCTTATGTTGGTAACAGCCTTTTGCTTGTCAAAAAAGTTGGAAAACCTTAACCCGTAAATTTGCTTGTCAATGTGGGAGAAAGGAAAACCCCGGAAAAGGGGAGGAAGGAAAAAAAAAAAAATGAAAAAAAAAAAAAAAAAAAAAAAGGGGGGAAAAAAAAGGGGGGGGAAAAAAAATAAAAAATGGGGGAAAAGAGAAGGGGAGAGAGAGAGAGAAGAGAAAAGAAAAAAGAAAGAAAAAGGGGGCCCCAAAAAGGAACATTTTTAATTTTTTTTAAAAATAAAAATCCCCAAATATTTTTTTTATTTAAAAACCGGAAAAAAAAAACCTTCAAAAACAGGATTTTGGGGAAACCCTTTAAAAAAAGGGGGGAAAAAAGGTAAAAAGAGGAGAAAGGAAAGGAGGAAAGAAGAAAGGGGGGCAAAAACTAAAGGTTAAAAGAAAAAACCCAAAAACGTTTTAATGAAAAAACCAAAAAAAATCCTTTTTCATAAAGAAAGGACTCAAAAAAAAAAATTTTAAAATCCCCAATTTGGTTCTTTCCCTATTCCCTCTTGAAAATTTTAGGGAAGAAAACGAAAAACCGCCCTCCCAAAAAAATTCCCCACAAAAATTCCCATCCAATACATTTCGCCCTAAACCAAGGGGGCCCCATGAACTCCAAATTTTATTAAAAATTTCAAAAATTGCCCCCTTGGGGCCCTTTAGTAAAATTTTAAAAAGAAAGAACCAAACATGTTTCACCCCCCAGTCCCGGAAACCTCCGATTACCCGATTTCAAATTTTCATAAAATAAATTTCCAAAATAGAGGCCAATAAAGTGGGCTTTAAAACATTATCAAAATCTAAAGAACGGGTCCTAAGAAGAAGGATTGGGTCACACAGAATCGAAAATTTTGTTGCAATTTCCCCCGGGGAGCATGGGTTTTTGAGCTGGTTTTTTCGCCCTTTTTACAGTTGCTTTGACCTTTTTGATATAAGAACATGGGAAAAAAGAAAAGGGGAAGGGAAAAATTTTTTAAAAAAAGGCCCATGGCCCAAAAGGAAAACAAAAAAAAAGGTAAAAGGCCCAAAAAAGGTTTTAAACCAAGAAACCAGTAGGGCGGAAAATTTAAAAAAGGGAGGAGGAAAAAGGAAAGGAAAAGGTTTAAAAGGGAAAAGGGAAACCTTTTTAACCCCCCTCACCCCAAAATTAACTAAAAAGATTTATAATATTTTTTAAAACTTTAAAAAAACTCTTTCCTTTATTAAAAACCTGTAAATTAGGGGTTTTTTCCCTTTAAATTACCAAAAGGTAAAAATTTTTCCCATACCTCCCGGGAAAAATTTTTTTCCCCAAAAAAACCAATTGGTGCGGGGTTCCGGCAAAAAAGGGAAAAAGGAAATTTTCGAAAACTTTTTAAATCCCCCTTTTTTAAAGCTGGGGGTTTTTAAAATTTAAAAAAACACCCCAATCCCTACTCCCCAATTACCCCTTTCCTTGGAAAATTGTCAGGAATTCAAGGGCCCCTTTTCTAAAAATTAAAAAGGGAAACAAAATTTTTTATTTAATTGGGGTTTTCCCCTTTTGGCCCCTCCTTTTCCTTTGGGCCCCCTTTTTTTTAGGGAGTTTAACCAATTCCCTGGGGGGAAAAGGTGACCAAAACTGTGGACCAAACTTAGGCCTAACCCCCAAAAAATTAAAAGGTTTGGAAAAAACCCCCCCCAAGGGGGCTTGGGAATGCATCTTGTTTAAAACCAAAAAGGGTTTTAGGGTTTTCCCCCCCTTTGAATGGCTTTGGAAGGGTTTTGATGTAGTACACTACCAAGCAACTCGTTGACTGTTTGAGGGGATGCGCTACCAATTTGGTCCTTTAATTTTTGGTGTACGTTAAAAAGTGTTCACTCTCCTTAATATTTGTAAATGTCAATAAGACAGCAAAAAAAAAAAAAATGAAAAAAATATTTACTGAAAATGACATTTGGCAAGAAGCCTAAATGGCACTACGATAGGTGGTTGTGGTATTTCCTGCTCATAAACAATTGCTAATGCGATATTTCCTCAATTGCATACCATGCAAATATCTTATTTTTATTCTACAAAAAAAATAAAGTTGCTAAGTTTTTGACATGTTGCAAAATATCTTGCCCTTTATTCCCACACAGATCCGAAAATATCTGGAATATTTCCATGTTGCAATTGACAAGTTGTAGAACAATCATTGTTTAGCTGCCCTCCTGACTCGGGAAAAAAAAAATTCGAGAAAATCCCCTCTTTTCATTTTTTATTTTTAATGAAATTAGTGATCTAGTGCAGTTAGCCTTAAAACATTCCGTTTTCTCTTATTCCAAGACCTCAGAAGGGCAAAAAAGAGAAGAAATGAATAACAAAAAAGGCACAATATCGTGACTGGAACGATACACAAATAACCCGCTTTCCTCTTTCCTTTTTCTCCTCTGGGTTGTCTTTCTTCTGCCTTGTGTTTGTGTTCCATCATCTATTTTTTATTATTCCCACCCCCTCTGTGTTCTTGTTCTTAACCTCTGTGGGCACCTAGCTTCCTTGCAGTGCTCCTCTTTCTTAGTATCTGACTGGCTCCTCCTCTTATTTCCCCACTACTACTTCCTTCTACCTCCACTACTACAGCTACCACTACCACTTCCTGCCTATATATACCCTTCCTGCTCTACTTTTCATTAGTGTGACTTTGTAAATGGTCCAATTGGACCGAAACGTCGTCGTAAGCTCCTCTCTTCTATGTGCAGGTTATTTGTGTTAGGGAAGAAATGGTCTTTTTCAGGATACAAGCTCGGTCATTTTTTTGTTTCTGGATACGAGCCAAAATTCAGGATGCGAGCTTCCCCGTCAAGGGAGGTTCCCTGATGCTGGTGAGGGGCTCTTGGTCTAGGGATTTGAATCTGTGCTCCAGTTCCCTAAATTATGCCTGAATTTTGCTGCCTGACCACGGTAGAGTGTGTTTGTGCTCTGCACCCCTCTGCTGTTTTCAGGTGAGCTACCTTGTACCAGCATGGCGCTGAGTGTGAGGAGGCGCGTAAATACCATCGGTATTGAGCTGCTTCGTGGGGCAATTTCACCCTCTTCAGCACAGGTGTTACTCCCGGCCATCATTAGGGAGACCTATGGTATCCAGGATGATGAGGTGTATGGTGTTGCCCTGAATGGGGCATACAGAATCTTCGTCAAACTGAATTCCACGTCCGTGAATGAGTCTTTGGTGACGAGATTCCAAGATGTGAGTCTTGACGCTACTCCAGCTGTGAAGGTGCGTTTGATCGACGTACCTCGCCACTTTACGTGGGTTAAGATTCGTAATGTCCCATTTGAGGCAGATGAGGCTGACATCAGGGTGTTTTCGAGGCATATAGTACCGTACATCTGGCACAACAGGGCAAGTGGACGGCTGGTGCTTACATGGGCCGTCTGGAGGGAACCTTTTCCCTGAAGATGACTCTGAGACATCCCATACTGTCTTACGTCATGTTGGAGGACTTCAGGACGCAAGTTATGGTATCGTATGCCGGACAGAGACGTATGTGCAGGTTATGTGGGGCGTTACGACCATATGGCAGCAGCGTGTGTGAAGCTTAGGAGGGCACCTGCACAAACTGGTGAAGCACCAGATACCAGCGTGGTAGCTGTTGCTGAGAGCCCCACGTGAAAGCAAGGGCTTGGGCGCTTGTGGAGTGAAGTGGTAGAGGATCCCATAGAGGAGACTGGCGTGTGTGAGGTAACCTGTGACATAACAGGATCTGTTACTAGGCAGGGGAAAAGTGCAGAAGTGCAAGTGCAGGAGGAGGTACAGGCTCTCGAGGAAGAGCTTCAGGAAGTGTTGAGGACATTGATGCCGCCTGCAGAGGATGTTGTTCCTGAGCTGGTGAGAGGCACGGCATTGCCTGTGGAGGAATGTGATGATAAAAACCATAGCAGGGTTGACGGGCCAAGTAGTAAGCGTGAGATGTCGCCGTGTGCTGTGGAACGAGGCATGGTGGATGTTGAGGTCATCGTGAGGGAACCTCAGAAGACAACGTGGAAGTGGAGGGCATCACGAGGAAGAGAGCGGCGGTGTCAGACTCAGATGATGTCCTGACGCTGGCGCATAGGTCTGGGAGGAAGGAAGAGTACTGTCGATGTAGTCAGGGTAAGAGGCATCGCAAGAAAGGAGGGGGGTTGATGGTGTGAAGCCCTGTGCTGGCTCTGGGGCAGGAGGTCCTGGGATGAATGAAGAGAGGAGGAAGGGTTGGAAACTATAAAGAGGCCTTAGGCATATGACTGTGAACGTAAATGGACTGTGTAATAGTGTGAAGAGGGAATGGTTTCGAATGTTTCTGTGTAAATATAGGGTGGATGTAGTGTACCTGCAAGAACACAATTTCAAGGAGGGAATTGAGCTGGAGGTGGCGGGGTTTCAGGTCATGACTCTGCCATCTGCACATCTGAAAGGTGGTGTGGGTATATTGATCAGGGAGGCGAGCACGTTTGTGTTGATAAGAAGTGAGGGGGGAGGGTGTTGCGTGTGGATGGGTGGTGGATGGGGCAGAGGGTAACTTTTGTAAGTGTGTATGCACCAGCTGAGAACGATGTGAAAGTAAAGCAGAAATTTGTTTGTGATGACCTAGTTTTCTTACGTGGTTTACCTACCGTGACCATCGTTGGTGGGGACTGGAACTGTGTTATCAGGAGGGCTGATGTGTAACCAAAAGGGGCAGGGCACATGTTGGCGGCCTTACGAGACCTATTGAGGGATATTCAGTTAAGGGATGCAGTTGGAGGGGGAGTGTGGGAAGTAGAGCACACTTTTGTGAGGAGGGGTTTATGCGGCTAGGTTAGATAGGTTGTACATTTCTCAAGGGGTCTTGGTAAAGTTTTTTCGCACAATAGAGGTAGCTTATTCGGATCATAGGGCGGTGGTGGCAGAGGTGGGATGGGAGTCACTGGCGGGTATCTCTAGGGGTTATTGGAAGTTAAATACGAGTGTGTTAGGAGATGAGGAGAGGTTGGAGGGATTTACAACACTGTGGGAGGGGTTAAGTGCTGAGTTACATGGGGTGGAGGATGTGGTAACATGGTGGGATGGTGTGGCTAAAGAACGAATTAGGCAATATTACGTGAGAGAAAGAAAACGAATTAATTCTTCAAAATATGGGCTGGCCAACTATTTGGAGGACAGGTTAAGGGGTTGCTATGCAAGAGGGGCGGTGGTGGGTATTTATCCTATGGATGACATACTGGCTCTTAAGGGGAGGCTGCACGAGCTCCGAGATGAGAGGTTCCAAGCGGTGAGGGTAATGGCAGGTGTGGAAGAGGTGTTATGGGGCTATAAGCCTTCGTCGTGTGTATTGCGTAGGCAAAAGCAACGACAGCAGGCAACAGCTATTCCATGGTTGGAGGTTCATGAGTCGGTAGGTGGGTATAAGGTGGGTCAGGTTATACACACCAAAGATGGAATGGGAGTGTTTGCGGACGAGTGGTATAGAAAGTATTGGCAAAGGGATGGGGTAGGAGCTGGGGTTTTAAAACAGGTGTGTGAGAATGTGATATGTCTGTTGGGAAACAGTGATAGGGAAGCGTTGGGAGGGGAAATAACTGAGGGAGAAACGTGGAATGCATAAGGGTAAAGCTCCGGGAATCGATGGACTCCTGGCAGAGTTTTATCTACAGCATTGGGAGCTAATAAGGGTTTTTTTGGTTAGGTTGTTAAATTTAATGAAGGAGAGGGGAGAGTTGGGAGAGAAGCAGGCAACAGCTGTAGTAGCATTGGTACCGAAGGGTAAGGGGCAACATACACTTAGGGACTACCGGGCAATATCGTTGTTATGCACAGATTATAAGCTGCTTGCCAAAATTTTGGGGAATTGGTTTAAATGCGTAGTGGATAGAGTAGTATCGAGAACTCAGTTTGGGTTGCCAGGGAGGTCTATGGTGGAGGGACATGGGTTCCTAAGGGATTTCGTGGAAGCAAAAGGGGGGAGGGGGGTTTGGTGGCTTTAGACTGGCAGGGTGCATATGACAGAGTGGAACGAGAGGCATTGAGAACCATCCTCAGGGGACAGGGGTTTGGAGAAGAAATAGTGGGATGGGTAGATGCTTTGTATCGCGGTGCAATGGCGAGGGTACAGATTAATGGGAGAGTGGGTGGGAAGATTGTAATGGAAATGGGACTTCGACAGGGATGTCCTATGTCACAACTTTTATTTGCATGCATACAGGACCCCTTTTATATGATGATGGAGAAGCGTATGTGCAATAGGAGGGGTGAGGGGAGTAGAATTGGGAGGGTTTGGCCAGTCTTAATAGGGTATGTTGATGACACTACTGTTCTGGTTAGGGAGGGGATGTCAATGGATACCTTGGATGGGGTAGTACAATTGTTCTCGGATGCAACTGGTATGAGAGTGAATTCAGAAAAGTCCATGGTCATGGGGTTAGGAGCTTGGGCTGGGAGGGTTGAGTGGGGTAGTTCAGTGGTGGGGAGGCAGGAGAATTTGTTAAAAATTTGTGGTCTTATCTATGCAGACGATTTGGATGTAGCATGCAGGGAAAACTCTATTAGGTTGGTGGATAGGATTCAGGGGCAATTGGGTGTATTGAGGCCTTATCATTTGACCCTTGTACAATGGGCCATTGTCACTAATGTCTTATTGCATAGTAAGGTATGGCACGTGGCGGCCGTGTTCCCATTAATGCTGACGGCGATAGCAGACATACTTAGGAGGGTTTTTAAATTCTTGTGGAGCTCAGGGGATGTGACTGGCTTAAAAGGGACGTGGTAATGTTACCTGTGTGGCAGGGGGGGTTGGGTTTGCTGGACTTAAAGAGGAGGGTCAAATGTGTCTTTATTAAAAGGGAGGTGGTGAGGGGAGGTGTGGGTGAGGGGGGGTATTGTCAGGATCCATGAAAGATTGAAACGAATGTATTCGGGAGTGGAGTTGCGGGAGTGTGAAACTGTTTTGAGGGCTATGGCGTGGGCTCGAGATCCGGGGAAGGGTCAAAATAGGTGCGATGTGTCGATTTTTGGTGGGGAGGGTTGTGGTACCTGTAGAGGGAATTTTCCCCATGTATACATGGGGAAGTATATGGAATAGGTTAAGTAGGATGAGGTACAACCACGAGCACGTGACGTAATGTATCTTTTTCTGCAGGGGATTTGCCGTCACGTATGGTTCTGGGGGATAGACGTGTGGTTGAGGGGTGTGTGGTGAATATGTGAAGGTGAGGAGTCGGCGTTTCATGTTGTATATTTTTGTGGGGGGATGGGTACGTCACGGTTGGTTGAGTAGAGAAACTCCATAAGATTGGGGTAAAGGGATTTCTGTTCGAGAGCTTTAAGTCTTGACGTGGGGGATTGGATGAGAGTACATTAGGGCTGTGGGGTACATTATGGTAGATTATATATACATATCGTGGGAATTAAGGGGGAAAGGGGTTAGTGAGGAAGAGGCGGGTTTTAAGGGGTTTACGTTTTATAAAACGTTGTGCCGTAACGGGAAAATTTTTTGGAGAAGGTGAAGCTGGCTTTCTCAGAGGGATATAGAGAACTTACGTTAGAGATTTTATTAGATTTGTAAATCAGGTGGGAGGGGCAGGGTAGGGATGGTAAATGCTACTGTAGGAAGTTGATGTCAGGGGTAGAAACGGGGTTGCCTCCTTGGGGTTGACAGTTGCAAAGAATGTGCGCGACTTTAGTGTGGCGAGAGAGTTGGGATAATGTAACGTGCGAATGTGTATGAACCTGTGCATATGGGATGTGTAACGGCACATACACAGTTGTGGCTGTCGGTGCCTGCGCGTGCCTTAGATACGCTGTTGTGTTTAAGGATTGGTTGAACTTCATTGTGGCAATGTTCCTGGAATTGTTAAGCACTAGAAGTGTATCTTAACCTGGTTTAAGTGTCAATGTGTAAGACTTGGTCATGTTTCCCTTATGTTAATATTTGTTATTAAATTTAATGTGTCTTTGGTGTTACTGTTTCACCAATATTTATATAATTACCACTTAGGTTTATTCATATATGTCAAGTTAGGATGTAAGTCAACAAGTTTTCATTTTTATTTTATTTAAAACATTACAATACAAGGTGGAAATTATATTAAAAGGTACACAAAATGAGTTAAATCACAAATCCCCAATTTACCCTTACAAAAAATGACTACACCAGACAAAAGTGTTCTGACACCCTATCACCACACACCCTATACACCCAGTTATACCAGAATTATATACCTGTGAAGGCTTAAACTTTTGTCACAAGTTCACCCCCCCCCCCCCACACCCCAAAATATAACCATCACCAACCTGATTGCATCTTAACTTGACTTTAAAGGATACATAGTAATTATACTATCATGAGTGATACAGTAACACCATAAACACAAAAATATTAATAACAATATTAACAATGGGATACATGTCTTTACTTAAACACAATGACACCTCAACCTGGTGAAAGAAAATACACTTCAAAAGATTAATATTCTAAGAAGGTTGCAATAATGAATGTCAACAACTCCCAGAGGCAACTTATGTGCAATTTTCTTAGCATGTAAACCCTATTCATTCAACATTGTATATAAATAAAAACTTTATATTATGAAAAACATCACAGAATACAAAGGTATAAAGTATATAACCCTAGCCATGCAGCGGCTGCAGGCAAAAAATTCCACATACTTCCCTAACACAGATAAAACAAAACAATTTTTTGTGACAACTGCACCTAAACACAACTCACATCATATGACTTAAGACTGCTATGTACATAGATAAGAACATAATAATAAATCTAATTTGAATGAATGAGAGTTGATAAATCCGCCTTAACATATCAGGCATAAGAGAGTAATTTCATTTTTTACAAGTCAGAGTCCAACTTGTATGTAGTCTTAAGTTTGTTTTATATACAATAATATGTTATTTTCTACACATTAAGCAGTCTCGAGAATGACAATCCCGCTGATGACGGTGCTTCACACATCTCTGACGTAGATGATTTTGAGCATGAAGGGGAAACAAAACCTTTCTGAAGACAACCCTCCTTTTTGTTTGATACAACTTCCAATGAACTATAGGTCCCATAGTACAAGCTTTATTAAATAGTGCGCCCGTTCATGTGTTCATGGACTCTGGTGTGCAAGTCAATATTATCAGGTCTAGTTGTTTTAAGGAAGCAGTTACGACATGTCCTTCTCGTAGAACCGATTCATGTGTCCTCCCTTAGTGGAGTAGCTGGTTCTCACCTGCGTGTCCGAGGTCGGACTTCCCTCACCTTTTCTATCCAAGGTAGAGACTTTACTGCTTCCTTCCTTGTTGTCGACCAAAATTACTTTCTCTGGTGATCTTCTGCTGGGATTTGCTTCCATGCAAGACTTGCGTATTGTGCTCGACCCTTACCGATGACTTGATCTTACCATTTTGGGGTTACCAGCTTGGATCCGAGATCTGCCAACTGCCGCAGAGTACGATGTTCGGATTAAGTCCTTACAGGCCAGTGCATTTTCCAGTAGCGTACCCAAGCGGTCAGGCACTGGTGATCATGTCACTCCTGTCTGTGTTCCATCTACATCTTCAGGCTTGCAAGATAGTGTCCAGTTACCTCAAGTGTCCGAGGACGCCCTGACTACCTTGAGTGCTGAGCCTATCCCTGCAATGTCTGCTAGTTCAAATAGTAGTTTCTCCACAGGGGATGCCTTGTTGGAAAACGATTACTTGCAACTAGTAATGCCATCTCTTGTTGATGTCACATGCCATCTGCAGAAAGATGTTTCTGTCACGGCTAGTGCCCTCACTAGAGTGTCTGTTGTTGTTTCTAGTGTTCCAGATGGTGATAACGTCCTAGTTGACAGTGATTCCTGCGAAGCAAAGGGTTTATTTGTTGAGTCATCCTTACATGTTGTAAGAGATAGTAAGATCCATTTCTTTCTTGCAAACACTTCTGGTCACAGTCTTCATCTCAGAGCAAATACCAATCTTGTTGACCTTGTTCTCCTGACCAGTGGGTCGGTGCTATTTCTACCGGGGAGACCTCATCCACTTTACTGGATCAATCCGTTCCACCAGTAGAAAAGAAAGACTTAGCTCCCACTGACTTCCCAGACGAGGTCAAGCGTTTGTTGACTCTGTTGAACAAACGTCATGAAGCCATTGCCTTACCAGGTGAGAAGATGGGTATAACGAACCTATTGTCCCATCGTATCCCACTTGAACCTTGTACTAGACCTATCTATATACCTGCATACTGAATGCTTCATTCACAAGTTGCTGTCGCAGAAGAACTGATCAATCAAATGCTTGATGATAGAGTTATTGCACCTAGTAATTGACCATGGAATGCACCCTTGATCCTAGTACCTAAGAAGAATGGTACTTTGCGCCCATTGATTGACTTTAGGAAGTTAAATGCGAAAACTATTCCAGATCGCTTCCCACTTCCTGTACTTGGTGATCTTTTATGTAACATCGGAGATAAAAAAGTCTTTTCGACCCTGGACTTGTTGCAAGGGTTTTGGCAAGTCCCTCTTCATGAGGACAGCCAAGAGCTAACTGCATTCTCCACTCCTATAGGTCATTATCACTTCCTCCATATGGCCTTTGGGTTACGATCTTCCCCTATCACATTCTCAAGGCTCATGACTAATATCTTTAGAGGTCTCATAGGTAATGCACTTATGGTGTACTTAGATGACGTAATCGTCATGTCTGAAGACGTGGATACACACTTGAAAAGACTTGATATAGCACTTGGTAAGCTTGAAGAAGCCAATTTAAAGATCAAACTGTCTAAATGTCAATTTTTCAGATCAGAAATCAAGTTTCTTGATCATGTAGTTACTCCTAGAGGGGTTACGACTGACCAAAGTAACTGCAGTACTAAATTTTTCATCTCCCAAAACTGCTGATGCCGTAAGATCCTTTGTGGGCTTTGCAGGTTTTTATAGATCTTTCATTGCCAATTTTTCTTCCATAGCAGCTCCTCCAACTGAGTTACTTAAGAAAGATGCTCCT
Organism: Cherax quadricarinatus; assembly: GCF_026875155.1. NCBI lineage: Eukaryota > Metazoa > Arthropoda > Malacostraca > Decapoda > Parastacidae > Cherax > Cherax quadricarinatus. The sequence goes on from NC_069403.1 coordinate 28,688,816, forward strand.
TTCATTTTGACCCTCCGTCAAGAAAGAGCATCCCAAACTCAAAAAGAAAAGCTAACATCTGCTCCAATTTTCAAATTTCCAGATTTTTCAAAGCCCTTCTATCTGACAACTGATGTTACTTCAATTGGCATAGGTGCCGTACTAGCTCAGAAGACTGATGGCAAGTACAACGCTGTTGCATTTGTGGCCGAGTCCTTACGAAGGCTGAATGTAATTATACAGCAAGTGAGCAAGAAGCTTTAGCAATAGTATGGTCTTTAAAACACTTCCAAGACATTATTCATCAGTACCCTGTTCAAGTCTTGACAGACCATGCTCCACTGATACCTTTATTCCAGAACAAACAACCTACTGGAAGGTTAGCCAGATTGACCTTGACTATCCAAGAGTTCAATCCTACCTTTGAGCACTTACCTGGCAAATGAAATGTAGTCGCAGATGCTTCATCGTGACATGTTAGTATAGTAACTGCAGACCCTCCATTTACTACCGAGGATGTAAAGAACGCTCAAAGAACAGATCCCATGTGGTCTGGTGTGATTCGATTCCTGCTCCAGGAAGATCTTATTCTGACTGTGAAGCCACCAGCACCCATCAGCGACTGTCTTGAACCAAGAATTACTATATCAAACAGCCAAGTTGGGTACTCCTAGCAGACGGGTATACCAGTTAGTAATTCCACAGTCACTAGTGAATGTAGCCTTACAGCTAGTTCACGATGTACCAGGTGTTATGCACCCTGGTATGGATCATTCAGTAAAGCAAGCCAGATTGAAATACTTTTGGCCTCGTATGGCAACTGATATTTCTGAGTATGTTAAGAAATGTAGTGTCTGCATGCAACATAAAGGTACTGTTAATGGTCCTGATCCAATCAAGGTGTATCCCACTACTAGCGACCCATGAGAGTGAGCTGCCCTTGATCTGTTAACTAATTTCCAATGTTCCCTCCAGGGCAACAAACATCTGTGTTATGGTAGACCATTTCACCAGATATTGTGAATTAGTTCCTATTGCAGATAAGACTATAAGACTGCTGAGACAGTAGCTAAAGCGTTTAAAGAACGCATCATCTGCAGGCATACCTCCCTGAAGTCCCTAGTGACAGATTATGGAGGTGAATTCTGTAATGAGATTCTTGAAAATTTGTGTACCTTGTACAAGATCTCTAAATCCACCACTGTTCCTCATCATCCTGCCAGCAATGGGTTAGTGGAACAAACCAATAAGAAAGTACTTGATGCCTTAAGAGCCACTATCAATCCCAACAGTGAAACTTGGGATGAAGCTATACCTGATGTTCAGTGTGCCATAAATTCTGCTTACAGTGTTTCTAGCGGTGGCACTCCACATTATGCATTGTACGGTTGTAGATAATCATTTGCCTTATGAGTTGTTATATTCTAACCCCAAACCAAATTACAACCCTGATGATTTCATAGCAACTCGTACCAGCTTAGATCAAAGTGTGTTTAGAAGAATCTGTGAAACACTTCATAAATCAATAGCAGAACTTACAAGAGTCGCTAACACTCTAGCAAAGCCATCCAGAATTACATTAGGTTCGAGAGTTATGCTGACTAACTTTAACAAAATGTCTGCAATGCCTAAGCTTGATCAAAAGTTTGTTGGTCCTTATCGAGTAGTTGAACATATCAATGGAAATAAGTATAAGAGAAATTAGTACTGGCCAGTATAACGAATCGCCTTTACATCATATGAAGTTAGAATGTGACGACAATGATGTTCCAACTCAGACTAATGTGACAGACCCTGACAATCCTCCTGATCCTGTACCTCTACCTCTAATACTCAGTCAGATGATCAACCTGAATGTCGTTATTCCCTATGTACATGACAGGTATTGAGAAATCCACAAGTATCATTTGTAACTACCAATTCTGATCTGCCTCAAATACAGCATGAGTTAGCCAGTGCAACAGAGTTTGATCCTCCCAGAGATGACACCCATCTGCATATGTCAATCTCATCCTAGCAGAGTTGGGGTTAAATGTAAATAACCTGTATAGATGAATAATTACAGTGTGTGTGTGTGTGTGTGTTCATGTTCTCTCCATATTCTGAGATTTAACAGTCTAGATTTGAGTGCACCAAGTCTGCCTTTTCTGTTAAACACTTCTTTCTTTGTACATATCCTTCCTCAGAATCCATAGACCATATGACTAGAGATCGATCGATCCCCCAAAAAATTTTTTATCACTTCTACTGTGTAATCCCAATGTTGAATCTCATTCTATGAGGTGTGCTATAACATACTTTGTAATGCATTACAGTAAATTACGTTAGCTTCCCTTCCAATATTCTCCTTATGTATGTTATAATGTCAAGTCATTCACATATACTAGAAACATCACCAGCCTTAGCATTGACCCTTGTGGAACACCATTAACATGCACTGATTTTGACACCTCGTCACATACCAACACAGGTAGTTTCCTTCCTGTCAGGTATTCCCTGATCCATTGCAGTATTTTCCCTGCTATTTCTGCTTGCTCCTCTAGCTTTCCAGCCACTCTCCTGTGTTCTATTGTATTGAAAGCCTTCTTACAGTCGAAGAAGATGTAATCTACCCATCCATCTCTCTCCTGTGTTACTTCTGTTACCTCATCATAGAACCCCTGTAGGTTTGTGATTCAGGATTTTCCTTCCCTGAAGTCATGCTGATTGTCTTGTATAAGCCTGTTCCTCTCTAGGTGATCCCCCATTCTTCTGATAATTTTCTCAACAACTTTGCATAATATACATGTCAGTGACATGGGTCTGTTGTTTAGTGCTTCCTGTTTGTCCCCTTTCTTAAAAATTAGGGTTACATTTGCTGTCTTTCAAACCTCAGGCAGTTGCCGTTTCAGTAGATTTACTGAAGATTATTGTTAGTGGCACATATAGTGCATCTGCTCTCTCTCTCTCTCTCTCTCTCTCTCTCTCTCTCTCTCTCTCAGGACCCATTGAAAGATGTTACCTGGTCCCACCGTCTTCCAGGTATTTATTTCACATAGCAGTTTCTTCACCTCCTCCTCGATTTTGCACAGTGTGTAGCACATGCTGGTGCACCCTACTCCTTCTGCTGGAAGCCTCTCTGTCTCCACTGTGAATACTTTCCTGAATCTTGAGCTGAGTTCTTCCTTACTTCCTGGTCGGCTGCTGTGAGCTCCCCTTCTTCCTTCTTCAGCCTAATCACCTGGTCCTTGACTGTTGTTTTCCTCCTGATGTCGCTGTATAACATCTTAAGGTAAGATTCAGGTTTTAATGCTATGTCATTCTTGTATTGCCACTGGGCCTCTCTGCTTATCCATGTATATTCATTTATGGCTCTTTGGCTTAACTCACTATTTTCCTGAGTCCTTTGCCTTCTATACTTTTTCCGTGCTGTAGCATACTTGACTTTGGACTCTCCACACCTCTGGGAAAACCATGGGCTCACTCTGATCTTTTTATTGTTTTTATTGCCCCTTGGCACAAACTTCTCCTCTGCCTCCCTGCACTCTGTGGTCACATGTTCCATCTTTTCATTTACTGTCTTACATACTGCACTTCATGCAGAAATTGCCTTATCCATGTGTAGTGTCCCTTTCTTGAAGTCTGGATTCTCTCATCCTTCGTATGCTGCTTCACTCTTTATTGTTAACTCTACTGTATATTCGAAACTCAGGAATACATTATTACTAGCACCATGGGGCAATTTGTGTGTGATTTCCCATATATCTGAACTGATCAAGGCGAATACGAGGCCCAGCTTCGCTGGCTCATTGTCTCCTCTCTCTCTCAGGTTGTGTCCCTAACATGTTGGTACATGGAGCATTCCAACACCACCTCCAGCATATTGGCTATCCACATCCACTTCACAGTCTATCTCCTTTCGGTTGAAATCCCCCATGATAAGTAACTTTGCCCCACTTATGTGGGCCCCACTGGCTATCTTGGCTAATGTGGCCACCATTGTTCTGTTGCTCTCATCGTATACTTGTCTTGGTCTCCTTGCTCTTCGGTGGTGGGTTGTACATCGCTGCTATCATCACTTTTTGACCCCTGGTTAGAAGTGTCCCTACTATGTAGTCATTCACTTCACCTGAGACTAGTCCTCTCACCTCAAAACTCCATTGGTCTTTGATAAGCAAGTGTGCCCCCTGTCTTTCCTCAGGACCTGATATCAATACTAGAAGATCTCATCTGTTATCACCCCCTATGAGCTTTGTCTCTGTGAGAGCTATGATGTCCGAGGATGTCTCATTGATTCTTTCCTGCCACTCATCACTCTTATTTCTGTGTTGGCATACCATTCTGTCAGCTTTATCTCTAGAATACACAAATAACCCGCACATAAAAGAGAGAAGCTTACGACGACGTTTCGGTCCGACTTGGACCATTTACAAAGTCACACTAACCAGAAGTGGAGCAGGACGGCTATATATAGGCAGAAAGAGGTGGTGGTAGTAGTAGTAGTAGTAGTAGTACAACAATGGTACATAATACCAACAAGATGAAATTAAGACACATGTGCAACACCCGGGCATCCCTATCGTAGACGTTTCACCATCCAGCCAGCCACTGGATGGCGAAACGTCCACAACAAAGACAACCAGACACCGCACATGTGTCTTAATCTCATCAGTAGTTGTAGTAGTAGTAGTAGTAGTAGAATAGGTAGTAGTAGTAGTAGTAGAATAGGTAGTAGTAGTGGTAGTGGTGGGGCATCTAATTGTCTTTGTTGTGGACGTTTCGCCATCCAGTGGCTGGCTGGATGGCGAAACGTCTACGATAGGGATGCTCGGGTGTTGCGCATGTGTCTTAATTTCATCTTGTTGGTATTATATACCATTCTTGTACTACTACTACTACTACTACTACCACCACCTCTTCCTGCCTATATATAGCCGTCCTGCTCCACGTCTGGTTAGTGTGAGTTTGTAAATGGTCCAAGTCGGACCGAAACGTCGTTCTAAGCTTCTCTCTTTTATGTGCGGGTTATTTGTGTATCGTTCCAGTCACGGTATTGTGCCTTTTTTTGTTATTTATCTCTAGAACTATATTTATAGGGGTGGGAGGTGTTGGCAGGCTGAGTGTGTGGTAGACAGGAATGGAAATTATGGTAGGCTGGCGTTGTGGTGGTATTAGTGCTGGTGGGGGGGTGGAGTGTGTTTTGTTTCTGGTTATTAGGTTTGGGTGGTGTGGGTTGGTAAGGGTTGAGAGGATGCTGAGGATGGTTCTGTGGACAGTTGTGTTTGCTGTTCCTGCCAAGGCTCTTCTGTCTGTCGACACCTGCTCTGTCTCCCCTTCCTGCCTCTGGTGCCTTATTACTTTATCTCTCAGTTGTTCTCATTCTTTTTGTTTTCTGTCCTGGTCGAGCTGCACTTGCTGGTATTAACAGTGGTTTCCTATGTGGGTGCTGGTATTTAACAGTTGTTTCCTATATGGTATCTTGTTTCATTCCATTTCTGTCTTTAATGTGCATATGTGTGTGTGTACTCAACTAGTTGTACTCACCTAGTTGAGGTTGCGGGGGTCGAGTCCGAGCTCCTGGCCCCGCCTCTTCACTGATCGCTACTAGGTCACTCTCCCTGAGCCGTAACCTTTATCATACCTCTGCTTAAAGCTATGTATGGATCCTGCCTCCACTACATCGCTTCCCAAACTATTCCACTTACTGACTACTCTGTGGCTGAAGAAATACTTCCTAACATCCCTGTGATTCATCTGTGTCTTCAGCTTCCAACTGTGTCCCCTTGTTACTGTGTCCAATCTCTGGAACATCCTGTCTTTGTCCACCTTGTCAATTCCTCTCAGTATTTTGTATGTCGTTTTCATGTCCCCCCTATCTCTCCTGTCCTCCAGTGTCGTCAGGTTGATTTCCCTTAACCTCTCCTCGTAGGACAATACCTCTTAGCTCTGGGACTAGTCTTGTTGCAAACCTTTGCACTTTCTCTAGTTTCCTCACGTGCTTGGCTAGGTGTGGGTTCCAAACTGGTGCCGCATACTCCAATATGGGCCTAACGTACACGGTGTACAGGGTCCTGAATGATTCCTTATTAAGATGTCGGAATGCTGTTCTGAGGTTTGCTAGGCGCCCATATGCTGCAGCAGTTATTTGGTTTGATGTGCGCTTCAGGAGATGTGCCTGGTGTTATACTCACCCAAGATCTTTTTCCTGGAGTGAGGTTTGTAGTCTCTGACCCCCTAGACTGTACTCCGTCTGCGGCCTTCTTTGCCCTTCCCAATCTTCATGACTTTGCACTTGGTGGGATTGAACTCCAGGAGCCAATTGCTGGACCAGGTCTGCAGCCTGTCCAGATCCTTTGTAGTTCTGCCTGGTCTTCGATCGAGTGAATTTCTTCTCATCAACTTCATGTCATCTGCAAACAGGGACACCTCAGAGTCTATTCCTTCAGTCATGTCGTTCACAAATACCAGAAACAGCACTGGTCCTAGGACTGACCCCTGCGGGACCCCGCTGGTCACAGGTGCCCACTCTGACACCTCGCCACGTACCATGACTCGCTGCTGTCTCCTGACAAGTATTCCCTGATCCATTGTAGTGCCTTCCCTGTTATCCCTGCTTGGTCCTCCAGTTTTTGCACCAATCTCTTGTGTGGAACTGTGTCAAACGCCTTCTTGCAGTCCAAGAAAATGCAATCCACCCACCCCTCTCTCTCTTGTCTTACTGCTGTCACCATGTCATAGAACTCCAGTAGGTTTGTGACACAGGATTTCCCGTCCTGAAACCATGTTGGCTGCTGTTGATGAGATCATTCCTTTCTAGGTGTTCCACCACTCTTCTCCTGATAATCTTCTCCATGATTTTGCATACTATACATGTCAGTGACACTGGTCTGTAGTTTAATGCTTCATGTCTGTCTCCTTTTTTAAAGATTGGGACTACATTTGCTGTCTTCCATGCCTCAGGCAATCTCCCTGTTTCGATAGATGTATTGAATATTGTTGTTAGAAGTACACATAGCGCCTCTGCTCCCTCTCTCAATACCCATGGGGAGATGTTATCTGGCCCCATTGCCTTTGAGGTATCAAGCTCACTCAGAAGCCTCTTCACTTCTTCCTCGGTTGTGTGCACTGTGTCCAGCACTTGGTGGTTGGCCCCACCTCTCCGTCTTTCTGGAGTCCCTTCTGTCTCCTCTGTGAACACTTCTTTGAATCTCTTGTTGAGTTCTTCACATACTTCACGGTCATTTCTTGTTGTCTCTCCTCCTTCCTTCCTTAGCCTGATTACCTGGTCCTTGACTGTTTGTTTTCCTCCTGATGTGGCTGTACAACAGTTTCGGGTCAGATTTGGCTTTTGCTGCTATGTCATTTTCATATTGTCTTTGGGCCTCCCTTCTTATCTGTGCATATTCGTTTCTGGCTCTACGACTGTTCTCCTTATTCTCCTGGGTCCTTGCCTTCTATATTTCTTCCATTCCCTAGCACACTTGTTTTTGCCTCCCTTCACCTTTGGGTAAACCATGGGCTCATCCTGGCTTTTTCATTAATCCTGTTACCCTTGGTACAAACCTCTCCTCAGCCTCCTTGCATTTTGTTGCTACATATTCCATCATCTCATTAACTGCTTCCCTGCCATTCTCTGTCCCACTGAACCCCGTTCAGGTAGTTCCTCATTCCTGTGTAGTCCCCTTTCTTGTAGTTTGGCTTCATTCGTCCAGGCCTTCCTGCTTCTCCATCCACTGTAGCTCTACTGTGTATTCGAAGCTTAAAACACATGGTCACTGGCCCCAAGGGGTCTTTCATATGTGATGTCCTCGATATCTGCACTACTCAAGGTGAATACTAAGTCCAGCCTTGCTGGTTCATCCTCTCCTCTCTCTCTTGTAGTGTCCCTTACGTGTTGGCACATGAAGTTTTCCAGTACCACCTCCATCATCTTAGCCCTCCATGTTCTTGGCCCCCTTTTGGGGTCCAAGTTCTCCCATCGATCTCCTTGTGGTTAAAGTCACCCATGATCAGGAGCTTTGCCCTGCAGCATGAGCTCTTCGGGCCCACTGTAGCCAGTGTGTCAACCATCGCTCTATTGCTCTCGTCGTACTCTTCCCTTGGGCCTCCTGCTTTTTCTGTGGGGGTTATACATCACTGCTATTACCACCTTGGGACCTCCAGAGTGAAGTGTTCCCACTATGTAATCACTTTCTTCTCCGCTGTCTCCTCTCTCCAGCTCATCAAATTCCCACGATTTTTGATCAGCAACGCCACTCCCCCACCCCCCGGGTTCCCTCTGTCTTTCCTCAGGATTTGGTATCCCGTTGGAAAGATGACATCTTTTTCATCCCTGAAGCTTGGTTTCTGTGAGAGCTATGATGTCCGGTGATGCTTCTTTGACTCTTTCATGCCACTCCTCCCACTTATTTGTTATTCCATCAGTGTTTTGTCCCATCCCTTCAGTTTCCTTTTCCCAACCTGTGGTTTGGGGGGCCTGTGAGGGTGGGAGACTGGTGGCATACTGTGGGATTCTATAGCTCGGTGTTGGGGTGGAGGCTGTGGGTATGGATTGTAGTGTGTGTTGGGAGGGTGTGATAGGTTGTATGGTTCTGAGAATAGTTGTGTGTGTGCTTGTCCTTGCTGTTCTGTTCTGCTCTGACTGCCCTCTGCTGGTTCCCTCCTTGTCTCTTTTCCTAGCCCCTTTTGCTTTTTTGTCCTCTCCCTCAGCTGCTGTCGTTCTGATTTTGTTCTGTCTCTGTCTAGGAACACCCTCTTGTACTCTTCGAGTATTTCAATCGTGGTTTCTCTTGGAGGATCCTGTTCCGCACTTTTCCGTACTGAGAAATCAGCTTGATGGTCGGTTTCTCCCTTCGAGTACCCCCTATTCTCTGAAAATTTACAATCTCATCCATCTCTTCACCTATTTCCGTGATGATTTCTCAATCTCCTTTCTTTCTTCCTGCTGCCTTTCAGTGTGTGTCCTTTCCTCTCTCTCCTGAAGCCCAGGATAAACATGATTTTGCCCTTTCTTCCTCCCATTGCCTCACCCCTGTGACTCTGGATCCTGCCTGTATGTGGTCATTTCTCCCTTGATTTTTCCAGTGGCTCTTGATAGCCTGGTTGTGCCTCAGCATTCGACCTATCCCCCTCTCCATCTGCAACCATGATCTTCCCTTTCACTCCTTGGTCCTCCTTGGCCAGACTGATATGCTTAGCAAATTCTAATCCTTCCTTCCGTTGGGCCCTCGCAGCTTCATATGCTGTGTCTTCTCTGGTCACTGCCCCTGTAACTCGTTTTCAGCCTATTTATCTCAACTTCTGGGACCCTTATCTTGGCTACTGCAGTTTCGACTTGTGCCCCCCAATTCTTTGTCTCTTCTCCAACCTTTTTTTCCAATTTCACAGATAGCTTTTTTCTCCATTTTTTCAGAAAGCTCTCCTAATTTTCTCCCCCACTCTTTTCCATCCTTTTCCATGCTCCTCCACCCCACTCCTCCCTACCAGAACCATTCTCATCTGATCCTTGGTTCCTGCGAGTCCCCCACCATTTTTTTTTTTTTTTTTTTTTGTGAGAGAAGAGAGAAGGGAAAGGTAGAGGGGGAGAGAGAGTGAAGGGAAGAGTAGGAGAGGGAGAGTTAAAAGGGAAAATGGGGCGAGAGGGAGCAAGAGAGAGAGAGAGCAAGAGAGAGAGAGAGAGAGAGAGAGAAGAGAGAGGGGGAGAGGGGGAGAGAGGGAGAGAAAGAGAAGGCAAAGAGGGGGAGAGAGAGGGGCGGAGGGGGAGAAGGGGGAAAGAGGGGGGTGATGGAAGAGCGAGGGGGAGAGAGTCTAGGTGGAGAGGGAGGGAGGATGGGAGAGAGATGGGAAAGGGAGAGGGAGAGATAATGGGAGGGGACAGATGTTAGAGGGGGAGAGATGTTAGAGGGGAGAGATGGGAGAGGGAAGAGAGAGAGAGAGATAGGTAGAGAGTGATAGGTAGAGAGAGAGATATAGGTAAGAGTGAGAAAGGTAGAGATAGGTTACTTAGGGTAGGGAAAAAGGGGGGGAGAGGAGAAAGGTTCAGATGGTCGTTCACAGGACGGTGTGAAATCCTGTGTATGTTGTGTTTGCGTGTGTACTAAAGCTTACAAGTGCTTGTTCCCATGTGTGTATGTGTATGTGTATGTGTGTGTGTGTATGTGTGTGTGTGTGTGTGTACGTGTGTGTGTTGTGTGTGTGTGTATGTGTGTGTGTATGTGTGTATTTTTGTGGTGTGTGTGTGTATGTGTGTGTGTGTGGTGTGTGTGTATGTGTGTGTGTATGTGTGTGTGTATGTGTGTGTTGTATGTGTGTGTGTATGTGTGTGTGTGTGTGTGGTGTGTGTGTTTTGTGTGTGTGTGTGTGTATGTGTGTGTGTGTATGTGTATGTGTATGTGTGTGAGTGTGTGTGTGTGTGTTGTGTGTGCGTGTTTGTGGGGTGGTGTGTGTGTTGGGGTGTGTGTGGGTGTGTGTGTGTGTGTGTTTTGTGTGTGTGTGCCCCCATTCTAAGTATTCATACTGCTAATGAATACCGGTTTGATACCAGTAATTCTAAGCTTACCAATACTTGTAACAAATTATCGATTCTACTTCTAAAATTCAGAAAGTAGCTAGGTTGTTAAAATTTAGCTTGTCTCAGCTTGACTGTCTGACGTTATCCCTCACTACCGCTTTACTCCTTGCACTCTCCCCTATGCTATTTCTATCTAATTCTGGTAATGGCTTGCAGGAGTGAGTGACCCGTATCTAACAGTGATGCAGGACAGACTCAATCTTTCAGAATGCAACCTCAAACAGGTGGAATACTTGCGCTGACAGCGGTGTTTATGACAAGTTGCTAGAAGCTGATGACGTAGTGGGCGTACATAGGGCCCTTCTCTCACTTTTTGTAACCCTTCACCCGTGATGTTTATAATCATATATGCTCATGCTCCCGCGTTCCTCAAGTGATTTCACTTTTCACTTATTACAGAATACACTTCACATTCGGTGTTACACTTTATATGTATAATGGCATACAAACTGTTGTGACGTCACTGCTTCAGTAGGCTACGCCCCCTTTCTTGTTGTATATTTTATTTTTTTTTCCTCCTTTTGCCTATTAACTTCTTCACTCTCACATTACGGTGCCCCACATTTCGCTTGTTAACCCAAAAGCTGGTAATTCTTGATCACCCGTTTCCACACTCACTTTGATATTTTTATGTTTTGTATCTGTGTGGCAACAGTGCCTAGTAATCCACAACGGTTTGGCACTTTTAAAAGAAAATCTGAATTTAGGTTTCCCCTCGAATTTTTTCAACTATACTATAGTTTTTCACTCGTAGGTTTTGTTCACTGACTTTGTCACTACCCCTGATTACTGCTAGGGGTTGTTGCACCCCCCAAAAACACGAAGGTTCTTCGGAGCCTTGTGTACCCACGTCTGCACCCACCATGTGTGTGCGTGCGTGTGTGTGTGTGTGTGTGTGTGTGTGTGTGTGTGTGTGTGTGTGTGTGTGTGTGTGTGTGTGTGTGTGTGTGTGTGTGTGTGTGTGTAATCACCTGTTTGTGGTTCTAGGGGTCGATTCATAGCTCCTGGTCCCACCTCTTTACTAGTCACTACTAGGTGCACTAACTTCTTACTCCAAGAGCTTTGTAAAAAATTACATTTATCTGGATGTAACTCATAATGTACATACCAGTAAATGGTAACAAAGATTATTATTTATCAAAGTTACAGACAAATAGGAATTTGGGACACCTAGGTCGCAAAAATGTCCCCCTTCGATACCTACAATTGTCATATCCACAAGTTGCTCTAGACCTATTAATTACAAATGAAATATGCATCACCAGGAATTCTGGTAAATATATAAGTTTGTGGACTGTATATTAAAATTAATAAATGATTATATATATACACATATACATAACAGAAGGAGAATATATCTTAATATCACTCGCCAACATTATTAATATTAGCAGCAATTATTACATTAGCTACTGTTGTGTCAGGATTGTCAACATTATCATTATTATCAACATTGTCATATAGACCCTTACACATGACTGTATGGTGTCTTGCTTTGTGACATTGATAACAGTTGTTTAATTTGGCATGAAAATCCTTTACATTGTGATTACCTAAACACCTGATACATCTGTCAAGTTCCTCCAATCTTTCAACTTTATCATTCCATGAATTGTATGCATTGCAATTCTAAGAAAAATGAGTACCCTTGCAGAAAAGACAATCTCTCTTTTCTTTGACTGGTTTCTTATTAACTGGGCTACTCATAGGAGGGTACTTATTCTTCTTACCTTGTAGAGAATCATTATTTCTGATTCCTGCTACTTGATATGTACCTATGCAACTATTTTAGGAAATGAAATTTTGATTATTACCATTGGGATAATTTTTCCCTTTGTGAAACTTGACAGATACATCAGAGTTATTATGTGTTGCATCTTTAAAATGAGTTAGTTGGCTGGTGTGCAACTGCACAATTAATTCTTGTAGACCTAGTCTTATTTCTTCCAGTCCAAAATAACCCTTGTGATATTTGTTCGAGAGTCATTTAAGTGTTTTATAGCTTAATTTATTCTGTACCATGGCACTCAATAACCAGTCTGTTTCCTTCAGATTATATTTATTACTTAAAGTTTTGAGAGTGCTCTCCAGTTTAACTCTAAACTGCTGTAAACCTTTGTTAGTGTAATCTGGAGATTTTAAATTAACAATGATATTCACTAGGTCCAAACCCTACTTTGTTCTATATTCCCATAAGTGACTTTCAACAAGTCAATGTTTCCCTTTTGAAAGAGTCATCTTCATTGGGAAAGGCTTGTATGAGTGTGGGAGCATCTCCTCTTCCCTGCCCTTTTGAGGTAAAAAAAATTTTAGTTACACAGGCTAGGTCACTCCTGTCATGCACAGCTGCTTTAAAAATTTGGGACCAAAATTCGCCCCAATTTTCTCCAGGATTAAATGCAGGTAAACATAATTCTGGGAGTTTTGGCAAAGACATCTTATTTGTTGGATCAGACTGATTAACTGCCTGGTTTACACATTTTAATTCATTCAAGGCCTGACTTTTACAAGATAGAATCTTTTCTTCTAATTCAGAATACGGATTAATCATGAGATCTACTTCAGTCTCATCTGCACAGTTTACTAACAAATCTCCTTCATATTTGTTTTAATATAATTTGTATGAATCATATCTATTCCCTAAAGCATCTAAATACAATTTTAAATCATCAGTATTCACAGTTTCTTGATTCATTAATTCCAAGCACTTATTATATGCCTTAGTTACATGACCTTTTCTAGCCTGTAATGATGCTTTCTTTGCTCTATATTCAATATGTTTCTCTTCTATATTAATTTCCTCATTTTCAGCCATGATGCAATGTATTAAATTCAACTTAATTAATAACACTGATTATGTACTTAATTATGCACTTCATAAAGGTAAATAGTACAACTTACCTTTGAATAAATCCTAGCTACACTTGAGCTTTGCAATTACATGTAAGAAAATTATAATATAAATTTGGAATGTACATTAATGCAAACCTTTAACCAGACTTGGCTTATCAAAATTAATATTATACAAATTAATATAAATCCTTGCCAGAATTTGGCATAGCAAAATTAATATTATACACATTAATATAATCTTTGGCCACACTTGGCTTATCCAAATTAATATTGTAATAATTATAATCCACTACACATCCACCTCCTTCTGTCATTTCACATATAATTATTAAGTAATTAACTAATTAATGACTTCACAAATTATATCCGGTTCAAGAAGGACCAATGGGCAAATTAAATGTGGAAAATTACATTTATCTGGATGTAACTCATAATGTACATACCAGTAAATGATAACAAAGATAATTATTATTTATTAAAGTTACAGACAAGTAGGAATTTGGGACACCTAGGTCGTAAAAATGTCCCCCTTCGATACCTACCACTGTCATATCCACAAGTTGCTCTAGAGCTATTAATTACAAATGAAATATGCATCACCAGGAATTCTGGTAAATATATAAGTTTTTGGACTGTATATTTAAATTAATAAATGATTATATATATGCACATATACATAACAGAAGGAGAATATATCTTAATATCACTCACCAATTTGACTGGAGATCAAGGTTTACCATACTCAGAAAACCTCACTGTCTATACTTGAAAATAACACTGGCCAGAGTTACAACATAAACAGACTTATCTGAGGTTCCTGGAGCTGTCTTGTCCAGTTGCCTGATATCTCAAGTTATGCAGGAATGCACATCCAACAATTTCGGATCCTATTTGAGAGGTGTCAGCCCAATTTAACCTCTAGAGCTACGAAAATTCTTCCGATTTCATTAACGTTTTTTATGCAAATTCAAACAACAATGGCGAGTTTCTCTGCTCTTCGCAGGTGCAGGGCTTCCCATTTTTTTTAACATAATTTTTATTAAATACAATATTGGCCATCTATTTACCTATAAATTACCGTATTTCCAGAAAATATACAGTATTTTCCACAAGCTTTATTGTACCTCATCTTGCCTCTGCTACTTCACTTAACTGTTATTGACCATTTTTTTTTACAACTACAAATACCGATACTGTCATTCATTTTATTATTATTATTATTATTATTATTATTATTATTTATTATTATTATTATTATTATTATTATTATTATTATTATTATTATCATTATCATCATCATCATCAAAATATTAACTGAATAGAAAACATAAGCAGGGTGTAAGATAAGTGTCAGCTGTGTTCAATAAAGAATATGGGAGGAGCATTTACTTGATGGCATTTCCAAAAAAAAAAATGTAGGTTGTTTAGTATAAATCAGAAACTTAGTGGCCAATGCTGTTTAACTCATTGTTATATAAATCCGTGTTTTCTTAAAACCTTGGATGGGTTGAAATGTCTTTGGAACTGAACTTGGATTCGCTGCGAGCAGTTGAATAAATATACTTTCAATGGCAATTTTTTTTTTTTTATACGATGTTCTAACGATATGGCTTCCAGTTAGTGCTCTCTAAATTACCGCTCGCCTTCCTCCTTCCGGAGAAGGTGGGAAGGATTAGAAAGAATAGCAACTTAGGGACTACGTAACTGAAACTGGAAAAGGTATGCGACAGTATGTTAAAAATATGAAGAATGGATGTTAAGATATCGAAAGCTGTGAAGTTTTATGAGTGGGGATAAAGTTAAAATGTGAAGAGAAGAGGAAAAGTTTCTGGTAAAAGTATCTTAAATAAAGATACATGATATTGATGGGATGAAAATGAAGCGAATGCTAGTACTAGGAAGAGATGGTCTTGAAAGATAACGAATATAATATGAAACAAGAACTATGACAATCGTTGTTTGCTCATGGAAGTATAGCCAATAATTTTACGAAACGGGTTAATATCCAAATGTTTTTAAAAAATAAATCTGTCACTCTCGGCGATTCATCAAATATCGGATTCACAGCAAAATTTTCCGGAGGACTTTTCAGTAATTTTCTCAGTTTTGGTTAGGTTAGGTTAGGTTAGGTTAGATTAGGCTAAGGTAGGTTAGGTTAGGTTAGGTTAAGTTAGGTTAGGTTAGGTTAGGTTAGGTTTAGTTCTTTATGTCTATCAGTAATATTAACCAATTAAAATATTAAAAAAAATGAAGTACTGTACAGTAAGAAGGCAAAAATTTTGAAGCGTGAACATTCAGAAATTCCAGTCATTACAGACATGCAGACATATGTCAAGCGGGTTAGGTTAGGTAAAATGTGTTAGCAGGCAGAACAAGTATTTCTTGACACGGGTCTTAGTCACATGATGACCAGCCGTTGGAGCTTTCGGTCATCTGACCGAGGCCTTTCGCTGGCTTACCGGTCCACTTCTAAAAATTATGGTTATGATAATAAGTCTTGAGAGCTGTACACTACTCTGTGGGAACGATCTTCGTTTTCTACGTTAATTTTCATAAGTGGCTTCTAATGTCAAATATGGTAACTGATGGACTAATTGATCGTAAAGATTATTGGTTGCACGATGGTTATTACGTCTGCATGTAACCTGTATACTACCACTCAAGAATGGTATAATTCTAGATACAGGGATTAATGTAAATCCAGTGTGTATACACGAGATATACGTTCCTTGATGTATAATTGCTGCGTAAGTTTGTTTTAATGTTGTTCGAC
>NC_069403.1:28707469-28821331 GCF_026875155.1 Cherax quadricarinatus
GGAGTCAAAAAACGTTATCTATGGAGGCAAAGAAGGGAATGTATGAAAGTATAGTAGTACCAACACTCTTATATGGATGTGAAGCTTGGGTGGTAAATGCAGCAGCGAGGAGACGGTTGGAGGCAGTGGAGATGTCCTGTCTAAGGGCAATGTGTGGTGTAAATATTATGCAGAAAATTCGGAGTGTGGAAATTAGGAGAAGGTGTGGAGTTAATAAAAGCATTAGTCAGAGGGCAGAGAGGGGTTGTTGAGGTGGTTTGGTCATTTAGAGAGAATGGATCAAAGTAGAATGACATGGAAAGATATAAATCTATAGGGGAAGGAAAGGAGGGGTAGGGGGTCGTCCTCGAAAGGGTTGGAAAGAGGGGGTAAAGGAGGTTTTGTGGGTGAGGGGCTTGGACTTCCAGCAAGCGTGCATGAGCGTGTTAGATAGGAGTGAATCGAGACGAATGATACTTGGGACCTGACGATCTGTTGGAGTGTGAGCAGGGTAATATTTAGTGAAGGGATTCAGGGAAACCGGTTATTTTCATATAGTCGGACTTGAGTCCTGGAAATGGGAAGTACAATGCCTGCACTTTAAAGGAGGGGTTTGGGATATTGCAGTTTGGAGGGATATGTTGTGTATCTATTACGTATATGCTTCTAAAACTGTTGTATTCTGAGCACCTCTGCAAAAGCAGTGATAATATGTGCGGGTGTGTGGTTGTTAGGAGGTGTTGGGGATGATGTGAAAGTATTTTTTTTTTTGGGGTTTTCTTTCTTTTTTTTGGGTCACCCGTGCCTCGGTGGGGTGACGGCCGATTTTTGTTAAAAAAATAAAATATATTTATATTATATATTGTGTGTGATATTGTTTGTATAGTTGTGTTGTAGTATGTGTATATGTATGTAGTGTATGTGTATGTTGTTATGTATATATATTGGTTGTGTGATGTTGTGTATTGTATTTTTGTGTTGTATATTGTTGTATATATACTGTTTGTTATATATTGTATTGTATGTGTTGTGTTGTGTATGTGTTATTGTGTTAGTTTTGTATGTGTGTGTATATGTGTCATATATGTGTGATTGTATGTAATGTTATGTACTGTATTGTATATTTGTATAGTGAGTGTGTTTATATTATATATGTGTGTATATATATGATAGATATATATATATATTATATTTTTATGTTTATATATATAATATGTGATTATATTATTATGTATGTATATATTATATATATATATTTATATATTTATTTATATAGTGTGTATATTATTATATATATATATATATATTATATATATAATATATATATATATATAATATATTATATATTTTATATATATATTATATATATATATATATATATATATATATATATATATATATATATATATATATATTTATATACATTTTATATATATATATATATATATATATATATATATATTTATATATATATATACACACACACACATATATATATATATATATTATATAAAATATATATATTATATACACAAATATATATTATAATATATATATAATACATATATATATATATATATATATATATATATATATATATATAAATATATATATATATATATAATATATATATATATAATATAATATATATATATTATACTATATACATATATATATATTTATTATATATATATATTATATATATATTATATATATATTATATATTATATACATATAATATATATATATATATTATATATTATATATAATATTAATATATACATATACATTATATATATATATATATATATATATATTATATATATATATATATATATATATATATATATACTATATATATATATATATATATATATATATATATATATATTATATATATATATATATATATATATATATATACATATATATATATATATATATATATATATATATATATATATATTATATATTATATATATATATATATATATATATATATATACATATACATATATATATATATATATATATACATATATATATATATATATACATATATATATATATATATATATATATATATATATATATTTATATATATATATATATATATATATATACATAATATTTTATATATATATATACATATATATATATATATATATATATATATATATATATATATATATATATATATTTATATTTTATATATATATATATATATTTATATATATAGTGTAGCCCCTTTTCTTTTATACAAAACTATTGTTATTCTCTATAAAATGTATTTTTTTTTTAATATTTCCCATGAGAAATAATGAAAATCCAATTAAACCATTCCAGACACCCAAAAATATTAACAAGGCAAATCCTGTGTCACAAACCTTCTGGAGTTTTATGATAAAATATCAGAAGTAAGACAAGAGAGAGAGGGGTGGGTTGATTGCATCTTCTTGGACTGCAAGAAGGCCCTTGACACAGTTCCTCACAAGAGATTAGTGCAGAAGCTAGAGCATCAGGCGCATATAACAGGAAGGGCACTGCAATGGATCAGAGAATACCTGACAGGGAGGCAACAACGAGTCATGGTACGTAATGATGTATCACAGTGGGCACCTGTGACGAGCGGGGTCCCACAGGGATCGGTCCTAGGACCAGTGCTATTTTTGGTATATGTGAACGACATGACGGAATGGTTAGACTCAGAAGTGTCCCTGTTTGCAGATGATGTGAAGTTAATGAGGAGAATTAAATCTGATGAGGACCAGGCAGGACTTCAAAGAGACCTGGACAGACTGGACACCTGGTCCAGCAAATGGCTTCTCGAATTTAATCCTGCCAAATGCAAAGTCATGAAGATAGGGAAGGGCACAGAGACCACAGACAGAGTATAGGCTAGGTGGCCAAAGACTGCAAACCTCACTCAAGGAGAAAGATCTTGGGGTGAGTATACACCGAGCATGTCTCCGGAAGCACACATCAATCAGATAACTGCTGCAGCATATGGGCGCCTGGCAACCTGAGAACAGCATTCCGACACCTTAGTAAGGAATCATTCAAGCACTGTACACCGTGTATGTCAGGCCATACTGGAGTATGCAGCACCTGTTTGGAACCCGCACTTGATAAAGCACGTCAAGAAACTAGAGAAAGTACAAAGGTTTGCAACAAGGTTAGTTCCAGAGCTAAGGGGAATGTCCTATGAAGAAAGATTAAGGGAAATCGGCTGACGACACTGGAGGACAGGAGGGTCAGGGGAGACATGATAACGACATATAAAAATACTGCGTGGAATAGACAAGGTGGACAAGGACAGGATGTTCCAGGGAGGGGACACAGAAACAAGAGGCCACAATTGGAAGTTGAAGACACAAATGAGTCAGAGAGATAGTAGGAAGTATTTCTTCAGTCATAGAGTTGTAAGGCAGTGGAATAGCCTAGAAAATGACGTAGTGGAGGCAGGAACCATACAGTTTTAAGACGAGGTTTGATAAAGCTCATGGAGCGGGGAGAGAGAGGGCCTAGTAGCAACCGGTGAAGAGGCGGGGCCAGGAGCTAGGACTCGACCCCTGCAACCACAAATAGGTGAGTACAAATAGGTGAGTACATTCCTCTAAAACTAATAATTATTTTGTATTTATTTTAAATGAAAGTAAGTTTAATTTAGTTAATTCCGGATGTATTTTAACGTTAGATTACATTAACCTGGAAATTTTTATTTTAATTAATATCATTTACTTAAATTAAAAATAATTAAATAATAGTAGCAGCAATCAGTCTGGTATGTACACAAGTGTTACTAGTGTTGGGAGAATTGTTTGACATATAAGATGCAGAAGCTAAGCTGCAGATTAGATGAACAATATAAGGTGCCTATTCAGCAAGGGCGGATGTGGCCAGCATAAAATAATGAATGTATCCTTGAAGGAAGACGTGACGAGGAAAAGTGTTGACCCGGACACAAGCGAGCCACGCAGCAGATATTTTTTTTTTTTATAGATTATTCTTTTAGAAACTTTTCAGTACTACATTAACATTTAATCAAAAATTAGAAAAATATCTATACATTTTAAAGAATACACTTAGAAGTGCATGAAGAGGCAGGGTTCCTTAATACGGGGGCAGCTAAATTAAAACAACACAATGCCAGGGGCAACATTATACATCGTGGCATCCCCTGTAATCTTCACCCGACTTACCACACCACCCACCACTAGCTATCCGTCCATCACCCAGCAAACCACAAAACCCACTGGTAACCACCCAGCCCACCACACCGCCAATAACCCACCACCATCCTAGTACTTATCACAACATTAAATATTATGTTTAATAAACGCTATTTCACTTGTGAAGAAATTAGCAATGGTTTACAAGCAATAGTTTCTTGTATGCTGGCGTCGAGACAAAATGAAACATCTACGAATCCTGTGGACAATAAACCTTCAACTCAGTATAAAAAGAGTATACCTACTCCCACTAAACCACAGAATGGGAAATCCCATATAGGCACTTATCAAGCTGTGAATACAACAGACAGTAAACAGACTGTCATACATAAACGTACTCCAAAATGTGTACTTTGTGACGGATCACATTGGGCACAGAATTGTAGTCAATACACATCAATGGAGGCACGTAAACAACGTGTTCATCAGCTGAAAAGGTGCACCAAGTGTTTAGGTGAACACAAGGGAGGTAAACGCTCACTGAAGAAGTGTTTTAAATGCAAGAGTATGCATCATACAGAATTATGCCCAAATAATTATACTGAACAGCAGAAGACTTCCACAGAATCAGGAAATCAACAAGCGGCAGCATTAAATGTGAGAGATAAGTTTGAAGTGACTACTCTCCCGATAGCTCGAGTTGAGTTATCTAAACAATTACACAAAACCAATGTGCTAACACTATTTGATCAAGGCTCACAAAAGTTTTCCATTAGAAGAACAGAGTTGCAGAAAATGAATAAACAACGAAATGATGGAAGGAATAGACTCCAAAGTGTCGCTGTTTGCAAATGATGTGAAGATGAGAAAAATTCCATCGGACGGGGACAGGCTGCAGGCTTGGTCCAGCAAATGGCTCCTGGAGTTCAACTCTACCAAGTGAAAAATCATGAAGATTGAGGAAGGGCAAAGAAGACCCCAGACGGAGTACAGTCAAGGGGGCCAGAGACTACAAACCTCACTCAAGGAAAAAGATCTTGGGGTGAGTATAACACCAGGCACATCTCCTGAAGCGCACATCAACCAAATAACTGCTGCAGCACATGGGCGCCTAGCAAACCTCAGAACAGCATTCCGAGATCTTAATAAGGAATCTTTCAGGACCCTGTACATTGTGTACGTTAGTCCCATATTAGAATATGCAGCACCAGTTTGCAACCCACACCTAGCCAAGCACATAAAGAAACTAGAGGAAGCTCAAAGGTCTGCAACTAGACTGATCCCGAAGCTAAAGGTTATGTCACACTAGGGGAGGTTAAGAGAAATCGACCTGACGACACTGGAGGATGGGAGAGAAAGGGAGGATATGATAACGACATGCAAAATGCTGAGAGGAATCGACAAGGTGGACAGAGACAGGATATTCCAGAGATGGTAACAGCAACAAGGGGTCACAGCAACAAGGGGTCACAGTTGGAAGTTGAAGACTCAGATGAATCACAGGGATGTTAGGAAGTATTTCTTCAATCACAGAGTTGTCGGGAAGTGGAATAGTCTGGGACGGGATGTAGAGGAGGCAGGATCCATACATAGCTTTAAGAAGAGGTGTGATAAAGCTCATTGACCGGGAAGAGTGACCAAGTACCAGCCAGTGAAGAGGCAGGGCCAGAAGCTGTGACTCGACCCCTGAAACCACAACTAGGAGAGTACACACACACACACACACACACACACACACACACACACACACACAGACAACGGAGAAGAAAGTGATTACATAGCGGGAACGCTTCACTCTGGAGGTCCCAAGGTGGTAACAGCAGTGATGTATAACCCACCACAGAACAGCAGGAGGCCAAGGCAAGAGTACGACGAGAGCAATAGAGCGATGGTTGACACACTGGCTACAGTGGCCAGAAGAGCTCATGCATGCAGGGCAAAGCTCCTGATCATGGGTGACTTTAACCACAAGGAGATCGATTGGGAGAACTTGGACCAGCATGGGGGCCAAGATACATGGAGGGCTAAGATGATGGAGGTGGTACTGGAAAACTTCATGTACCAAACCGTAAGGGACACTACAAGAGAGAGAGGAGAGGATGAACCAGCAAGGCTGGACTTAGTATTCACCTTGAGTAGTGCAGATATTGAGGACATCACATATGAAAGACCCCTTGGGGCCAGTGACCATGTGGTTTTAAGCTTCGAATACACAGTAGAGCTACAAGTGGAGGGAGAAGCAGGAAGGCCAGGACGAATGAAGCCAAACTACAAGAAAGGGGACTACACAGGAATGAGGTACTTCCTGAACGGGGTTCAGTGGGACAGAGAACTGGCAGGGAAGCCAGTTAATGAGATGATGGAATATGTAGCAACAAAATGCAAGGAGGCTGAGGAGAAGTTTGTACCCAAGGGTAACAGGAATAATGAAATAAGCCAGGATGAGCCCATGGTTTACCCAAAGGTGCAGGGAGGCAAAAACCAAGTGTGCTAGTGAATGGAAGAAATATAGAAGGCAAAGGACCCAGGAGAATAAGGAGAGCAGTCGTAGAGCCAGAAACGAATATGCACAGATAAGAAGGGAGGCCCAAAGACAATATGAAATGACATAGCAGCAAAAGCCAAATCTGACCCGAAACTGTTGTACAGCCACATCAGAGGAAAACAACAGTCAAGGACAGGTAATCAGGCTAAGGAAGGAAGGAGGAGAGACAACAAGAAATGACCGTGAAGTATGTGAGGAACTCAACAAGAGATTCAAAGAAGTGTCACAGAGGAGACAGAAGGGCTCCAGAAAGACGGAGAGGTGGGGCACACCCCATGTGCTGGACACAGTGCACACAACGAGGAAGAAGTGAAGAGGCTTCTGAGTGAGCTAGATACCTCAAAGGCAATGGGGCCAGATAACATCTCCCCATGGGTATTGAGAGGAGGGAGCAGAGGCGCTATGTGTACCTCTAACAACAATATTCAATACATCTATCGAAACAGGGAGATTGCCTGAGGCATGGAAGACAGCAAATGTAGTCCCAATCTTTAAAAAAGGAGACAGACATGAAGCATTAAACTACAGGCCAGTGTCACTGACATGTATAGTATGCAAAATCAAGGAGAAGATTATCAGGAGAAGAGTGGTGGAACACCTAGAAAGGAATGATCTCATCAACAGCAGCCAACATGGTTTCAGGGACGCGAAATCCTGTGTCACAAACCTACTGGAGTTCTATGACATGGTGGATTCTGCTCTTGACTCTCGCCCAGGCAGGTCATAGCAGCTTTCATTACTTACTCTGTCTCCCTACGATCCCCGTTAGGGAGGGGAACCTTTACCAGCGTTGTCATCGCCTTGACTTACACGATGAGCTACGCAAATCGTGTAAAGATCAAACCAAGAAATGGTACCGTTGATGATTCAACGAAGATTGCTCTTGCAACTGTTGTTCAGGGAGCACTGGAAGTAAAATTCAACACCATATTGTCACTGAAAGAAGCATTCATTGTTGTGTGTCACGATGATGCTGAAGCAGAGAAGCTACTCACTACAGAAGCCATCACTACTCTTACTACTCAAGGGTTTACTGTTACGTCATCTCCTGCCCTCAGGGCAAGGAAATCAGTATTCCTAAAAAAACTGGACAAGATTCTGACGTCTCAAACACCTGCTGAACTCAAGTCATTCATCGAGACGCAAAATACTTGGGCTACTGTTGACAGCATTACAAAAATCCCAAATGCAACGTCCATGATCAAGGTCACCTTCACCGACATGAACATGGCTGCCACTGCACTGAACGAAGGTCTTGCTGTCTACTACTACTACATCAGCCCTACCTACATTGAAGCAGAGATATCACTACATCCAACATTGCTGGAACTGTTATTCATACCAACACACCACCAAAGCATGTCCAGTAAGACAAGAAGTTCTGCACTACATGTGGTAGTGAGGGACACACCTTCAGTTCCTGCACCACTGCTGCCCCAACACAACCAGCGTGCTTAAACTGCAAGAGTAATGATCACCATACACTGGCAGCAAAATGTCCTACAAGAAAGGATATTATGAAGAAAACACAAGATGCAGCAAAGAAAAAACCTACTAGAAACACTCCAACGTATGCAGCAATTGCAAAAATACAAGCAGACACTACAAAATTACTTCAAGCATCTACTCAGCCCGCCTCCACCACCACCACTACCATCACTCCTCCAACATGTGACGTAACGAAGATTCACTACTGTCTACTATACGCTCATATGCAAAACATGGCTGTACCTGGATCATTTAACTCTACCATCAACGAGTTATTTGCATAAAATAACATGCCTTCATTTACATTTCCAGCATCTCCACCTTCTGAAGAAATTCTCAAATTCACCAAAAACTTAATCGCCAACTCTTCTGCAGAAGTTCCATCACACCACCAACTAGTGACGTCAATCCAACAACGACCAATGAGAAGCCTCCACCGCCACCACCTCTCACTGAATCCAACCAATCAGAAGCCTTACCACCAGAAACATCTTCTAATTCGTCTACTGAAGTTGAAAACGAAGCAACACCACCTTCCTCTACTCCACCACCGCCTTCTCTTCTTAACCACGTCGATTACCTGGAACACCATGGTTAAACACAAAGGACTCATATTCTACACCATGAGGCTATACCCTGCAAGCATGACTCGCCTAGAACTCATCCAACATCTCAAGACACACTGTATCGTACCAAAGCGAAGAAAGACCATTCCCTACCTACAACCAGATACTCCACCAACTCCAAACCACGAATACTACTACAGCTCTCCATAAGTGTGATACAACTCTCTCGAAAACAATTTACCGCACTGATAAACGGTTTAAGACCATAAACCAACTCATCCTGCTTGCTGCCTCTGATACTCCAGCCCTACCGCTGCTTCGCCATCCTCTCCTAGTGAGCCAAGCAATGACATCAGTCAAGCCTCTCTATCTACCGTCTCCAGTACTTTTGTACCACATGTCCAAAAAGTGGTTGGGCCACTTGCCTTGATTCCTCCTCTTCCCCTCCTCCCATCCTTTTCCAGTTATTTCCATCCTTCCTTATCCTTCTTCCTTCCATCTTACGACAGCTCTCGTCGTCCTCGATTCGATTCGATTGTGACAGCAGTAAGACAGAGAGAGAGGGGTGGGTGGATTGCATATTCTTGGACTGCAAGAAGCGTTTGACATAGTTCCACACAAGAGATTGGTGCAAAAACTGGAGGACCAAGCAGGATACCAGGGAAGGCACTACAATGGATCAGGGAATACTGTCAGAAGACAGCAGCGAGTCATGGTACGTGGCGATGTGTCAGAGTGGGCACCTGTGACCAGAGGGGTCCCACAGGGGTCAGTCCTAGGACCAGTGCTGTTTCTGGTATTTGTGAACGACATGACGGAAGGAATAGACTCTGAGGTGTCCCTGTTTGCAGATGACGTGAAGTTGATGAGAAGAATCACTCGATCGAAGACCAGGCAGAACTACAAAGGGATCTGGACAGGCTGCAGACCTGGTCCAGCAATTGGCTCACTGGAGTTCAATCCCACCAAGTGCAAAGTCATGAAGATTGGGGAAGGGCAAGAAGACCGCAGACGGAGTACAGTCTAGGGGGGCCAGAGACTACACACCTCACTCAAGGAAAAGATCTTGGGTGAGAATAACACCAGGCACATCTCCTGAAGCGCACATCAACCAAATAACTGCTGCGCATATGGGCGCCTAGCAAACCTCAGAACGCATTCCGACATCTTAATAAGGAATCGTTCAGGACCTGTACACCGTGTACGTTACACCCATATTGGAGTATGCGGCACCAGTTGGAACCACACCTAGCCAAGCACGTTAAAGAAACTAGAGAAAGTGCAAAGGTTTGCAACAAGACTGTCCCTGAGCTAAGAGGTATGTCCTACGAGGAGAGGTTAAGGGAAATCAACTGACGACACTGGAGGACAGGAGAGATAGGGAGGAATGATAAGACATACAAAATACTGAGAGGAATTGACAAGGTGAACAAAGACAGGATGTTCCAGAGATTGGACACAGTAACAAGGGGACACAGTTGGAAGTTGAAGACACAGATGAATCACAGGGATGTTTGGAAGTATTTCTTCAGCCACAGAGTAGTCAGTAAGCGGAATAGTTTGGGAAGCGATGTAGTGGAGGCAGGATCCATACATAGCTTTAAGCAGAGGTATGATAAAGCTCACGGTTCAGGGAGAGTGACCTAGTAGCGATCAGTGAAGAGGCGGGGCCAGGAGCTCGGACTCGACCCCCGCAACCTCAACTAGGTGAGTACACAGGAAAGGAGGGTTAGGGGTTAGGTGAGACATGATAACAACATATAAAATACTGCGAAGAATCGACAAGGTGGACAAAGACAGGAAGTTTCAGACATCGGACACAGAAACAATAGGTCGCAGTTAGAAGTTGTCAGGAAGTGGAATAGCCTAGAAACTGATGTAGCGGAGGCAGGAACCATTCATAGTTTTAAGACGGAGTTTGATAAAGCTCATGGAGCAAGGAAGGAGTGATCTAGTAGCGACCAGTGAAGAGGCGGGGCCAGGAGCTATGAATCGACCCCTTTAACCACAATTAGGAGACTACAGTTATGTGAGTATACACACAAACACACACACACACACACACAAACCCACACACACGCGGAGACCCAGAGGTCTGGGGGATGAACCCGGGAGAGAAGAACCTGGAAGGAAAGACTGGGACCCAGAGCTCAAAAAAAATGTAGGAAGAGCGGGGAAGGAAGGAAGACTACAAGTCTTAGCAGCAGAAGATAAGATAAAGTGCTTAGATGAGGAACTATAAAGCCTGAAACAGAATAGAGAGACAAATGACAGTACAGACATGACATCAGGAACTTCTATACCAGCCACAGACAAGGGGACTGTAGGGATCCAGGGAAAGATGTGCACAATTGAGAGACCTGTAGACAATGAAGGAGCTATGACATATGCAGGGACTCCAACAGACAGCTGCATTGGCAAGGAACAGGTGAGCAGGAAAGACAGTCCACTGAGCATAGGGGCTGCAATAAGGGCAGGGATTGAAGGCAGGAACGTTTCGATGGAAGGAACTAAAGCACCTCAGAGGATGCAAAGGGAGACACAGTGGGAGGAGGAGAGGGAGAGGTCAGTGTTTGTCTACGGGCTCCGAGAAGTCGAAGGGGAAACCTATTATGAAAGAATCTAGGAGGAGAAGAAAGCGATCGAAGGTATCATGAAAGCAATAGGTGAGGGAGATATGACCCCGGTGACAAATTTTTGGAGAACTGGGTAGTTTGTGAGTGGAAGGAAATGGCTGGTCAAAGTGATTTTCAAGGCAGAATCAGCTCAAACCAGGATCCTGCAGGAAAAAGCACGACTGAGGGACAATCCAGAGTACCGGAGAGTGTAACTCAATTGCGACAGAACACAAGAAAGGATGATACTGAGAGAGAGGGCGCAAAGACGAAAGGAGGAACGAGATGCATTGATGAAGATAAGCAGAACCCAGACTCAGGTGGAAGGGCAAACACACCTTACAGAAACACACGCAGAAGGAGTCCAACCACGACAACACCAAAGCAAGTGACCAATCCAAACCAAAACCCACACACTGTTCCCTCTGCTCCCACCCCCATATCACAAACTCCACCCCTACAGTAGCCCCCTATGGGCACTCTGCCCCCACCACTCCCGTCACAAACCCCACCCAAACTGCAACAACTCCAATGCAACTGAACAATCTAACCCAAAACCAACACACTGTTCCCTCTCCCCACTCCCAAATCACAAACCTCACCCCTACAGCGGCTCCCCATGGGCACTCTGCCCTCACCCCCCCATCACAAACCCCACCCACACTGCAAGCCCCTATTGGCCCCCTCCAGGGCTTCTGCTCCCCAACCCCAATATTTTCCCAGGACCACTGTGATGGATAAGAAGTTGAAGGGGTGGTACACGAACTCAGATTGATTATCAAATAAATATGAGGAGGGGCATGAAAGAAACAATGAAAGGTCCCCAGACATCCTAGCAGTCACAGAAATGAAACTCACTGAGACAACAACAGATGCAGTCTTCCCACCAGGATATCAGATCCTGAGGAAAGACAGAAGGAGCAGCGGGGGAGGAGGGGTTGCACTACTCATAAAAAACCGATGGAGTTTTGAGGAAACTGAAGGCTTGGGAGAGATTGGAGAAAGGGACTACATAATAGCTACAATTCGGTCTGGGGATCATAAGGTAGTCATTGCAGTGATGTATAATCCATCACAGAACTGCAGGAGGCCAAGAGAGGAATATGAAGAGAACAACAGAGCGATGGTGGAGACAATGGCTGAGGTGGCACGAAGAGCTCAATCGTGCAGAGCAAAGTTACTGGTTATGGGTGATTTCAACCATAGGGAGATCGACTGGGAAAACCTGGAGCCTCACCGGGGTCCTGACACATGTAGAGCCAAGATGATGGATGTGGTACTAGAAAGCCTCATGCATCAACACGTCAGGGACACTACCAGAGAGAGAGAGAAGAGGATGAACAAGCAAGACTGGACCTTGTGTTCACCATGAGCAGTTCAGACATTTGGGACATCAAATATGAGAGGCCCCTTGGAGCTAGCGATAACGTGGTTCTGAGTTTTGATTACATGGTAGAGCTGCACATGGAGAGGGTAACAGGAGTCGATTGGGAAAAGCCAAATTATAAAAGGGGGGACTACACCTGTATGAGGAACTTCCTGCAGGAGTTTCAGTGGGCCAGAGAGCTGGTAGGAAAGTCAGTGAATGAAATGATGGAATATGTAGCAACAAAATGCAAAGAGGCAGGGGAAAGGTTTATTCCCAAGGGCAACAGAATTAATGGGAAAACCAAAGTGAGTCCTTGGTTTACCCGAAGGTGTAAGGAGACAAAAACTAAATGCATCAGAGAATGGAAGAGGTACAGAAGGCAAAGGACCCAGGAAAATAAGGAGATCAGTCGAAGAGCCAGAAACGAGTATGCACAGATAAGGAGGGAGGACCAGCAACAGTATGAAAACGACAAAGCATCAAAAGTCAAGTCTGACCTGAAACTGCTGTATAGCCACATTAGGAGAAAGGCAACAGTCAAAGATCAGGTGATCAGGCTGAGGAATGAAGGTGGGGAACTCACAAGAAACGATCAAGAGGTGTGTGTGGAGCTCAAAAATATATATAAGGAAGTATTCACAGTAGAGACAGGAAGGACTCTGGGAAGACAGGACAGAGGGGGACACCAACAGGGAATACACCAACAAGTGCTGGATGACATACACACTGAGGAGGAGGTGAAGAAGCTAAGTGACCTTGATACCTCAAAGGCAATGGAACCGGACAACATCTCCCTGTGGGTCCTTAGAGAGGGAGCAAAAATGTTGTGCGTCACATTAACCACAATCTTCAACATATCCCTTGAAACTGGGCAACAACCTGATGTGTGGAAGACGGCAAATGTAGTTCTCATTTTTAAAAAAGGAGACAGAAAAGAAGTGCTAAACTACAGACCAGTGTCGATGACGTGTATAGCATGCAAAGCCATGGAGAAGATTATCAGGAGGAGAGTGGTGGAGCACCTGGAACAGAACAAAAGTATAAGTGATAACCAGCATTGTTTCATTGAAGGAAAATCCTGTGTCACAAACCTTCTAGAGTTTTATGATAAAGTAATAGAAGTAAGAGACGAGAGAGAGGGGTGGGTTAATTGCATCTTCTTGGACTGCAAGAAGGCCTTCGACACAGTTCCTCACAAGAGATTAGTGCAGAAACTAGAGGATCAGGCGCATATAGCGGGAAAGGATCTTCAGTGGATCAGAGAATACCTGACAGGGAGGCAACAACGAGTCATGGTACGTGATGAGGTATCACAGTGGGCACCTGTGACGAGCGGGGTCCCACAGGGGTTGGTCCTAAGACCAGTGCTATTTTTGGTATATGTGAATGACATGATGGAAGGTATAGACTCAGAGGTGTCCCTGTTCGCAGATGATGTGAAGTTAATGAGGAGAATTAAATCAGATGAGGATCAGGCAGGCCTTCAAAGAGACCTGAACAGGGTGGACACGTAGTCCAGCAACTGGACCACGAATGCAAAGCCGAATGCAAAGTCATGAAGATCGAAGAAGGGCAAAGAAGACCGCAAACAGAGTATAGGCTAGGTGGCCAACGACTGTAAACCTCGCTCAAGGAGAAAGATGTTGGCGTGAGTATAACACTGAACACGTCTCCAGAAGCACACATCAACCAGACAACTCCTGCAGCATATGGGCGCCTGGCAAACCTGAGATTAGCATTCCGATACCTAAGTAAGGAATCTTTCAAGACACTGTACACCGTGTACGTCAGGCCCATACTGGAGTATGCAGCACCAGTTTGGAACCGCACTGGGTCAAGCACGTTAAGAAATTAGAGAAAGTGCTAAGGTTTGCGACAAGGTTAGTTTCAGAGCTAAGGAGAATGTCCTATGAAGAAAGGTTGAGGTAAATCGGCCTAACGACACTGGAGGAGAGAGGGACAGGGAAGACATATGATAACGACATACAAAATACTGCGTGGAATAGACAAGGTGGACAAAGACAAGATGTTCCAGAGAGGAGACACAGAAACAAGGGGTCACTCTTGGAAGTTGAAGACTCAGATGAGTCACAGGGATGTTAGGAAGCAGTTCTTCAGTCATAGATTGGTCAGGAAGTGAAAGAGTCTGGCGAGTGATGTAGTGGAGGCAGGAACCATACATAGCTTTAAGACGAGATATGATAAAGCTCATGGAGCAGGGAGAGAGAGGACGGAGTAGCGTTCAGTGAAGAGGCGGGGCCAGGAGCTGGGTCGCTACCCCTGCAACTATAATTAGGTGAGTACACACACACACACACATAACCCCCCACATACACACACACTCACACACACACACACACACATACACATACACTCACACACACACACACACATACACACACACACACACACACACACGTATGATACAGCTCAGGAAGCAGAGAGAGTGAGGACCTAGTAGCGATCAGTGAAGAGGCGGGGCCAGGAGCTGAGTCTCGACCCCTGCAACCACAATTAGGTGAGTACAATTAGGTGAGTACACACACACACACACACACACACACACACACACACACATACACACACACACATCAGGCTAAGGAAGGAAGGAGGAGAGACAACAAGAAATGACCGTGAAGTGTTCACAGAGGAGACAGAAGGGGCTCCAGACAGACAGAGAGGTGGGATACACCACCATGTGCTGGACACAGTACACACAACCGAGGAAGAAGTGAAGAGGCTTCTGAGTGAACTAGATACCTCAAAGGCAATGGGGCCAGATAACATCTCTCCATGGGTCCTGAGAGAGGGAGCAGAGGCGCTATGTGTACCTCTAACAACAATTTTCAATACATCTATCGAAACAGGGAGATTGCCTGAGGCATGGAAGACAGCAAATGTAGTCCCAATCTTTAAAAAAAAGACAGACATGAAGCACTAAACTACAGACCAGTGTCACTGACATGTATAGCATGCAAAATCATGGAAAAGATTGTCAGGAGAAGAAGGGTTTTGAACATCTAGAAAGGAATGATCTCATCACCAGCAGCCAACATGGTTTCAGAGACGGGAAATCCTGTGTCACAAACCTACGGAGTTCTATGACATGGTGACAGCGTAAGACAAGAGAGAGGGGTGGGTGGATTGCATTTTCTTGGACTGCAAGAAGGCGTTTGACACAGTTCCACACAAGAGATTAGTGCAAAACTGGAGGACCAAGCAGGGATAACGGGAAGGCACTGCAATGGATCAGGGAATACTTGTCAGGAAGACAGCAGCGAGTAATGGTACGTGGCGAGGTGTCAGAGTGGGCACCTGTGACCAGCGGGGGTCCCACAGGGGTCAGTCCTAGGACCAGTGCTGTTTCTGGTATTTGTGAACGACATGACGGAAGGAATAAACTCCGAGGTGTCCCTGTTTGCAGATGACGTGAAGTTGATGAGAAGAGTTCATTCGATCGAAGACCAGGCAAAAACTACAAAGGGATCTGGACAGGC
Source organism: Cherax quadricarinatus (assembly GCF_026875155.1). NCBI lineage: Eukaryota > Metazoa > Arthropoda > Malacostraca > Decapoda > Parastacidae > Cherax > Cherax quadricarinatus. The sequence goes on from NC_069403.1 coordinate 28,723,701, forward strand.
TGCAGACCTGGTCCAGCAATTGGCTCCTGGAGTTCAACCCCACCAAGTGCAAAGTCATGAGGTTTTGGGGGGAAGGGCAAGAAGACCGCAGACGGAGTACAGTCTAGGGGGCCAGAAAATTTACAAACATCACTCAAGGAAAAAGATCTTGGGGTGAGTATAACACCAGGCACATCTGAAGCGCACATCAACCAAATAACTGCTGCAGCATATGGGCGCCTGGCAAACCTCAGAACAGCATTCCGACATCTTAATAAGGATCGTTCAGGACCCTGTACACCGTGTACGTTAGGCCCATATTGGAGTATGCGGCACCAGTTTGAAACCCACAACTAGCCAAGCACGTAAAGAAAAATAGAGAAAGTGCAAAGGTTTGCAACAAGACTAGTCCCAGAGTTAAGAGGTATGTCCCATGAGAAAGGTTAAGGAAATCAAACTTGACGACACTGGAGGACAGGAGAGATAGGGGGGACATGATAACGACTTACAAAATACTGAGAGGAATTGACAAGGTGGACAAAGACAGGATGTTCCAGAGACTGGAACAGCAACACGGGGGACACAGTTGGAAACTGAAGGGACACGATGAATCAAAGGGATGTTAGGAAGTATTTCTTCAGCCACAGAGTAGTCAGGAATGGAATAGTTTGGGAAGCGATGTAGTGGAGGCAGGATCCATACATAGCTTTAAGCAGAGGTACGATAAAGCTCATGGTTCAGGGAGAGTGACCTAGTAGCGACCAGTGAAGAGGCGGGGCCAGGAGCTTGGACTCGACCCCTGCAACCTCAACTAGGTGAGTACAACTAGGTGAGTACACACACACACACACACATACACGCACACACACACACACACACACACACACACACACACACACACACAGCTCACGGTTCAGGGAGAGTGACCTAGTAGCGACCAGTGAAGAGACGGGGCCAGGAGCTAGGACTTGACCCCTGCAACCTCAACTATGTGAGTACAACTAGGTGAGTACATACACACACACACACACACACACTGTCATGTAGGGGGGTAATGAACGAACAGATAATTTGGGAATATGGGGAACAAGGGAGTAATGGGAAGGAGTAGTCAGGAGAGGTAAGTCGAGTGAGAGGAGCGGAGGTAATGTGAGGTCACTGGTGACTACATCACCTCTCATTACCCCCACACTACTCAACTTCTCTGTATTTGAATAAAATAATGAATAAATAGCAGGGACAGTGAATATTACTATTTTGCTTAAATGTAGCTTATTATTAAATCCTTGTAAAATAATATATTTGGGAACAGGAGGACACTATTGGGTTTAGATAAATAGGGGTTTTACACATAAGCAGTGAGAGAGGGAATACAACTAACTAGTAAAACAAAATGTAACATACAATATAGTTCAGAGAACAGTTCACCACTGGAACTCAGTCACACACTAGCCACAGGTCCCAAGACCTACTCAGCACGAGCACTGCTCCAGCCAGTACTCTGCCCGGAGTCTCCAGCAGAGTCTCCTCCAGAGATTCTCCTGCAGCCCTCTCCCAAAGCTCACACAGGCAGCAGCTCTGCCAGAAACTCTAGCCCAGAGCTCTTCACACAGGCCAGAGCCACGTGTTTTAGGACCTGACGCTAGTCAACAACGAAAGACCGGAGACTTAAGCCGATAGGCTTAAGTCGACAGGCTACCAGCAAAACCTGGTGGAAGCCCTGATGCCCATACAGGGCTATAATATATCGAGGAAACAGGAAAAATAAATGCACCAGCAGTGAACGCAGCTACAATAAATCCTAGCAAACAGAAGTACAATCTATGTAAATGCTATGCCCTGGGTATCTGCAGGAACGGTATATCTTGTAAAACAGGTGGGACATACACCTTTGACCAACCCCAAAAAATGCCGCACCCACATGACAACAGGAGAGTACAGCTTCCCTTCTTGCAACTTATTTCACCCAGAAATGTGTCACTCATCAATCCATGAAAGAAAATGCTGCAATGCATACTGCCAGGCACATCATCTAAAGGGGACTAGAAGACACAGGCCAGCCAGACTATGGGAAACAAAAGAGAGGAACCTCAACCTCTCCAGGGACAGAGGTTTTTTAGGGTCAGAAGGAAAAAAAGACTGGAAAGAAATGACAATAGTCCTACACCACCTGAAAACACTTCTGGAGCAGAGGCACGGACATTGACCTTTACCCCATAGCAACTGATATTAGAGCCAGCAAATAACCCCCCCCCTAAATTCCACCAATACGACATTTGTCTTTGCAAACACATAGGGTCTAAAGCCGTCAAAAAAAAAACAGAAATTCCTTACATCAAGGGACTGCTCACAGAGTCAAATGCAATGTTTGCAGCATTCACAGTGATCAACACAAAGGATGATTATGACAACGAAATATGGTATAGCAAACAATGTTTTAGCAAAGAGCACCCCGGGAGGCAGCTGAGATGAAAATTCACACACACAAACCTACTGGAGCTTTATGACAGGGTGACAGAAGTAAGACAAGAGAGAGAGGGGTGGATAGACTGCAGTTTCTTGAACTGCAAGAAGGCCTTCGACACAGTTCCTCACAAGAGGTTACTGCAAAAGCTAGAGGATCAGGCACATATAAGAGGAAAGGCACTGTAATGGATCAGAGAATACCTGACAAGGGAGGCAACATCGAGTCATGGTACGTAACGAGGTGTCAGAGTGGGCGCCTTTGACAAGCGGGGTTCCACAGGGGTCAGTCCTAGGATCTGTGCTGTTTTTCGTATATGTGAAAGACATAATGGAAGCGATAGACTCAGAAGTTTCCTTGTTTGTAAATTATGTGAAGTTAATGTGGAGAATCAAATCGGTCCAGGATCAGGCAGGACTGCAAAGAGACCTGGGCAGGCTACAAGCCTGGTCCAGCAACTGGACCCTTGAATTTAACCCTGCCAAATGCAAAGTCGTGAAGATCGGGGAAGGGCAAAGAAAACCGTAGACACAGTATAGTCTAGGTGGCCAAAGACTGCAAACCTCACTCAAGGAAAAAGATCTTGGGATGAGTATAATACCAAGCACATCTCCTGAGGCGCATATCAATCAGATAACTGCTGCAGCGTACGGGCGTCTGGCAAACCTAAGGATAGCGTTCCGATACCTCAGAAAGAAATCGTTCAAGACTCTGTACACCGTAAAGTCAATCAGGACCTAAATCTTCCTCTACCTCCAGGAGATTTTGTTGACTTGATTGAACTCTGTGCTGGTTTCAACTGCTTTTCTTTCAATAACAGGCTCTACAAACAAACCTACGGCATGGGAATGGGGTCCCCCATCAGTGCCGTCCTAGCCAACTTGCACATGGAACACCTAGAGTCCAAACACTTCGACAACATCATCCCTTCAAGCATCACTCGGTTACGTTACATGGACGACGTCCTCGTAATAACTCCCAAACGTTTTGATGTACGGTATCTTCAGGCAAGGCTCTGCGCAGTTGAACCGGCGATCCAGTTTACACTAGAAGAAGAGTTCAATGACAAGCTACCTTTCCTCGACGTCCTTATTCACAAAGTAGATAATAACCTAAGATTTCAAGATTATCGGAAACCTACAAATAAAAATGATCTCACACACTTCTATTCCAGTCAAGATACTAAGACCATAAGAGGCATCATCATCATCATCATCGGATTTTTCCTAAGAGCATACCGAATTTGTAGTCCTGAGTTTCTTGACGAGGAATATACATACATTCACCAAACCTTCACAGGTTTACATTTTCCTTCTTTTTTCATCAGACTGCAAGAAAAGAGCTCTTCAGAAAATTAGTTCTCCATGCACTAACACCACTCCTAACAAAGTTATAATTCTTCCCAACTGCCAGGTTGCACTGAACTTTTCTAAAGTACTTTCACAAGCTAACACCAGAGTCGCCATCGCTTCCAGCACTTCAATAAAGGATCTAACCAGGACAAAGTCAAAGCACCACGAACCAGTCAATGCAGGGGTTTACACTATACCCTGTGGAGGCTGCAACAAGATTTATGTAGGTGAAACAGCAAGAAACCTCGACACCCGCCTCAATGAACACATTTATGTATGTTGGAACGATAACTTGAACAACGCCTGTGTACAACACCGAAATTCGACTAATCATCTCATGAAATTCAGGGACTCCCAATTAGTGATCAAAGAAACCAATTTCCGCAGACGCAAATGCCTTGAATCAGCACTAATCGCTGTTTCTAATACAATTAAACAAAGCAAAGGTAGCTTCACCATCTCTGAAGTATTAGCAAGAATCCTCCTGAAAACAGTAAACCCTGCCATCACATAGTCTCTCCTGTTAATACTACACAAGCATTACAGAGAATGAACATTGAAACAGGCCTTCTCTATCCAGCCTCCGATAGAAATATTTGTCTAACCTATTTTCGTTACCCAAGTAATAGCTTTTATATTCTTTTACTCGTGTTCAAGTTCTACCATATTGTATTAATACTACTACTACAACTTATATCACTACTACTACTACTACTACTACTACTACTACTACTAATCTAGTATTGCACCTCACTCTGAGCCTATATACCCTCTGTGTCCATGTACTGTTTGTAACGGTTTGACAAAGCTCCTGGAGAGCGAAACGTTGCCACAATAAATATGTTACATTAGTTGTACTTGTGTCTTTTACTTTCAACAATATGTAAATATGTAAATAATAGTGACACAAATAATAAATCGTGTTTCTTTGTTACTCTGAATTTTTCTTTGTTTTCAAACACTGATATGCTTTTTTATCAGAAAAAATATCTATCTGTAAGTCACTTTGAAGGCATATGCCATTCACATATTTTCGGAACCCTTTGTACCAACGACGTTGTTTTTGGGTGAGAGTTTATCTACTTAAAATGATTACTATCTCTTACCACACAAGATAGCTCAATAAATGTCAGTCTTGCTTGTGATATCTTCAGCCCAGTGTGATGTTCCTCTGGTACACAATACACCAACACTCTTCACCATAAACAAGCATTTGTCTTTTGTTTTTTTCCTTCGCCACTCTTCTGATAATTTTCCCCACAATATTACTTACTCTACAAATAAGGGAAACTGTTTAGTAATTTAGTGTTGCCTCCCTCTCTCTACTTTCCAGAAAATCGGGATTACGTTTACTGTCTTCCACACCTCAGGCAGTTGCCATGATTAGATAAATTATTGAAGATTGTTGTTACTGGCACACACATTGCATATGTTCCCTCTCTTGGACCCAAAGAAAGATGCTATCTGGTCCCACCGCATTCGAGATATCTAGTAATCCTACCATTTTTTCACCTACTCCTCGGTGGCTCTTGCACCCTACCACTTTGTTTTGCTGAAAGCCTCTCTGTCTCTGCTATAAATACCTCCCTGAAAATTGAGCTAATCTTCTCACATACCTCCTGGTCGATCCATGTGAGCTCCCCTCCAATTTTACCTTAGCCAGATTACCCCTTCCTTGACTGTTGTTTTCGTTTTGATGTTGCTGTATAGCAACTTTTGGTCAAATTTGGCTTTTGATGCTATATCAATCTCGTATTGCCACTGGGCCTCTCTCCTTATCCACCCATATTCATTTCTGGCTCTTCGGCTCAGCTGTTTGTTTTCCTGAGTCCCTTGCATTATATACTTTGTCCATGCTCTAGCACACTTTGGCCTCTCCACACCTCTGGGTAAACACGGGGACCCTCTGGTCTTCTCGATGTTTCTGCTGCCCTTTGGCACGAACTTCTCCTTTGCCTCCTGTGGTCACATGTTCCATAATTTCGTTTACTGTCTTCCCCTCGCCCACTTCACCACATATAGGAATCACTTCAAACCTGCATAGTCCTCTTTTTTGAAGTTTGGCTTCTCCCGTCCTTCTCGTGTTGCTTTACTCTCCATTGTTAATTCTATTATGCATTTGAACCTCAGGATCACGTGATCCTTAGTGCCTAGGTGCCTTTCCTGTGCAATATCCCTATTCGTGAACTATTCAAGGTGAATACAAGGTACAGCCTTGTTGGTTCATTGTCTCGTCTCTCTCTCTGGTTGTATCTCTAATATGTTGGTACATGAAGTTTTCCAGCACTGCTTCCAGCATCTTGGCCCTCCACGTCTCTGGTCCCCTATGTTATTCCATATTTTAGGTCAATCTCCTTGTGGTTGAAATTCACCATGATGAGTAACTTGGCCCGAGAAATGTGGTTCATTGTGACTACCTCGGCTAGTGTGGCCACAATCGTTTTGTTGCTCTGAACGTACCCGTGTTTTGATCTTCTGCTGTTTGGTGGTAGGTTGTACATCTCTGCTATTATGACTTTTAGACCCCTGGTCATCCACTACTCCTATGACTACTCCTCCCATCTCAAAATTCCATTAGTTTTTGATGAGCAGCATAACCCCTCCTCCCCCTCCCTTCCCTCTTGTCTTTCCTCAGGCTCTGATATCCAGATAAGAAGTTCGCATCTTCTTATCAACTTCATGAGCTTTGTCTCCATAAGCACTATGATTTCAGGGATGATGGGGTTGGTGCGAGCTGAAGGTGAGGAGGGCAGGGTGGGATATTATTATGTGGTGGTATTAGTGCTGGGGGAGTGTATTGTGGGTGTGGAGCTTGGTTTGTCTCTGGTTATTCTGCTTGGTTGGTGTGGAGTGGTAAGGGATGGGGGATTCTGTGGGTAGTTTCGTGCCCTTTAAGGGGCAGAGGCGCATCTTTCTGCCTTTAAACACGTGCACCTTTACGCGTGTCATCCTACTTGCACCGCACATCTGGATTCCCGTTCTTTAATTCTAACCAATCACAAGCCTTCCCTGAGTCGCTTCAGCTAAGTGGTGATGGCATTTACCGGTTTGCCATTGGTTGAGAGAACAAAATATAAACAATTTTGGCTTGGCGTCGCCCAGAGTGGGTTTTTTCCATCCAGTGTCACTAATATACTCTTGAATTTTACCCTCTACAATGTCGGTAAGTACTGATTGTTGTGTTTAGTGAGTGTATGAATAGTTTAGGCATATTTTGATATATACATAAAGTCCGTGTGAAGCATAATGTGAGTGTAGCATGCAGTTGAAAAAACATGCAACAAAGGAAGGGCTGAAATTTCTGCCTCTTTCCTTGTAATGACATTGTCCACTTTCAGTAAAATAAATATTTATAAAAAAAATTCTATTGCATATATGAATTCTGTAGTGGTCTGGATGTATACAGAACATTTTTATTGTCCTGCCAGATCAATGAGAAATTGTTTTATGGGGAGCCCTCCAACACCAGGTCAAAATATTTGGATGACAGTGACTCAGAACCAGAGGTAGATGACTCAGAATTGCTTGATAGTGGTGATGAATACTTGCCACCAGACGCAGAGGTGTCAAGTGATGATGAGGAAGAAGAAAGGCCAGTCAAAAAGCAGAAATTAGTCAAGATAAAGAAAAGCATTATGATCTTGGAGTACCCTGATGAGGATCATATTTATGAAGATCTTGCTTTGTATGCAAAGTAAATCTGTGCATATAGAAGCATAGAAATTTCTTCATAGACTTCCATTCTAGGAATTAGTAATATAGAATGATTGTTCTTTTTCATGAATCTCAGGAATATGGGACTTGAAAGTTTTATCCCTTTGCAATGTGTCCTTGTTGCTATTTGTTTCATTTTCATATTTTTCTAATACTTACAAAATGTTTTGATACAAGTTCCATTTATGTTTTTGATATTGTATGTTTGTGTAATAAATTTTAAAAATAGTTATTGGGTGTTTTATTAACAATTGCAAGTGTGCAACATTCATATTTATACTCCCTATTTCAGGCAGGGGTGAGTATTTCCGCCTTTCGCAGATTAGCAATTGCTCAAAAACTAACCATAAGAATTCCATTTATATGGCCTCATTCAACTTATATTGAGATACTCTATCCACTCAAGGGAGTTAAGTTTGAAATTCTAATGTACCATAAATTGCCACCTGAAGGGATTTGAAGACAGATGTATGACTTTTGTTTGTGGAGTGCCAGAGAACACTCAAAGATTATGCATATATATATATATATATATATATTATTATATATATATATATTATATATATATATATATATATATTATATATATACATATATATATAATATATATATTATATATATATATATATATATATATATATATATATATAATATACATATATATATATATATACATATATATATATATATATATATTTATATATATATATATATATTATATATATATATTATATATATAATTTATTTATATATACATTATGTATATATATATATATATATATATATTTATATATATATTATATATATATATTATATACATATGTATATATATATACATATGTATATATATTATATATATATATATATATATTATATATATATATATATATTATATATATATATATATATATATATATATATATATATATATATATATATATATATATATATATATATGAATTATATATATTATAAGTTTGTTGAGTGTACCTGGTAAAGTGTATGGTAGAGTTATTATTGAAAGAATTAAGAGCAAGACGGAGAATAGGATAGCAGATGAACAAGGAGGCTTTAGGAAAGGTACGGGGTGTGTGGACCAGGTGTTTATAGTGAAACACATAAGTGAACAGTATTTAGATAAGGCTAAAGAAGTCTTTGTGGCATTTATGGATATGGAAAAGGCGTATGACAGGGTGGATAGGGGGGCAATGTGGCAGATGTTGTAGGTGTATGGTGTAGGAGGTAGGTTACTGAAAGCAGTGAAGAGTTTTTACGAGGATAGTGAGGCTCAAGTTAGATTATGTAGGAAAGAGGGAAATTATTTCCCAGTAAAAGTAGGCCTTAGACAAGGATGTGTGATGTCACCGTGGTTGTTTAACATATTTATAGATGGGGTTGTAAGAGAAATAAATGCGAGGGTCTTGGCAAGAGGCGTGGAGTTAAAAGATAAAGAATCACACATAAAGTGGGAGTTGTCACAGTTCCTCTTTGCTGATGACATTGTGCTCTTTGGAGATTCTGAAGAGAAGTTGCAGAGATTGGTGGATGAATTTGGTAGGGTATGCAAAAGAAGAAAATTAAAAGTGAATACAGGAAAGAGTAAGGCTATGAGGATAACAAAAAGATTAGGTGATGAAAGATTGGATATCAGATTGGAGGGAGAGGGTATGGAGGAGGTGAATGTATTCAGATATTTGGGAGTGGACGTGGCAGCGGATGGGTCTATGAAAGATGAGGTGAATCATAGAACTGATGCACTTAGGAGTCTGTGGAGACAAAGAACTTTGTCCTTGGAGGCAAAGAGGGGAATGTATGAGAGAATAGTTTTACCAACGCTCTTATATGGGTGTGAAGCATGGGTGATGAATGTTGCAGCGAGGAGAAGGCTGGAGGCAGTGGAGATGTCATGTCTGAGGGCAATTGTGTGGTGTGAATATAATGCAGAGAATTCGTAGTTTGGAAGTTAGGAGGAGGTGCGGGATTACCAAAACTGTTGTCCAGAGGGCTGAGGAAGGGTTGTTGAGGTGGTTCGGACATGTAGAGACAATTGGAGCGAAAACAGAATGACTTCAAGAGTGTATCAGTCTGTAGTGGAAGGAAGGTGGGGTAGGGGTCGGCCTAGGAAGGGTTGGAGGGAGGGGGTAAGGAGGTTTTGTGTGCGAAGGGCTTGGACTTCCAGCACGCATGTGTGAGCGTGTTTGATAGGAGTGAATGGAGACAAATGGTTTTTAATACTTGACGTGCTGTTGGAGTGTGAGCAAAGTAACATTTATGAAGGGGTTCAGGGAAACCGGCAGGCCGGACTTGAGTCCTGGAGATGGGAAGTACAGTGCCTGCACTCTGAAGGAGGGGTGTTAATGTTGCAGTTTAAAAATTGTAGTGTAAAGCACCCTTCTGGCAAGACAGTGATGGAGTGAATGATGGTGAAAGTTTTTCTTTTTTGGGCCACCCTACCTTGGTGGGAATCGGCCAGTGTGATAATAAAAAAAATAATAATAATATATTATATATACTATATATATATATATTATATATATATATATATATATATATATATATATATATATATATATTATATATATATTATTATATATATATATTATATATATATATATATATATATATGCAATAAGATCACAGTAAACAGGTGATTTCAGAATATGCAAAACTAACCACTCTGAAAGAATAGAGAAATTCCAAGCGATTTCGTGACTACTCACATTATCAAGGAACTATGAAAGTAAAGCATCCAAGGAAGCTATATAAAGGGTCTGGCCAGCACCTCACTATCAGATCCCACAACGGTTAAACACCTGACGCGCGCCGACCCAACTTGGATAGGTCCTTTGCACAACTCACCCCACAAACTATTCTACCCAAGAAAATTTAAAAATTATTTGTCCAGTGTATTATTAAATTCTTCCCAAATTCTATTAATTATAAATGGATCTAATTTATATAAACCAAAGGAAACCTTGTTTCAAAAAATTCCATGTATAGGTTCAGTTTCATATAAGTTATCCAAATGGCTTGTTGATATTTTGAGCCCTATTGTTGTCAAAATTTCTAACTTTAATGTTAAAAACAACATAGACTTGGTTGATAAATTAAGCTCCTTGACTGACTTAAATGATTTTAACATGGTTAGTTTTGATGTTACTTCCTTGTTTACGAAAGTTCCTGTTGATGATTTATTAAGTTTCTTATCTGAAGAACTCGTTAACTATGATTTACCATTGCCAGTTCCTACTATCATTAAACTTATTAAACTTTGCATTTTTGATGCAAAATTTGTATTTAATGATAAGTTTTACAATCAGAAGTTTGGTATGGCAATGGGAAATCCTCTTTCACCTGTTCTTAGTAACTATACATGGAATTTTTTGAAACAAGGTTACTTAAACAACCCTCCCTAATAGAGCTAATATGGTTCAGATATGTTGATGATATTTTGTGTCTTATGCCCAAAAATGTAGATATACACCATTTCCTAGGAAAATTAAATAGCTTAGCCCATTCTATAAACTTTACTGTTGAGTTTGAAGAAAATAACTCATTGCCTTTTCTAGATGTTTTAATTATTAAGGTTAATAATGAATTCAAATTTAAAATTTACAGAAAACCTACAAATAACGTTCCTATGTCCACTATTATTCCTGCATCAAGATAGAGTCAAACTGTCTGTTTTCTCATCAATGTTTTTGAGAGCTTTACGAATTTGTAGTCCTGAGTTCATAGATGAGGAAATATCCAAAAAATTTTTGAAATAGGTAATGATTTAAAATACCAAGAAATGTAATTGATAAATCTTTTAAGTTGCTAGAAATACTTTTTACAATCCAAAAAAGGGACAACCAGCCTTATTCAACTAAAAATATGTTGGTTCTCCTTACCTGAAAACTTGGTTGATATGCCTTCTCTTCTTAAGACTTTTAATATTAAAGTTGTATTCAAAAATCTTGATACAGTAAAAAAAATTTTGATAAAGAATTCCCCCAAAATGCTGATGGATGTGTCTATAAGATTCCTTGTAAAATTTGCGATAAAGTTTATTACGGTCAAACTGGTAAAAATCTCGAACTAAGATTAAAACAACATAAATTTAGCATTAGAACTGGACAAGATTCCAATGCTCTATTTATTCATGTAAGAGATTTTAACATCCAATTGATTTTCAAAAGTTGAGGAAGTAGTATCAAGCAAGTCATGGTCGAAAAGGAATTTTAATGAATCTTGTTTCATAAAAAGCAGTTTTGACAATAATATGAATTTTTCCCTTTGGTTTTTTATAAATTAGATCCATTATAATTAATAGAATTTGGGAAGCATTTAATAATACATGGACAAAAAATTTTTTAAAATTTTCTTGAGTAAAATTAGTTTGTGGGGTGAGTTGTCCCAAAGGACCTATCCAAGTTGGGTCGGCGCGCGTCAGGTGTTTAACCGTTGTGGGATCTGATAGTGAGGTGCTGGCCAGACCCCTTATTTAGCTTCCTTGGATGTTTTACTTTCATATTTCCCTTGATAATGTGAGTAGTCACGAAAGCGCTTGGAATTTCTCTATTCTTTCAGAGTGGTTGTTTTGCATATATATATATATTTTATTTATATATTTTATATATTTATATTTATTATTTTTATATTATATATATATATATAATATATTATATTTATATATAATATATATATTATATATATATAATATATATATATATAAATATATATAAAATATATATATATATATATATATATATATATATATATTTTATATATTTATATATATATATAAATTTAAATTTTAGATATAAGTATTATAGTTATACCATCATGTATTTGGCTTGTCCTGATTACCTGATCCTTGACTGTTGTCTTCCTCCTGACATGGCTGTAAAGCAGTTTCGGGTCAGACTTGACTTTCGATGCTATGTCGTAAATAACAAAAAAAGACACAATACCGTGACTGGAACGATACGCAAATAACCCGCACATAAAAGAGAGAAGCTTACGACGACGTTTTGGTCCGACTTGGACCACTGACAAAGTCACTATGTCGTTTTCGTACTGCCGCTGGGCCGCCGTCCTTATCTGTACATACTCGTTTCAGGCTAGTTGACTAATCTCTTTATTTTCCTTCTGTACTTTTTCCACTCTCTAACACACTTAGTTTTTGCCTCCCTACACCTTCGGGTAAACCAAGGGCTCATTCTGGTCTTCCCATTATTTCTGTTACCCTTGGGAACAAACCTCCTTCTCTGCCTCCTTGCATTTTGTTGTTACGTAGTTTATCATTTCGTTTACTGACTTTCCTACCAACTCTCATTCCCAACTGAGCCTCCTGCAGGAAGGTCCTCATACCTGTGTAGTCCCCTCTTTCGTAGTTTAACTTTTCCCTTTCTACTCCTGTTACCCTCTCGACTTGTAGCTCTACAATGTATTCAGAGCTCAGAACTACGTGGTCATTAGCTCCAAGGGGCCTGTCATATGTGACGTCCTTGATGTCTCAGCTACTCAGGATGAACACAAGGTCAAGTCTTGCTGGTTCATCCTCCCCTCCCTCTCTGTTAGTGTCCCTAACATGTTGGTACATAAAGTTTTCCAGTAACGCATCCATCATCTTGGCACTCCATGTTTTGGGACCCCCATGTGGCTCCAGGTTTTCCCAATCAAGCTCCCTGTGGTTGAAGTTGCCCTTAACCGGTAACTTTGCTCTACTCGAATGAGCTCTTCTTGCCACCTCAGCTATTGTGCCCATCATTGCTCTGTTGCACTCATTATATTCCTCTCTTGGCCTCCTGCAGTTCTGTGGTGGGTTATACATCACTGCAATGACTACCTGATTTTCTCCTGACTGAACTGTACCTACTATGTAATCCCTTTCTTCAATCTCGTCCATTCCTTCCATTTCCTGATATTCCCATCGGTTTTTAATGAGTAGTGTAACCTCTCGTCCCCCTCTGCTCCTTCCATCCTTCCTCAGAATCTGATATCCAGGTGGGAAGATTGTGTCTGTTATTGTCCCAGTGACTTTTGTTTCTGTGACTGCTATGATGTATGGAGACATCTTGATTTTTTCATGCCACTCCTCACATTTATTCGTTATTCCATCCGCGTTCGTGTACCAAACCTTCAAATTCTTTTCTACAACTGTGGTCCAGGGAGAGTGGTGGGTTTGGAGGAGCAGGTGCCCTGATGAGGGCCTATAGGGGGTTGCTGTGGGGGTGGGGTCTGTGGTGTGGAGGGTGGGGGCAGAGGGCCTATTGGGGGTTACAGTGGGGGTGGAGGTTGTTGTGAGGGAGGTGGGGTAGAGGGTACTATTTGTGGGTTATTGTGGGTTACTGTGCGGGTGGGATTTGTGGTAGGGAGGAAGGGGGCAGAGGGTACAGTGTGTGGGTTACTGTGGTTTAATGTCGGGGGTGGGAAATGTGGTGAGGGGGATGGGAGCAGAGGGTACAGTGTGTGGGTTTTGGATTAGGTTGTTTGATTGCATTGGGGTTGCCATGGTTGGGTTCCTTCTGTGGGTGGTACTGGAGAAGGTTGTGTTTGATCTTCCCCCTGGGACTGGTTTCTCCTGCTACCCACCTTCCTTGCCTGCCATTCCTCCATGTGATGTTGCACCCTCTCTTTCAGTATCATCCTTTCTTCTTGTGTTCTGTCTCGGTCGAGGTACATGCTCCGGTACTCCAATATGTCCCTTAGACACACTTTCTCCTGCAGGGTACAGCTTTGAGCCGACTCTGCCTTGAAAATCACTTTGGACTCTTTTTTCCTCTTGCAAACCACCAAATTCTCCGAAAATTTGTCAGCCTGATCATGTCGTCCTGTCCTAATGCCTTCATAATGCTTTCAGTCATTTTTTTCCTCCTGTTTTCTTGCTTTGTAAGTTTCCTCTTCCACTTCTTGGAGCCCATAGACAAAAACTGCCCTCTCCCATTCGTCCTCCCACTGTACTTCCCTGAGCATCCTCTGAGATGATTTAGTTCCTGCTATTGATGCATTTCTTTCTACTGTCTCTTCTCTAACCAGTGTCCCTGTGCTTAGCTGTTCCTGGACATGGCAGCTGTCTGTTAGAGCCTCTGCATGTAGCTTAGCTCCTTCATTGTCTTTGGTCCCCTCATCTGCTTCTGCTGTTCTTCCTGTCTTTTCCAGGGCCCTACTTGGGTCTGATAGTCATCACATGCATTATGGCTCCTTTGCTCCCTACAGTCCCCTCATCTGTGACTGATGTATCAGTTCTTGATGTCGTGGCTGTACTGTCCTTTGGTTCTTTAGGCTGCTTCAGACTTTTTAGTCCTTCTTCTAAGCTCTGTATCTTAGCTTCTGTTGCTGTGACTTGTAACTCCCATTTCCTGCTTTCCTCAGCTATTTTCTCTTCCATTTTCTTGCCAAGCTCTTCCAGCCTCCTCACCCACTCCTCCTCCCTTCTCGTGAGCTCTGCCTCCCAGTGTAGGTATTATTGTGAACCCTGAGTGTATGTTTTATTGTAAACCCTGAGTATAGGTGTTATTGTGAACCCCAAGTGTGTTATTGTGAACCCTGAATGTAGGTGTTATTGTAAACCCTGAGTGTAGATGCTATTGTGAACCCTGAGTGTAGGTGTTATTGTGAACCCTGAGTGTAAGTGTTATTGTGAACCTTGAGTGTAGGTGTTATTGTGAACCCTGAGTGTAGGTGTTAATGTTAAACCTTGGGTGTAGGTGTTATTGTGAACTCTGAGAGAAATTTATTATCCGCAGATTTCTTGAGTGGGACACCACGTGACAACATGTCAGCTGGATTCTCTTGGGTAGAGACGTGGAGAAAGAGGTAGTTAGTCACTCTGTATTTCTCTTATTTCTGCTACTCTATTTTGTACATAGACCAACTTACTCTTATTATTTCTTAACCACTGGAGAACTGCATCATTATCATTCCAGATCACGGTTTTTTCAATAGTGAGATGATCAAGCACTTTGTTGAGATAGACAACTAATTTTGTAGCTACATAGAGAGTTGTCAGTTCCAATTGTTGTATTGTTCTGACCTTCAGGGGTACTGCCCTGGCCTTTGAAGTAATTAGTGTACTTCCTTCAGCATTACTCATGTAAGCTACAGCGCCATAACCTCTGGTTGACGCATCACAGAACACGTGTAATGAGTAATTGTTTCCCTCTTGACCTATTTGTCTAGGAAATTTAACATGAAGTTTTTTAAATTCCATGAATATTTTAACCTAACTTTACTCATTTCTAGAGGCAAGATCTCATCCCAACCTATTTTGAGCTTCCATGCATCTTGCACAAGCATTTTACCTTTTATGGTAATTGGTGAGACGAGTCCTAGAGGATCAAAACATTGTGATACCTCTGAGAGTAAACTACGTTTGGTGAGTGTACTGCATGGTTTATTGTTTATTCCTTTGCGACTTGTGTCTTCCTTTGTATTACAATTAAGTCCAAGCATGCTGTTGCAATCAGGAATTTCAGATTCAGGGAAATCTTCTTTGATAAGTTCCCTTAATTCAGTTGAATTAGTATTCCACATCCTTAGAGGCATATCTGCTTCTATCATATCCTTGTTAGCTTCTCTATAAGGATTTCAAATCCTCCTCTTTATTCACAGTACCTTGAAGATTGTCCACATAAAAACTTTTAGTTAAGGTTTCTTTGAAATGACTTTCAGATTTCTTCAAATGTGTATTTAGAGTAGCTTCTAGCAAGAATGGGGAGGATGTTGCACCAAATAAAACTGACTTGAAACGATATGTTTTCATTGGACTTTGAGAATCATATGGATTTTCAGGCCACAAGAATCGAGTATAATCTTCCTCTATTTCATATAGTCCTATTCTTAAGGAAGCTTTGGAAATGTCAGCTGTGTAGGCATATGGATTTGTGCGAAATTTCATAAGTACATCTCCAAGCTTCTCAGTTAGTGAGGGTCCGGTCATCAGACAGTCATTAAGACTTGCTACATCTTTATTTGCACGTGCGTTGCAATTATATACAACACGTAGTGGAGTTGTTTCAGAATCCTTTCTGACTCCGTGTTGCGGCAGATAATAAGCTTCTGTCTTCAATTTGTCTTTGACTACTTCCTCAATGGAGTCATTGTTCAACTGTTCTTGTATGATATTATCATATACAGTCAGTAGCTCTAGATTCTTTCTGAGCTAGTGCATTTGTGCTTTAATTTGTCCGAAAGCCATGCGATAATTGCTAGGCAGATGTGGTGGATTTAATTTCCATGGTAACCTAATCCAACGGTGTCCATCTTCATATATGACAGTGTCATAAGTCTGAGACTCTTGTGTGCTTGATTTATTTCCATCAGTACCTATCCCATCTAAATCCCAGAACTTATCAACTGGTTTATTCATTTCTTCCAGTAATGATAATTTTTGCTGTGGTACATGATCAGTGGTTATTCTTGTAACTAGTACATTTTCCACTGAATCAATATCAGTTTCTTTCCCACTTTGAGAGGGAATGGGACCACATATCATGTGGCCTCCTGCTGTTTTCAGCAAGTGAACATCATGTTTACTTACTATATTTTGCACAAAACAGTGATAATAATCACTTCAATGATTAAATCAATTGAACTAACTGTGTCCGTCTGTATGTCTGGACGGGCTAACCTGACATTGGCTGCTTTCAGTGCTGAAACTCTTTCTTTTAATCCGCGGATCTGCACAGACTTAGGCAAATCGTCTACTACCACAGCTTCAACTGTCTTTTTCCTGTTACCTAGACCAACAGTGAATTTCGCCAGGTCATATGTCTGTTTACCATAACTTTGAAAAAAACCTAGCTATATCTAACTGTATTTTGTCATCGGGTTATTTATTCAGTTTCTGTAACATTGTTCTTGTTATAAAAGACCTTTTTGAGCCTTGATCAAATAGTGTTAGCACACTGATTTTGTGTAATTTATTAGATAACATATTTTGAGCTATTGGGAGAGCAGTCGATTTAGACTTATCTCTCCCCTTTAATGCTGTTGTTTGTTGACTTCCTGTTTCTGTGAAGATCGTCTGTTGCTCAACACAAGTGCCTGGGCATAAAGCTGTATGGTTCATACCTTTGCATTTAAAACACTCTTTCAGCGAGCATTTACCTCCCTTGTGTTCACCTAAACACTTGGTGCACTGTTTCAGCTGTTGAGCACGTTGTTTCCGTGCCTCCATTGTTATATATTGAATACAGTACTGATCCCAATGTGATCCATTACAAAGCACATATTTTGGACTACATTTAAGTGTGACACTCTGTTTACTGCATGTTGTATTCACAGCTTGATAAGTACCTACATGAGATTTTCCATTTTGTGATTTATTGGGAATAGGTATACTCTGTAGATACTGGATGAAGGTTTGTTATCCACAGTGGGATCTGTAGGTTTATCAATATATTACGTCTTGTTCATTATGTCTCGTTCCTTGCATGCAAGAAACTGTAGCTTGTAAACCTTTGTTAATTTTTTCACAATTGAAATAGCGATTGTTGAACATAATATTTAATCATTCAATGGTTTGCAGTGACAGTGTGACCTGTACAATACTACTGATAAACTAATCACATTGCTTTAGGTCATATTTAGTCTCTAGAGATCTGAGACTATTGTCTAGTGTGATCCTAAATGTCTGTAAATCTGAAAAACAACGTCTTGGTGGCTTCAAGCTTGAAATTTTGATTACATGTCTAACCCTGGTTTTATCTCCATCAAAGTAATTGTCTGCCAAAACACGGAAGGCTAGCTGAAAAGTTGCCTTGGACCACCGGAAATGATTTAATCACAAGATATTTAGAGTACCTTAACTTAGAGATCTCATGAGTATCAGTTCTTGTATGTAGCAATGACTGAAACTCACTCATAAACTTCGAAATTATGACCTTCAAATATAGGTAATGAGAGTGTAGGAAGACTAGGTAGTGGCATGCTAGTCGTGCCAGGTGTAACAGGTGTCTGATATACGAGTATGTCAGTATCCAGGTCCACCACCATATCCCTCTGAACGAGTACGTCATATCACTCCATTTAAGGTGACAGGTGTAGATTACACTGTGCCAATAATTTTGACTAAAACAGTTGACAAAGTTCCCATCAAGGTGTACATGTGTTTGTTCACCTGAGCTGCTACTAGAGCAGTTCACCCAGAATTAGCCATTCAGAAGGTTTGCAGCCAGACTGATAATTTCAGACAATACAACGAACTTTGATGTTAGTGCTGCTTGTACAGAGGTACAACAAATACTGAATCAACACAGTTGTTGTTGGAGACACATTCCTCCTAAAGCTCTATGGCACGGCAGATTATATGAAAGAAGACAGACATTGTAAAACGTTGTCTAAGGAAGACTCTTCATCGCCAGCGGATCGAGTTTCACACATTTGTAACTGAAATAGAAAATAGAGTCAATAACAGACTTCTAACTTATGTTACCGATGATCTGGACAATTTAGAAGTGTTAAGTCCATCTCATTTACTCCATGGCAGAAGGCTCGAACCTGTTCCTCCTATGAATGATTAATAAACCATAGAGGATCCTACTTATTTCGAACCTGAGCGACTCAGATGTAAATTCAAACACCTCAGTAAATTGACTGAATGTTGGGAGAAAATTTAGTGAGAAGACCATCTCACCTCACTGTGAGAACAGTTCTATGGAGCTGGTGTTCCTGAAAATCATATGCCCTTAAGACCTGGTGACATAGTGATTATTGATAATGATGGTCCAAGGCCTCAATGGACTCTTGGAAAATTAGTGACCATACGTCCTGATGCAGATGGAACCATCAAGAGAGTTGATGTTTTGAGCAAACGTGTAGTGAATAAGCGGAAAATAAATAAACTAGCGCCGTTAGAATTACACAGAGTTGAAAACAAACGAAGTGATTCTCCGGAAACCCCACAAATTAAAGCTATTAAGAAAAAACAATCAGCAGTCGTGGTAAATGAGAAAATCAAATCAGTGTTAAGAAATGAATAGTTCACCCGCGACGAACTTTTACCCGGCACCCAGTGTGGAGAAAATTTCTCCAGAAGAAGGGTATCAGCCCCTTTCAGCCTCTTTTGAACCCCCATGAGGGACTTGAGGGACTCAACTCTGCCAGAAGAGGCAAATGGCATCTTGTTTCCTGATCAACAATTTCATTTGAAGCAGATGCAGTACCAGCGTGTACCAGTCATAGTCACGCCACTCTCCTTGCAACCATAATGTGGGTTAACGAGAGTAATTACACTCTTTACCAGCAGGAAAACTAAGGAAAACCCTGCGAACACTTTATTTACAAGTTAAGGCTATCAAAAATTGTCGTCTATTACCCAGACAATAAGAAATCGACCATCTTGTACTGGATGCTGTTGCACTGTGTAGCAAGGAAGAGAAACAATGCTGAATTCAGCAAATTCTTTATAAGAAGGGGATAGCCAGGTCTGAGGGCGCTACGCAGGGCAGATTGACTTCAGGAGAAGGGGAAGCGTGTGTCACGCAAGCATTGCTCCTGAACAAAGGAACAATAGTGTAGTGTGTTTTCTCATGCTTTTTGACAATCTCAACAATTCGTGGCAGAACGATTACTAGTGAATTATCTTTCTGTTCTGAAATTACCACGAAACTCATGGATAAATCTTGAAGAACAGTATATTGTAACAGTGTGAGTGTTGCAAATTTCTAGACTGAGTGGAGGACAGTATGACATTCCTCAAAAGACACTTTTGCTTTTATCAGGTCACCCATACCTGTCGTACATTGTGCAACACCATAGCTCATGTTACAAAGAGTAAGGTAGGATACAATCTCACTTGTTACACTTGGAAACTGCAGTTTCTTGTAGAAACGTGGTGATTGAGACTGTCCTATAGACGGCCATAATGGGAAGGCATTGAGCCCAAACATGTAAGTGTCCATCTATTCAGCATTAAAGTAAAATGCTGAAATATACGCTCCTTTGGGCCATTATGTGCTTATGCTTACTTGATTTCGCACAACCCAGGGCTGGAGCATATACGGTTATTCGAAGGAACGACCCGGTGGTGGCTGCGGGGACGCTGAGCCGTCTTAAGGTAAGCATCTTTCAACAATGTCCTTTAACCTACTTAACTTCGTATGCCCCAGATCCCTTACAGCTATCAACAATAGTAATGAAAGTTATCAGCAGCAGCAGCAGCAACAGTAATGAATTCTATCAGCAGCAGTATTGAATATCAGCAGCAGCAGCAGTAATGAATGCAGCAGCAACAACAATGAAAGCTATCAGCAGTAGTATTGAAATATATCAGCAATAGTAATAAATGCTATCAGCAACGGTAATGAAGGCTATCAGAATCAGTAATGAACGCTATCAGCAGTAGTAATGAACGCCAGCAGCAACAGCAGTAATGAACGCCTGGAGCATCAGTAGGGAAAGGCACCAGCAACAACAGTAACAAACATCAGCAGGAACAGACGCAACAGACCACCGGAGTATCAGAAGAGGGAGATAAACTGCATCACTCAGTATCAAGTACACTGATATAATTACAAGATAATTAACACTGATTCTCACACAAGTGGCTTGACCTTGTATGTTACCTTAAACATCACATGACATACTGCTTCTTCAGCTCATAGTACCTGCTTATGCTCTTATATGTTAGGTTAGGTAAGATTCGTCCGGAAATACGACAAGGAAGGATATAGGAAAACACTGGTTTGGTAATGGAGTTGTGGATGAGTGGAACAAACTCCCGAGTACAGTTATAGAGGCTAAAACGTTGTGTAGTTTTAAAAATAGGTTAGATAAATACATGAGTGGGTGTGGGTGGTTATGAGTTGGACCTGACTAGCTTATGCTACTAGGTCTGATGCCTTGCTCCTTCCTTAAGTGGAAGTGACCTGACTAGGTGGGTCACTGGGCTAATTCGTGGGGGGGACATGGACCTGCTTCGCATGATTCAGTAGGCCTTCTGCAGTGTTCCTTCTTTCTTAAGCTCTTATGTTGACGCGGATCTTAGTCATATGATGATCTGCAACTGGAGCTTTTGGTCATCTGACCGAGGCCTTCCACTGGCTTAATCCATCCATCCCTTTAAAAATTGTGTATTATTGCCATACAATATCTTTTTGTGCTCTTATATCATCTTATCGGGAATAAAAGTGGTGATAATAATATATTTGTCTCACCGTAATATTAATTCTGTGGTCCTATTTATTTACTCGTTTTGACTGTAAAAACTTTACCCTATATATGGTGACAATTTTTTTATTATTGTATATGTATGTTACCCAGTACTGTAAAAAAAATATTTATATAAAATAACGCTCCATATATAATGCCATTTTCCGTGTAACATATCTCCAGGATTGAACTGGAAGCGAACGCGTTTTATTCGTGTCAGTCAGGCAGTGGCCCAGACAGGAGCAGATGAGGTGTGTTTAGTTCTGTACCAGACGGGTGGTGACGGAGTTTACGTAAAGTCTTCGTGTTTGGGCTGTAGTTTGAGTAGGTAATTTTGGTAATTTTTTTTATTGTATACTATAGGTGTTTGTGTTTAAGTGCTCTCATGTTTATGAGTAAGGCACTAGTATGCAGAGGCCTGTTTATGCGAGAGTACTGAATGGTGTTTTGTCTGCTGGTAATTAGTCTTTCAGACAGAATTGAAGACCGGGGTGTGTATACCATGGTGCCTCCCTGATGATTTATTAAGTTTAACTCATTACTAAGAGTGTGTTAGTGAGCTAATGTAAACTGGAGTGTGGTGTTTTATTATAGTAGTTATAAGTTATATATAAGTTATTAACAATATTAGATATATTTTTATGTGGGTGAGTTTTTGTTCTTCCTTCCTAATAATAATTAATATTGCTTAATATATGAGTACATGCTGGCCCAAGGTTTGCTGTGTCTTCAGAGTAATCTTATAATCCCTAGACAGCAGTGTGAGCAGCCTTTAGGAGCCAGGAACATTTTATTTACAACATCAAAGTCGTAACAATGTACAGGTGAGAATTATTATTATAATTATTGTACAGTCCATAATTACACTTTTATCAATAATGTAATCTGGCTCTTATCGCTCCCTGAGAAATTTCAGTTTGCTAAAGTTTGTTATTCTTTCATTGTTTAGTAAGATGCATCACTGAGGGAGAAAGAGAAAGAGAGAGAGAAAAAGAGAGAGCCAGAGCAGTAGTTTCTCAGCTCGATCATTAGTTAGAGTTACCATAAACTGCGGTAGCACCATTAAGGCCTCATTACACCTTGTTAATTAGCAACTTGTAGAATATAAACCTTAAAATAGTAATGATAATAATAATAATGATAATCATAAATCATTAATATAATTTTTCGAAAGGTCTCTAGTACTAGACTTTATCCTCCTATGGTTCGTCCCTCTATGACTCACGAAATCGTAATGACACGATTGCAAACAAACCAAGGAATGGGTGGCTTGAACTCGCGGCCCAGTGGCTCATGCGTTGGTCTGGAGTTTTACGATTCACTAGCCGCGAGTTCCATCCCCACACGCAACGCGGTCCCTCTATGGCTAGCTCTTGGGTGCTCGGTTCTAGGTCCCAAAAAGGGTATATATTAGGTCGGTTTCCTCCAACTCAATTTTTTTTTCTAGACTTAAATTTCGGCAAATGAAATTTTGGTTTCATTTTCCCAAGAGTTTATCTTTATTCCATTTCCTAGGATCAATATTTTTTCTCGATTTTCCTCGTTTTTCCTAGAACTGAGATTTTATTTTTATATTTTCGTACTACGTACACGTACATATTCACATGTTTTGGTGAAATTTGGGTAATTATCTCCTTAGATGTTTTATACTCTGGTGTTCTCCAGCTACATAACATTACTTATTCTCGACTCACTTTAATCTCGACTTTATACGAGTATAAGATGTATTATTAGTAGTACACAAGTGTAACCTATTTAAGACAGGGTAAATCCTATCCATCTTATTTCTGCATTATTCTCGACTCTATTTCATATAAGGTGTATTATTAATCTCAACCTTATTTCGTTTTACAAAAGATGTAATGGTCAATATACACAGGTGTATCTCATTAAAGACAGAGTACCTATTTTAAGCATTGTATCTCCCAAGTTGTAAATTATCACATATTGTACTAAAGGTATACTGTTCATTATAAACAAGCCTAATTTATTATTAAAAATAAAGTAGTATTTTAAGCAGTATATCTCCCATGTTGTAAATCATCACATAACCACATAGTTGTGTTAGATGAATTATTAAAGAACACTGAGGTCATGTACCATGCACAGATTGATGATGGTAACTAAAAGTTTGACTTGACATCACCAACCATTCAAATCCTCTTAACTAATATGAATGGTTGTCAGGCTCCTGTTTTATATTTAGTTAGTTATTAACTATTTTAGATACATTATTTCATTTAAGTAAGTTCATCCTGGTTCAGGATTCAGTTCTGTTCATGTAGGTTCATGAGGCAAACATGTTCCTTCAGGTGCATGATGCAAGCATGTTCATCGAGATGCATGACAGCAGCGAAGGGTCATGCGAGCTCTTGGCCAGTAAGCAGTTAGCAGCTGCCTGGTTCGTCACGTCAAGTAGTGTGGTGCTGGCTGCCTCAGAGATTACATACTACCTGCTGAGCTCACCCTTCCTATTGGGTAAGCAGCTTAGTATGTAAATTTATAATTTACCAGTTTCAACTTATATAATTATATTCAATATATATAATATATATATATTATATTATATATATTATATATATATATATATATATTATTATTTTTTTTATTATCACACTGGCCGATTCCCACCAAGGCAGGGTGGCCCGAAAAAGAAAAACTTTCACCATCATTCACTCCATCACTGTCTTGCCAGAAGGGTGCTTTACACTACAGTTATATATATAATATATATATATATTTATATATATATATATATATATATATATATTTATATAATTTATATATATATATATATATATATATATATATATATATATATATCAGTGTTTGCGTATATTTCGCCTGCTCTAGCGAATTCCTTGCATTGTTAAAATCTCTAGTAAGGCTGATGCAAGAAGGGGATGAGATGAAAAGCTGTAAGCCTTCTCCCTCAAAGCTGGTTGCCTTGGATCAAACGTGTTAGCGCAAGCTACACGCCAAGGTATTGTCCAGTGTGGGTAGATTGGTAAAGCACTGCGCTATTTCGCCAGCTCTCGCGAATTCCTTGCACACATATATATATATATATATATATATATATTATATATATATATATATATATATATATATATATATATATTATATATATATATATATATATATACATATATATATCTATATATATATATATAATATATATATATATATATATATTATATATATATATATATATATATATATATATATATATACTCACATTATCAAGGCGGCACTATAAAGCAAAACATCAAAGGAAGGCATAGAAAAGGTCAAGACTACACCTCACCATCACTTCACACAACAAAGCAACACCTCACACACGCGTGACGACACCCGACTCTGTGAAACCCACCTAATATTCAACCTAAGAGTTAAGAATTATTAGTTGTTTAATGCATCATTAAATTTTTCCCAAATTTTATTAATATTAAATGAATCCAATTTACATAAACCAAACTAAATATTCATATTATTTTCAAAACTGTTTTTCATGAAACATGATTCAAATATATTCCTGTCGACCATGGATTTGCTTGACACAACTTTCTCACATTGTGTGGTCCTGTGGCCAAAGGAGAATGGGTTCGATTCCTTGACTAGTCGCAGTGCTGTTATTGATCAATACCACTTTTTCGTGGGTACAATAACATAAAATACTGCTCATTGTACTAGTACACCAAACAGTGAGTAGAATGAAATTAGCCTAGAGTCATCCACACAACCGTATGTCCTTGGGTAGCGAGTACAACATCCAGTTCTGTTGGATGCACTACTCTTAAGGATTGTGTGGTTCCGTGGATTAAGGTGTCAAAAGTTTTTGCCCACCATGAGGCAGGCCAAAATAGCATGCGTTCGATTCCTTGACTAGTCGCAGTGTTAGTGATTGATCAATACCACTTTTGTTCATTAAGATAAATATTATATATATATAGGTAGTAGGTTGGTAGACAGCAACCACCCAGGGAAGTACTACCGTCCTGCCAGATGACTGTGAAACAGAAACCTGTAACTGTTTTGCATGATGGTAGGATTGCTGGTTTCTTTTTCTGTCTCATAAACACGCTAGATAACAGGGATATCTTGCTACTCCTACTTACACTTTGGTCGCACTTCACAGACATGCACATGCATATATATATACATACATCTAGGTTTTTCTCCTTTTTCTAAATAGCTCTTGTTCTTCTTTATTTCTTCTATTGTCCATGGGGAAGTGGAAAAGAATCTTTCCTCCATAAGCCATATGTGTCGTATGAGGCGACTAAAATGCCGGGAGCAATGGGCTAGTAACCCCTTCTCCTGTAGACATTTACTAAAAAAGAGAAGAAAAACTTTATAAAACTGGGATGCTTGAATGTGTGTGGATGTAGTGCGGATGACAAGAAAGAGATGATTGCTGATGGTATGAATGAAAAGAAGTTGGATGTCCTGGTCCTAAGCGAAACAAAACTGAAGAGGGTAGGGGAGTTTCGGTGGGGGGAAACAAATGGGATTAAATCTGGAGTATCTGAGAGAGTTAGAGCAAAGGAAGGGGTAGCAGTAATGTTGAAGGATCAGTTATGGAAGGAGAAAAGAGAATATGAATGTGTAAATTCAAGAATTATGTGGATTAAAGTAAAGGTTGGATGAGAAAAGTGGGTCATAATAAGCGTGTATGCACCTGGAGAAGAGAGGAATGTAGAGGAGAGAGAGAGATTTTGGGAGATGTTAGGTGAATGTATAGGAGCCTTTGAACCAAGTGAGAGAGTAATTGTGGTAGGGGACCTGAATGCTAAAGTAGGAGAAACTTTTAGAGAGGGTGTGGTAGGTAAGTTTGGGGTGTCAGGTGTAATGATAATGGGAGCCCTTTGATTGAACTTTGTATAGAAAGGGGTTTAGTTATAGGTAATACATATTTTAAGAAAAATAGGATAAATAAGTATACAAGATATGATGTAGGGCGAAATGACAGTAGTTTGTTAGATTATGTATTGGTAGATAAAAGACTGTTGAGTTGACTTCAGGATGTACATGTTTATAGAGGGGCCACAGATATATCAGATCACTTTCTAGTTGTAGCTACACTGAGAGTAAAAGGTAGATGGGATACAAGGAGAATAGAAGCATCAGGGAAGAGAGAGGTGAAGGTTTATAAACTAAAAGAGGAGGCAGTTAGGGAAAGATATAAACAGCTATTGGAGGATAGATGGGCTAATGAGAGCATAGGCAATGGGGTCGAAGAGGTTTTGGGGTAGGTTTAAAAATGTAGTGTTAGAGTGTTCAGCAGAAGTTTGTGGTTACAGGAAAATGGGTGCGGGAGGGAAGAGGAGCGATTGGTGGAATGATGATGTAAAGAGAGTAGTAAGGGAGAAAATGTTAGCATATGAGAGGTTTTTTACAAAGAAGTGATGCAAGGAGGGAAGAGTATATGGAGAGGAAGAGAGAGGTTAAGAGAGTGGTGAAGCAATGTAAAAAGAGAGCAAATGAGAGAGTGGGTGAGATGTTATCAACAAATTTTGCTGAAAATAAGAAAAAGGTTTGGAGTGAGATTAACAAGTTAAGGAAGCCTAGAGAACAAATGGATTTGTCAGTTAAAAATAAGAGAGGAGAGTTATTAAATGGAGAGTTAGAAGTATTGGGAAGATGGAGGGAATATTTTGAGGAATTGTTAAATGTTGATGAAGATAGGGAAGCTGTGATTTCGTGTATAGGGCAGGGAGGAATAACATCTTGTAGGAGTGAGGAAGAGCCAGTTGTGAGTGTGGGGGAAGTTCGTGAGGCAGTAGGTAAAATGAAAGGGGGGAAGGCAGCCGGGATTGATGGGATAAAGATAGAAATGTTAAAAGCAGGTGGGGATATAGTTTTGGAGTGGTTGGTGCAATTATTTAATAAATGTATGCATAGTTCCTTTGTATAAAGGCAAAGGGAACAAAAGAGAGTGCAAAAATTATAGGGGGATAAGTCTGTAAGTCTGGTAAAGTGTATGGTAGTTATTATTGAAAGAATTAAGAGTAAGAAGGAGAATAGGATAGCAGATGAACAAGGAGGCTTTAGGAAAGATAGAGGGTGTGTGTGGACCAGGTGTTTACAGTGAAACATATAAGTGAACAGTATTTAGATAAGGCTAAAGAGGTCTTTGTGGCATTTATGGATTTGGAAAAGGCGTATGATAGGGTGGATAGGGGGGCAATGTGGCAGATGTTGCAGGTGTATGGTGTAGGAGGTAGGTTACTGAAAGCAGTGAAGAGTTTTTACGAGGATAGTGAGGCTCAAGTTAAGAGTATGTAGGAAAGAGGGAAATTATTTCCCAGTAAAAGTAGGCTTTAGACAAGGACGTGTGATGTCACCGTGGTTGTTTAATATATTTATAGATGGGGTTGTAAGAGAAGTAAATGCGAGGGTCTTGGCAAGAGGCGTGCAGTTAAAAGATAAAGAATCACACATAAAGTGGGAGTTGTCACAGTTGCTCTTTGCTGATGACACTGTGCTCTTGGGAGATTCTGAAGAGAAGTTGCATAGATTGGTGGATGAATTTGGTAGGGTGTGCAAAAGAAGAAAATTAAAAGTGAATACAGGAAAGAGTAAGGTTATGAGGATAACAAAAAGATTAGGTGATGAAAGATTGGATATCAGATTGGAGGGAGACAGTATGGAGGAGGTGAATGTATTCAGATATTTGGGAGTGGACGTGTCAGCGGATGGGTCTATGAAGGATGAGGTGAATCATACAATTGATAGGGGAAAAAGGGTGAGTGGTGCACTTAGGAGTCTGTGGAGACAAAGAACTTGTCCTTGGAGGCAAAGAGGGAATATATGAGAGTTATAGTTTTACCAACGTTCTTATATGGGTGTGAAGCATGGGTGGTTGAATGTTGCAGCTAGGAGAAGGCTGGAGGCAGTGGAGATGTTATGTCTGAGGGCAATGTTTTGGGTGTGAATATAATGCAGAGAATTCGTAGTTTGGAAGTTGGAGGAGGTGCGGGATTACCAAAACTGTTGTCCAGAGGGCTGAGGAAGGGTTGTTGAGGTGGTTGGGACATGTAAAAAAAGAATTGAGCGACACAGAGTGACTTCAAGAGTGTATCAGTCTGTAGTGGAAGGAAGGGGGGTAGGGGTCGGCCTGGGAAAAAGGTTGGAGGGAGGGGGAAAAAGGGGTTTTTTGTGCGAGGGGTTTTGGACTTCCAGCAGGCATGCGTGAGCATGTTTGATAGGATTGGAGACAAATGGTTTTTAATACTTGACGTGCTGTTGGAGGGGTGAGCAAAGTAACTTTTATGAAGGGGTTTCAGGAACCGGCGGGCCCGGGGACTGAGTCTTGGAGATAGGAAGTACAGTGCCTGCACTCTGAAGGAGGGGTGTTAATGTTTTCAGTTTAAAAACTGTAGTGTAAAGCAAACCCCTTTTGGCAAGACAGTGAGAGTGAATGATGGTGAAAGTTTTTCTTTTTCGGGCACCCTGCCTTGGTGGGAATCGGCCAGTGTGATAATAAAATAATAAGTATATAATATATATATATATTATATATATATATATATATATATATATATATATATATATATATACATATTATATATATATATATATATAAAATATATATATATATATATATATATATATTATAATATATATATATAATATAAAATATATATATACATATATATATATATATATAATATATTATATATATATAGTATAATATATATATATATATATATATATATATATATATATATATATAATATATATAATATATATTTTATATATGTGTGTTGTGTGTGTGTGTGTTGTGTGTATGCAATAGATCACAGTAAACAGGTGATTTCAGAATATGCAAAACAACCACTTGAAAGAATAGAGAAAAATTCAAGCGCTTTCGTGACTACTCCCCATTATCAAGGAAAATATGAAAGTAAATCATCCAAGGGAGCTATATAAGGGGTCTGGCCAACGCCTCATATCAGATCCCACAACGGTTAAGTACCTGACGTGCGCCGGCCCAACTGGACAGGTCCTTTGCCAAAAACCCCACCAACAAATATACTACACAGAAAATTTAAAATTATTATTTGTCCAGTTTTATTATTAAATTTTTTCCCAAATTCTATTAATTATAAATGGATCTAATTTAAAAAAAAACCAAAAGGAAATTCTATTATTGTAAAAACGTTTTTTATGAAACAAGATTAAATTATATTCTGTCGACCATGTACTTGCTTGATACTATTTTTCCAACTTTTGAAAAAACAATTGGGGGTTAAAATCTTTACTGAATAAAAAAGAGCATTGGAATCTTGTCCAGTTTAGTGCTATATTTATTTTTTTTAATCTTTTTCCAAATTTTTTCCCGTTTGACCGTAATAAACTTTATCGCAAATTTTCAAGGAAAACTTTTAGATACATCCATCAGCATTTTGGGGGGGAATTTTTATCAAAAGTTTTTTTTTTTCTTTATCAAGATTTTGAAAATAACTTTAAAATTTTTAAAAATCTTAAGAAGAGAAGGCATGTAACCCAAATTTTCTGGTAAAGGGGGAAACCAAAAATATTTTTGTTGAAAAGGGTGGGTTTTCCCTTTTTGGATTGAAAAAGTATTTCTAGCAAATTTTTAAAAAATTTATCAATTACATTCTTGGGTATTTTAAATCATTTCCCATTTATAAATTTTGGTATTTCTCGTCTTGAACTCAAAACACAAATTCGTAAAGCTTCAAAACATTGATGAGAAAAAAGACAGTTTGACTCTACATGATGGAGGAAAAATAGTTGACATAGGAAAAAGTTTATTTGTAGGTTTTTCTGTAAATTTTAAATTTGAATTCATTATTACCCTTTATAATTAAAACATCTAGAATAGGCAATGAGTTATTTTCTTCAAACTCAACAGTAAAGTTTATAGAATGGGCTAAGTTATTTAATTTTTCAAGGAAATGGTGTATATCTACATTTTTGGACATATGACACAAAATATCATCAAGATATCTGAACCATTTATGAAAGAAAATGATTACCAAGAAAAAATGAATAATCGCTTAGATGATACTGAAACCTATTCTAAACTTAGGAAAAATCCCCTAGAAACCGTTAACAGCAATTTCAATAAAACAATAAAACTTCTACTGAAAGGCAAAGATGAATTAGTCAAACAATTTACTTCCACTAATCCATCTTTACCTTATATGTATGGACTAATAAAAACACGCAAACCAGGGAATCCAGTCAGACCAATTATTAGCTCCATAGGGTCAGTTTCATATAAATTATCCAAATGGCTTGTTGATGTTTTGAGCCCTATTGTTGGCAAAATTTCTAACTTTAATGTTAAAAACAACATAGACTTGGTTGATAAATTAAGCTCCTTGACTGACTTAAATGATTTTAACATGGTTAGTTTTGATGTTACTTCCTTGTTTACGAAAGTTCCTGTTGATGATTTATTAAGTTTCTTATATGAAGAACTCGTTAACTATGATTTACCATTGCCAGTTCCTACTATCATTAAACTTATTAAACTTTGCATTGTTGATGCAAAATTTGTATTTAATGATAAGTTTTACAGTCAGAAGTTTGGTATGGCAATGGGAAATACTCTTTCACCTGTCTTAGTAACCTATACATGGAATTTTTTGAAACAAGGTTGCTTACAAATCCCCAAAATAAAACTAAATGGTTAGAATGAAAATGATTTTTTTGTGTCTTATCCCCAAAAAAGCAGATATACACCTTTCCTTGGAAAAAATTAAATAACTTGCCCATTCTATAAACTTTACTGTTGAGTTTGAAGAAAAAAAATCATTCCTTTCTAGATGTTTTAATTATTAAGGGAAATAATGAATTCAAATTTAAAATTTACGAAAAAGAAAATAACTTTTCCCTTGCCCAAATTTATTCCTGCATCAAGATAAGAAAATGTCTGTTTTCCATCATGTTTTTGAGGCTTTAGGGTTTGTATCCTGAGTTCATAGTTGAGGAAATATCAAAATTTATGAAATGGGTAATGTTTTAAAAATCCCCAAGAAATGAATTGATAAATCTTTAAAGTTCTAAAAATATTTTTACAACCCAAAAAAAGGGACAACCAGCCTTATTCAACTAAAAATATGTGGTTCTCCCTTCCCAAAAAAAACTTGGTTGTATCCCTTCTCTTTTAAGATTAATTTTTAAAGTTGTATTAAAAATCTTGTACAGTAAAAAAAACTTTTGATAAAGAATTCCCCCCAAAATGCTGATGGTGTGTCTTTTAGTTCCTTGTAAAATTTGTGATAAAGTTTTATTACGACAAATGGTAAAAATCTCAACAAAGATTAAAACAACAAAAATATAGCATTAGAACGGGACAAGATTTCCAATCTTATTTATTCATGTAAAGTTTTAACACAAATTATTTTCAAAAAATTGAAAATGTATAAAAAGCCATTACAATTAATTGAATCTTTTTTCTAAAAAGCATTTTTAAATTAATGAATATTTTTTGGGTTTAAATTTTAAATTCATTTTTTTTAAATTAAAGATTTGGGAAGTTTTTTTCTTGGAAAAATATTTTTTTAAAATTTTCGGGAGAATTTTGTTGGTAGTTGGCAAAGGGGACCTGGTGTTGGGGGGCATCGGTTTTTAATTGTGGATTAAATAGTGAGGGTTGGCCCAGATTTAACTGCTGGGAGGCTTTACTTTCACATTCCCTTGATAATGTGAGTAGTCCAAAAGCGCTTGGAATTTCTCTTTCTTTAGAGTTTTTGTTTTGCATATTCTGAAATCACCGTATATATTTTTATAATATTATTAAATATATATTATTTTAAAAAAAATATTAATAATTAATATATATATTTATATAAAATATTTTTTTTTAATATATTTTAAATAATATATATATTAAAATTTATATATATTTTAAAATTTTAAATATTTTTATATTATGTTTATATATGTATTTTGGTGGTGTGGTGTGATATACAAGGAATTCGCAAGAGCAGGCAAAAATATACAAAAACACTGATCTCTGGCTGAAGAGACTCAAAAATTTCGAACCTTGAAAAAAAGTACGCAGTGCTTCCCATTCTTCCACATGCTGCCCCAATGCCTTGGCGTCCAGCCGCGCTAGATTTGATCCAAGGCAGCCAGCTTTCAGGGAGAAGGCTACAGCTTTTCTCTACCCCCTGCATGCATCAGCCTTACTGGATTTTAACAATGCAAGGAATTCAAAAGACGGTTGTGTATTTTTCGCCGCTTTAAATTCCTTGCATTGTTAAAATCTTGTAAGGTATGCATGCGGGGGATGAATGAAAAGCTGAAGCCTTTTTGAAAGTGGTCCCCTTGGACAAGTCTTGCTCAAGCTGGACGCCAAGGTTTTGGTGCAGTGTGGTGAGAAGGGTAATGCACTGGTACTTGTTCCGGGTTCAGCCGAGACAGGTTTGTGTTATTTCGATGCCCGCTTTTCCCTTTGCATTGTTAAAATCTCTAATAGCTGATGCATGCAGGGGATGAGATAAAAAGCTGTAAGCTTCCCCCTAAAGCTGGTTCCTTTATCAAAGTCTAGCGAAGTGGACTCCTGGGTTTTGGTCCAGTTTGTGGTGAGTTTGGTATGCACTGCGTACTTTGTTCCAAAGGTTCGTATTTTGATCTCCTTCACCCAAAATTTAGTGTTTGTGTATTTTTTCCCCTGCTCTCACGAATTCCCTTGCATTGTTAAAATTCAGTAAGGTGAATGCAGGGGATGGATGAAAAGCTGTAACCCTTTCTCCCTGAAGCTGGCTGCCTTGGATCAAATTTAGTGAAAGCTGGACTCCAAGGTATTGGTTCAGTGTGGTGAGTTTGGTATAGCACTGGTATTTTTTTCCCAAGGTTCGTAGGTTCGAGTCTCCTTCAGCCAAAGAAGTGTTTTGTATATTTCCCTGCTCTCGCGAATTTTTTGCATTTTAAAAATCTCTAGTAAGGCAAATGCATGCGGGGGATGAGTGAAAACTGTAAGCCTCCCTAAAGTTTGCTCCCTTTGGGATCAAATCTAGCGAAAGTGGACTCCAAGGTTTTGGTCAGTGGGGTGATTTTTGGGAAAAGCATGCGTCCCTTTTTCAAAGGTTGTAGGTTCGAGTCTTCTTCACCCAGAGTCAGCGTTTATATTTAATTATATTTTAATATTTAAATATATATATATATAATTAAAATTTTATATATATATATAAATATTATACAGGGGAACCTCAAATTTAAATTTTCGAATGTTTTGCTTATGTTCTTCGATACAGAACCCATTTTGAAGCAGCTTTGTCCCTATTATCGAACTCCCCCTGTTTTCAAACCACGGGGTACCGGACCTGCCCGGTAGCCCGCTCTATCCTTTCTGCCGTGTCCCCACACAGGCGCCGTGACCCATCTGGTTTTTATTGATGTTGAGTGAACATAACCCGCGATCCGTTGAAAATTTTACCAAATTTTTTCATTGTGTTTAGTGCTTTTGGGACTGTGAAATAAGCTACAATGGGGGCATGAAATTTTCTAGTGTAACCCGTGGAAAAAAAGTGAGAAAAACCCCTACATATGAAGAAGGAAAAAAAACAGAAGTGGAATGAGTCCAAATGTTTTTGGAGAAGTACCACTTGAACAACTAAAACCTCCCTCTTTGCAACAATTTCAGTGCAGAACATGTCCCATTTTAGGGAAATTTAAGAGGCACCAAAACAGAGGATGTGGACGTTTTTTGTGAGAAGGGTTCCAGTGACTTCCCAACTGGTCCTAGTGGGAAAAAGACAGAGAAAGGGGAGTAACCCCGAGAGGGTTTGTACCTAAATGTCCCCCAGGAGGGGGGTTCTCCCTTCCAAACACAACCCCAAATCCCTCTCTCCCCCTCCTCCCCAGCTTCCTGATGCCCTCACCAAATTAATAAAGGTAAAAAAAATGTTATTTTATTGTTTATTTAAATTTATTAAAATAATTGAACACATATTTGTTGTGTGTATGTAAAACTTAATTATTCTCTTAAAAAATTTTTTTTAAAAACTTTTTTGTTTTTTGGAATTGATTTTAAATTTTATTTCCATTATTTCTTAAGGGAAAAATTGCTTCCCTTTTCAGACTTTTGAATTTTAAAATAAATCCGAACGGATTAAGTTCGATATTTTTTAGGTTCCACTGTATATATATATATTATATATATATTATTATAATATTATAATATATAATATATAATAATATATTTATATAAAATTAATATATATATTTTATATATTTTTATAAATATTTATATATTAAATATTATATTATATTAAAATATATATTATATTATATATATTATATATTATATTTATTTATATATATATTAAGAAAAGGGTGCGGGTGTGTTTGCGGGGGCGAGACTTTGCTCTTGACCCCCGACTTTGAAAGGGGCTATTTGATATCTTTTCTGATTTCCTTGTATCTTATATATCGCTTGAACTGTTTTACTGGTCTGCCCCCACCACTGCCCAGCAAATTATTAATTTTTCAACGACTTGAAACTAAATTTTGGGTTTTAGTGTCGAGTCTCAGCTCTTTGGCCCCCCAAATCTATGCTGGCCCCTAGTGCTCTCGTGGGTGTGGACCCTACATACCGTTTTTTTAAACCTATGGTGGAATGTGTTCTACGACTTTGCTGTCTAGGTCTTTCACTTACTGACCACTTCAAGGCTAAAGAAGTATTTCCTAACATTCCTGTGACTCATTCGGGTTTTTTTAAATTCCATCTGTGACCTTTGTACCTAAGACCCCCTCTCAGAATTTCCCCGTCCACCCTGTCAATTCCTGTGAATATTTTTATTTTAATAATCATGTCACCCCCCGTTCCCTTTTTCCTCTTGCGTGTCAGATTTGCTTCTCTAGCCTCTATGTTCTAGCCTAAACTTTTTAACTGTTGTTGTGAACCTTCGCACTTTTTTTCCCGCTTTATACATACTCAAACACGTGTGTGTTTGTTGTGTGTGTTTGTTGTGTGTGTGTGTGGTGTGTGTGGGGTTGTGTTGTGTCTCTCCTAGTTGAGGTTGCAGGGGTCGAAACCAAGCTCCTGGCCCAGCCTCTTCACTGGTCCACTTGGTCACCTCCCTGAACCGTGAGTTTATATATCTCGATTAAAGCTATATTGGATCCCGCCTCCACTACATCGATTCCCAAATTTTTCCACTCCTGCGACTTGGGGAAAAATACTTCCCAAATCCCCGTGATTCATCTGGTCTTCAACTTCAACTGTGTCCCCTTTTACTGTGTCAAAACTCTGGAAAAACCGTCTTGTCCACCCTTTTCAATTCCTCTCAGTTTTTTTTCGTTATATGCCCCCCCCCCTATCTCTTCTGTTCCAGAGTTCGTCAGGTTGATTTCCCCTTTAAACCCCTCCTAGTAGGAATTCCTCTTAGCTTGGGGCTATCTTTTTGCAAACCTTTG
Organism: Cherax quadricarinatus; assembly: GCF_026875155.1. Taxonomy (NCBI): domain Eukaryota; kingdom Metazoa; phylum Arthropoda; class Malacostraca; order Decapoda; family Parastacidae; genus Cherax; species Cherax quadricarinatus. The sequence continues at coordinate 28,759,752 of NC_069403.1, forward strand.
CACTTTCTTAGTTTCTTTACGTGCTTGGCTAGTTGGGTTCCCGACTGGTGACGCATCTCCAAAATGGGCCCAAGTGACGGTGTACAGGGGCTTGAACGATTCCCTTTAAAATTCGGAATGCTTTTGAGGTTTGCTAGGGGCCCATATGCTGCAGCAGTTTTTTGGTTGATGTGCACTTCAGGAGATGCCTGGTGTTTTTATCACCCCAAGATCTTTTTCCTTGAGTGAGGTTTTTGTCTTGGCCCCCCAGGGCTTTTACCTGTTGGGGGTTCTTTGCCCTTCCACAATTTCATGACTTTGCACTTGGGGGGATTGAATCCAGGGGCCAAATGTGGACTAGGTCTGCAGCCTGTCCAGTCCCTTGTAGTTCGCCTGGTCTTTGCAGTAAAACTTCCATCAACTTTACTCATTTGCAAACAGGGCGCCTCGAGTTAGTCCTTCCGTCATGTCGTTCACAAAAACCAGAAAAAGCACTGGTCCCGGGGCTGACCCCGGGGACCCCCCTGGTCACAGGTGCCCACTCTGACACCTCGCCAAAGTACCATGACTCGTGCTGTCTTTCCCGACAAGTAATCCCTGATCCATTGTAGTGCTTTCCCTGTTATTCCTGCTTGGTCCTCCAGCTTTTGCACTAATGTCTTGTGTGTAACTGTGTCAAACGCATTCTTGCAGTCCTAGAAAATGCAATCCACCCACCCCTCTTTCTCTTGTCTTACTGCTGTCACCATGTCATAGAACTCCAGTAGGTTGTGACACAGGATTTCCCGTCCCTGAAACCATGTTGGCTGCTGTTGACGAGCTCATTCCTTTCTAGGTATTCCACCACTCTTCTCCTGATAATCTTCTCCATGACTTTGCATACTATACATGTCAGTGACACTGGTCTGTAGTTTAGTGCTTCATGTCTGTCTCCTTTTTTTAAAGATTGGGACTACATTTGCTGTCTTCCATGCCTCAGGCAATCTCCTTGTTTCGATAGATATATTGAATATTGTTGTTAGGGGTACACATAGCGCCTCTGCTCCCTTTCTCAGGACCATGGAGAGTTGTTATCCGGCCCCATTGCCTTTGAGGTATCTAGCTCATTCAGAAGCCTCTCCACTTCTTTTTCGGTTGTGTGTACTGTGTCCAGCACTTGGTGGTGTGCCCCGCCTCTCCGTCTTTGTGGAGCCCCTTCTGTCTCCTCTGTGAACACTTCTTTGAATCTCTTGTTGAGTTCTTCACATATTTCACGGTCATTTCTTGTTGTCTCTCCTCCTTCCTTCCTTAGCCTGATTACCTGGTTTGACTGTTGTTTTCCTCCTGATGTGGCTGTATAACAGTTTCGGGTCAGATTTGGCTTTCGCTGCTGTCGTTTTCATATTGTCGTTGGGCCTCCCTTCTTATCTCTGCATATTCGTTTCGTTTCTGGCTCTACTACTGCTCTGCTTATTCTCCTGTGTGTGTGTGTGTGTGTGTGTGTGTGTGTGTGTGTTCATAATTATTTGTGGTTGCAGGGGTCATTTCACATCTCCTGACCCCTCGTCTTCACTAGTCGCCACTTAATCCACAATCATCCTGCTCCATGAGCTTTATCATATCTCTTCTTAAAGTTATGTATGGCTCCTTCCTCGGCACACGATCCTGCCTCGCCAGACGATGCAACATCCCCTCAATTAAAAGTAGGGGAGCCACTAGCACGATAAAAGACACCACAAAAAGTGTCAGGGGCCGAAGACTGTTCAACTGCCTCCCAGCATACATATAGGGGATTACCCACAAGCCCCTGACTGTCTTCAAGAAGGTGGAGGACAGGCACCTAAACTCAGTGCCTGACCAGCCGGACTGTGGTTCGTACGTCGGGTTGCGTGTGGCCAACAGTAACAGCCTGGTTGATCAGGCCCTGATCCACCATGAGCCTGGTCTGAGACCGGACCGCGGGGGCGTTGACCCCCGAAACGCTCTCCAGGTATACTCCAGGAATACACTACATTCCTTTCCAGAGTATTTTACTTCCTGACAACTCTAACGCTAAAGAAAAACTTCATAACATCCCTCTGACTCCTCTGAGTCTTCAGTATCCAGCTGTGACCCCTTGTTGCTGTGTTCCATCTCGGAAACATTCTGTCCCTATCCCCTTGTCGATTCCTCTCAGAATTTTGTATGTCGTTATCATATCCCTCTATCTCTCCTGTCCTCGAGTGTCATCAGGTCGATTTCCCATAACCTCTCCTCGTAGGACATACCCTTTAGCCCCGGGACTAGTCTCGTTGCAAACCTTCGCACTTTCTCTAATTTCTTGACGTGCCTGGAAAGTTGTGGGTTTTATACTGGTGCTGCATACTCCAATGTACACGGTGTACAGTGTCGGGAATGACTCCTTACTTAGATGACGAAACGCTATTTTTTAGATTTGTCAGGCGCCTGTATGTTGCAGTGCTTATGTGTTTGATGTGCCCCTCAGGGGATATGTTCGGTATGACATATTAGAGTCAGTGTATTTAGACGCATTTAATGCGTTGTTATTCTGTATGACAGCATAAGGGCAAAAATTTAGGAATCTTTCCACATCAGCAAAAATTTAAAGATAATTATAGCACAAGATATGTGTGTATATTTGACCTCCAACATGAGTGTATGGTTGACCTCCAACATGTGTGTATGGTTGGCCTCCAACATGAGTGTATGGTTGACCTCCAACATGTGTGTATGGTTGACTTCCAACATGTGTGTATGGTTGACCTCCAACATGTGTGTATGGTTGACCTCCAACATGAGTGTATGGTTGACCTCCAACATGTGTGTATGGTTGACTTCCAACATGTGTGTATGGTTGACTTCCAACATGTGTGTATGGTTGACCTCCAACATGTGTGTATGGTTGACCTCCAACATGAGTGTATGGTTGACCTCCAACATGTGTGTATGGTTGACTTCCAACATGTGTGTATGGTTGACCTCCAACATGAGTGTATGGTTGACCTCCAACATGTATGTATGGTTGACCTCCAACATGTGTGTATGGGTGACCTCCAACATGTGTGTATGGTTGACCTCCAACATGTGTGTATGGTTGACCACCAACATGTGTGTATGGTTGACCACCAACATGTGTGTATGGTTGACCACCAACATGTGGTTTTAATGTTGTTGACCTCCAACATGTGTGTATGGTTGACCTCCAACATGTGTGTATGGTTGACCTCCAACATGTGATGTGCATTGGTTTGACCTCCAACATGTGTGTATGGTTGACCACCAACATGTGTGTATGGTTGACCTCCAACATGTGTGTATGGTTGACCTCCAACATGTGTGTATGGTTGACCTCCAACATGTGTGTATGGTTGATCTCCCAAAATGTGTGTATGGTTGACCTCCAACATGTTGTGTCCCTTTGGGTTGCCTTTCCAACATGTGTGTATGGTTGACCTCCAACATGTGTGTATGGTTGACCTCCAACATGTGTGTATGGTTGACCTCCAACATGTGTGTATGGTTGACCTCCAACATGTGTGTATGGTTGACCACCAACAGTGTGTATGGGGTTTACCTCCAACATGTGTGTATGGTTGACTCCCAACATGTGTGTATGGTTGACCACCACATGTGTGTATGGGTGACCTCCAACATGTGTGTATGGTTGACCACCAACATGTGTGTATGGTTGACCACCAACATGTGTGTTTGGTTGACCTCCAACATGTGTGTATGGTTGACCTCCAACATGTGTGTATGGTTGACCTCCAACATGTGTGTATGGGTGACCTCCAACATGTGTGTATGGTTGACGTCCAACATGTGTGTGTATGTTTGACCTCCAACATGTGTGTATGTTTGACCTCCAACATGTGTGTATGGTTGACCTCCAACATGTGTGTATGTTTGACCTCCAACATGTGTGTATGGTTGACCTCCAACATGTGTGTATGGTTGACCTCCAACATGTGTGTATGGTTGACCTCCAACATGTGTGTATGGTTGACCTCCAACATGTGTGTATAGTTGACCTCCAACATGTGTGTATGGTTGACCTCCAACATGTGTGTATGGTTGACCTCCAACATGTGTGTATGGTTGACCTCCCCAAAAATGTGGTATGGTTGACCTCCAACATGAGTGTATGGTTGACCTCCAACATGTGTGTATGGTTGACTTCCAACATGTGTGTATGGTTGACCTCCAACATGAGTGTATGGTTGACCTCCAACATGTGTGTATGGTTTGACCTCCAACATGTGTGTATGGTGACCTCCAACATGTGTGTATGGTTGACCTCCAACATGTGTGTGTATGGTTGACCTCCAACATGTGTGTATGGTTGACCACCAACATGTGTGTATGGTTGACCTCCAACATGTGTGTATGGTTGACCTCCAACATGTGTGTATGGTTGACCTCCAACATGTGTGTATGGTTGACCTCCAACATGAGTGTATGGTTGACCTCCAACATGTGTGTATGGTTGACCTCCAACATGTGTGTATGGTTGACCTCCAACATATGTGTATGGTTGACCTCCAACATGTGTGTATGGTTGACCTCCAACATGTGTGTATGGTTGACCTCCAACATGTGTGTATGGGTTTACCTCCAACATGTGTGTATGGTTGACCTCCAACGTGTGTATGGTTGACCACCAACATGTGTGTATGGTTGACCTCCAACATGTGTGTATGGTTGACCTCCAACATGTGTGTATGGTTGACCTCCAACATGTGTGTATGGTTGACCTCCAACATGTGTGTATGGTTGACCACCAACATGTGTGTATGGTTGACCTCCAACATGTGTGTATGGTTGACCACCAACATGTGTGTATGGTTGAGCACCAACATGTGTGTGTGGTTGACCTCCAACATGTGTGTATGGTTGACCTCCAACATGTTGATGGTTTACCATCCAACATTTTTTGGTTTCCCCCTGGTTTGTTACCTCCAACATGTGTGTATGGTTGACCACCAACATGTGTGTATGGTTGACCACCAACATGTGTGTATGGTTGACCACCAACATGTGTGTATGGTTGACCTCCAACATGTGTGTATGGTTGACCACCAACATGTGTGTATGGTTGACCACCAACATGTGTGTATGGTTGACCTCCAACATGTGTGTATGGTTGACCTCAACATGTGTGTATGGTTGACCTCCAACATGTGTGTATGGTTGACACCAACATTGTGTATGGTTTGACCTCCAACATGTGTGTATGGTTGACCTCCACATGTGTGTATGGTTGACCTCCAACATGGTGTATGGGTTTACCTCCAACATGTGTGTATGGTTGACCTCCAACATGTGTGTATGTTGACCTCCAACATGGTGTATGGTTGACCTCCAACATGTGTGTATGGTTGACCCCCAAAATGTGTGTATGGTTGACCTCCAACATGTGTGTATGGTTGACCTCCAACATGTGTGTATGGTTGACCTCCAACATGTGTGTATGGTTGACACCAACATTTTGTTATGGTTGACCTCCAACATGTGTGTATGGTTGAACTCTCAACATGTGTGTATGGTTGACCTCCAACATGTGTGTATGGTTGACCTCCAACATGTGTGTATGGTTGACCTCCAACATGTGTGTATGGTTGACCACCAACATGTGTGTAGGTTGACCTCCAACATGTGTGTATGGTTGACCTCCACATGTGTGTATGGTGACCCCCAACATGTGTGTATGGTTGACCTCCAACATGTGTGTATGGTTGACCACCAACATGTGTGTATGGTTGACCTCCAACATGTGTGTATGGTTGACCACCAACATGTGTGTATGGTTGACCTCCAACATGTGTGTATGGTTGACCCCCCAACATGTGTGTATGGTTGACCACCAACATGTGTGTATGGTTGACCTCCAACATGTGTGTATGGTTGACCTCCAACATGTGTGTATGGTTGACCTCCAACATGTGTGTATGGTTGACCTCCAACATGTGTGTATGGTTGACCACCAACATGTGTGTATGGGTGACCTCCAACATGTGTGTATAGTTGACCTCCAACATGTGTGTATGGTTGACTCCAACATGTGTGTATGGTTGACCTCCAACATGTGTGTAAAGGTTGACCCCCAACATGTGTGTATGGTTGACCTCCAACATGTGTGTATGGTTGACCTCCAACATGTGTGTATGTTTGACCTCCAACATGTGTGTATGGTTGACCTCCAACATGTGTTTATGGTTGACCTCCAACATGTGTGTAAAGGTTGACCTCCAACATGTGTGTATGGTTGACCTCCAACATGTGTGTATGGTTGACCTCCAACATGTGTGTATGGTTGACCTCCAACATGTGTGTATGGTTGACCTCCAACATGTATGGTTGACCTCCAACATGTGTGTATGGTTGACCTCCAACATGTGTGTATGGTTGACCTCCAACATGTGTGTATGGTTGACCTCCAACATGTGTGTATGGTTGACCTCCAACATTGTTATGGTTGACCTCCAACATGTGTGTATGGTTTTACCTCCAACATGTGTGTATGGTTGACCTCCAACATGTGTGATGGTTGACCACCAACATGTGTGTATGGTTTGACCTCCAACATGTGTGTATGTTGACCTCCAACATGTGTGTATGGTTGACCTCCAACATGTTTTTATGGTTGACCTCCAACTGTGTGTATGGTTGACCTCCAACATGTGTGTATGGTTGACCTCCAACATGTGTGTATGGTTGACCTCCAACATGTGTGTATGGTTGACCTCCAACATGTGTGTATGGTTGACCTCCAACATGTGTGTATGGTTGACCTCCAACATGTGTGTATGGTTGACCTCCAACATGTGTGTATGGTTGACCTCCAACATGTGTGTATGGTTTTACCTCCAACATGTGTGTATGGTTGACCTCCAACATGTGTGTATGGTTGACCTCCAACATGTGTGTATAGTTGATCTCCAACATGTGTGTATGGTTGACCTCCAACATGTGTGTATGGTTGACCTCCAACATGAGTGTATGGTTGACCACCAACATGTGTGTATGGTTGACCTCCACATGTGTGTATGGTTTTACCTCCAACATGTGTGTATGGTTGACCTCCAAAAATGTGTATGGTTGACCTCCAACATGTGGTGTATGGTTGACCTCCAACATGTTGTATGGTTGACCTCCAACAGTGTGTATGGTTGACCTCCAACATGTTTTGTATGGTTGACCTCCAACATGTGTATGGTTGACCTCCAACATGTTTATGGTTGACCTCCAAACATGTGTGTATGGTTTTACCTCCAACATGTGTGTATGGTTGACCTCCAACATGTGTGTATGGTTGACCTCCAACATGTGTGTATGGTTGACCTCCAACCATGTGGTGTAAATGGGTTGACCTCCAACTGTTTATGGACTGCTTCCACATGTGTTCATGTTGACCTTCCAACATGTGTGTAAGGTTGTACCATTCACAGGTGTATGGTACCTCCAAATGTATGGTGAAATTACTCCAACATTGTTATGTGACCTCCAAGCATAGGTAACTCATTGTTATTTTCAATAATTTATTTATCAGAACTGTTTATGTTGAAACTGTGTAATCTAACATCTATACTTTTTAATATTGACTGTCCTGACACTGTTGTTGTATGGTATTCGCATTATGTTATCATACCTCCAAACCGAGTTCCCATGGTACTCATTGTTAGTGACACTCTTTCCCAAGTGGAAGTACCTCATTGTTGTGACACTGTATCCCAAAGTGGGTACCTAACATTGTTAGTGACTGCTTCCCATACTTTTGTTATGGCTTATCCAGACTTTTTGTTTGAATTCCCAGTGACTCATTTATTTACACCTGCTTTCCAGGTGAGTACCTCATGTTATACACCTGTTCCGTGTACTCATTGTTATGACACTGCTTCTCCAAGTGTACCTCATTGTTAGTGACACCTGCTTTCAGTTAGACCCTCATTGTTGTGACACCTCTTCCCCAGGCACAGTACCTCAATTGTTAACCGGAGCTTTTCCCAGGATGTTACCTCATTCGTTAGTGACACTACTTTCCCAGGAAAAGGTACCTCATGTAGGTAACACCTTCACTTGTACTTTACCAGCTGTAGGTGGGTACCTTCTTGTTAGTGCTCTTGTCTTCCCAAGGCTTCTGCAGTCTCATTGTTAGTACAGCCTGCTTTCCTCAGGTGGTATCCCTTGTAAAGTGACATTGCTTTCACCAATAAATACCTTTAATTGTTATAGAAGCTGCTTTTTTTCTCCACCCCCAAGGTGGTCACTTTTCATTTTTACACCGCCCCAGGCTGCGATCTTCATGTTAGTGTACATCATTTTAACCCAGGTGGACCTAATGGTTAGTACACCTTTTACCTAAGGTGGTAATCATTGTTAGATGCCCTTAGCCATCCTCAAATGCACTTCACTGTAGGTACACCGCTTCCCCAGGGTAAAGTATCCATCAAGTACCGTGTGGGAATAAAACAAACCTTTGTGGGATGTTTTTTAAAAATAGGGACGTTTCTGTCCAACTTAGGAACATTTTCACTAAAAATTTAAAAGGTGGAAAAGGGTAAATTTACCCGCCTGAAAAGGGGTAATTACCCTTTACCAGACCTGCTAAAGGGATAATTACCCTTTACCAGGCCTGTTAAAGGGTTAAGGAGATGGATGATTTTTTTTAAATGCTCTTTTGAATTTCTTATATATCTCTCAAACTTGCTGCATTTTGCATTTTATACTAGCATCTTTGTACCTTCAATGTATCCTTTAAACTTAGGCAACATTTTACACAATAAAATATTTAAGTTTGTATATAAAGAATAGGGAGGAAGTTGGAGTAGAATATTCAATCAGCCTGAAGGAGAAGTATCAATATTTTTTCTTAAGCCTTTTTGTTAGATTATCCGAGGCCATCACTGCACAACTTGCATCTTCGGAGTAGATTATTGTAAAATATATAACATTTTTTAACTAGGTCCGGTGCGGCTACCTTTGGTTGGGTATCTACCTAACATGAAGAGTGAGCATATCTACAAGCAACTCTGGCAGATGTCGTCCACTTACGGTAACATCATTGGTCTCTACTTCGGCTCACAAGCGACCATCATCGTCAACGGCTGGGAGGCGGTTAAGGAGTCAATCCTCAACGATGACCTTGATGGACGACCTGAAAATATATTTTCCAATATTTTCTTTAATGACAAACAAAGAGGTCAGTTGATGAAGCAAAAGCTCTTTTATTAAAAATAATATATGCATACATTATTCAGACAATTCTTTGCCAGATCTATCTCATTTCCTTACGGGTATTGGATGCCACAACTCTGAGGTCAGTTTACAAACTCTCTAAATGTCTCACTGCAGTGATGTTACCCACAGCTGGGATGCTAATATAAAATATGGTGTTGATCCTATTCACAATGTGTAGAGCAGCAATTTGATCATTGTTATACAAGTAACCAATACTTTGCAGAGCAAAGTTGAGAGGCTTCGGTCTCTCCTGGATTACTATCATTTCAGAATTTTTATTTATTAATAAGACATTATTTGGTTTATTGAGAAGCCGTTTAGTCCACCGGGGACTTAATGAATTCTGAATTGATAAACTTCCTGGTGGGTGAAACAACCTCTCAATAAAAATGTCATAAATCTCATATTCTATCTTATGAACAAAGTTGTCGGAATATCCTCTGGTGGCCTGGTGGTTAACGCTCTCGCTTCACACGGTGAGGGCCTGGGTTCGATTCCCAGCCAGAGTAGAAACATTGGACGTGTTTCTTTCCACCTGTTGTCTATGTTCCCCATCAGTAAAATGGGTACCTGGGTGTTAGTCGACTGGTGTGGGTCGCATCCTGGGACACTGACCTAAGGAGGCCTGGTCACAGACCGGGCCGCGGGGGCGTTGACCCCCGGAACTCTCTCCAGATAAACTCCAGATAAACTGATATACATTCACAGCTTCTTAGATCTAGTCTTGATTGCTGTTTCACTTGTCATTCAACTAAATAAATATGTGTATGGAACACAGATTTACCTTATATCATAAGTACGCAATTTATACATAATCCTGCAGGAGTAGTGTTTGTGGAGAATGACTTTTGGAAGGAACAGAGGCGGTTCACACTGCACAAGTTTCGTGATCTAGGGTTCGGTAAGCGTTCCCATGAGGAAGTTATCCAAGAGGAAGCCAGCGAACTTATCAAGGAGATCAAGGAGACCAAAGGCAGTATCTCACTCCAGGTAATTAAATACTGTGGACCAACATTACTAAGATTGTTACATAAGATTATTTACAATTATATACTGTTATCTTTACGTTGAACACATTTAGGGAGCAACAAACATGCACGGTGTTTGTACTCAAGAATTTACACAAATTTATATCTCGATCACATTAAAATATCTCAGTGTTAGATTATCCAGTAGTTTCTCATGCTCTGGTGAGGTGAATTTTGCAGTGTTCTACATTATCTTCCATGCAAACATTCGGATTTGTTTTAGCCAGGCACATGATTTATTACAAGTAAATAAGTTAGGAATGAAAACTGGACGACGTATCTCTCTGTATTGGATTATTTTTGGGTGGACGAAAAGGAATAAATTGACAAACAAAATAGATTGCTAGATATCAGATACTCAGGGAGCAACTATCTTGTCATATGAATATTGAAACTGAAACATGTTAAACTTTTTGTTTTGTGGCAGGACTGATTTTCTTTTTGTCTCATAAACATATTAGGCAATATATAATTCTTAGGAACTTAAACTTATATTGAGCAAAACTCAATACATTTTTCTTGTGTGTTCCTTCATTCTTCAATCTTTCATATTTGTTGTGCAGTCGAAGAGTTCTGGTAAGAGGTCGGGCCGCGGGGACGATGATACGCAGAACTATTAACAATTAAGAACATAAGAAAGAAGGAACATTGCAGCAGGCCTACTGACCCATGCAAAGCAGGTCCATGTCTTCCCCCCGGATTAGCCCAGTGACCCACCTAGTCAGGTCACTTCCACTTAAAGAAGGTGCACAAGCTAGTCAGGTCCAACTCACACCCACCCACACCTACTCATGTATTTATCTAACCTATTTTTAAAACTACACAACGTTTTAGCCTCAATAACTGTACTCGGGAGTTTGTTCCACTCATCCACAACTCTATTACCAAACCAGTGCTTTCCTATATCCTTCCTGAATCTGAATTTTCAACTTGAAACCATTGCTGCGAGTCCTGTCTTGGCTGGAAATTTTCAGCATGCTATTTACATCCCCTTTATTTATCCCTGTTTTCCATTTATACACCTCGATCATATCCCCCCAAGGATTCTGTTAGCTTTATTGCGAACACTAATGCACTGTTGTCTTGATTTTAGATTTTTGCTAACCAGAACTCTTGAATCCTTTTTGCAATCAGTAGTATTAATATCTACATTATTTAGTTTATATGTGGCATGGTTATTTTCCTGTCCAACATTTACAACTTTGCATTTGTCTATATTAAACTGCATCTGCCACTTCTCCGACCATTGCATCAGTCCATTCAAATTATCCTGGAGTGCTCTAGTGCCCTCATTAGAATGAATTGGCTGGCCTATTTTGCTGTTATCAGTAAATTTGCTTATGTCGCTATTTATTCCCTCATCTATGTCGTTCATGTAAATTGTGAACAACAACGGGCCCAACACTGACCCCTTCAGAACACAGCTTGTGACGTGCCCCCATTCTGATTTCTCTCCATTTATGCAAACTCTCTGTTGCCTATTTGTCAGCCAAGCTCTACCCAGGAAAAGATTTCTCCTATTCCATATGCCTTAAGTTTCCTCAATAGCCTCTCATGTGGAAATCTGTCGAAAGCCTTACTGAAGTCCATATACACAATATCATATTCATTACAATGATCTTCCTCCTTCAACACCTTAGTGAAAAACGTTAGTAAATTCGTAAGACAGGAACGCCCCTTTGTAAAACCGTGTAGAGATTGATTAATTAATTTATGCCTATCAAGATGGCTACGAATTGCTTCGGCAATTATTGATTCCATAAATTGTCCCACTATGGAGGTAAGACTTATTGGTCTATAGTTCAAAGCTAAGGACCTCTCACCTGCCATTTTCCACTTATCAGTCACTATGCCAGTTTGTAGTGATATGTTGAAAAGATTGGCCAAAGGTTATGCTAAGTTCCTCTTTACATTCCCTTAACACCTTTGCAAACGGTTCATCAGGGTCTAGGGATTTGTTAGGTTTTAATTTCTCTATTTGTCTGAGGACCATGTCACTAGTTACAGCAATCGTGCATAGTTTATTATCGTCCTATTCTACATAATCTATTATATCAGGAATTTAGTTAGTATTTTCCTGGGTAAAAATTGAGAGGAAGTAATTATTGAAAATTTCACACATATCCTTATCACTGTCAGTGATCTGACCTGAGTTACTCTTAAGTGGGCCTATCTTGTCCTCTAATCATACTTCTCTATACTTGAAAGAACCCTTTTGGGTTAGTCTTCGAATCCCTTGCGACTTTAGGCTCAAAATCCCTATTTGCTTTTCTTATTCTTTTTGCTATTTCTCTCTTTAATTGAATGTATTGATTTCTTAACTGCCCACCTCCTCTTTTGATATGCCTATATATGCCTCTCTTCTGACCAGTGAGATGTTTTATTCTATTGTTCATCCATTTGGGATCATTTTTGTTAGATCTAATTTCCCTCCTCGGAACAAAAATTGTCTGGGCAGCTAGAACTATGCTCTGAAAAACATATTAGCAACCAATATCACCTCCCTGACCCATAGTCAAGTCATCCCAATTTAACCCACCCAGGTTATTTCTCAGTCTCATGAAATCGGCCAAGCAAAAGTCTGGGGCATAGACTGATTACTGTTATCTGGGTAATTCCATGATATATTGAAACACAGTGATTTGTGATCACTTTCCCCAAGCTCATCATTAAACTCAAGATTATTAATTAGTGATTCTTTGTTGGCAAGAACCACGTCAAGCAGATTGTTTCCTCTAGTTGGTTCTGTCACAAACTGTTCTAAAAAGCAATCCTGAACCATATCAAGAAAGTCACTAGACTCAAGATTTCCTGTCGTATTGTTCCAATCAATTTGTCTAAAGTTAAAATCTCCCATTAACACAGCATTTTCATATCTATCTGCCTTATGAATTTCGTCCCATAACAGTTTACTACACTCCCTATCAAGGATTGGGGGCCTATAAATCACACCCAAAATTAATTTGTCACGACCCTCGAGAAACTGTAGCCAAACAGATTCTGTGTCCGATGTTTCTAATCTTATATCATGTCTAAGACAACCATTTAAATTATCTCTGACATACATCGACGCTCCACCACCCTTCCTGTTGACCCTATTAGTTTGGAATAGTTTATAACCCTGTATGTTGCATTCAGAAGGCATTTCACTATCTTTCAGGTTGAACCAGGTCTCTTTTATACCAATAATATCTATATTACCTGCACTTGCAAGTAATCTTAGCTCATCTATTTCATTTGTTAGACTCCTATTATTTGTATAGTAAACCTTAAGGGAGCCAGTCTCTCGTTGCTCTCTACTATCTCTCTATGTTGATCAGTTGCTTTGCCTTTACTAGCAACTCTATTTTGAATATTACCTTTTAAACATATCCCAGGGGTATCCCGGTAATAACTGCTGTTTTTCAACCCTAATACTGCAGCCTGATTGCTTCCCACAAACACCTATACTTCTATAATCTATCAGTTTAAAGTCCTAGACAAGTCATCAATTACTCGTTCAATTGAATTGGCTTATGCAACCACTCCAGCCCCAGAGAGATGAACCCCATCCCTTGCATACGTATCATATTTGCCATAGAATTTGTCCCAGCTATCAATGAATGGGATTCCAAGTTCCTTGCAGTACCTGTCTAGCCAGCAATTTATACCAATTGCCCTAGACATCCATTCATTGCCCACTCCCTTTCTAGACAAAATGCTACATATGACTGGGATCCCTCCCTTAGACCTGACTACTTCTATGGCTGACCTGTACTTATCCAGCAGCTCCTGTCTCCTGCCCTTCCCAATGTCATTACCCCCAGCACTAAGACAGATAATGGGCTTGTTCCCAATACGTGACATAATATTAGTCAACCTGCTGACTATGTCACCAACACCAGCTCCTGGGAGGCAAACCCTCTGTCCGACCTTTATATCTCTTTTACAAAAAGCATGGTCCACATATCTTACCTGACAATCTCCTACAATTAGAATATTATTACTTTGATCAGCAGGGGAATCAATGGTACCTTCAACCTCACTTACCACTGAAGTGCACTCGTCCTTGAGAAGAGAGAATCTATTTCCTACCTTCACATCTTCTCTACTAACTCTCCTCATCTTCCTTCTTCCTGAACTGTGAACCACTTGCCACTTAAAGCGGCTGTCTCTCTCACTGCTGGTGACCATTTTCTCCTTACCAGCTAAATCCATCTCACACTCGCTCCCAAACCCATCAATGCGAGGGTTCAGCCTCGTGTTTTCCTCCTGAAGAAGTAGAACCTTCTTCTTCAACACTTGAACCTGAGATACTAAAACACTACAACAAGCCATGGTGCTTGGTAACACTCCACACTAACTCCCAAAATCTTAGGCAGGTATTGCCACACATGACCACTGACCTCAGTTAAGGTAGATATAAATAAGGTACACACAATGGAAGATGTGGTGTCAGCCAATGTCACATAAATCCATTCTGTTCTTAAAAATTAGAGCTTTTTGACAATGTGCTGGGCGAGACATGGCACTGTATGAACGACACAGGTTTAGAGCTTCCCAATAAATGCTATAAAAATAATGCGTGAGACAAGCATCTACACACTAAACAAATACAGTCTATGAAAATGGCTGTTATCATTTTCTGTCTTGCATCAACTTAAATAAGTCCATTAACAATGAAATACTTGCTCCCTGAGCCAGTCACATAGATGAAAAGAATCTTTCATGATTAAGAGTACTTTGTTCAAGAGAATATATAGCCCCCCCCCCCAAAAAAAATGAGTTTTTTTTGGGGGGGCCTGGAATTTACAGACATGACAGAATTTACTTTAATAAACTTGACATAATTTTGTGTTGAGCATCTGCATTCTAGATGCGTTGTGAGTGTGTTAGTAAGAAAAGATATTACTAAGAGACACTGAAACATGATGTTGAACTGATTGGAAAATCTCTCTCATCACCATAAGCATTAAGTAGTATTTTAACACTGTACCAACATTTTCATAGAGTAACTGACATTACGCATATGTACGATAAAGCACCTAAATTACTGAGAATGGTTGAAGTCCTTTGATTTGTATTCTCTGGAATACAGGCGAGAAACATACAAGATAATATACACTTGCAAAACATTCCTTTAGTGAGAAGCAAGGGCACGACGAGTACACTAAGAGTTAACACAATAAGTGCCATGGGCCCAAGACTGTTCAACTGCCTCCCAGTATAGATAAGAGGGTTTACGAATAGACCCCTGGCTGTCTTCAAGAAGGCGCTGGACAGGCACCTAAAGTCAGTACCTGATCAGCCGAGCTATGGTTCATACGTCGGTTTACATTCGGCCAGCAGTAACAACCTAGTTGATCAGACCCTGATCCACCACGAGGCCTGGTTTCAGACCGGGCCGTGGGGGCGTTGACCCCCGAAACCCTCTCCAGGTAAACTCCAGGTTACTTCATATATTAAATTTATTAACGTTAATGAAATCCTAAGCGCCATAGAAGGTGCTGTTGCTACATGCACTTCGGGAATGGTTGCAAATAGGTGAGGCAGCCCTTACACATGTAAGCAAACATTTTTATTTGCATGCAAACTTACGCACTAATAAGTATTTATGTGTGACTGTCAGAGCATGGTAGGTGTATCAGCCATCAACATCCTGTGGGCGCTGATGGGAGGCACCAGGTTCAGCAGGAAGGACGGAAGACTTTTTCACCTCGTCAATATACTCAACGAGTTGTTTCGTTCCGGAAATGTAAGTTGTCAACAAATTCACTATTTATTTTACCAAGGTCCTGTTCTGTCGAGCATATTTGTTACATGAGCGTCTGCTTATACTTTAGTTTGGTGTTAATTATATGGGCATTTTGCAGGTTTGTGTGTATATGTTTGTATAAGAAAAAGAAACGTGTAGAGCAAGCTTTTAACGTGACAACGAACTACGCCGCTTTGAAGAACTTTGTCATCTACACACAGAGCAATACGCTTAAACAATAAAAACTTGTTCTGCAGCTCTTTGTCTTTCATGTTGCAATCAACACATCATCAGGAGCTTGCAATGATGCAGAAATGAGTAGGCAGTCTAAGAAGATTTGTTCAGGAGAATGTTTTTGCTCAAATGAAGTTGGAAGGCAGGAGACACTAAGTGCTCCTGGCAAACCAGTACCAAGTGCCAGAAAGTTTGAGCATTAACAGCCAGCCCACAACCACTGATATTGTAGTAATGACCTGGTGCTCCTCTTGGGTTCAATGACATTGATCTCATTCTAAAAAAAGTCAGACCTCAGGACGATGGGACGTATATTGAAAGACACTGATACACATTATGCCTTCTACTTACCAGATGCCTCTCCCTCTCAAAACTTACCTACTTTCTGAGATGTTCCCCAACCTTCAGCAATCTGAAGCTCAAGCAATATGACTCTCTATTAAAGACCATGCTAGCGAATGTCTTGAACCTTTCCCTGGAAGATGCACAATGGTTGTAAGCCTCACTTCCAGGCAGGCCGAGTGGGTTAGGGGTACACTAATCCTCCCAGATTACCCTAACAGGTTTCTTATCCTCCTCCATAGCATCAGGCAAGATAATAAAAGAAATTCTCGCTGGACAACCTGGGTGACTTAGCAGGAATACAGGATCCTAGCTGCACAAGTGCCATCGCCGAGTGGGAGACTTAATGCTCCAGCGCCCTAAACTAGTGGAGCCCTAGCCTACATGCGGTCCAAATGGGATGGTCCCATCGTTAAAAAAAGGTGTATGACAAACCTGAACTGTAAAAAAGTACTAAACTGAACAGTACAAAAGTACAAAACTGAACAGGTAAAAAGTACAAATCTGTACAGTGCAACTGAACAGTACAAAAGTACAAAACAGAACTGTGCAAAAGTACAAGACTGAACCATATGACACAAACATTCAAAATTACAAAACTAAACAGGACAAAAGTACAAAACTGAACTATATTTTAAATATGCACAGGGCTGCAACATCTGGCAAAGATACTGCCCATCTCCCAGCTGTGAATGCACATCACTCTGGGGACTTCCTCCAACTAGTTCCCATTTTGGCAATGGGAAGACGCCTCGACCCACAGACCCTCCGTATTACAGCGGCTCTCTGCCTCACTACCCCAATTCACGTGGAATATACGTGTATTTGTGGCAATGCAATAGTGATGGGATATATATATATATATATATATATATATATATATATATATATATATATATATATATATATATATATATATATATATATATATTTATATATATATATATATATATATATATATATATATATATATATATATATATATATATATATATATATATATATATATATATATACATATATATGCATACATACATACATACATACATACACACTCATCTGAGTTTTCTTTGATTTTATCTTAATAGTTCTTGTTCTTATTGCTTTTCCTTTTATATCCATGGAGAAGTGGAATAAGAATCTTTCCTCTGTAAGCCATGCGTGTTGTAAATGTCGACTAAAATGCCGGGAACAATGGGCTAGTAACCCCTTTTCCTGTATAGCTTACTAAAAAGAAGAAGAAAACCATCAAAGTGGGTTGTTTGAATGTGTGTGGATGTTGTGCAAATGATAAGAGATGATTGTGGATGTTATGAAGGAGAAGAAGCTGGATGTCCTGGCTTTAAGTGAAACAAAGCTGAAGGGGGTGGGAGAGTTTCAGTGGGAAGAAATAAATGGGATTTGGTCAGCAATTTCAAACAGAGTTACAGCTAAAGAAGGAGTAGCAATAATGTTGAAGGACAAGTTATGGCAGGAAAAGAGGGAATATAAATGTATTAATTCAAAGATTATGTGGAGTAAAATAATGGTTGGATGTGAAAAGTGGGTTATAGTAAGCATTTATGCACCTGGAGAAGATAGAAGTGTAGAGGAGAGAGAGGGATTTTAAAAAATGTTGAGTGAGTGCGTGGGGAGTTTTGAACCAAGTGTGAGAGTACTTGTGGTTGGGGATTTCAATGTTAAAATGAGTAAAAATGTTGTGGTGGGAGTAGTAGGTAAATCTGGGGCGCCAGGGGTAAATGAAATGGGGAGTCTTTAATTGAGCTATGTGTAGAAAGAGGTTTCGTAATAAGTAACACATATTTTATGCAAAAGAGAATAAATAAGTATACAAGGTATGATATAGCACGAAATGAAAGTAGTTTGTTAGATTATGTGTTGGTGGATAAAAAGTTGATGGGTAGGTTTCAAGGTGTACATGTTTGCAGAGGGGTAATATATCGGATTACTATTTAGTTGTAGCTACAGTCAGAGGAAGAGGTAGATGGGATGAAAGGAAAATGGAAACAACTAAAAGAGAGGTGAAAGTGTAAAAACTTAGGGAGGAGGAAGTTAGGGTGAGATACAAGCAACTATTGGGAGAAAGGTAGGCTAGTGCAAGTATGATTAGTGGGGAGTTGAAGAGGGTTGGAATAGTTTTAAAAATGCAGCATTAGAATGTGGGGCAGAAGTTTGTGGCTATAGGAGGGAGGGTGCAGGAGGAAAGAGGAGTACTTGATGGAACAATGAAATAAAGGGTGTGATAAAAGAGAAAAAGTAGTTTATGAGAGGTTTTTAATAAGCAGAAGTGTTATAAGAAGAGCAGAGTGCATGGAGAGTAAAAGAAAATGAAGAGAGTGGTGAGAGAGTGCAAAAGGAGAGCAGATGATAGAGTAGGAGAGGCACTGTTAAGAACTTTTAATGAAAACAAGAAAAAGTTTTTGGAGTGAAATAAACAAGTTAAGAAAGCCTAGGAAATGAGTTGATTTTCAATTAAAAACAGAGTAGGGGAATTAGTAGATGGGGAGCTGGAGGTATTGAGTAGATGGCGGGAATGTTTTGAGGAACTTTTAAATGCCGATGAAGGGAGGTAGTCATTTCATGCACTGGCCAGGGATGTATAACATCTATTAGGAGTGAACAAGAGCAGGATGTGAGCGTGGGGGAGGTGCATGAGGCATTACGTAGAAAGGGGGTAAAGCAGCAAAAACTAATGGGATCGTGACAGAAATGTTGAAAGCAGGGGGAGATACAATGTTAGAGTGGTTGGTATTTTTGTTTAATAAATGTATGGAAGAGGGGAACGTACCTAGAGATTGGCTGAGAGCATGCATAGTTCCTTCTTATAAAGGGAAGGGGGACAAAAGGGATTGTAGAAAATTATAGGGGAATAAGTTTACTGAGTATACCAGGAAAAGTATACGGAAGGGTTACTTTTGAAAGAATTAGAGGTAAGACAGAGAGTAAGATTGCAGATGAGCAAGGAGGCTTTAGAGTGGGTAGGGGATGTGCAGATCAAGTGTTTACATTGAAGCATATATGTGAACAGTATATAGATAAAGGTAGGGAAGTTTTCATTGAATTTATGGATGTAGAAAATGCATATGAGAGAGTGGATAAGGGAGCAATGTGGCAGATGTTGCAATATATGGAATAGGTAGTAAGTTACTAAATGCTGTAAAGAGATTTTGTGAGAATAGTGAAGCTCAGGTTAGGGCATGTAGAAGAGAGGGAGATTACTTACCGGTAAAAGTAGGTCTTAGACAGGGATGTGTAATGTCACTATGGCTGTTTAATATATTTATTGATGGGGTTGTACAACAAGTAAATACTAGGGTGTTGGGGAAAGGGGTGGGATTAAATTATGGGGAAGCAAATACAAAATGGGAGTTGACACGATTAGATTTTTGCTGATGATACTGCCCTAATGGGTGATTCTAAAGAAAAGCTGCAAAGGTTTGGGAGGGCGTGTAAAGGCAGAAAGTTGAAAGTGAACATAGATTAGAGTAAGGTGATGAGGGTATTAAATGATTTAGATAAAGAAAAATTGGATATCACATTGGAGAGAAGGAGTATGAAAGAAGTGAATGCTTTCAGATATATGGGAGTTGATGTGTCAGCAGATGGGTTAATGAAGGATGGCGTTAACCATTGAATTGATGAGCGAAAAAGGTGAGTGGTGCATTGAGGTGTATTTGGAGACTAAAAACGTTATCAATGGAGGCAAAGAAGGGAATATGTGAAAGTATAGTAGTACCAACACTCTTATATGGGTATAAAGCTTGGGTTATAAATGCTGCAGCGAAGAGGCAGTTGGAGGCAGTGGAGATGTCCTGTCTAAGGGCAATGTGTGGTGTAAATATGATGCAGAAAATTCAAAGTTTGGAAATTACGAGAAGGTGTGGAGTTTAGATATATATATATATATATATATAATATATATATATATATATATATATATATATATATATATATATATATATATATATATATATATATATATATATATATATATTATTATATATATATATATATATATATATATATATATATATAATATATATATATATATATACATACATATATATGTATATATATATATATATATATATATATATATATATAATATATATATATATATAATATATATATATATATATATATAATATATATATATATATATATATATATATATATATATATATATATATATATAATATATATATATATATATATATATATATATATATATATATATATATATATATATATATATATAATATATATATATATATATATATATATATATATATATATATATATATATAATATATATTATATATATATATAGATATATATATGTCGTGCCGAATAGGCAGAACTTGCGATCTTGGCTTAAATAGCAATGCTCATCTTGCCATATAGGGCAAGCGAAAATTTGTGTATGCAATAATTTCGCCAAAATCATTCTGAACCTAACGAAAAAAATATATTTCACTGTGTTTGTTTAGTATTAAATTATAGTAAACAAATCTAAAATATATTTTGTTGGGTTAGGCTAAAAAAATGGTTTTTTTTAAAAACTAAGGTTAGGTAAGTTTTTAAGTTTCCCTTTTGTCAAAATTTTTTAAAATTTTTTTACATTAACATTAAGAAAAAAAATATATTTTTAAAACGTTTTAAGAAAATTTTAAAAAGGGACAAAATTTTTAAATGAGTTTGCTAATTGACCCAGTTTTACAAATTGGGGCACACATTATAATACAAAATATTTTATATTATAAAATAATTTTAAAATTTTATATATATATATAATATAATATAAATAATATAATATATAAAAAATTAATATATAAATATAATAATATTAAAAATATATATTATTATTTATATAAAAAATATATACAAATAAATGCAAATATAACAATTTTTTATATGCATATATAAACAAACATCTAGTTTTTTTTCCTTTTTCTAAATACCCTTTGTCCTTTTTATTTTTTCTATTTCCAGGGGGAAGTGAAAAAATCTTCCCCCGTAACCCCATGGTGTCGATGGGCGACTAAAACCGGGGAGCAAGGGGCTAGAACCCCTTCCCTTAGACATTTACAAAAAAAAGAAGAAGAAAAACTTTATAAAACGGATTTTGAATGTCGTGGATGTAGTGCAGAGACAATAAAAAAGATTGCTTATGTTATGAATGAAAAAAAGTTGGATGTCCTGGCCCTAACGAAACAAAAAACTGAAGGGGTAGGGGGGAGTTTTTTGGTGGGGGGAAATAAATGGATTTAAATCTGGAGTACGAGGAGTTAGAGCAAAGGGAAGGGGGACTTAATGCTGAATACAGTTTTTGGAATAGAAAAAAGAAAATAATAAGTAAAATTTAGAATTTTGTGGGGTTAAAGTAAAGGTTGGGGTGCGAGAAGTGGGTCATAATAAGCGGTTGCACCCGGGGAAAAAGGAATGCAAGGGGAGAGAGAGATTTTGGGAGATGTTAAGTGAATGTTAGGACCCTTTTAACCAAGTGAAAGTAATTGTGGTTGGGGACCCGAATGCTAAAGTAGGAGAAACTTTTGAGAGGGTGTGGTAGGTAAGTTTGGGGTGCCCCGGGGTAAAGTAATGGGCCCTTTTATTGAACTTTGTATAGAAAGGGTTTTTTTTACAGGTAATCTATTTTTAAAAAAAAGGGTAAATAAGTATACAAGATAGATGTAGGGCGAAATGACAGTATTTGTTGATTATGATTGGTAGATAAAAAAACTGTTTATAGAACCAGGGTGTACATATTTTTAAAGGGGCCACAATATATCAGACACTTTCTAGTTGTGCAAAACTGAGAGTAAAAAAGGAGATGGGATACAAAAAGGGAAAAGACAAACAGGGAAGAGAGAGGTGAAGGTTTTTAAAACTAAAAGAGGGGGCAGTAAAGGGGGGATAAAAAAGATTGGGGATGGGCTAATGAAGGGATAGGGAAAGGGTCGAAGAGGATGGGGGGGGTTTAAAAATTAGTGAAGAGTGTTCAGCAGAAGTTTGTGGTTTCGGAAAGTGGGTGCGGGAGGGAAGAGGAGCGATTGTGGGAAAGATGATTGAAGAGTAATAAGGGGGAAAAAGTTACATATGAGAATTTTACAAAGTAGAAGTGATGCAAGGAGGGAAGAGTAATGGAAAAAAAGGAAGAGGTTAAGAGAGTGGTAAAAGAAATGTAAAAAGAGAGCAAATGAGAGAGTGGGTGAGATGTTATCAAAAAAATTTTTGTTGAAAATAAAAAAAATTTTTTGGAGTGGGGATTAACAAGTTAAGAAAGCCTAGAGAACAATGGATTTGCAGAAAAAAAATAGAGGGGGAATTTTAATTAAATGGAGAGTTAGAGATATTGGGGAAAGGGGGGGAAAAATTTTGAGGGGGTTTTTAAATGTTGATGAAATAGGGAAACTTGATTTTTGTGTATAGGGGAAGGAGGAACAACATCTTGTAAATGAAAGGGAAAAAGCCAGTTGTGAGTGGGGGGGAAGTTCGTGAGGGAGTAGGTAAAAGAAAGGGGGAAGGCACCGGGAGGTTTAAGGATAAAGATAGAAAAGTTAAAAGCCGGGGGGGGAAAATAGTTTTGGAGTGGTTTTGGGGCAATTTTTTAATAAAGGTATGGAAAAAGGGTAAGGGACCTAGGGAAAATTTGGGAGAAAAAGCATGCATAAATTTTCCTTTTTAAAAAAGGCAAAGGGGATAAAAAAAGATGCAAAAATTAATAGGGGGGTAAGTCCCCGTGGTATACCTGGCAAAGTGTAAAGGTAGAGTTTTATTGAAAAATTAAGAGTAAAACGAAATAGGGGTAGGGAAAAAAAGGGGCTTTAGGGGGAAAGGGAGGGGGTGTGTGGACCAGGGTTTACAGTGAAACAAATAAGTTTACCATAATTTTAAAAAGGCTAAAAGAGGTCTTGTGGGATTTTTGGATTTGGAAAAGGCGTATGACAGGGGGGATAGGGGGGCAATGTGGCAGATTTTTACGGGTGTATGGTGTAGGAGGTAGGTTACTGAAAGCATGAAAGTTTTTACGGGGATAGTGAGGCTCAAGTTAGAGTATGTAGGAAAGAGGGAAATTATTTCCCCAGTAAAAGTAGGGCCTTAGACAAGGATGTGTGAATGTCACCGGGGTTTTGTTTAATATTTTTATAGATGGGGTTGTAAGAGAAGTAAATGCGAGGTTTTGGCAAGAGCGTGAGTTAAAAGATAAAGAATCACACATAAAAGTGGGAGTTGTCACAGTTGCCTTTGCTGATGACACTGTGCTCTTGGGGATTCTGAAGGAAAGTTGCAGAGTTTGGGTGGATAAATTTTGTAGGGTGTGCAAAAGAAGAAAATTGAAAGTGAATACAGGAAAGAGTAAAGTTATGGGGAAACAAAAAGATTAGGTGATGAAAGTTTGGGATATCAGATTGGAGGGAGAGAGTATGGGAGGTGAATGTTTTCAGATATTTGGGAGTGGACGTGTCAGGGGATGGGTCTATAAAAAGATAGGTGAATCATTGAATGATGAGGGGAAAAGGGTGAGTGGTGCACTTAGGAGTCTGTGGAGACAAAGAACTTTGTCCTTGGAGGCAAAGAGGGGAATGTATGAGAGTATAGTTTTACCAACGCTCTTATATGGTGTGAAGCATGGGTGATAAAATGTTGCAGCGAGGAAAAGGGCTGGAGGCAATGAGATGTCCATGTCTGAGAGCAATGTTGGTGTGAATATAATGCAGAGAATTCGTAGTTTGGAAGTTAGGAGGAGGTGCGGGATTACCAAAACTGTTGTCCAAGGGCTGAGGAAGGGTTGTTGAGGTGGTTCGGACATGTGGAGAGAATGGGGCGAAACAGAATAACTTCAAGAGTGAATCAGTCTGTAGTGGAAAAGGGAAGGGGGGTAGGGGTCGCCTAGGAAAGGTTGGGAGGGAGGGGGTAAAGGAGGTTTTGTGTGCGAAGGGGTTGGACTTCCAGCAGGCATGCGTGAGCGTGTTTGATAGGAGTGAATGGAGACAAATGGTTTTTAATACTTGACGTGCGTTTGGGGTGTGAGCAAAGTAACATTTATGAAGGGGTTCAGGGGAAACCGGCAGGGCCCGGGCTTGAGTCCTGGAGATGGGAAGTACAGTACCTGCACTCTGAAGGAGGGGTTTAATGTTGCAAATTTAAAAACTGTAGTGTAAAGCACCCTTCTGGCAAGACAGTGATGGAGTGAATGATGGTGAAAGTTTTTCTTTTTCGGGCCACCCTGCCTTGGTGGAACGGCCAGTGTGATAATAAATAAAATATATAATATATATATATATATATATATATATATATATAATATATATTATAATATATATATATATATATATATATAATATATATAATACATATATATATATATATATATATATTATATATATATATTATATATATATAATATATATATATATATAATATATATTATATATATATATATATATATATATATATATATGCAATAAGATCACAGTATATAGGTGATTTCACAATATGCAAAACAACCACTGTGAAAGAATAGAGAAGTTCCAAGCGCTTTCGTGACTACTCACATTATCAAGGAACAATGAAAGTAAAGCATCAAAGGAAGGTATATAAAGGGGTAGCCCACACCTCACTATCAGATCCCACAACAACGAAACACCTGACGCGAGACAGCAGGCCCGCCGGCCGAACTAGACAGGTCCTTCATACAACCCACCAACAAACTATTCTACCCAAGAAATAAGAAATTTAAAAAATTATTATTTGTCCAATGTATTATTAAATTCTTCCCAAATTCTATTAATTATAAATGGATCTAATTTATATAAACCAAAGGAAATATTCATATTATTGTCAAAACTGATTTTTATGAAACAAGATTCAATTATATTCCTGTCGACCATGGACTTGCTTGATACTACTTTCTCAACTTTTTGAAAATCAATTGGATGGTTAAAATCTCTTACATGAATAAATAGAGCATTGGAATCTTGTCCAGTTCTAATGCTATATTTATGTTGTTTTAATCTTAGCTCGAGATTTTTACCAGTTTGACCGTAATAAACTTTATCGCAAATTTTACAAGGAATCTTATAGACACATCCATTAGCATTTTGGGGGGAATTCTTTATCAGTAAAAATTCAGTAAAAAAAACTTTTGAGTAGTTCAGGATAGTTTTTTGAAGCAGTTTGTGATACAGCCTACAAGGGGAAATAACCTTCTTGACTTGGTTTTGGCAAACAAGGAAACTCTTGTTAATAATTTAGAAATTACAGAGGAACTCCGCACAAGCGATCACAAACCAATTACCTTTAGCATTGAATGGAAGTATTACAGTAGGGATAATTCAGTACTGGTCCCAGATTTTTGCTTAGCAGATTACGATGGGCTTAGAGAGCACTTATCATCTGTGGACTGGGGTAATGAAGAGAGCTATCAGTATGACAGCTTTCTTAATGCAATACATGCTGCCCAAAAGACATTCATCCCATATAAGGAAATTATATCGAATA
The DNA here is from genome assembly GCF_026875155.1 of Cherax quadricarinatus. Classification (NCBI taxonomy): domain Eukaryota; kingdom Metazoa; phylum Arthropoda; class Malacostraca; order Decapoda; family Parastacidae; genus Cherax; species Cherax quadricarinatus. Next base: position 28,785,786 of record NC_069403.1, read on the forward strand.
GAAATGACCCCAAATGGATGAATAATAGGCTCAGATATCTTTTAGGACAGAAAAAAGGAATTTATATGTGCATCAAAAGAGGTGAGGGTCATCTTATGAATCAGTATATTGACATTTAGAGGGACGTTAAAATGGGGATAAGAGAAGCTAAATGGGACTATGAAATTGAAGTTGCTAGGGATTCAAAAACTAATCCAAAAAGTTTTTTCCAGGTTCATAGAACAAAAGTTAGAGAAAATATGTCCCCTTAAAAATAACTCTGGGCATCTCACTGACAAGGACAATGAAATGTGCTCTATTCTTAGTAATTATTTTCTCTCCGTTTTCACTCAGGAAGACACTAATAATAGGAATTACGAAACCAAAACAAAATCTCAATTTCATTACCAAAAACTACAGAAACAATGAGTCGAACTTCCAAAAAGGTTATCCTCAAGGCATCATCTCAGCAGCCATCTCAACACGCAGCTCCGCAGTCATACCTCGACATCAATGCACTCAAAGGTTCAGCAGAAGACACGGCCATCAGGGTCTCCACCGCTGATAAAAGAGGTGGTGTTGTTATCATGAACACTGACGATTACAGGAACAAAATACTCAATCTACTTAATGACCCAGATACCTACAAACCTCTCACAACTAACCAAGTTGTCAACCTTACTAAAACTTTTCTTCAAAGGACTCGCTGCATTCTGAGGGGCTCAGAACAAGGGAAGAAACTTCTGCACACCATGCCCAGCAACCCCAGACCTGCCAGAATGTATGGCCTGCCAAAAACTCACAAGCCTGGTATCCCACTGAGGCCCATATCCTCGGAAATAGGCAGTGCTCCCCACCAGCTCTCAGGAATTCTCGCAAAACACCTCTCTAAACTCTTGGGCACTATCAATCCAGCACATATCAAACACTCGGGTGATCTTCTCAATCGTGATCTTCTCAATCGCATTTGCAACATCAACATCAGGAACAAGAAACTTTCCAGCCTTGACGAAGTTCCCTATTCACCAAAGTACCTACTACACAAGCTTGCTAAGGAAAATTGACGATTCACTTGATCTTCCTATTCAGGCAAGTGATTTCATCAGCCTTGTTGAACTATGTGTTGACTTTACGTGTTTCTCTTTCGAAAATCACCTCTTTCAGCAGACTTTTGGACTACCCATGGGTTCGCCACTCAGTGCAGTCCTGGAGAACCTATACATGGAACATCTAGAAGCCGAACGTTTCTCCACCATTATTCCTTCGTCTGTCACCTGGCTCCGTTATGTTGACGACATTCTCCTCATAACTCCTAGATGCTTTAACGTTCAAGCTCTCCAAGACAAGCTCAACCAGGTCGAGCCTTCAATCCAGTTCACCCTTGAAAAAGAAGTCGACAACACTCTTCCTTTCCTTGATGTTCTTCTCTGCAAAGCTGACCATGAACTTCGTTTTAAAGTCTATCGAAAACCCACCAACCAAAACGATCTTCTCCACTTCTACTCTCACCACGACACCAAAACTAAATGTGGTGTAATTATAGGCTTCTTCCTGCATGCACTCATAATTTGCAGCAATGAGTTTCTTGAGGAAGAATGCACTGTAATTGAACAAGTATTTTCTAAACTCCACTATCCTCATCACTTCATTAGACTGCAGACGGCAGGCATTAAACATCTTCAACACAAACAGAGAAGACACTGCTGAGAAGAGATACATAGACCTCCCCACCAACTCCATTGCCAAACACGTTTCCAACATCTTTTCCAATACCTCATTCCAAGTATCTACCTCCACAACGACGACCATCAAGGACATTACCAGTGATAGACAGGACAAGCTTCCACCCTCTGCAGGGGTATACATAATCCCTTGTAATGACTGCAACAAATTATACGTGGGCGAAACATCAAGGGATCTCCAAACACGTATTTCAGGACACCAATACGCAAGCAGGTCTGACGATACAAGGAATGCCTGTGTACAACACCTTAATTCACACAACCACTTGATAAACTACAGAAACTCAAGACTTATCGCCACAGAAGACAACACTCAATACCGAAGAATACTGGAATCATTACTTATTCCTATATCCGACAACTTCAACCAGAATAGTTGCTTCTATAACATATCTGAACCACTTGCGAAGAAACTTCTTCATCGCTATCCCACATAAGAGCATATTAATGGAAGAACACTGCAGAAGGTCTACTCACAAACTTATTCAATCTCAAAGCTACCCAAGCTACCTCAGCATTCTGAACCTGTCTATAATACTGGCGTACCTTCCACCCCAGGTAGATCTGTTTGTGACTTGAAAAAGCCCACTGTGTGGGCGAAACATTGTCAATAAAGGATCACATTATACTGTATATGTGTTTATATTTCCATTGTGTCGGTATTTGATACAATTTATTTCCATCGTGAGGCCTTACTAATGATGTATTAAGCTGCAGTATAACCTCTGGGATTCTGTTGCTTACACTTCTTGATATAAGTGAGGATGTGCCGAGTGTGCTCTCTACGGACTGAGCCAAGATGCCCTCCATCGAGCAACTTTACCAACAGCTTAAGGAAGAATTGAGGATGGCAAAGATGGAGATTCGGCGACTGACCGAAGAAGATAAGAAGATTCGTAGCAGTCCTCCTGTTTTGAGTCCTCAGGTCAAGAAGGGAAACTGGTCAGTGGCTGGACGGCATGGAACGAAGTTGACGATCAGGAAGATGAATGCAAAAGTGGAAACGATGAAGAAGAAAGAGACTGCTGTGGAATCTGTTGTGGAAACATCTAATGCTTTCTCCATGCTACCCTACGAATGTGAGTTGACTACTGGGAATATCACGACGAACTACACCAAGGAAGGTAAGAATATTGTTGTTGGGGATAGCCAAGTTAGGTACATGGATAGGGCGTTCTGCTTTGAAGACAGGAGCAGGAGACAGAGAGTTTGCTTTCCTGGTGCTGGGATGGAGGATATTGTTAGCCATCTGGATGACATCATGAGAGGTAATGGGAGCAATCCTATTATCTGTCTCAGTGCTGGAGGCAATGATGTTGACAGATGTAGGAGTGAAGACCTGATTAGCAGGTATAGGTCAGCAATAGAAATAATTAGGAGGAAGGGTTGGAACCATGTATTTTGCCAAGAAGAGGAGTTGGAAATGAATGGTTGTCCAGGGCAATTGGTGTCAATTGCTAGCTGGACAAATACTGTAAGGAAAATGCAGTAACATTCATTGACAACTGGGACCTCTTCTATGGCAGAAATGACATGTACTCACCTAGTTGTACTCACCTAGTTGAGGTTGCGGGGGTCGAGTCCGAGCTCCTGGCCCCGCCTCTTCACTGATCGCTACTAGGTCACTCTCCCTGAGCCGTGAGCTTTATCATACCTCTGCTTAAAGCTATGTATGGATCCTGCCTCCACTACATCGCTTCCCAAACTATTCCACTTACTGACTACTCTGTGGCTGAAGAAATACTTCCTAACATCCCTGTGATTCATCTGTGTCTTCAGCTTCCAACTGTGTCCCCTTGTTACTGTGTCCAATCTCTGGAACATCCTGTCTTTGTCCACATTGTCAATTCCCTCTCAGTATTTTGTATGTCGTTATCATGTCCCCCCTATCTCTCCTGTCCCCCAGTGTCGTCAGGTTGATTTCCCTTAACCTCTCCTCGTAGGACATACCTCTTAGCTCTGGGACTAGTCTTGTTGCAAACCTTTGCACTTTCTCTAGTTTCTTTACGTGCTTGGCTAGTGTGTGGGTTCCAAACTGGTGCCGCATACTCCAATATGGGCCTAACGTATACGGTGTACAGGGTCCTGAACGATTCCTTATTAAGATGTCGGAATGCTGTTCTGAGGTTTGCTAGGCGCCCATATGCTGCAGCAGTTATTTGGTTGATGTGTGCTTCAGGAGATGTGCCTGGTGTTATACTCACCCCAACATCTTTTTCCTTGAGTGAGGTTTGTAGTCTCTGACCCCCTAGACTGTACTCCGTCTGCGGCCTTCTTTGCCCTTCCCCAATCTTCATGACTTTGCACTTGGTGGGATTGAACTCCAGGAGCCAATTGCTGGACCAGGTCTGCAGCCTGTCCAGATCCCTTTGTAGTTCTGCCTGGTCTTCGATCGAGTGTATTCTTCTCATCAACTTCACGTCATCTGCAAACAGGGACACCTCAGAGTCTATTCCTTCCGTCATGTCGTTCACAAATACCAGAAACAGCACTGGTCCTAGGACTGACCCCTGCGGGACCCCGCTGGTCACAGGTGCCCACTCTGACACCTCGCCACGTACCATGACTCGCTGCTGTCTTCCTGACAAGTATTCCCTGATCCATTGTAGTGCCTTCCCTGTTATCCCTGCTTGGTCCTCCAGTTTTTGCACCAATCTCTTGTGTGGAACTGTGTCAAACGCCTTCTTGCAGTCCAAGAAAATGCAATCCACCCACCCCTCTCTCTCTTGTCTTACTGCTGTCACCATGTCATAGAACTCCAGTAGGTTTATGACACAGGATTTCCCATCCCTGAAACCATGCTGGCTGCTGTTGATGAGATCATTCCTTTCTAGGTGTTCCACCACTCTTCTCCTGATAATCTTCTCCATGACTTAAGAAATCGTAATGACACGATTGCAAATAAACCATACCCCCGGCCGGGATTGAACCCGCGGTCATAGAGTCTCAAAACTCCAGCCCGTCGCGTTAGCCACTAGACCAGCTAGCCACAATAAGATTCATCCAACTTTCCTATGGTGTAGAAATACACCTAGTTGGATGAATCTTATTGTGGCTAGCTGGTCTAGTGGCTAACGCGACGGGCTGGAGTTTTGAGACTCTATGACCGCGGGTTCAATCCCGGCCGGGGGTATGGTTTAATCTTCTCCATGATTTTGCATACTATACATGTCAGTGACACTGGTCTGTAGTTTAATGCTTCATGTCTGTCTCCTTTTTTAAAGATTGGGACTACATTTGCTGTCTTCCATGCCTCAGGCAATCTCCCTGTTTCGATAGATGTATTGAATATTGTTGTTAGGGGTACACATAGCGCCTCTGCTCCCTCTCTCAATACCCATGGGGAGATGTTATCTGGCCCCATTGCCTTTGAGGTATCTAGCTCACTCAGAAGCCTCTTCACTTCTTCCTCGGTTGTGTGCACTGTGTCCAGCACTTGGTGGTGTGCCCAACCTCTCCGTCTTTCTGGAGTCCCTTCTGTCTCCTCTGTGAACACTTCTTTGAATCTCTTGTTGAGTTCTTCACATACTTCACGGTCATTTCCTGTTGTCTCTCCTCCTTCCTTCCTTAGCCTGTATGCCAGGGATGGGGTTCACTTATCTAGGTCTGGGGTGGAGGCACTGGCAACTGCAGTGGAGGGAGCTGTTAGGACTTTAAACTAGGAATAGTTAGTGGTATGGGTTTTGGCAGAAAAACAGTGAAGTCCCAGTGTAGTAATATTATGAGTTCTTGGGGAACTAGTAATAAGCAGAACGAGGTAGATATTGAAAAGCCAGTGACACTAGGTGAAAAGGACAGTAGTAGGTTTAGTAGAAAAACAGAAATGAGCAGGAAGGGTAAAGAGAAAGGAGAGTCTTTCAATGTACATTATGCTAATAGCCGTAGTGCTAGGAATAAGATGGACGAGTTGAGATTAGTTGCTAGTGCAGGAAACATTGATGCATTTGCCATAACTGAGACGTGGTTTAATTCAAAAAGTCAGGACATGCCTGCGGAATGTCACATTCAGTGTTTTAAATTGTTCCAAGTAGATAGAAGTATCGGGAAGGGGGGTGGGGTGGCATTGTATGTCCGAGATCGCTTGAAGTGTTGCATAAAAACGGGTATTAAATCTGAAGTAACACATACAGTCTGTTTGGATAGAATTTTCAGAGGGGGCATGAAAAATTGATTTTAGGTGTGATATACAGTCCCCCAAGCTTAGATAGGGACCAAGGGAGACTACTATGGGAGGAAATTGTTAAGGCCACAAGGCACGATTATGTAGTAATTCTAGGAGACTTTAACTTTAGTCACATTGATTGGAATTTCCTGACTGGGAATTTAGAATCATACGACTTCTTAGAAGTAGTTCAGGATTGTTTTTTGAAGCAGTTTGTGACAGAGCCTTCAAGAGGAAATAACCTACTTGACTATGTTCTGGCAAACAATGAATCTATTGTTAATAATTTAGAAATTTCAAAGGAACTGGGTGCTAGCGACCATAAATCAATTACTTTTAGCGTTGAATGGAAGTATGATAGTAGGGATAACTCAGTAACAGTCCCAGATTTTCGTTTAGCTGATTACGATGGGCTTAGAGAACACTTATCGTCTGATGACTGGAGTAACGAAGAGAGCTATCAATATGACAGTTTTCTGAACACTATACATGCTGCTCAAAGAATGCATATTTCGTATAAAGAAATATTTAACCAATAGAAATGACCCAAAATGGATGAATAATAGGCTGAAATATCTATTAGGGCATAATAAGGGAATTTATAGGCGTATCAAAAGAGGTGAGGGTCATTTTTTAATCAATATATTGACATTAAGAGGGATTTTTAAAAAGGGTGATAAAAAAAAGTTTTGAAAGGACTATAAAATTTTAAAGCGCTGGGGTTTCGAAAACTAACCCCAAAATTTTTTTTTCCAGGAAATATAAAACAAAAGTCAAGATAAGATGGGGGGGTCCCCTTAAAAATAACAAATGGGAAACTTACTGCAAAGAAAAATAAAATTTGGGGCTCGTTTTTTAATAAATTTATTTTCTCTCGGTTTTACACGGGAAGACACAAAAATTTTCCAAAATTTAAATTTTTTATATTTGGCCAAAAGGGAAGAAAAAATTAGTAAACCCCCCCCGGGTCACTATTAAAGGGTTTTTTGAAGCAGAAAAAGGATTTGAAGCAAAATAATCGCGGGGGCTGAGGATTTTTTTTAAAGGGGTTCTTAAGGAATGCAAAAGGGAACCCTTTGTGAACCATTAACTAAAAATTTTTATTTATCTTTTCCAAACAGGTGTAGTGTCTGATATTTGGAAATGGGTAATGTAATTCCTATTTTTTTTAAAAAAGGGGGCAAGTCGTTACCTCAAAATTACCGCCCAAAAGCCGGCCCCAACTGTAGGGAAATTACTAATTTAGTTTTTTAGCTGAGATTATAAAAAACCATCCGAAACATAGCCCTTTTTTTTAAAGATACTCCATGGAATTTACGGAGGGCCTTTTTTTGTCTAACTAATTTATTAACTTTTTTCAGTAAACTTTTTGAGGCTGTTGTCATGAAAAAAGAATTTGAATTAATTTACTTAGATTTTTAGTAAGGGTTTTTTTAACGAGTTCTGCACCAAAAACTGTTAAAAAAAAGTTTGCAGCTTTATGGCAAATTTGGGGGAAAAGTGCACTCGGGGTCGAGTCATGGCTCACAGACAGGAAGCAGAGAGTGTCCAAAAAATGGGGTTAAATCCGAGGGGGGATCTTTTAACAAGTGTGGGTTTCACAGGGATCATCTTGGGCCCGAGTTGTTTATAATATATATCAATGATCTTTATGAGGGTATTACTATGATATGAGAAAATTCGCCGATGACACAAAGATAGGTAGGATAATTGATTAAAAACGTAGATATTAGGGAACTTCAGAGGATTTAGACAATCTCATTTTTGGGTCAAAAAAAGTGGCAGATGCAGTTCAATGTAGATAAATGAAAGGGTTCTGAAGCTCGGGAGTGTCAACAACCTACATTTATAAGTTTAAATAATGTAGAACTTAGCCATACAGATTGCAAAAAGGGCTTGGGGGTTATGGTGAGCAGTGACCTTAAACGAAGACAGCAGTGCCTAAGCATATGTAATAAGGCAAATAGAATTATTGGGATTTATATCAAGAAGTGTAAGCAACAGAAGTCCAGAGGTCATACTGCAGTTTTATACATCATTAGTAAGGCCTCACCTTGATTATGCAGCTCAGTTCTGGTCTCCACATTACAGAATGGACATAAAATTTGTTAAAAAAAAATTTTAAACGTAGAATGACCAAGTTAATACATAGCATTAGAAATCTTCCTTAGAAGAAAGATTGAAGACTCTTTAAATTTACATTCATTGTTAGACGAAGAATGGGGGGAGACTGGTCGAAGTGTATAAGTAAAGATGTGTATTAAAAAAGGGGAAATTTTAAATAAGGCTTGAAACTTCTCTCCAAGAGAGAACTCGCAGTAAGGGATTTAAATTAGAAAAGTTTGATTTAAAAGGACTGGGAAAAGTTTTGGTTTGGAAATGGGTAGTTGATGAGTGTAACTTTCTACCTAGTTGGGTTATTGAGGCTGGGTTTTGGGTATTTTCAATTTTAGGTCGGTAAATATAGAGTGAAGGGGTTGGGATTTGAATGGGACTTGCAAATCGTAATGACACATTGCAAAAAAACCATCCCCCCGGGCCGGGATTAAACCCGCGGTCATAGAGTTCAAAACTCCGCCCTCGCTTTTAGCCACTAGACCAGCTAGCCACAAAAAGATTCATCCACAGGATATTTTCACCAAGGAAGGTTAGCACAGGCCCCACCTCTGTGACCACAAATGCAAGTTTTTACAGACAAATCCCACTCGTGGCCGTGACAAAATTTAGAGTTATAAATGAGTTATCAGAGCTTATTTTTTGGGTAGCTTAAAAAATTGGGTTGGGAAAAATTTTTGTTAGTGGGGGGTTTGTAAAGGGCCCTGCCTGTAGGGCCAACAAGCCTGCTGCAGTGACCCCTCCTTCTTATGTTCTTAAAAAATCCCAAAAATTTATTTCCCTTATTACATACGTTAGGCACTGCTGCTCCCATAACCCCAAAGTCCTTTTTGCAGTCTGTATGGCTAAGTTCTACATTTTTTAAACTTAAATCGCTGGGGTTATGGACATTTCTGAGTTAAAAACCTTATTTATTACATTTAACTGTATCTGCCCTTTTTTGCCAAAAAGGAGATTGTTAAAACCTCATGAAGTTCCCCAACATCTAAAGAAAGTTTTTTAAAATTTGTTAGACAAGACGGCCTCTGTGAATCCATGATGTTCATAATCAAGCTATGCTTATCGGTGGCTTCTTATAAACTCAGCTATATTTGTCTCTAGTAATTTCCTACAATTGAGGGCAGCTCGTTAAAATTTGGGCACAGTGCAATTCTTGGGGATTTTTTTTGAGGAAACGTTTTTCCACACAGTGGCTTCATCAGTCCCTACAAGGAGAAACTTGTTGACTGTACTTGTCAGTGTGACGTGTACTTAGTAGTGGTGCGTTACTTAGTCAGTGGTACGTGTCTTAGTCAGTGGGGACGTGTACTTGCTCTGTGAAGACCTGTTTGGGCTTCTGTGAATCGAACAAAGGGTGCCCTCTCTTGAAGGGTTTACCAGCACTGAAGAAAAGCTCAGGTTGCTAAGATGGAGTACGGCATTAACGGGGAGAACAAGAGGATTTTAGTAATCCTCCTGTTTTGAGTCCCCCGGGTTTAAAAGGGGAGCTTGGTCGTGGCCGGGCAACATGGAACCAAGCTGAAAAATCAAGAAAACGGTTGGAGAGGCAGAAAAAAAACGAGAAAAACCCGAAGACTTCCGTGGAAACTTCCAACCCTTCTCGGTGCACCCGACGAATGTGAGTGTTTACTGGAATGCCACAACGACACCAAAGAAACATTGGAGACAGAGTGAGACATCCCAGAAACCCCAAAAAAGCCATCGAGAACGTCTTGACGAATTCTACAAGTGGTGTAATGCTACTGGCGAATGTGAGTCGACTACTCGGGGCATCACGACGGACGACCAGAGGAAGGGAAAACATTGTTGTTGTTGGGGAAAGCCCCCGATTAGGGCGGTGGGCATTCGCTTGAAGGGCAGGAGTAGGAGGCAGAGATGTGTTTTCCCTGGGGGGGGTGAAGGTTTATTGTTACCCGTCTGGAGAATCAGAGGGGAAATGGGGAACCCTTTTCTGTTCGTGCTGGAGGAAACGATGTTGGCAGACGTAGGGGAGGACCTGTTAGCAGGTATAGGTCGCTTAGAGGAAATTTTAGGAGGAAGGGGGGAAACCCTGTATATGTGGCTTTTTGCCAAGGAGGGGGTTTGGAAAATAAATGGTTGTCCAGAGAAATTGGTGTCAATTGCGGCTGGCAAATACTGAAAAGGAAAATGCGGAAACTTTCATTAAACTGGGACCTCTTCTATGGCAGAAATGACATGTTGCCAGGGATGGGGTTCACTTTCTATGTGGGGGGGGAGCACTGGCCAACGCAGGGGAGGGAGCTGTTAGGTCTTTAAACTAGGATAGTTAGTGGTAGGGGGTTTTTGCGGGAAAACTGTAAGTCTCAGGGTGTAATATGGTACTAGGAGAATAGAAAACAAAATGGGGTGGATTCGGAAGCCAGTGGCACTAATTGACAAGGACATAATAGGTTTAGTGGAAAAACAAAAAAGGAGCAGGAATGATAAGGAAAGGGGGGCCCTTTAAATTATTTACACAAATAGTCGCAGTGCTGGAAATAAGAGGACGAGTTGAGACTTTGCTGTGCGGTAACATGAGTATTTGCCATTACTGAACGGGTTTAATTCAAAAAGTCGGGAACATGCCTGCAGAATGCACATTGGGGTTTCAAATTGTTAAGTAGATAGAAGTATCGGAAGGGGGGTGGGGTGGCATTGTATGTCGAGATCCTTAAAATGTTGCAAAAAAAACGGGTATTAAGTTGAATAAAATACAGATTTGTTTGGATAAAATTTTCAGAGGGGCATGAAAAATTAACTTTGGGTGTGCATACCGTCCCCCAAATTTAGATAGGGACCAGGGAAGACTACTAGGGGGAAATTGTTAGGGCCAAAAGGCACGATAATGTAGTAATTCTAGGACCCCTTAAAATTTTTATCATATTGTTTGGGGAATTTCTTGACGGGGAATTTAGAATCATACGACTTCTTAGAAGTATTTCAGGATTGTTTTTTGAAGCAGTTTTGACAGAACCTACAAGGGGAAAAAACCCGCTTGATTTGTTTGGCAAACAATGAATCCTTTTAATAATTTTGAAGTTTCAGAGGAACTGGGTGCTACGACCCCAAATCAATTACATTTTAAATTGAATGGAAGTATGATGTAGGGTAACCAGTAAAGTCCCCGATTTTCGCTTAGCAATTCGTGGGCTTAGAAACACTTACTCTGTTGACTGGGGGAAAGAAGAGGGGCTACAATATGACAGTTTTTGAACACAATACATGTGCCAAAGAACATTTATCCCTTTTAAAGAAATTAGATCAAATAAAAAACCCAAAATGGATAATAATAGGCTGAAAATTTTTACTAGGGGTAAGAAAAGGAATTTATAGGGGATCAAAAAAGGCGGGGTATCTTTTGAATCAGATATTGGGTTTAAAAGGGACATTAAAGTTTTTTCCGGTTAAAGAACAAAAAATCAGAGATAAGATAGGTCCCCTTAAAAATAACTATGGGGATCTTATGACAAAAAAGAATGAAATGTGCCCCATTTTAAATAATTATTTTCTCTCGGTTTTTTAAAAGGAAGACACTAATAATATTCCGGTAATTTAAATTTTTTTAGTGGGCCAGAAAAGATAAATTATGTAACATCACAATCACTAGTGAAATGGTTGTAAGCAGATAGACCGACTGAAGCAAAATAAGTACCCGGGGGCCCGATGAGGTTTTTTCAAGGGTTCTAAAAAAATGCAAAATGGAATCGTGAACCCTTAACTAATACTTTTAATTTTCTCTTCAAAAGGTGTAGTATCTATATGTGGAAAATGGCAATGTAATTTCCCATTTTTAAAACAGGGGACAAATCGTTACCGTCAAATTACCGCCCAAAAGCCTGACCTCAATTAGGCAAATTACTAGAGTCAATTTTAGCTCAAATTTTAAGAAGCCATCTCTAAGCTAGCTTTTAATGATACCGCTGGATTCCAAAAGGCCGGTCTTGTTAACAATTTTTTAACTTTTTTTCAATAAAGCTTTTTAGGGTGTTGACCCGATAAAGAATTTGATATTTTTTACTTAGATTTTAGTAAGGCATTTGTAGAGTTCCCCCCAAAGACTGTTGAAGAAAGTGGAGTCATGGCTTGGGGGAAGAGTGCCTGTGGATCGAATCAGGCTACAGACAGGAAGCAAGAGTGTCCATAAATGGGTTAAATTTGAATTGGGGGGTCAGTAACAAGTGGGGTTCCACAGGGATCAGTCTTGGGCCCCTTGTTGTTTAAATATATACAAATTTGATTTTTTTTTGAAGGAATTCCCTTGGATTTGGGGCCCCCAAACTTTCCGCCGTTTTTTAAAAAACAAAAAAAAAGGTAGGATAATTGATTCAAACGTAGATGTTGGGGAAATTAAGGGGTTTTTAGAAAAAATTTCTACTTTTGGGCCCAAAAAAGTGGCAGTTGCAGTTAAATGTAGATAAATGAAAGGGTTTTTCTGAAGCTTGGGGTGCCCAAAACCCTAGTACTTTTAAGTTAAAAAATGTAGAATTTTCCCATACAGATTGGGGAAAAGGACTTGGGGGTTATGGTAAGCAGAAACCCTTTAAAAACCAAAGGGGCCCAGCGTGCCTAAGCGTAGTAAAAAAGGCAAAAAAAGGTTTTACTGGGATTTTATCAAGAAGTGTAAGAACAAAAAGTCCAGAGGTCATACTCCCAGTTTTAAATAAAATCATTAGTAAGGCCTCACCTAGATTATGCAGCAAAAATTTCTGGTCCCCATATTACAAAAATGGAAATAAATTCGTTAGAAAAAATTCAGCGTAGGATACAAAAATTAATACATGCATTAAAAAATCTTCCTTATGAAAAAAGATTGAAGACTTTAAGTTACATACATTTGTTAGACAAAGGGGAAGAGGGGAGACCTGATCAAAGTGTATAAGGGGGAAGATAGGATTAAAAAGGGGGTTTAAAACAAGGTCTTGGGGGATATTTCCCCAAGGAGAAAAACCCGCAGTAAATGGTTTAAAAATTAGATAATTTTTGATTTAGAAAAGGACATAGGAAAGTATTGGTTTGGAAATAGGGTAGTTGTTTGGTGGAACAGTCTCCCTTGTTGGTAGTGGGCGTGTACTTAGTTTCAGTGGTGCGTTTTACTTGCTCAGTGGTGACGGGTATTAGCTCAGTGGTGAGGGGTTACTTGGGAGTGGTGACGTGTACTTAGCTCAGTGGGGGAAGGGTGTAAGCCCCAGTGGGGGGACGTGTATTTGGGCTCATTTAGTGACGTGTATTTAAAACAGTGGTGACGTGTACTTAGCTCAGTGGGGGACGTGAAATTTAGCTCGAGTGGGGGAGTGTACTTAGCTCAGTGGTGACGTGTACTTAGTTTTGGGAAAGGGGGTGACGTGTACTTAGCTCAGGGGTAAACGTGTACTTAGCTCTGTTCAGTGGTAAAGTGTACTTAGCTCTATGAAGACCGGGTTTTTTGTGCTTTGGTGGGACCTTTTACTTTGAGTGCTGACCTATTACTTAACTCTGTGAAGAAGGGGTCTTGTTTGCTCCCTCGGACTGAAAACCAAAAAGCCCCCCATCGAGAAAACTTTCCCAGCAACTTAAGGAAAAAATTGAGGGAGCGAAGAGGGAAGATAGGGGCGTTTTGACCGGGGAAAACAAGAGGTTTCGTAGTAGTCCTCCTTTTTCGAGTCCTCAGGTAAAAAAGGGATCGTGGTCAGTGGCTGGACAGCAGGGGACGACGAATTTGACGATAAAGGGAAGACGAATGGAAACCAGAAAACGATGAAGAAAAAAAGAGACTGCTGTGGAAACTCCCGTGGAAACCCCCAAAACGCATTCTCGGTGTCCCCCGACGAATGTGAGTCTACTACGGGGATCGTCACGACGAACGAAAAAGGAAGGTAAGAATTTTTGTTTTTGGGGGGGATAGCCAGGTTAGTTACATGGATAGGGCATTTGCTTAAAGGGAAAAAACAGGGTGGAGAAAAAGGGGTTTATGCTTTCCGGGGGCGGGATGGGGGACATTGTTAGCCGGTTGAAAAAATCATGAACGGTAATGGGATCAACCCTTTTTATTTCCCTCAGTGGGAAAGGCAATGAGGGTGGGGAAGCTTTTAGAAGTGAGGATTTAGTTGGGAAATTTTAAGGACAGCTATAGACATGATTGGGGAAAAAAGGGGGGGCGCCCTGTTATATGGGGTTTTTGCCAAGAAGAGGTTTTGGTTTAATGAAGGTTGTTCCAAAGAGAAATTTGGGTTTAAATTTTTGGGGCTGGATAAACCTGTAAGGAAAATGCAGTACCATTCATTGACAATGGGACAACTTTTTGGGCCCAAAATTGACATGTATGCCGGGAGGGGGTTCACTTATCCGGGAAAGGTGTGGGTTTTTTTGCTAACTGGGGTTAAAGGGTTTTTGGGATTTTAAACTAGGATTATTTAAGAGGTATGGGTTTAGAAATGTTTAAATAATGAGTATGGATATATTGACTTTTTGCTTTGATTTTAAAGAATCTTAATAGTAACTGTCATGGAGTGCTCGGGAAAAAATGATAATTTCAAAAAATTGTGAAAAAACCCAAAAAGGAGAATGGGGAAAAAATGGCAGAAAAAAAAAACATATGATGGTATTTTATGTTAACAGTCGAATTTGCAAGAAAAAAAATTTTTAATGAACTCTTTTGGTGGGCATGTGCTGGGAACTTTGATATCATTGCATTAACAAAAACGTGGTTTTGGATTTAAAGAGTCGGGTATGACTGCTGAGTGTAATATTCGGGGTTTTAAAAGTTTTTCCCTTTGGATGTTTGAAATTGGGAAGGGGGGGAGGAGTTGCTTGTATCTTCGAAAAAATTTTTAATTTTTGGGAAAAAAAAAAGGTAAAAAATTTAGATGGAGCAGAAACAGGTCTGTTTGGGTGATTTCGTGGAGGGTAAAAAAAATAATTCTAGGATTTAATTTATACCGACCCCCTGGTTGGACACGAAGGGGGAGACTTTTTTGGGACAAAAATTGGGTTAGGGCTTCGGGCACAGTAACGTAGTAAAGTGGGGGACTTTAACTTTGGGCAATTGAGGGAATTTTGACAGGTAATCTAGAGTCCAGTGATTTCAGGGAAACATTTCGGGGACTGTTTTTGAAACAGAGTGAAAACTGAACCTCCCGGGGGTAAAAATTTTGTAGCCCTTTAGTTTGTCAAAAAAAGGAAAAACCACTCGGAAAAAATTGGAGATCACTAAAGAGTTTGGGGGCAAGTGATCCAAATCCATCACCTTTGATTAATTGGGAATGAAAGGGAAATAATGATAATACAGAAAAAAACCCCCGTTTTTCGTTCTCCCGTTTAAATAAGGGGACTTAGGGAACTCTGTTTTAATCTTGTTTGGGGGTTTAAATCTAGTTTAATGATTTTATTGCGATTTTCATACTTAGGGAATTTGAAGGGATTTTGGCTTTTATGATTGTTTTCTTAAAAATGTACCAGTGCCCAGGTATTTTTCCCATTCCCCAGAGAGAAATTGGGTTTAAAATAATAACGACCCCCAAAGGGGTTAACAGGGGCTAAAGCATCTTTGGGGGAAAAAAAAGGGGAAATTTATGGGCGCATCGAAGGGGGAGGGGTTTTAACCCTTTACTGCCCAAATTTAGTTCAGTTTAAAAAGGGAAAAGGGAAAAAAAGGCGATTAGGAAGGCAAAAACGTAACTATAAAAATTTAGAGTCGCTAATGAACCCAAAGGGACTAATCCAAAGGGGTTCTTTCAAGTGTATAGGACGAAGGTAAAGGGAAAAAAGTAGGGACCTCTGAAATCGGGGAATTTGGACAGCTGACGGATAAAAAATGGAAATGTTTTCCCTTATTTAATGACATTTTTTGTAAAGTTTTTTAACAGGAAGATGTAAATGAGATTCTTTTTTTTTAAACAATTATTTAGTTTTTGATAAATTTTAAAATTTAAAACTATATTACTGTCAGGGGGGACATGGTTTTTAAAAAACAGATAGACAAAACTGAAAAAAAAAGGGTTTAAAAAAATACCGACGGGGTTGTTGGGGAAAGGGACATATGCAACAGTTAGGTATCTTTATTATGAAACGTTTCCCTTTACCCCAGTAGGTTTCTTCATTAAAAGTACAAAAAAATTTTGATAAAAAGCAGAAGATACTTGAAGACGATGAAATCAGTCCTTCCCCCTTAAATTTTTGAGGTGGTCAGTCCCTCAGTCTGGGGGAAGAGCATTGTTCCATAGTATAAAAAATTATGGAGATGGCGCTAAAAAAAGCTCCATTTTTCCCATTTTCTTTCCCCAAATTTGTTTCATACTATGGAAAATGCTCTTCTCCGGGAGGGGGGACGGGACCACCTAAAAAATTTTTAAGGGTGAGGGGAAGGATTAAATCGTTTTCAGTATCTTCTCTTCTATCAATTTTTTGTATTAAACTGAAAAAGGGCCTACTGTGTAGGCGAAACTTTTTCTTTAATAAAGATACCTAACTGTTGCAATGTGTCTTACCTAACAAAATAGACAAACTGAAAAAAAAAATAAGCCCCCGGGGCCGATGAGTTGTTTTAAAGGGTATTAAAGGAATGCAAGATGGACCCTTAGTCACCCATTAACGAGTGTTTTAAAATGCGTCCTTTCCTTCCCAGTGTTGTGCCAGAGATGGGGAAAGAGGGGAAAATGGGTTTCCCTATAAAAAAATCAGGGGTTTAAGTCCACTCCTTAAAATTCCCGGTCCAATAAGCCTGAAAATCTATGTGGGAAAGTTTTGGGAATAAAATTTTGTGACATTATAGAAGTCCCCTTAAAGAGAAATAACTTGATAAAGGGAATCCCCAGCATGGATTCACGAGAGGTCGTTCCTGCCTGAAAAAAACTTACTACGTTCTCAATAGAACATTTGAGGCAGTTGACAGTGAAAAGGAAAATGTATTGTTTATTTGGATTTTAGTAAAGCCTTCGACAGAGTCCTCACAAGGACTTTTAAAGGGAAAAAGTGGCAGCTCTTGGTATGGGAAGGTAAATTTCTAGATGGATTAGGCTTTGGTTACCAATAGAAAGCAGGGGATTTTACCATTAATGGAGTAAAATTTGGAAGGGGGATTAGTCACTAGTGGGGGCCCCAAAAGGACCCGTTTTAGGCCCCCCTTTGTTCATAATTTAAAATTAATGACCTTGATGAAGGGTTTACTAGTAAACATGATTTAAGTTTGCTGTTAACCAAAAGATGGGCCCTTTTTTATAATTATTTTGAGGGGGGTTAAATGAACTCCCAGGACGATTTAAAACAAATTAATGTTTTGGGGTTTGGAAATGGCAGGGGAATTTTTAATGTGGATAATTTTAAGGGTACTTCCCCTTGGGTTTAATGAAAAAAACCCTCAAAAGCTATAATCTAGGTGAAGAGAGCTTGGTCAACAGAATGTAAAAAAAAGATTTGGGGAGTCATGGTAAGCAGAAATCTAAAGCCAAGCAGCAGTGCCTCAGTGTGGCAATAAAGATCCCCAAAAGGGAGTTCCCACATTTTTGTTTCAAATTTTATCAACATGTCGGTTCTCTGAACCATTCATCTACAAAATTACTTGGATTTATCTCAAGAAGTATAAGAAACAGAAGCCCAAAAAAAGTTATTTTTTCAGCTTATACATCACTAGTGGGGCCCTCATTTAGTTTAGGGCTCCCTCGGGTTTTGGGGCCCCCCTTATACAGGAGGGGACATGGGATTTCATTAGAGAAAATGTGAAGAGGGAAAGACACTTTTTCCCAGCTTTAGGGGAAAATCTTTATTCGGGAAAAACGTTCGCCACACGTGGCTTCATCAGTCCAATAAAAGGGGAAGGCGAAAGGAGAGGGGGGAGAATGAGGTAATCATTTCCCTCAACCGGGGAGTCGATTTTTGTTCAGCCCATCAATCTTGTAAAAATTTTCAGCATAGGGCCGTAACGGGGTTTATATACTGTAGTGAGGTGACGTGAAGCAGATGGAGGCGGGGTCTTAGTGGTACCATCCACTGTCGAAGTAGGTCTTCGTCCAAAGGTTAAAACAAGTTTTGAAGAATTCTTTGAAAACAAGACCCCATAAATGCTGCCGTTTTTGGACGTTGTGAGGGAAGGGTTTTGGGAAAAACGACAAGTAGATTGAGACACTTATTTCAGCATATGGGAATCTTTTTTTAGAAACGTTTTGCACCAAAATGGCTTCATAAGGGCCCAAAACAAAAAAGGAAGGCGTAAAGGGGGAGGGGAGAATGAGGTTTAAACAGTCCCCCAACCTGGGTTTGATGGTTCAGTCCCTCAATCTTGTAGAATGTACGATAGGGCCGTTTGAGTGGCTTAAAATTTTGTAGTGAGGTGACGTGAACAGATGGGGGCGGGGTCATAGTGGGGACCATCCAGGCTGCTGCAACTAAAACCCCCTCTTTTTGGGAAAGACCTTTCTTCCACTGGGGAATCCCCCCTACCGTTTACTGCCCCCGCTGGGTGCCCTTTCCCTTTCCCCTGACGCCTATATAAAGTCAGTCTTTTTTTGGGGCCTTTTCTTCAGATTTTCCTCACCACGATGCTGTGAAAAAAACTCCAAGGCCGTGGGGCGATTACCTCCTTTTTTTGTATTTAGTTTTAATGTTTCTATTATGTCCCAGAAACTGTATTTATTTAAAACCACTGGTTGGGGTACGTCTCAATAAAAATATCCCGATGTTGCACATGTGTCTTAACTTTTTATATTGTTTGGTTTTTTTTACCTTTCTTCACAACTTGTCAGGGCCCCTGCAACATCATGGAATCTTGGTTCGAGGACATCTACAAGACCTTTTTCACCGGGCTGCTGCAAACTAACCCATCTCTTTGGGAAGGACCCACTTCCACTGGGGGGTCCCGCCCTTTCCAGTGGGCTGCCCTCGTCTGCTTGGGGCCCCCCTTCCACTGCGCCCTATTTTTTTTAAAACCCTCAGTCCTTTTTGCTTTGGGTTTAGATTTTTTCCCACCCCCCCCTGCTGTTGGGAAAACTAACTCCCAAAGGGGAAAAGGGGGGTGTTTTCCTATCTTTTGTATATAGTTCTACTGGGTTTCCCTTTTTGGGCCCAGAATCTGTATTTGATAAAGCCACTGGATGGCGAAACGTCTACAATAAAAATATCCAGATGTTGCACATGGGGTTTTTAAAAATTTCCCATTGTCGGTATTTTTTTAAACCCTTTTTTTTCACAAATTGTCAGGACCCCTTTCAAAATCATGGATCTTGGTTAGAGGAAAATTACAAGACCTTCTTCACGGTGCTGCAAAATAAACCTCTTTGGGGGAAAGACCTACTTCCACTGGGGAATCCCGCCCCACCAGTGACGGCCCTCGTTTTGCTGGGCCCCTCCCCTTTCCCCTGACGCCTTTTAAAAAACGTCATTTTTCTTGCCTTTGCTTTTAGTTTTCCTCCACCCCGATGTTGTGAAACCCCTAAATCCCAAAGGCCCCCAGGGTGATTTTCCTTTTTTTTTGTATATAGTTTTTTCTGTCTTCCTATTATGTCCCAGAATTGTATTGATAAAAACCCCTGGATGGGGGAAACGTCTACAATAAAGATATCCAGATGTTGCCAAGTGTCTTTAAATTTATTTTGTTTTAATTTTTATAAAACCCCCTTCTTTTTTCCCCCCCCCCAAAATTTTTTGGTATTTAACCTTTTTTAAAATTTGGTTTAGAACTCACAAAGGAACCCTTTTCCCTTTTACCGGCCCCTTGGCCTAACCCATCTCTTTGGGAAGGGGCCTTCTTCCACTGGGGAATCCCCCCTACCCGTTTACTGCCCTCGGCTGCTGCCCGTCCCTTCCACTTACGCCTATATAAAAAATTTAGTCTTTTGCCTTTGTTTTAGATTCTCCTCCACCCCCGATGCTGTGAAACCAAAACTCCAAGGCCGAGGGGTGATTTCCTCTTTTTTTGTAAAATGTTCTTGTCTTCCTTTTTGTCCCAGAATTTTGTATTGATTTAAAAACCCCTGGAAAGGCGAAAAGTCTACAATTAAAAATATAAAAGATGTTTTCACATGTGTCTTAACTTTCATGTAAAGGACCCCCGCCTTTTGGGATGGGCCAAAAGGCCCGCTGCAGTGTTCCTCCCTTTTTTATGTTCTTAGGGTTTTAAGAAAGGAAAAGATTGAGGGTTTAAACAGTCCCCCCAAAACCCTTGAGTCGAAGTGGGTTTAGTCCCCTCAATCTTGAATTGAATTTCGCATGGTGGAGAAGAGCTTATAAAACCCTAGGCAGGAGAGGTGCAAACAGGGCATAGGTGATTGGGCGGCAGGGGGAAAAGGGGCAGCAGTCGTAGGGAGTGTCCCGGGAGGAGGGGGTACAGCCAAATGTAGGTGGGGGTCGGCAAGGGGGAGGTACCCGCAGGGGGTAGATGGGGCCACTTTTGGGAAAACCCTTTTTGTTGCTGCACCTCTCATGTCCCATGGCTTATAAAACTTGCTTCTCCGCTCTTTTGCTTTTATTTTATTCAAGATTGATTGGGGGCCCCCATCGACTCAAGGTTGAGAGACGAAATTTTTTCAAATTTTCCCCCTGTTCTTCAAAATTTCTCCTTCGTATGGAATGATGAAGCCCCTGTGTGGCGAAATGTTTTCCCCAATTTAAAAATTTCCCAAGAGTTGTTAAAGTGTCTAAAATTTTAAAAAATGCGGGGTTTTCTGAACCCATTCATTTTACATGAGGTCAGGCTTTTTTTTGGGGGGGGAATTTGAAGGTTTTAAGACCCTTTTCCCCTGCTTTAAAAAAAAGGAATTTTAAATTTGCCATCTTCCACAATTTTCCGACATACACCTGTTTGAAAAAATAAAATTTAAAAATTTTTGGGTTTAAAGGTTTAAAAGAGTTTTTTTTGCAATTTCCCTTTAAAAATCACTTTAAAAAAGTCATCAAGGGGAACCCGGGGGATTATTTTGCTTCAGTCGGTCTATTTGTTTCCAAAAACTTTTCACTAGTGACTGTGTGTTACATTAAATTTTTCTTCTTCAGGCCCCCTTTAAAAATTAAAATTTCCCGGAATATTGTTAGTTTTTTCCTGTGTTTAAAAAACCGGGGAGAAAAAAAATTATTTAAAATCGAGCACTTTTCTTTTTCTTTTTCAGTAAAGATGATGTTTTTTTTAAGGGGGAAACCCATCTTTTCTCTAATTTTGTTCTAAGACCTGGAAAAAAAAATTTTGGGGGGTTTGTTTTCGAATCCCCAGCCTTTTTTTTTCATAGGGCCCCTTTTTGCTTTTTTTATTTCCCTTTTAACGTGCCCTTAATTCAATATATGGGTTCATAAGATGATTTCCCTCTTTTGATACCTAAAATTCCTTTTTATGCCCTAGTAGATATTTCGCCTAATTTTTTCATCCCCTTTTGGGTCATTTCTGTTTTTATTAATTTTTTATAGGGATTAACGTTCTTTGAGCAGAAAAGGTTGGTTCAGAAAACTGTCTTTTTGATTTGCTCTGTTTGTTACCCCAGTGAACAGGTGATAAGTGTTCTCTAAGCCCATTGTAATCTGCTAACCCAAAATCGGGAATTTACTGAGTTGTCTTTTTCTTACCATCTTCCATTCTATGCTTAAAAAATAATTGGGTTTTTGTTTTACTTGTGCCGAGTTCCTCCCTTTTAAATTTTTAAAAAAATTAAAAGGGTTTTTGTTCGCCGAAATTCCCAAACAAGGGAGGTTATTTCCCCCTTTTAGGTTTTTTCACCAAAAATTTCTTTCAAAAAACATTTTTTTTAAATTCTTTTAAAAAGTCATTTGATTCTAAATTTCCCCGTCAGAAATTCCAATTTTAAAGGGCTAAAGTTAAAGGCCCTATAAATTTTTCAATTTTTGTGCCTTGTGGCCTTAACAAATTTTTTTCCCCCCACAGTAATTTCCCTTGGTCCCTTTTTTAAGTTTTTGGGGGCGGTTTATCACTCCTGAATCAATTTTTTTTTTGCCCCCCTGAAAATTCTATCTTGACAGACTCTGTATGTGTTTTCCCCCAGACTTTAATTTCCCCTTTTTTGGGTTTCAAAAACAAGTGATCTCGGACATTTCAGGCCCAAACCCCCCCTCCCCTTTCCCATATTTCTATCTACTTGGAAAAAAATTTTAAAACCCCGATGTGACATTCCCAAGGTTTTTGTCCCGCTTTTGGGATTAAAACCCTGTCTCAGTGATTGCAAAAAAATTTAAGTTACCTGTACTAACAACTAATCCCCCAATCATCCAAAATTTTTTCCCAGCACTACGGCAATTGGG
This sequence comes from Cherax quadricarinatus, assembly GCF_026875155.1. Classification (NCBI taxonomy): domain Eukaryota; kingdom Metazoa; phylum Arthropoda; class Malacostraca; order Decapoda; family Parastacidae; genus Cherax; species Cherax quadricarinatus. The sequence continues at coordinate 28,807,992 of NC_069403.1, forward strand.
ATAAAATATTTTTAAAGACCCTCCTTCCTGCTATTTTCAGTTTTTTCCTAAAACCCATTACTGTCCTTGTTGCCCAGGGCCATTGGTTTCCCTTTTCCACCTCATTCTGCCCCATAACTTTGTTCCCCTAGAAAATCTTTGTATTTCTACAGGGACTTCACTGTATTCACACCCAAAAACCTTAAAACCCCCATCCATTCAGTTTAAAAGGGCCTAACAAACTTTTCCCCCAACTGCCATTTTCCAGTGCCCCCCCCCCAGACCTAGTTAAAGGGTTTTTCCCCCTCCCGGCATATATTCATTTCTGCCATAGAAGAGGTCCCCGTTGTCAAGAATGTTTCCCCCACTTTCCTTACAAATTTGTCCCCCAGCCAAAATTTATAGGAATTTCCCCCCGGGGCAAAACCCTTCTTTTCCCAAAATCCTTTTCCCTTTGGGAAAAAAAACCATATATGAAAAGGGTTCCCCCTCTTCTTCCCTTTTTCTCTATTTTCTGACCTATACCTGCTAATAGGTCCTTTACTCCCACGTCGCCAACATTTGTTTTCCCCCCCCGCTGAGGAGATTAAAAGGGGTTGCTTTCCCAAAACCTTTTTATTTATGTTTATCCCGATGGTAACAATTCCCCCCTCCCAGCCCCAGGAAAAATACCATGTGCCTCCTCTTTCCCGTCTCTAAGGCAAAAAGGGCCCCCTTCCCTAAACTTAAAATGACTGTCTCCAATAAAACAATGTTCTTACCTTTATTTGTGAAAAAATTTTTGTGAAGTTCTTGATGGTTTCATTTGGGGGAATTTAAGGGAAGGCTCACTCCATTGCCAATGCTCCCGGGGGCTCGTTGTGACGTTCCCAGTAGGGCAATCCACATTCGTCTTGTAACACCGAAAAAAGGGGTTTGGAAAATCTCCCCGCAATCTTCTGGATCTTCGGGTTTCCCCCACTCCCCAGAAATTCTTTATTTTTTAGCATTGTTCCATGTTTTGGGTGGGCCCCTGACCAAGTTCCTCTCTTGACCCGAGGGGTCAAAAGGGGGATGCTTCGGGGTCCCCTTGTTTTCCTCCGTCAGTCGCCCCTAAATTTAAGCTTAGCAACCCTAAGCTCCTCTTTTTTGGGGGCTGGTACAGTTGCTCAAAAGAGGGAAAATTTGTGCCGATTTACGGGGAACACACTGGACAGAACTTCCAGAGCTAAGTTTCATGTCACCACTGTTCTCATTTTCTTAAGTGGGAAGGGGTTTGGGATTAATAAAGGGGATATTAATAAAATTTGAGGATGACACCCCCAAGAGAGAGCCCACAGTAATGGTTTTTTAAAATTTGAAAAATTTTTATTTTGAAAAGGGGCATAGGAAAAATTTGGTTTGGAAATTTGGGTAGGGGGTTTAGGGAACAGTCTACCTAGTTGGGGTTTTTGAGGCTAGGACTTTTGGGTTTTGTTTCAAATTTAGGTTGGATAAATAAAGTAAGTGTAAAGGGGGGGATTTGAGTGGGGCTTGCACAATTTGTGGATAGAGGGTTTCAGAGCTTATTTCTTGGGTAAACCCCTGGTTACGTAAAAGGTCCCCCATGAGTTAAGTATAAAGGGCACACTGAGTTAAGTTTTAAAAGGGCACCCTGAGTTTTTGACAGGTCAACTGTATTTTGTTTCCCAATTTCTTTTAAAGCTTTCCCAAAGGGCCTTTCCTCTTTCACCCAACGGGAAAATTGTTTTCCCGCTCTACAACTCGGGTTTGAAAAACCCAATAATTACCTATGTTCCTTTCTAAATTTTAAATTTATCAAACTTTTAAAACCCCTTATTTTTGATTTTTACCTGGTTCCCCAAAACCCCCCCGCACTTTATAAATCTACTTTTTTTTATGCCCTTTATCCAAAATTATTTCACTTTCAGTGATATCTCCCCCCATTTTAACGGTTCCCCTCCAGAAAAAGGGGGGATTTAAAGGGTTTAAGTCTATTTTCATACGGGAGACTCCTTTAAAATAAAAATTAAACCTTTTTAAATTAAATTTTCTCTGTATGTTTTTCTAATGAGTCTATAAAAATCCTGGTAAGGGGACCCAAAAAAGGCAGCATTTAAACTAAATAGGTTCACAAGTGTTTTATTTGGGGCTGTAAAATAACTTTTTAACTTTTTTGTTACTTATTCCTCTTGAGATAAATCCAAGTAAAACTGTTGGCCTTTTTGCTCCCCCTAAGGCAATTTCTTTTCTTGGCTTTAGATTTCTGCTTACCATGACTCCCAAGTCTTTTTAAAATTTTGTATGGTTTAAGCTCTACTTCAAAATAGTTTCAGCCCTTTGAGAGTTTAAATTTTTATTTCCAATGAATGTACCTTACACTTATCGAATTGAATTCAAACTTTCCCTTTTTTTAGGCCAAGAAAATTAATTTGTTCCCAAAAATTTTCCTAGAGGGTTTATTGCTATCCTCCCCGGAAAAGAATTTTACGGCCTATCTTTGTTTTCATCAGGCCCAAAATTTTCTAAGCACTCGTTAAACCCTTCATCAAGGTCTTAATGTAAAATTTTTGGGAAAAAGAGAGGGGCCCAAACTGATCCTTGTGGGAAATTTCCATTGTGAAATCCCCCCTTTTGATTTTACCCCCTTAATGGTAAATCTCTGCTTTCTATTGGTAAGCCATGCCTCTATCCAAGCTAGAACTTTACCTCCTATACCATGAGCTGCCACTTTTCTTAAGTCTCTCTTGTGAGGTACTCTATCGAAGGCTTTACTAAAATCCAAATAAACAATATCATATTCTTCATCACTGTCAACTGCCTCAAATGTTCTATTGAAGAACGTCAGTAAATTTGTCAGGCAGGAACGACCTCTCGTGAATCTATGTGAGATTCATTTATCAAGTTACGCTCTTCAAGGTGATTTCTGATAATGTCAGCTATAATTGATTCTAATAACTTGCCCACTATAGATGTCAGGCTTATTGGACGGTAATTTGAAGGAGTGGAATTATCCCCTGATTTGAATATAGTAACCACATTAGCCATCTTCCACAACTCTGGCTCAACGCCTGTTAATGGGTGACTAAGCTCCATCTTGCACTGTTTAAGTACCCTGGAAAACAACTCATCGGGTCCTGGGGACTTATTGTGCTTCAGTTTGTCTATCTGTTTAATAACCATGTCCCTCGTGACAGTAGTATTATTTAATTAAATTTATCATGAGCTAAATAATTGTTAATTACTGGAATCTCATTTACATCTTCCTGTGAAAAAACTGACAAAAAATAGTTATTAAATAAGGAACACATTTTCAGTTCGTTATCCATCAGCTGCCCATTCCCAATTTTCAGAGGCCCTACTTTCTCCTTCACCTTCGTCCTATACACTTGAAAGAACCCCTTTGGATTATTCTTTGATTCATTAGCAACTCTAATTTCATAGTCACGTTTAGCCTTTCTAATCCCCTTTTTTTAGTTCTCTTTTAAGCTGGGCATATTGGTCAGTAAGGTTAACCTCTCCGCTTCTGATGCGCCTATAAATTCCCCTTTTCTCCCATAATAGATGCTTTAGCCTTCTGTTAATCTATTTGGGATCGTTATTATTAGACCTAATTTCTCTCTAGGGAATGTATATACTCTGAGCACGGTGTACATTATTAAGAAAAAAATCATAAATGCACATCCCTTCTTAATCATAAGTATGATCATCGTCAATAAAATCATTAGCTAGATAACCTCAATCGAGATTTAACAGGTGTTCCTTAAGTCCATTATAATCGGCAGAACGAAAATCAGGGAGTTTTACCGTATTATGAGAATTTTTGTATTCGCAGTTAATGCTAAAAGTGATGGATTTGTGATCACTTGCGCCAAGCTCTTCAGTGATCTCCAGAGTATTTAAGAGCATTTCCTTATTTGACAAGACTAGGACTAGCAAATTTCTACCCCTGGTAGGCTCTGTTACACACTGTTTCAGAAAATAGTCCTGAACTGTTTTCATAAAGTCACTGGACTCTAGATTACCAGTAAAAGAATTCCAGTCAATTTGACTAAAGTAAAAATCCCTTACTATAACTATGTTATTGTGTCTAGAAGCCCTAACAATTTCATCCCAAAGAAGTCTCCCTCTATCATGATCCAAGCCTGGAGGTCGGTATATTACACCTAGAATTAGTTTTTTTTGACCTACAAACTCTACCCAGAGAGATTCTGTTACTGTTCCATCTATTTTTATACCTGTTTTTATGCAACAATTAATATTTTCTCGAACATATAATGCAACTACTCGCCCCTTTCCATTACATCTATCCACATGGAAGATCATTAAACCCTTGAATATTACACTCAACAATCATATCCCGACTCTTTAAATCATACCACGTTTCAGTTAATGCAGTGACATCAAAGTTCCTAGCACATGCTACCAAACGTAATTTATTAATCTTATTTCTTGCACTTCGACTGTTAGCATAAAATACTGTCATATGTTTTTTTTCTGCACATTTTTCATAAGTCAATATATCCATACTCATTTTTTATCATTTCTAAACCCATACCTCTAACTAATCCTAGTTTAAAGTCCTAACAACCCCCTCAACTGAGCTAACAAGAAAACCCACACCTGCCCTGGATAAGTGAACCCCATTCTTGGCATACATGTCATTTCAGCCATAGAAGTTGTCCCAGTTGTCAATGAATGGTACTGCATTATCCTTACAGCCAACAATTAATACCATTTGCTCTGGACAACCATTCATTTCCAACACCTTTTCTTGGCAAAATGCCACATATAACAAGGTGCCCCTTCTTCCTAATTATGTCTATTGCTGTCCTGAACCTTTAAACTAAATCCTCACTTCTACGCTTGCCTACATCATTGCCTCCAGCACTGAGGCAGATAATAGGATTGATCCCATTACCTCTCATGATGTCATCCAGATGGCTAACAATATCCTCCATCCCTGCCCCAGGAAAGCAAACCCTCTGTCTCCTACTCCTGTCCTTCAAGCAGAATGCCCTATCAATGTACCTAACTGGCAATCCCCAACAACAACAATATTCTTACCTTCCTTGGTGTCGTTGTGACCTTTCCAGTAGTCAACTCACATTCCTCGGGTAGCACAGAGAATGCATTAGATGTTTCCACAACCGTTTCCACAGCAGTCTCTTTCTTCTTCATCATTTCTACCTTTCCATTCGTCTTCATGATCATCAACTTCGTTCCATGCTGTCCAGCCACTGTCCAGTTTCCCTTCTTGACCTGAGGATTCAGAACAGGACAGCTACGAATCCTCTTGTTTTCCTCAGTCAATCGCTGTATCTCCATCTTCACTACCCTCAATTCTTCCTTAAGCTGCTGGTAAAGTTGCTCGATGGAGAGCATCTTGGTTCAATCCAAGGAGAGTACACTAACGTCCTCACTGGGCTAAGTACTCCTCGTAATTGGAGAAATAAGATGGACGAATTGAAATTAGTTGCAAGTGCGGGTAACAATGATGTTTTTGCCATAACTGAGACGTGGTTTAATATGAAAAATATGGACATGCCTGCTGAATGTCACATTCAGGGTTTTAAATTGTTCCAAGTAGACAGAAGTATTGGGAAGCGGGGTGGGGTGGCACTTTATGTCCATGATCGTTTAAACTGTCGCATAAAAATGGGTATAAAGTCTGATACACATACTGAGGCTGTTTGGGTAGAATTTTGAGAGGGGCATGAAAAATTGATTTTAGGCGTTATGTACAGTCCACCATACTTGGATAGAGACCGAGGAAGATACTCTGGGAGGAAATTGTTAAGACCACAGTGCATGATGACATTGTAATTCTAGGGGATTTTAACTTTAGTAATACTGATTGGAATTTTCTGACTGACAATTTAGAATCTAACGACTTGTTAATAGTTCAGGACTGTTTCTTTGAAGCAGTTTGTGACGGAACCTACAAGGGGAAATAACCTGCTTGATTTAGTTCTGACAAACAAGGAATCCCTTGTTAATAATTTAGAAATTTCAGAGGAACTGGGTGCTAGCGACCACAAATCAATTATATTTAGCATTGAATGGAAGTATTATAGTAGGGATAACCCAGTAACAGTCCCAAATTTTTGGACTTAGAGAACACTTATCATCTGTTGACTGGGATAACGAAGAGAGCTATCAATATGACAGTTTTCTGAACACTATACATGTTGCCCAAAGAACATTTAACCGGTAAAAAGAAATTAGATCAAATTGAAATGATCCAAAATGGACGAATAATAGGCTCAAATATGTTTAAGGGCAGAAGAAAGGAATTTATAAGCGTATCAAAAGAGGTGAGAGTCATCTTGTGAATCAGGATATTGACATTAAGAGGGACGTTAAAAAGGGGATAAGAAAAGCTAAACTGGACTATGAATTTAAAGTTGCCAGGGATTCGAAAACTAACCCATAAAGTTTTTTCCATTCATTCATCAACAACAGAAGCTAGAGATAAGATAGGTCCCCTTAAAAATAACTCCGGGCATCTTACTGACAAAAAGAATGAAATGTGCTCGATTTTATATCATTATTTTCTCTCGGTTTTTACACAGGGTGACACTAACAATATCCAAGTAATTAATTTTTATAGAGGGCCTGAAGAAGATAAATTATGTAACATCACAGTCACTAGTGAAATAGTTATGAAACAGATAGACCGACTGAAGCAAAATAAGCCGCTCTTAAGGAATGCAAAATGGAACTCTGTAAACCATTAACTAATATTTTTAATTTATCTCTTCAGACAGGTGTAGTGTCTGATATGTGGAAGATGGCTAATATGACTCCAATTTTAAAAACAGGGGACCCGTCGAATTACCGCACAATAAGCCTGACCTTAATTGTAGGCAAATTACTAGTCAATTATAGCTGAGATTATAAGAAGCCATCTCGACAAGCATAATCTGATTAATGATACTCAACATGGATTCACGAGAGGCCTTTCTTCTGTAACTAATTTATTAACTTTCTTCAGTAAAGCTTTTGAAGCTGTTGATCACGATAAAAAATATGATATTATTTAGATTTTAGTAAAGCTTTTGATAGACTACAGCACCAGAGTGTTAAAGAAAGTGGCAGCTCATGGCATTGAGGCAAAAATACTTTCATGGATCGAGTAATGGCTTATAGACAGGAAGCAGAGAGTGTGCATAAATGGGGTTAAATCCAAGTTGGGATCTGTAACAAGTGGCGTTCCACAGGAATCAGTCTTGGGTCCATTTTTGTTTATAATATATATCAACGATATTGATGAGTGAATTACTTGTGAAATGAGCAAATTCGCCGATGACACAAAGATAGGTAGGATAATTGATTCAAACGTATATATCAGGAAACTCTGGGGAGATTTAGTCAAACTCAACACCTGGTCAGAAAAGTGGCAGATGCAGTTCAATGCACATAAATGCAAGGTTCTGAAGCTCGGAAGTCTCCATAACCCTAGCACTTATAAGTTTAATGATGTAGAACTTAGGTAAGACCCATATGCAACAGTTAGGTATCTTTTATTTCGAAACGTTTCGCCTACACAGTAGGCTTCTTCAGTCGAGTACAGAAAAGTTGATAGAAGCAGAAGAGACTTGAAGACGATGTAATCAGTCCATCACCCTTAAAGTTTTGAGGTGGTCAGTCCCTCAGTCTGGAGAAGAGCATCGTTCCATAGTCTGAAACAATATGGAGTTGAAGTGACAGGATGGAGCCCTATATAGCGCCAGGGGTGAGACGTAGGTCACTAGTAGAACGTAGATGTTGGGAGGTCAGGTCCCTCTCAGATCCAGCCGTTCTCACTAGTAGAGGTTGTCGAAGTTAATTTCAGGTCTGTACCAAGATACCCTTGTGTTGCAGTGTCTGACAGATTGAACATTAAAATGGTATAAAATACCGACAGGTTGATAGGTAAGACACATATGCAACAGTTAGGTATCTTTATTTCGAAACGTTTCGCCTACACAGTAGGCTTCTTCAGTCGAGTACAGAAAAGTTGATAGAAGCAGAAGAGTCTTGAAGACGATGTAATCAGTCCATCACCCTTAAAGTTTTGAGGTGGTCAGTCCCTCAGTCTGGAGAAGAGCATCGTTCCATAGTCTGAAACAATATGGAGTTGAAATATGTATGTATAATGTTCGCCAAGATCAGGGTCCTGGCACGGGTCTTAATCTTGAGATGACCCGTCTCTGGCTCCTGAAGGAGAATTGATTCTTCACTGTTGCAGCATATGCTGCTCAAGCACTGTTCCGGACAGTTCAGCTAGTATGCCTCATAAACGACTGAGGTTACTCCACCTGAGTTGGGACTGGGCTCTGTCCGCTCTGATAATCTGCAGATTCTTAGCATCCACTGTTTCCTGCTCTGTCAGTAAGCACACCCTCAGGAGTGTGCTGACCATCTGCCGGAACATGCTCTGTTGTTCTGTGGAAGTAATTGTGTTGCAGATAATATCTGTGAATGCCTTGATGAGTGTTAAGAGATCCTCTCTGTTGGGAGCCTGCGTTGTCGGTGGGTTCGAAGCAGTGGATATTATCTGGGCTGTTGTAATCTGTGGGGAATGCTGAGGGTTGTATTTCTTCACTGTGCACACCGTGGCCTGTTGCTGTATGCCAAGTTGTGTAACAGGCATCTGCTGGTGAGGTGCAGCCACAGCCTGCATAGTGGCTGTGCCTGGCAAGGAGGCCGGTGGGGGCTCGTGTAGTGCCGTCTGCTGATTGCTTTGCCCAGATGTTTCCTGTTGGCGCCGCCTATTCCTCATGTTTTTGTTTCTTCGTTGCGGTAGTGGGGGAAGATGCTCCTGTTCATGACGCCTGGTTGAGTCTTCAAGGGTCGGAAATTCCTGGGCATTGAGTTGGGTTGCCTGATGAGAGTTCTGCAGTATCGCAGGATTCTCTGCACCCATCGTCTGCTGAGGGTGATGCTCTGCCCTAGCCTGCTGTCTCGTCGTTGATGCCTTCCAGGCCTCACGAATTCTAGTGAGCCTCTCAGGGCATCGAGGGTTCCAGGCATGGTGTTTCTGCCTGCAATTCGGGCATCGTGGAGTGGGTGGCGATGCATTCTTCAGCTTGGTGATGCATTCCTCGGTAGGGTGGGGCTGGCTGCAGACACCGCAGATTACTCTGTTTGGACAGAGTGCACCAGGTGTCCGTAACGCTGGCACTTAAAACAGCGAACTGGTTTTGCCGTGAAGGTCCTGACATCGTACCTGCCCCAAGAACCGAGGTCCAGCTGGGATGGCAGCGGTCCTACATGCTGAATGAGGACCTGCCGGGTTGGTGCGTTGCCTGCCGATTTTGCCTTGAGACGCTGAGCTGACACGACACTGGGATGAGCTGCTACTGCCTCGATGGGCATCATCAGCGGGTATCGCATCACTACACCCTTGGTGACCTTCTGCCGAGAATCCAGTTCCTCCAGGGTGAAGGAGCGGTCTGTCTCCATGACTTTCTTCAAGGGGATATGCATTTCGCTGTTGATAGGAGTCAGTATTGGTTCTCCCCTCAGGTTGAACCATATCTTGAACCTCAGTTTGTGCCGTGTTTCCAGGTGTGTAACCACACCATAGTGGGTTTTGTGTTCCCCATAAGCTTTTACCTTGAATCTGGAAGGTGATTTGAGCTGGTTTACCTGCTCCTTGGAGGGACGGCGTGTCTTACTGTTCACATTGATCCATCCTTCCGTATTCTCTGGCTGCATGGTTAGGCTTGTCAGAACTGGAGACTTTTCCTCTGATGACACGGAGTGGTCACGCAACTTCTTCGCTAGGATTGCGCCCCACATTTCTAAATCCGAGTCGTCCATTTCTAAATCCGAGTCATCCGTCGTGTCCCTGGAACATCGTGACCTCTTCCTTTCGACAGAAGCCATGTGTCTGTCCACGTGGTACTGGACTGTGATGCTGAAGTTGAATGTCTGTGTGGAGTTGAAGTGACAGGATGGAGCCTTATATAGCGCCAGGAGGTGAGACGTAGGTCACTAGTAGAACGTAGATGTTGGGAGGTCAGGTCCCTCTCAAATCCAGCCGTTCTCACTAGTAGAGGTTGTCGAAGTTAATTTCAGGTCTGTACCAAGATACCCTTGTGTTGCAGTGTCTGACAGATTGAACATTAAAATGGTATAAAATACCGACAGGTTGATAGGTAAGACACATATGCAACAGTTAGGTATCTTTATTTCGAAACGTTTCGCCTACACAGTAGGCTTCTTTAGTCGAGTACAGAAAAGTTGATAGAAGCAGAAGAGACTTGAAGACGATGTAATCAGTCCATCACCCTTAAAGTTTCGAGGTGATGGACAGCAAGCATCACAGTCCAGCACCACGTTGACAGACACATGGCTTCTGCTGAAAAGAAGAGGTCACGATGTTCCAGGGACACGACGGATAACTCAGATTTAGAAATGGACGACTCGGATTTAGAAATGTGGGGCGCAATCCTAGCGAAGAAGTTGCGTGACCACTCCGTGTCATCAGAGGAAAAGTCTCCAGTTCTGACAAGCCTAACCATGCAGCCAGAGAATACGGAAGGATGGATCAATGTGAACAGTAAGACACGCCGTCCCTCCAAGGAGCAGGTAAACCAGCTCAAATCACCTTCCAGATTCAAGGTAAAGGCTTATGTGTCTTACCTAACAACCTGTCGGTATTGTATACCATTTTGATGTTCATCTTGTCAGACACTGCAACACATGGCATCTTGGTACAGAAAACACCTTGGACAAGCTTTTCAAGTGAGAAGTGTTGGATCTGAGAGGGACATGACCTCTCAGTGGCTACATTCTCACTACTACTACTACTACTACTACTACTACTACTACTACTACTACTACTACTACTACTACTACTACTACTACTACTACTACTACTACTCTGCACCTCTCCTTCCGAGAGTATTTAAGTCTCCGCACTGCCGCTTGATCTTCAGATAGTTCCTGACTATGGAACTGAACTTCTCCAGGCCGAGGGACTGACAACCTCAAATTCTACGACTACAAGGGTGATGGACTGATTACATCGTCTTCACATCTCTACTGTTCCTGCCTACTTTCTGTATTCGACTGTGTAGGCGAAACGTTTCGGAATAAAGTTGTCTAACTGTTGCATATGTGTCTTACCTAACAACCTGTCGGTATTGTATACCATTTTGATGTTCATCTTGTCAGACACTGCAACACATGTCATCTTGGTACAGAAAACACCTTGGACAAGCTTTTCAAGTGAGAAGTGTTGGATCTGAGAGGGGCATGACCTCTCAGTGGCTACATTCTCACTACTACTACTACTACTACTACTACTACTACTCTGCACCTCTCCTTCCGAGAGTATTTAAGTCTCCGCACTGTCGCTTGATCTTCAGATAGTTCCTGACTATGGAACTGAACTTCTCCAGGCCGAGGGACTGACAACCTCAAATTCTACGACTACAAGGGTGATGGATTGATTACATCATCTTCACATCTTTACTGTTCCTGCCTACTTTCTGTATTCGACTGAAGAAGCCTACTGTGTAGGCGAAACGTTTCGGAATAAAGTTGTCTAACTGTTGCATATGTGTCTTACCTAACAACCGGTCTACACTAGGCAGGTTCCCCTCAAACCCAGACCCACAAACAAAACCACCTGCTACTCCATCCATGGAATAAGCTCTGATAACCAGGGCACTTTTAAAGAGGGTACTGAGGGAGCTGAAGTACCTGGTCCATCACCAGGGCACCGAGGGAACTGAAGCACCTGGTCCATCACCAGGGCACCGAGGGAGCTGAAGTGCCTGGTCCATCACCAGGGCACCGAGGGAGCTGAAGCACCTGGTCCATCACCAGGGCACCGAGGGAGCTGAAGCACCTGGTCCATCACCAGGGGACCGAGGGAGCTGAAGCACCTGGTCCATCACCAGGGCACCGGGGGAGCTGAAGCACCTGGTCCATCACCAGGGCACCGAGGGAGCTGAAGCACCTGGTCCATCACCAGGGAACCGAGGGAGCTGAAGCACCTGGTCCATCACCAGAGGACCGAGGGAGCTGAAGCACCTGGTCACCTGAGGGGAGACATGATCGAAGTGTATAAGTGGAAGATGGGTATTAATAAAGAGGATATAAATAAGGTCTTGAGGATATCTCTCCAAGACAGATCCTGCAGTAATGGATTTAAATTAGACAAGTTTAGATTTAGAAAGGATATAGGAAAGTAATGGTTTGGAAATAAGGTAGTTGATGAATGGAACAGTCTACCTTGAAGGGTTGGATTTGAGTGGGACTTGCATATGAGTGGATAGTGTTATCAGAGCTTATTTCTTGGGTGGCATTGAAAATTGGGTTGGACAAATGTTTTGTTAGTGGGATGGATTGTGAAGGACCTGCCTATTATGGGCCATCAGACCTACTGCAGTGTTCCTCGTTTCTTATGTTCTTATGTTCTTAAAGAAAGTGGCAGCTCATGGCCTTAGGGGAAAAGTGCTCTCATGGATTGAGTCATGGCTCATTGACAGGAAGCAGAGAATGTGCATAAATGAGGTTAAATCCGAGTGGGGATCTGTAACAAGTGGCTTTTCACAGGCATTATTCTTGGGCCCATTGTTGTTTATAATATATAAGAACATAACATAAGACGTTTCGTACATAGAGAAGAGAGAGACAAGTAAATACACTCAGTCCACGGAGTACACTACCCTATCACTAGATAGGAACATGGCTTCTGCCGAAAAGTAGAGGCCACGATGCTCCATGAACACGACGGAGGATTCGGATTTGGAAAAGTTGCGAGACCGCTCCATGTTATCAGAAGAAGAGGAAGAGCCGGCTCACATTACAACAGATCTGGCAGTTCCAACCATGGTACCAGCAAATACGGAAACAGGGGAGGAAATAAACACCCCACCTCTCGATGGAAATAAATGGTATAAAATACCGACACAATGGAAATATAAACACATATGCAGTATAATGTGATCCTTAAATAACAAAAAAAAGGCACAATACCGTGACTGGAACGACACACAAATAACCCGCACATAAAAGAGAGAAGCTTACGACGACGTTTCGGTCCGACTTGGACCATTGACAAAGTCACACTAACCAGAGGTGGAGCAGGTTGTCTGGTTGTCTTTGTTGTGGACGTTTCGCCATCAAGTGGCTGGCTGGATGGCGAAACGTCTATGATGGGGATGCCCGGGTGTTGTGCATGTGTCTTAATTTCATCTTGTCGGTATTATATACAACTCTTGTACTACTACTACTACTACTACTACCACCACCTCTTCCTGCCTATATATAACCGTTCCTGCCTCACCTCTGGTCTCCTTTCAACGGAACCTCGCAGGAGAAAAACGATCAAACGACTTGCTCGAGTGGGGACGTGTGCTTACCTAAAACCCACATCC
>NC_069403.1:28821831-28839331 GCF_026875155.1 Cherax quadricarinatus
AAGGAAGATTTCTATTGCTATATATTAATTTAGTCATTCCAAGTTGAATGTTTTCTAACCAATTTATGTCGATTCTGTAATATGAAGACCAGAACTGAGCTGCATAATCTAGGTGAGGCCTTACTAATGATGTATAAAGCTGTAATATAACTGCTGAACTTCTGTTACTTACACTTCTTGATATAAATCCCAATAATCTATTTGCCTTATTGTGTACGCTTAGGCATTGCTGTCTTGATTTAAGGTTATTGCTTATCATAACCCCCAAGTCCTTTTTGCAATCTGTATGGCTAAGTTCTACATCGAACATTAAAATGGTATAAAATACCGACAGGTTGATAGGTAAGACTCCTATCAACAGGGAAATGCATATCACCTTGAAGAAAGTCATGGAGACAGACCGCTCCTTCACCCTGGAGGAACTGGATTCTCGGTAGAAGGTCACCAAGGGTGTAGTGATGCGATACCCGCTGATGATGCCCATCGAGGCAGTAGCAGCTCATCCCAGTGTCGTGTCAGCTCAGCGTCTCAAGGCAAAATCGGCAGGCAACGCACCAACCCGGCAGGTCCTCATTCAGCATGTAGGACCGCTGCCATCCCAGCTGGACCTCGGTTCTTGGGGCAGGTACGATGTCAGGACCTTCAAGGCAGAACCAGTTCGCTGTTTTAAGTGCCAGCGTTACGGACACCTGGGTGCACTCTGTCCAAACAGAGTAATCTGCGGTGTCTGCAGCCAGCCCCACCCTACCGAGGAATGCATCACCAAGCTGAAGAATGCATCGCCACCCACTCCACGATGCCCGAATTGCAGGCAGAAACACCATGCCTGGAACCTTCGATGCCCTGAGAGGCTCACTAGAAATCGTGAGGCCTGGAAGGCATCAACGACGAGACAGCAGGCTAGGGCAGAGCATCACCCTCAGCAGACGATGGGTGCAGAGAATCCTGCGATACTGCAGAACTCTCATCAGGCAACCCAACTCAATGCCCAGGAATTTCCGACCCTTGAAGACTCAACCAGGCGTCATGAACAGGAGCATCTTCCCCCACTACCGCAACGAAGAAACAAAAACATGAGGAATAGGCGGCGCCAACAGGAAACATCTGGGCAAAGCAATCAGCAGACGGCACTACACGAGCCCCCACCGGCCTCCTTGCCAGGCACAGCCACTATGCAGGCTGTGGCTGCACCTCACCAGCAGATGCCGGTTACACAACTTAGCATACAGCAACAGGCCACTGTGTGCACAGTGAAGAAATACAACCCTCAGCAGTCCCCACAGATTACAACAGCCCAAATAATATCCACTGCTTCGAACCCACCGACAACGCAGGCTCCCAACAGAGAGGATCTCTTAACACTCACATTCACAGATATTATCTGCAACACAATCACTTCCACAGAACAACAGAGCATGTTCCGGCAGATGGTCAGCACACTCCTGAGGGTGTGCTTACTGACAGAGCAGGAAACAGTGGATGCCATGAATCTGCAGATTATCAGAGCGGACAGAGCCCAGTCCCAACTCAGGTGGAGTAACCTCAGTCGTTTATGAGGCACACTAGCTGAACTGTCCGGAAAAGTGCTTGAGCAGCATATGCTGCAACAGTGAAGAATCAATTCTCCTTCAGGAGCCAGAGACGGGTCATCTCAAGATTAAGACCCGTGCCAGGACCCTGATCTTGGCGAACATTATACATACATACTTCAACTCCATATTGTTTCAGACTATGGAACGATGCTCTTCTCCAGACTGAGGGACTGACCACCTCAAAACTTTAAGGGTGATGGACTGATTACATCGTCTTCAAGTCTCTTCTGCTTCTATCAACTTTTCTGTACTCGACTGAAGAAGCCTACTGTGTAGGCGAAACGTTTCGAAATTAAGATACCTAACTGTTGCATATGTGTCTTACCTATCAACCTGTCGGTATTTTATACCATTTTAATGTTCAATCTGTCAGACACTGCAACACAAGGGTATCTTGGTACAGACCTGAAATTAACTTCGACAACCTCTACTAGTGAGAACGGCTGGATTTGAGAGGGACCTGACCTCCCAACATCTACGTTCTACTAGTGACCTACGTCTCACCTCCTGGCGCTATATAAGGCTCCATCCTGTCACTTCAACTCCATATTGTTTCAGACTATGGAACGATGCTCTTCTCCAGACTGAGGGACTGACCACCTCAAAACTTTAAGGGTGATGGACTGATTACATCGTCTTCAAGTCTCTTCTGCTTCTATTAACTTTTCTGTACTCGACTGAAGAAGCCTACTGTGTAGGCGAAACGTTTCGAAATAAAGATACCTAACTGTTGCATATGGGTCTTACCTAAGTTCTACATCATTAAACTTATAAGTGCTAGGGTTATGGACACTTCCGAGCTTCAGAACCTTGCATTTATTTGCATTGAACTGCATCTGCCACTTTTCTGACCAGGTGTTGAGTTTGACTAAATCTCCCCAAAGTTTCCTGATATATACATTTGAATCAATTATCCTACCTATCTTTGTGTCATCGGCGAATTTGCTCATTTCACAAGTAATTCACTCATCAATATCGTTGATATATATTATAAACAAAAATGGACCCAAGACTGATTCCTGTGGAACGCCACTTGTTACAGATCCCAACTTGGATTTAACCCCATTTATGCACACTCTCTGCTTCCTGTCTATAAGCCATTACTCGATCCATGAGAGTATTTTTGCCTCAATGCCATGAGCTGCCACTTTCTTTAACACTCTGGTGCTGTAGTCTATCAAAAGCCTTACTAAAATCTAAATAATATCATATTTTTTAATCGTGATCAACAGCTTCAAAAGCTTTACTGAAGAAAGTTAATAAATTAGTTACAGAAGAACGGCCTCTCGTGAATCCATGTTGAGTATCATTAATCAGATTATGCTTGTCGAGATGGCTTCTTATAATCTCAGCTATAATTGACTCTAGTAATTTGCCTACAATTGAGGTCAGGCTTATTGTGCGGTAATTTGACGGTATCGACTTGTCCCCTGCTTTTAAAATTGGAATCATATTAGCCATCTACCACATATCAGACACTACACCTGTCTGAAGAGATAAATTAAAAATGTTAGTTAATGGTTTACAGAGTTCCATTTTGCATTCCTTAAGAGCGGCTTATTTTGTTTCAGTCGGTCTATCTGTTTCATAACTATTTCACTAGTGACTGTGATGTTACATAATTTATCTTCTTCAGGCGCACTATAAAAATTAATTACTGGGATATTGTTAGTGTCACCCTGTGTAAAAACCGAGAGAAAATAATGATATAAAATCGAGCACATTTCATTCTTTTTGTCAGTAAGATGCCCATAGTTATTTTTAAGGGGACCTATCTTATCTCTAGCTTCTGTTGTTGATGAATGAATGGAAAAAACTTTATGGGTTAGTTTTCGAATCCTGGCAACTTTAATTTCATAGTCCAGTTTAGCTTTTCTTATCCCCTTTTTAACGTCCCTCTTAATGTCAATATCCTGATTCACAAGATGACTCTCACCTCTTTTGATACGCTTATAAATTCCTTTCTTCTGCCCTTAAACATATTTGAGCCTATTATTCGTCCATTTTGGATCATTTCAATTTGATCTAATTTCTTTTTACCGGTTAAATGTTCTTTGGGCAACATGTATAGTGTTCAGAAAACTGTCATATTGATAGCTCTCTTCGTTATCCCAGTCAACAGATGATAAGTGTTCTCTAAGTCCAAGAATTTGGGTCTCTAAGTCCAAAAATTTGGGACTGTTACTGGGTTATCCCTACAATAATACTTCCATTCAATGCTAAATATAATTGATTTGTGGTCGCTAGCACCAAGTTCCTCTGAAATTTCTAAATTATTAACAAGGGATTCCCTGTTTGTCAGAACTAAATCAAGCAGGTTATTTCCCCTTGTAGGTTCCGTCACAAACTGCTTCAAAAAAACAGTCCTAAACTATTAACAAGTCGTTAGATTCTAAATTGTCAGTCAGAAAATTCCAATCAGTATTACTAAAGTTAAAATCCCCTAGAATTACAATGTCACCATGCACTGTGGCCTTAACAATTTCCTCCCAGAGTATCTTCCTCGGTCTCTATCCAAGTATGGTGGACTGTACATAACGCCTAAAATCAATTTTTCATGCCCCTCTCAAAATTCTACCCAAACAGCCTCAGTATGTGTATCAGACTTTATACCCATTTTTATGCGACAGTTTAAACGATCATGGACATAAAGTGCCACCCCACCCAGCTTCCCAATACTTCTGTCTACTTGGAACAATTTAAAACCCTGAATGTGACATTCAGCAGGCATGCCCATATTTTTCATATTAAACCACGTCTCAGTTATGGCAAAAACATCATTGTTACCCGCACTTGCAACTAATTTCAATTCGTCCATCTTATTTCTCCAATTACGAGGAGTACACTAGCCCAGTGAGCACGTTAGTGTACTCTCCTTGGATTGAACCAAGATGCTCTCCATCGAGCAACTTTACCAGCAGCTTAAGGAAGAATTGAGGGTAGCAAAGATGGAGATACAGCGATTGACTGAGGAAAACAAGAGGATTCGTAGCTGTCCTGTTCTGAATCCTCAGGTCAAGAAGGGAAATTGGACAGTGGCTGGACAGCATGGAACGAAGTTGGTGATCATGAAGACGAATGGAAAGGTAGAAATGATGAAGAAGAAAGAGACTGCTGTGGAAACGGTTGTGGAAACATCTAATGCATTCTCTGTGCTACCCGAGGAATGTGAGTTGACTACTGGAAAGGTCACAACGACACCAAGGAAGGTAAGAATATTGTTGTTGTTGGGGATTGCCAGGTTAGGTACATTGATAGGGCATTCTGCTTGAAGGACAGGAGTAGGAGACAGAGGGTTTGCTTTCCTGGGGCAGGGATGGAGGATATTTTTAGCCATCTGGATGACATCATGAGAGGTAATGGGATCAATCCTATTATCTGCCTCAGTGCTGGAGGCAATGATGTAGGCAAGCGTAGAAGTGAGGATTTAGTTTAAAGGTTCAGGACAGCAATAGACATAATTAGGAAGAAGGGGCACCTTGTTATATGTGGCATTTTGCCAAGAAAAGGTGTTGGAAATGAATGGTTGTCCAGAGCAATTGGTATTAATTGTTGGCTGGATAAACACTGTAAGGATAATGCAGTACCATTCATTGACAACTGGGACAACTTCTATGGCTGAAATGACATGTATGCCAAGAATGGGGTTCACTTATCCAGGGCAGGTGTGGGTTTTCTTGCTAGCTCAGTTGAGGGGGTTGTTAGGACTTTAAACTAGGATTAGTTAGAGGTATGGGTTTAGAAATGATAAAAAATGAGTATGGATATATTGACTTATGAAAAATGTGCAGAAAAAAACATGACAGTATTTTATGCTAACAGTCGAAGTGCAAGACATAAGATTAATAAATTACGTTTGGTAGCATGTGCTAGGAGCTTTGATGTCATTGCATTAACTGAAAACTGGTATGATTTAAAGAGTTGGGATATGATTGTTGAGTGTAATATTCAAGGGTTTAATGATCTTCCATGTGGATAGATGTAATGGAAAGGGGGGAGTAGTTGCATTATATGTTCGAGAAAATATTAATTGTTGCATAAAAACAGGTATAAAAATTGATGGAACAGTAACAGAATCTCTCTGGGTAGAGTTTGTAAAAGGTCAAAAAAAAACTAATTCTAGGTGTAATATACCGACCTCCAGGCTTGGATCATGATAGAGGGAGACTTCTTTGGGATGAAATTGTTAGGGCTTCTAGACACAATAACATTGTTATAGTAAGGGATTTTTACTTTAGTCAAATTGACTGGAATTCTTTGACTGGTAATCTAGAGTCCAGTGACTTTATGAAAACAGTTCAGGACTATTTTCTGAAACAGTGTGTAACAGAGCCTACCAGGGGTAGAAATTTGCTAGTCCTAGTCTTGTCAAATAAGGAAACGCTCTTAAATAATCTGGAGATCACTGAAGAGCTTGGCGCAAGTGATCACAAATCCATCACTTTTAGCATTAACTACGAATACAAAAATTCTCATAATACGGTAAAACTCCCTGATTTTCGTTCTGCCGATTATAATGGACTTAAGGAACACCTGTTAAATCTCGATTGAGGTTATCTAGCTAATGATTTTATTGACGATGATCATACTTATGATTAAGAAGGGATGTGCATTTATGATTTTTTTCTTAATAATGTACACCGTGCTCAGAGTATATACATTCCCTAGAGAGAAATTAGGTCTAATAATAACGATCCCAAATAGATTAACAGAAGGCTAAAGCATCTATTATGGGAGAAAAGGGGAATTTATAGGCGCATCAGAAGAGGAAAGGTTAACCTTACTGACCAATATGCCCAGCTTAAAAGAGAACTAAAAAAAGGGGATTAGAAAGGCTAAACGTGACTATGAAATTAGAGTTGCTAATGAATCAAAGAATAATCCAAAGGGGTTCTTTCAAGTGTATAGGACGAAGGTGAAGGAGAAAGTTTACCTGGAGTTTACCTGGAGAGAGTTTCGGGGGTCAACGCCCCCGCGGCCCGGTCTGTGACCAGGCCTCCTGGTGGATCAGCGCCTGATCAACCAGGCTGTTGCTGCTGGCTGCACGCAAACCAACGTACGAGCCACAGCCCGGCTGATCAGGAACTGACTTTAGGTGCTTGTCCAGTGCCAGCTTGAAGACTGCCAGGGGTCTGTTGGTAATCCCCCTTATGTGTGCTGGGAGGCAGTTGAACAGTCTCGGGCCCCTGACACTTATTGTATGGTCTCTTAACGTGCTAGTGACACCCCTGCTTTTCATTGGGGGGATGGTGCATCGTCTGCCAAGTCTTTTGCTTTCGTAGTGAGTGATTTTCGTGTGCAAGTTCGGTACTAGTCCCTCTAGGATTTTCCAGGTGTATATAATCATGTATCTCTCCCTCCTGCGTTCCAGGGAATACAGTAGGGCCTCTGAAAATTGGGAATGGGCAGCTGATGGATAACGAACTGAAAATGTGTTCCTTATTTAATAACTATTTTTTGTCAGTTTTTTCACAGGAAGATGTAAATGAGATTCCAGTAATTAACAATTATTTAGCTCATGATAAATTTAATTAAATAATACTACTGTCACGAGGGACATGGTTATTAAACAGATAGACAAACTGAAGCACAATAAGTCCCCAGGACCCGATGAGTTGTTTTCCATTATTATTATTATTATAATCAAAAAGAAGCGCTAAGCCACAAGGACTATACCGCGAGTTGTTTTCCAGGGTACTTAAACAGTGCAAGATGGAGCTTAGTCACCCATTAACAGGCGTTGTGCCAGAGTTGTGGAAGATGGCTAATGTGATTACTATATTCAAATCAGGGGATAATTCCACTCCTTCAAATTACCGTCCAATAAGCCTGACATCTATAGTGGGCAAGTTATTAGAATCAATTATAGCTGACATTATCAGAAATCACCTTGAAGAGCGTAACTTGATAAATGAATCTCACATAGATTCACGAGAGGTCGTTCCTGCCTGACAAATTTACTGACGTTCTTCTATAGAACATTTGAGGCAGTTGACAGTGATAAAGAATATGATATTGTTTATTTGGATTTTAGTAAAGCCTTCGATAGAGTACCTCACAAGAGACTCTTAAGAAAAGTGGCAGCTCGTGGTATAGGAGGTAAAGTTCTAGCTTGGATAGAGGTATGGCTTACCAATAGAAAGCAGAGAGTTACCATTAATGGGGTGAAATCTGAATGGGGATTAGTCACTAGTGGCATTCCACAGGGATCAGTTTTATGCCCTCTCTTGTTCATAATTTACATTAATGACCTTGATGAAGGGATTACGAGTGACTTGAGTAAATTTGCTGATGATACAAAGATAGGGCGTATAATTCATTCTGAGGAGGATAGCAATGAAGTCTAGGAGAATTTGGACAAATTAATGTCTTGGTCTCAAAAATGGCAGATGAAGTTCAATGTCGATAAGTGTAAGGTACTAGTCATTGGTAATGAAAATAACTCTCGAAGCTGTAATCTAGGTGAAGTAGAGCTTGATCATACAGAATGTGAAAAAGACTTGGGAGTCATGGTAAGCAGAAATCTAAAGCCAAGACAGCAGTGCCTTAGTGTGCGCAACAAGCCAACAGATTACTTGGATTTATCTCAAGAGGAATAAGTAACAGAAGTTCAAAAGTTATTTTACAGCTCTATACATCACTTGTGAAGACTGATTTAGATTATGCTGCTCAGTTTTGGTCCCCTTACTACAGGATGGATATAGACTCATTAGAGAACATACAGAGAAGAATGACTAAAAAGATTTACTGTGTAAGGAGTCTCCCGTATGAAGATAGACTTAAAGCCTTAAATCTCCCCTTTCTGGAGAGACGTTGAATGAGGGGAGATATCACTGAAGTGTATAAGTGGATGACGGGCGTAAACAAAGTAGATATTATCAAAGTGCTGAGGGTTTCGAACCAGGTAAGAATCAGAAATAATGGTTTTAAGTTTGATAAATTTAGATTAAGAAAGGACATAGGTAAGTACTGGTTTTCTAACAGAGTTGTAGATGCGTGGAACAATTTTCCCAGTTGGGTGATGAGGATAGGACCTTGGGTAGCTTTAAGAAGAGATTGGACAAATATACAGTGGTGACCTGTACTTAACTCAGTGGTGACCTGTACTTAACTCAGTGGTGACCTATACTTAACTCAGTGGTGACCTGTACGTAACTCAGTGGTGACCCAAGAAATAAGCTCTGATAATTCTTTCCACTAATTTGCAAGCCCCACTCAAATCCAACCCCTATCACTTACATATTTATCCAGCCTAAATTTGAAACTACCCAAAGTTCTAGCCTCAATAACCCAACTAGGTAGACTGTTCCACTCATCACCTACCCTATTTCCAAACCAATACTTTCCTATGTCCTTTCTAAATGAAAATTTGTCTAATTTTAATCCATTACTGTGGGCTCTCTCTTGGAGTGCCATCCTCAAGACTTTATTAATATCCCCTTTATTAATACCCATCTTCTACTTAAGAACATGAGAACAGTGGTGACGTGTACTTAGCTCTGTGAAGTTCTGTCCAGTGTGTTCTCCGTGAATCTGCACAAGATGTCCTCTTTTGAGCAACTGTACCAGCAGCTAAAAGAGGAGCTTAGGGTTGCTAAGCTTGAGATACGGCGACTGACGGAGGAAAACAAGAGGACTCGAAGTCATCCTCCTGTTGAGTCCTCAGGTCAAGAGAGGAACTTGGTCAGTGGCCAGCCAACATGGAACAATGCTGAAAATCAAGAAGTCTGTTGGAGTGGTGGAAACAACGAAGATCCAGAAGATTGCTGTGGAGACTTCCAACCCATTTTTCGGTGTTACAAGACGAATGTGGATTGTCTACTGGGAACGTCACAACGAGCACCAAGGTAGCATTGGCAGATGTGAGTGAGACATCCCTTGATACCCCAATGAAGACCATCAAGAACTTCACAACAAATTTCACAAATGAAGGTAAGAACTTTGTTTTAGTTGGAGACAGTCAGGTTAAGTTTATGGATAGGGCCTTTTGTCTTAGAGACAGGAAGAGGAGGCACATGGTATGTTTTCCTGGGGCTGGGATGGGGGATATTGTTAGCCATCTGGATGACATCATGAAAGGTTGTGGGAGCAATCCTATTATCTGCCTCAGCGGGGGAGGCAACGATGTTGGCAGACGTGGGAGTGAGGACCTGATTAGCAGGTATAGGTCAGCAATAGAGATAATTAGGAAGAAGAGTGGGAACCCTGTCATATATGGTATTTTGCCAAGGAAAGGAGTTGGAAATGAATGGTTGTCCAGGGCAATTCGTATCAATTGCTGGCTGGACAAATATTGTAAGGAAAGTGTGGAAACATTCATTGACAACTGGGACCTCTTCTATGGCAGAAATGACATATATGCCAGGAGTGGGGTACACTTAACTAGGTCTGGGGTGGGGGCACTGGCAATGGCAGTTGAGGGAGCTGTTAGGTCTTTAAACTAGGAATGGATAGTGGTATAGGTTTTGGTGTGAATACAGTGAAGTCCCAGTGTAGTAATACTATGAGTTCTAGGGGAACTAGTTATAGGCAGAATGAGGTGGATATTGGAAAGCCAATGGCACTAGGCAACAAGGACAGTAATAGGTTTAGTGAAAAAACTGATATGAGCAGGAAGGGTAAAGAGAAAGGAGGGTCTTTAAAAATATTTTATGCCAATTGCCGTAGTGCTAGGAATAAGATGGATGAGTTGGGATTAGTTGTTAGTACAGGTAACATTGATGTATTTGCAATCACTGAGACATGGTTTAATCCCAAAAGTCGGGACATACCTTCGGAATGTCACATTCAGGGTTTTAAATTGTTCCAAGTAGATAGAAATATCGGTAAGGGAGGTGGGGTGGCACTGTATGTCCGAGATCACTTGAACTGTAGCATAAAAATGGGTATTAAGTCTGAGGTAACACATACAGAGTCTGTCTAGATAGAATTTTCAGAGGGGCATAAAAAATTGATTCTAGGAGTGATATACCGTCCTCCAAACTTAGATAAGGACCAAGGGAAATTACTGTGCGAGGAAATTGTTAAGGCCACAAGGCACAATAATGTAATAATTATAGGGGACTTTAACTTTAGCCACATTAATTGGAATTTCTTGACTGGGAATTTAGAATCAAATGACTTCTTAAAAGTAGTTCAGGAATGTTTTTTGAAGCAGTTTGTGATATAACCTACAAGGGGAAATAACCTACTTGATTTGATTCTGGCGAACAAGGAAACCCTTGTTAATAATTTAGAAATTAATGAGGAACTCGGCACAAGTGATCACAAATCAATTATATTTAGCATAGAATGGAAGTATGGTAGTAAAGACAACTCAGTAACAGTTCCAGATTTTCGCTTAGCAGATTACAATGGGCTTAGAGAACACTTATCATCTGTTCACTGGGGTAACGAACAGAGCTATCAATATGACAGTTTTCTGAACACCATACATGCTGCTCAAAGAACGTTAATCCCGTATAAAGAAATTAGATCAAACAGAAATGACCCAAAATGGATGAATAATAGGCTGAAATATCTACTAGGGCATAAGAAAGGAATTTATAGGCGTATCAAAAGAGGTGAAGGTCATCTTATGAATCAGTATATTGACATTAAGAGGCACGTTAAAAAGGGGATAAGAAAAGCTAAAAGGGACTATGAAAATAAAGTTGCTATGGGATTCGAAAACTAACCCAAAAATTTTTTTCCAGGTCTAAAGAACGAAAGTTAGAGATAAGATAGGTCCCCTTAAAAATAACTATGGGCATCTTACTGACAAAGAGAATGAAATGTGCTCGATTTTAAATAATTTTCTCTCGGTTTTTACACAGGAAGACACTAACAATATTCCAGAAATTAATATTTATAGTGGGCCTGAAGAAGATAAATTATGTAACATCACAGTCACTAGTGAAATAGTTATGAAACAAATAGACCGACTGAAGCAAAATAAGTCGCCGGTTCCTGATGAGCTTTTTCAAGTGATCTTAAGGAATGCAAAATGGAACTCTGTGAACCATTAACTAATATTTTTAATTTATCTCTTCAAACAGGTGTAGTGTCGGATATGTGGAAGATGGCTAATGTAATTCCTATTTTTAAAGCAGGGGACAAGTCGTTACCGTCAAATTACCACCCAATAAGCCTGACTTCATTGTAGATGAATGGTTCAGAGAACCGACATGTTGTTAAATTAGACACATGTACAACTCTTGGGTATCTTTATTGAGGAAACATTTCGCCACACAGTGGCTTCATCAGTCCATACGAAGGAGAAACTTGAAGAACAGGAGGAGAATGAGGTATTCAGTCTCTCAACCTTGAGTCGACGTGGTCAGTCCATCAATCTTGAATAAAATACAGCATATGAGCGGAGAAGCAGCTTATAAGCCATAGACATGAGAGGTGCAGCAGACGAAGATGGTGTCAAAAGTGGCACCATCTACGACTGCTGTACCTCTCCTGCCGACACCACCTACGACTGCTGCACCTCTCCTGCCGACATCACCTGTGACTGACGCACCTCTCCTGCCTACGATTTATAAGCTGCTTCTCCACTCATGCCGTACTCTATTCAAGATTGATGGACTGACCACTTCGACTCAAGGTTGAGGGACTGATTACCTCAATCTCCTCCTGTTCTTCAAGTTTCTCCTTTGTATGACTGATGAAGCCACTGTGTGGCGAAACATTTCCTCAATAAAAATACCCAAGAGTTGCACATGTGTCTAATTTAACGAGCCTGACCTCAATTGTAGGCAAATTACTAGAGACAATTATAGCTGAGATTATAAGAAGCCATCTCGATAAGCATAGCTTGATTAATGATACTCAGCATGGATTCACGAGAGGCCGTTCTTGTCTAACTAATTTATTAACTTTCTTCAGTAGATGTTAGGGAACTTCATGAGGATTTAGACAATCTCTATTCTTGGTCAGAAAAGTGGCAGATACAGTTCAATGTAGATAAATACAAGGTTCTGAAGCTCAGAAGTGTCCATAACCCTAGCGATTATAAGTTAAATAGTGTAGAACTTAGCCATACAGACTGCAAAAAGGACTCTGGGGTTATGGTGAGCAGCAGTGCCTAAGCATATGTAATAAGGCAAATAGATTATTGGGATTTATAAGAACATAAGAAAGGAGGATCACTGCAGCAGGCTTGTTGGCCCATACTAGGCAGGTCCTTTACAATCCCTCCCACTAACAAAACATTTGCCCAACCTAATTTTCAATGCTACCCAAGAAATAAGCTCTGATAACTCTACCTGATTACTCTAGAGTTCGTCACGGCCACGCTAGCTGGAGATTCGTCTGTAAAAACTTGCATTTGTGGTCACAGAGGTGCCTGTGCTAACCTTCCTATGGTGTAGAAATATACCTAGTTGGATGAATCTTATTGTGGCTAGCTGGTCTAGTGGCTAACGCGACGGGCTGGAGTTTTGAGACTCTATGACCGCGGGTTCAATCCCGGCCGGGGGTATGGTTTGTTTGCAATCGTGTCATTACGATTTGCAAGTCCCATTCAAATCCAACCCCTCTCACTCATATATTTATCCGACCTAAACTTGAAACTACCCAAAGTCCTAGCCTCAATAACCCAACTAGGTAGACTGTTACACTCATCAACTACCCTATTTCCAAACCAATACTTTCCTATGTCCTTTCTAAATCTAAACTTGTCTAATTTAAATCCATTACTGCGAGTTCTCTCTTGGAGAGATAGTTTCAAGACCTTATTAATATCCCCTTTATTAATACACATCTTCCACTTATACACTTCGATCATGTCTCCCCTCATTCTTCGTCTAACAAGTGAATGTAATTAAAGAGTCTTCAATCTTTCTTCGTAAGGAAGATTTCTAATGCTATGTATTAACTTGGTCATTCTACGCTGAATGTTTTTTAACGAATTTATGTCCATTCTGTAATGTGGAGACCAGAACTGAGCTGCATAATCAAGGTGAGGCCTTACTAATGATGTATAAAACTGCAGTATAACATCTGTACTTCTGTTGCTTACACTTCTTGATATAAATCCCAATAATCTATTTGCCTTATTACATATGCTTAGGCACTGCTGTCTTCGTTTAAGGTCACTGCTCACCATAACCCCCAAGCCCTTTTTGCAATCTGTATGGCTAAGTTCTACATTATTTAACTTATAAATGCTAGGCTTGTTGACACTCCCGAGCTTCAGAACCTTGCATTTATCTACATTGAACTGCATCTGCCACTTTTCTGACCAAGAATAGAGATTGTCTAAATCCTCCTGAAGTTCCCTAATATCTACGTTTGAATCAATTATCCTACCTATCTTTGTGTCATCGGCGAATTTGCTCATATCACTAGTAATACCCTCATCAAGATCATTGATATTTATTATAAACAACAACGGGCCCAAGACTGATCCCTGTGGAACCCCACTTGTTACAGATCCCCACTCGGATTTAACCCCATTTATGGACACTCTCTGCTTCCTGTCTGTGAGCCATGACTCGATCCAAGAGAGCACTTTTCTCCCAATGCCATGAGCTGCTACTTTCTTTAACAGTCTTTGGTGCAGAACTCTATCAAAAAGCCTTACTAAAATCTAAGTAAATAATATCAAATTCTTTATCATGATCAACAGCCTCAGAAGCTTTACTGAAGAAAGTTAATAACTTAGTTAGACAAGAACGGCCTCTCGTGAATCCATGCTGAGTATCATTAATCAAGCTATGCTTATCGAGATGGCTTCTTATAATCTCAGCTATAATTGACTCTAGTAATTTGCCTACAATTGAGGTCAGGCTTATTGGGCGGTAATTTGACGGTAACGACTTGTCCTCTGTTTTAAAAATAGGAATTACATTAGCCATCTTCCACATATCAGACACTACACCTGTTTGAAGAGATAAATACAAAAATATTAGTTAATGGTTCACAAAGTTCTATTTTGAATTCCTT
Organism: Cherax quadricarinatus; assembly: GCF_026875155.1. NCBI lineage: Eukaryota > Metazoa > Arthropoda > Malacostraca > Decapoda > Parastacidae > Cherax > Cherax quadricarinatus. Next base: position 28,836,357 of record NC_069403.1, read on the forward strand.
AAGAACCCTTGAAAAAAGCTCATCAGGACCCGGCGACTTATTTTGCTTCAGTCTGTCTATCTGCTTCACAACCATTTCACTAGTGACTGTGATGTTACATAATTTATCTTCTTCTGGCCCACTATAAAAATTAATTACTGGAATATTGTTAGTGTCTTCCTGTGTAAAAACCGAGAGAAAATAATTGATTAAAATCGAGCACATTTCATTCTCTTTGTCAGTAAGATGCCCATAGTTATTTTTAATGGGACCTATCTTATCTCTAACTTTTGTTCTATATACCTGGAAAAATTTTTTTTGGGTTAGTTTTCGAATCCCTAGCAGCTTTAATTTCATAGTCCCTTTCAGCTTTTCTTATCCCCTTTTTAATATCCCTCTTAATGTCAATATATTGATTCAAAAGATGACCCTCACCTCTTTTGATACGCCTATAAATTCCCTTATTATGCCCTAATAGATATTTCAGCCTATTATTCATCCATTTTGGGTCATTTCTATTGGTTCAAATTTCTTTATACGAAATATGCATTCTTTGAGCAGCATGTATAGTGTTCAGAAAATTGTCATATTGATAGCTCTCTTCGTTACTCCAGTCATCAGATGATAAGTGTTCTCTAAGCCCATCGTAATCAGCTAAATGAAAATCTGGGACTGTTACTGAGTTATCCCTACTATCATACTTCCATTCAACGCTAAAAGTAATTGATTTATGGTCGCTAGCACCCAGTTCCTCTGAAATTTCTAAATTATTAACAATAGATTCATTGTTTGCCAGAACTAAGTCAAGCAGGTTATTTCCCCTTGTAGGTTCTGTCACAAACTCCTTCAAGAAACAATCCTGAACTACTTCTAAGAAGTCGTATGATTCTAAATTCCCAGTCAGGAAATTCCAATCAATATGACTAAAGTTAAAGTCTCCTAGAATTACTACATTATCGTGCCTTGTGGCATTAACAATTTCCTCCCATAGTAGTCTCCCTTGGTCCCTATCTAAGCTTGGGGGACTGTATATCACACCTAAAATCAATTTTTCATGCCCCCTCTGAAAATTCTATCCAAACAGACTGTATGTGTTACTTCAGATTTAATACCCGTTTTTATGCAACAGTTCAAGCGATCTCGGACTTTACAATGCCACCCCACCCCCTTCCCGATACTTCTATCTACTTGAACAATTTAAAACCCTGAATGAGACATTCTCAGGCATGTCCCGACTTTTGAATTAAACCAGTCTCAGTTATGGCAAATGCATCAATGTTTCCTGCATAGCAAACTAATCTCAACTCGTCCATCTTATTCCTAGCACTACGGCTATAGCATAATGTACTTTGAAAGGACTCTCCTTTCTCTTTCCCCCTTCCTGCTCATTTCTGTTTTTCTACTAAAACCTACTACTGTCCTTATCACCTAGTGTCACTGGCTTTTCAATATCTACCTCGTTCTGCTTTTACTAGTTCCCCTAGAACTCATAATATTTACTACACTGGGACTTCACTGTTTTTCTGCCAAAACCCATACCACTAACTATTCCTAGTTTAAAGTCCTAACAGCTCCCTCCACTGCAGTTGCCAGTGCCCCCCCCCCCAGACCTAGCTAATGAACCCCATCCGGGGCATACATGTCATTTCTGCCATAGAAGGGTCCCAGTTGTAAATGAATGTTACTGCATTTTCCTTACGTATTTGTCCAGTTTAGCAATTGACACCAATTGCCTGGACAACCATTCATTTCCAACTCCTTTCTTGGCAAAATACATGGTTCCTACCCTTCCTCCTAATTATTTCTATTGCTGACCTATACCTGCTAATCAGGTCTTCACTCCTACATCTGTCAACATCATTGCCTCCAGCATTGAGACAGATATAGGATTGCTCCTTTTACCTCTCATGATGTTCATCCCAGATGGCTAACAATATCCTCCATCCAGCACCAGGAAAGCAAACTCTCTGTCTCCTGCTCCTGTCTTCAAAGCAGAACGCCCTATCCATGAACCTAACTTGGCTATCCCCAACAACAATATTCTTACCTTCATTGGTGTAGTTCGTCGTGATATTTCCAGTAGTCAACTCACATTCGTAGGGTAGCATGGAGAAAGATTAGATGTTTCCACAACAGATTCCACGCAGTCTCTTTCTTCTTCATCGTTTCCACTTTTGCATTCATCTTCCTGATCGTCAACTTCGTTCCATGCTGTCGGGGCCACTGACCAGTTTCCCTTCTTGACCTGGGGATCAAAACAGGGGGAAACTGCTACGAATCTTCTTATCTTCTTCGGTCAGTCGCCGAATCTCCATCTTTGCCATCCTCAATTCTTTTTTAAGCTGTTGGTAAAGTTGCTCGATGGAGGGCATCTTGGCTCAGTCCGTAGAGAGCACACTCGGCACACCCCACTTTTCAAGAAGTGTAAGCAACAGAATCCCAGAGTTTATACTGCAGCTTAATACATCATTAGTAAGGCTCACGATGGAAAAAAATTGTATCAAATCCGACACAATGGAAATATAAACACATATGCAGTAAAATGTGATCCTTTATTGACAATGTTTCGCCCACACAGTGGGCTTTTTCAAGTCACAAACAGATCTACCTGGGGTGGAAGGTACGCCAGTATTATAGACAGGTTGAGAATGCTGAGGTAGCTTGGGTAGCTTTGAGATTGAATAAGTTTGTGAGTAGACCTTCTGCAGTGTTCTTCCATTAATATGCTCTTATGTGGATAGCGGTGAAAAAGTTTCTTCGCAAAGTGGTTCAGTTATGTTATAGAAGAAAATATTCTGGTTGAAGTTGTCGGATATGGGAAATAAGTAATGATTCCAGGATTCTTCGGTATTGAGTGTTGTCTTCTGTGGCGATAAGTCTTGAGTTTCTGTAGTTTATCAAGTGGTTGTGTGAATTACGGTGTTGTACACAGGCATTCCTTGTATCGTCAGACCTGTTTGGGCGTATTGGTGTCCTGAAATACGTGTTTGGAGATC
>NC_069403.1:28844331-28858313 GCF_026875155.1 Cherax quadricarinatus
TGGGCTCTGGGGAATTTCTTTTCCAGTGGTTCTCCGTGAATCTGCCAAATTCCTTTTTTTGAGCAACTGTACCAGCAGCTAAAAGAGGGGTTTTAGGGTTGCTAAGCTTGAGAACGGCGACTGACGGGGGAAAAACCCAAAGAGGACTGAAGTCATTCCTGTTGGGGCCCTCGGGTAAAGGGAAGGAATTTGGTCAGGGGCCCAGCCAACATGGAACAATGCTAAAAATTCAAGAAGTCTGTTGGAGTGGGGGAAAAACAACGAAGACCCAGAAGATTGCTCTGGAGACTTCCAACCCATTTTGGGTTTTTAAAAGACGAATGGGGGGATTGTTTTACGGGGAAAGTCACAACGAGCCCCAAAGGGGGAGCATTGGCAGAGTGGGGTGAGACTTTCCCTTGACCCCCCAATGAAGACCATCAAAAAATTCACAAAAAAATTTCACAAATAAAGGTAAGAACTTTGTTTTTGTTGGAGACAGTCAGGTTAATTTTAGGGGATGGGGGGCCTTTTTGTCTTAGAGCGGGAAAAGGGGCACATGGTATGTTTTCCGGGGGCGGGGGAGGGGGGAAATATTGTTAGCCACGGGAAATTGACATCAAAAAATTTGGGGGAAAGCAATCCTATTATCTGCCTCAGCGGGGGGGGCAACGATTTTGGGCCCGACGTGGAGTGGGGACCTGATTACAGGTAAAAGGGTAAACAATAGAGATAATTGGGAAAAAAGAGTGGGAACCCTGTAATAAGGAAATTTTGCCAAGGAAATGATTTGGGAAAAAATAAAAGGTTTGGGCCGGGGCAATTCGTATAAATTTGGGCTGGCGGGGCCCAAATTTTGGGAAGGAAAGTGCGGAAAAAAACAAATTCATTGAAAACTGGGACCCCCCTTCTATGGCAAAATGAATATATCCAGGAAGGGGGTTTACATTTAAACTAGGTCGGGGGGTGGGGGCACTGGCGGGGGCTTTTGGGGGAGCTTTTGGGTCTTAAACTAGGATGGATAGGGGATGGGTTTTTTGGGGGAAAATACAGTGAACCCCATGTAAAATACAAATAGTTCTGGGGGAAAATATTTATAGGAAATGAGGTGGTTTTGGGAAAGCCAAGGGGCACTACAAAAAAGGGGACAGAAATTTGGTTTAGGGGAAAAAATGTTTATAAACCCAGAAGGGTAAAGAAAAAGGAGGGTATTTAAAAAAATTTTTTATGCCAATTGCCGTAGTGCGGGAAAATGGATGATTTGGGGATTTTTGGCTAGTACGGTTAACATTGATGTATTTGCAATCACTGAGACAGGGGTTTTTTTCCCCAAAAGGGTCGGGCCATCCCTTCGGGGGGGTCACATTCGGGGTTTTTAAAATTTTTTCCAAAGTAGTTTAGAAAAAACGGAAAAGGGAGGGGGGGGCACTGTAGTCCAGATACTTGAACGTAGCAAAAAAAAGGGGTATTAAGTCTAAAGGAAAACATACAGATCTGCTAAAAATTATTTTCAGGGGGCCCCAAAAAAAATTTGTTTCAAGGGTTTGAAAACCAAACCCCCAAACTTAAAATAAGGCCCAAGGGGGATTTTTACTGGCGGGGAAATTTTTTAAGGCCAAAAGGGCAAAATTTTTGTAAAAATTTATGGGGGACTTTAATTTTAAAAGTAAATTTAAAATTGGAATTTCTTGACTGGAAATTTAAAAATAAAAATGATTTTCTTAAAAGAAGTTCGGGAATGTTTTTTGAAGCAGTTTGTGATATACCTAAAAGGGGAAAAAACCCCTACTTGATTTGATTCTGGCGAAAAAGGGAAAAACCCTTGTTAAAAAAATTTAAAATTTAAATGGGGGAACTCGGAAACAAGTGATCACAAATAAAATTTTTTATTTATCATAGAAGGGGAAGTATGATAGTAAAGACAACCGTAACATTTCCCAAATTTTTTGGGCTTAGCAGATTACAATGGGTTTAGAAAACCACTTATCATCTTTGACTGGGGTAACGAACAGAGCATCAAATAAACAGTTTTTCTAAAAAACCAAACTTGCGCTCAAAGAACGTTAATCCCGTAAAAAAGAAATTAATAAAACAGAAATGACCCAAAATGGATGGAATAATAGGTAAAAATATCAAAAGGGGGCATAAAAAAGGGAAAATTTTATAGGGAAATAAAAAAGAGGTGAAGGCATTTATAAAATCAAAAATTTTGGGAAAATTAAGAGGCACTTAAAAAAGGGGGGGGGATAAAAAAGTAAAAGGGCTAGAAAAAAAAGTTGCTATGGGTTTTCAAAACAAACCCCAAAAAATTTTTTTTTCCGGGTTCTAAAGAACGAAAGTTAGAAAAAAGATAGGTCCCCTTTAAAAAAAACAAAGGGGGCATCTTATGACAAAGAAAATTTGAAAGTGCTCGTTTTTAAAATTTAATTTTCTCTGGGTTTTTAAAACAGGGGGACACTAACATTTTCCCGAAATTAATATTTTAGGGGGGCCTAAAAGAAGATAAATTATGTAACATCACAGCCCTTGGAAAAAAGGTTTTGAAACAAAAAAAAACCACTGAAGAAAAATAAGTCCCCGGGTTTTCCTGATGAGTTTTTTCAAGTGATCTTAAGGAATGAAAATGGAACTCGGGGAAACCTTTAAAAATAATTTTTTTAAATTTTAAATCTCAAAAAAACAGGTGTAGTTTTTCGGATTGGGGAAAGGGTTTGGCAAAGGGAAATTTCCCCTTTTTTTTAAAAGCAGGGGAAAGTCTTTTAACCGTAAATTTATCCACCCAAAAAGCCTGACTTCATTTTTGTTGAATGGGTTAAAGAAAACCGACATGTTTTTTTAAATTAGCCCCCATGTACAACTTTTGGGGTATTTTTAATTGAGGAAAACTTTTGGGCCCACCCAGGGGTTTTCTCAGTCCATAGAAGGAAAAACTTGAAGAACAGGGGGAAAGAATGAGGTATTAGTCTCTAAACCTTTGGTCGAGTGGCAGTCCTCAATTTTAAAAATAAAATACAGCATATAGCGGAGAACAGCTTAAAAAGCCATAGACAGGGAGAGGTGCAGCAGACGAAGATGGTTTTAAAAGGGCCCCACAAACAAATGCGTACCTCTCCTCCCCGACCCCCCTACGACTGCTGCCCCCTTTCCCTTTCCGACATCCCTGTACTGACGACCTCTCCTCCCTTGATTTTAACTCCCTTCTCCACTCATGCCGTACTTATTAAAATTTTATGGACTGACCATTTTCAAATCAAGGTTTGAGGGACTGTTTAAACCCTAAACCCCCCTCCTGTTCTTAAAGTTTCCCCCTTTGTATGACTGATGAAGCCACTGGTGGCGAAACTTTTTCTCAATAAAAAAAAAATTCCCCCCCCAAGATTGCACAGTTTTAAATTTTTAACGACCCTACCTAAAATTGTAGGAAAATTTATTTAGAGAAATTATAGCTGAGATTTTAAGAAGCCATCTCGATAAGCAAAGCTTGATTTTTTGTTTACTCCATGGTTTCCCACGAGAGGCCGTTCTTGTCAATAATTTTTTTTAACTTTCTTCAGTAAATGTTGGGGAAACTTATGAGGATTTAGCAATCTCTTTTTTTGGGGTCAAAAAAAAGTGGCAGATACAGTTCAATGTAGATAAATACAAGGTTCTGAAGCTCAAAGTGCCCCATAACCCTAGCGATTAAAAGGGAAAATAGTTAAAAAACTTGGCCTTACAGACTCCCAAAAAAGGGAACTCTGGGGTTTTTGGTGAGCAGCAGTGCCAAGCAAAAGAAATTAAAGGGGCAAATAGATTTTTGGGGGTTTTAAATAAGAACATAAGAAAGGGGGAAATCACTGCAGAGGCTTTTTTGGCCCATACTGGGCAGGCCCTTTTACAATCCCTCCCACAAAACAAAACATTTGCCCAACCTAATTTTCAATGCTACCCAAAAAATTAAGCTTGATAACTCTCCGGGTTACTCTGATTTTCGTCACGCCACGCTAGCTGGGATTCGTCGTAAAAATTGCATTTGTGGTCACAGAGGTGCCGTGTAACCTTCCTATGGTGTAGAAATATACCTATTTGGGAAAGGAAACTTATTGTGGCTAGCTGGCCCAAGGGGGCTAACGCGCCGGGCTGGATTTTTGGACTCTATACCGGGGGTTCAACCCCGGCCCGGGGGGTTTAGGGTTTTGTTTGCAATCGTGTCATTACGTTTTTGCAAGCCCCTTTCCCAAACCCAAACCCTTTCTAAACCTTAAAATTTATCCGCCCAAAAACTTAAAAAACTACGGGAAAAGTCCTAGCCTCAATAAACCCAATAGGTAGACTGTTACACTCTTTCAACTACCCTATTTTAAAACCCCAAAATACTTTCCTTTTTCCCTTTTAAATCTAAACTTGTCTAATTTAAACCCTTTTACTGCGAGTTCTCTTTTGGGAGAGATAGTTTCAAGACCTTATTAAAAAACCCCTTTTATTAATACACATTTTTCCCAAACTTTTTAAAATTCGATCATGCCCTCCCCTTTCCTTCGTTTTAACAAGGGGAAGGGAAAATTTAAAGAGTCTTAAATCTTTCTTCGAAAAGGAAGTTTTCTAATGCTATGTTTTTAAACTTGGTCATTCTACGCTGAATTTTTTTTAAGGGAATTTTAATTTTCCATTCTGTAATGTGGAGCCCCAAACAAAGCTGCATAATAAAGGGGGAGGCCTTCCCTAATGATGAATAAAACTGCAGAAATAAAAATCTGTACTTCTTTTTGCTTACACTTCTTGATATAAATCCCAATAATTTATTTGCCTTTTTTCATATGTTTGGGGCACTGCTGTCTTCTTTTAAAGGTCACGTCACCAAAAACCCCAAAAAACCCCCCCTTTTTTTCCCAATCTGTATGGTTAAGTTCTCCCATTTTTTTAATTTAAAATGCGGGGGTTGTTGACACTCCCGAGCTTCAGAACCTTGTTTAAAATTCTACATTGAACTCCCACTGCCCTTTTCTGACCAAGAATAAATTTTGTCTAAATCCCCCCCTGGTTCCCTAAAATCAAACGTTTAAATTCAATTACCCTCCTTCTTTGTGTCATCGGCAAAAATTTGCTCAAAATCCTATAAAACCCTCATAAAGATCTTGATTTTTATTATAAACAACAACGGGCCCAAAGACTGTCCCGGGGGAACCCCACTTGTTACAGATCCCCATGGGTTTTAAAAACCCCATTTATGGACACTCTCTGTTTCCCCTGTCTGTGGGGCCATGACTCGATCCAAGAGAGCACTTTTCCCCCAAATTTCCCATAAAGCTGCTACTTTTTTTAAACACCCCTTTTGGTGCAAAAACTCAATCAAAAGCCCCTTTCTTTAAAAACTAAGTAAATAATAAACAAATTCTTTTTTCATGAAAAACAAAACCTCAAGCTTTACTGAAGAAAAGTTAATAAATTGTTAGACAAAACGGCCCCTCCTTTAATCCCTTTCTGAGTATCATTTAAACCAAAACTATGCTTATGAGATTTGGGTTTTATTAAACTCGCTATAATTTGGGCTTAAATAATTTTCCTACAAAATTTAGGCAGGTTTTGGGGGGGTTAAAATTTGGACGGTAACGACTTGTCCCCCGTTTTAAAAAATTTTGGGTTTTCATTAGCCCCTTTTTCCCATATCAGCACTTTCACCCGTTTGAAGAGTTTAAAAACAAAAAAATTTGTTAATGGTTTTTACCCAAAATTTTAATTTTTTAATTCCTTAAAAACCCCTTTAAAAAAGCTCATCAGGACCCGGCGACTTATTTTTTCTTCGTCTGTCCCATCCCGTTCCCCAAAACCCTTTTACTGTGACGTGATGTTACAAAATTTTTCTTCTTTGGCCCCCCCTATAAAAATTTAATTTCTGGAATTTTTTAGTTGGGCTTTTCCGTGTAAAAACCGGGGGAAAAAAAAAAAAACAAAAAAATTTATTAAAATCGAGCCATTTCTTTTTCTTTGTCGTAAGATGCCCCTTTTATTTTTTTAAAGGGAAACCCATCTTATCTTAAAATTTTGTTTTTATATACCCGGGGGGAAAATTTTTTTTTGGGTTTTTTTTTTTGAAACCCTAGCAGCTTTTTTAAATTTTTAGTCCCTTTCAGCTTTTCTTATCCCCTTTTTAATATCCTCTTAAAGTCAATTTTATTGATTCAAAAAAATGGGGCCCTCACCTCTTTTGATACGGGCCATAAATTCCCCTTTTTTATGCCCAATAGATAAATTTCCCCATTTTCAAACCATTTTTGGGTTTATTTTATTGGTTCAAATTTCTTTTAAAGAAATATGCATTCTTTGAGCAGCAGTATAGTGTTTAGAAAATTGTCAATTGATTTGCTCTCTTCGTTTCTCCAGTCATCAGATGTAAGTGTTCTCTTAAACCCCCCGGAAACGCTTTAAAGAAAAAACTGGGCGTTATTGGGTTATCCCCACTTTTATTTCTTTCCCTTAACGCTTAAAAAAATAATTGATTTATGGTCGCTAGCACCCAGTTCCTCGAAATTTCTAAATTATTAACAAAAGGGTTCCCTTGTTTGCCAGAACTAATCAAGCAGGGGTTTTTTTCCCCCCCTAGGGTTTTGTCACAAAAATCCTTTTAAAAAACAAACCTGAAATACTTCTAAAAGTTATGTTTTTTAAATTTCCCCGTCAGGGAAATTTTCCAAACAATTATACTAAAGTTAAAAATCTCCCCGAATTACTAAAATTTCGTGCCTTTTGGCATTAACAATTTCCTCCCCTTGTAGTCTCCCCTTTGGGCCCTATCTAAGCCCTTGGGGGGGTGTATTTCACACCTAAAAAAAAACAATTTTTTTATGCCCCCTCTGAAAAAATTTTATTTCCAAAAAGGGCGTATGTGTTACTTCAGAATTTTTTTAAAAAGGGTTTTTTTGCAACAGTTCAAGGATTCCCCGGACATCAAAGCCCCCCCCACCCCCCTTTCCCCATACTTCTACACCCTTTGGAAAAAATTTTTAAAACCCCCGAAGGGGACTTCCACATGTCCCGACTTTTTTAATTAAAAACCCCGTCTCAGTTATGGGAAATTTCATCAATTTTTTTCCCGCATAGCAACAATCCAAAATCGTCCCACTTATTCCAAACACTACGGCTATTAGCATAAGTCCCCTTTAAAAACTCTCCTTTCTCTTTACCCCTTTCCCCTCATTTTTTGTTTTTCTACTTTAAAACCTTTTACTGTCCTTATCACCTTGTGAACTGGCTTTTCCCAAAATACCCCGTTCGCTTAATTTCTAGTTTCCCCAGAAATATAATAAAAACTACAAATGGGGGCTTCAATTTTTTTTTGCCAAAAACCCCTACCCCTAACTATTCCTAGTTTTTTAAATCCTAACAGCCCCTCCACCAGTTTTTTCCTGGCCCCCCAAAAACCCGACCCAGCTTTAAATGAAACCCCCTCCCTGGCATACAAGTCTTTTCCTGCCCTAGAAGGGTCCCCGTTGTCAATGAATGTTACAGCATTTTTCCCTTTCAGTATTTTTTCCCGCTAGCAATTGAAAAAACCAATTTCCCTGGACAACCATTCCCTTTCCCCCTCCCCCTTTTTTGGCAAAATACATGGTTTTCCCAACCCCTTTTCCCAATTTTTTCTATTTCGACCTTAACCCGCTAATTTAGGTCTTACTTCCCACTCTGTAAAATTTTTTTGCCTCCGATTGAGACAGAAATAGGATTGCTCCCCTTTTTCCTTCCTGTTTTCATTTCCCGATGGCTAACCAAAAATTTCCCCATCCCCGCCCCAAAGGGAAAACAAAACTCTCTGTTCCCGCTCCCCGTCTTCAAAGCAGAAGCCCTTTCCCTGAAACCCAACTTTGGCCAAACCCCAACAAAAATTTTCTTACCTTCATTGGGTGTTGTTCGTCGTGTTTTTTCCCGTAGTCAAATCACATTCGTAGGGTTGCATGGGGGAAAGCATTTTGATTTTTTCCCCCAAAGATTCCCCCAGCATTTTCTTTCTTCTTCTTTGTTTCCACTTTTGCATTCATCTTCCTGATCGTCAACTTCGTTCCATGCTGCAGCCACTGACCCGTTTCCCCTTCTTGACCCGAGGATCCCAAAAAAGGGGGGACTGTACGAATTTTTCTTATCTTCTTTGGGGCCCGTCCCCCGAAAACTCCCCCTCTTTGCCTCCTCAATCTTTTTTAAGCTGTTGGAAAGTTGGCCCCGTTTGGGGGGCATCTTTGGGTCGTCCGTTTGAGAGCACAATCGCACTTTCCCCACTTTTTCAAAAAGTGTAACACAGAATCCCGAGGTTTACTGCAGCTTTTAAAACATCAAATTTGTAAGGGCCCCAAGGGTGGGGAAAAAAATTGTATCAAAAAAACCCACCCCAATGGAAATATAAACACATATGCAGTATAATTTGAACCTTTTTTGGGCAATGTTTTCCCCCCCACAAGGGGGGCTTTTTAAGTCAAAAACCCGATCTACCTGGGGTGGAAAAGGTTTCCCATATTTTTAGACAAAGGGTTTGGGAATTTCTGAGGGAGTGGGGGACTTTGAGATTTAATTTAATTTTTGGGGGAGAAAATTCTGCTTTTTTCTTCCCCTTAAAAATTCTCTTTGTGGGGTGGCGGTAAGAAGTTTTTTCCCCAAGGGTTCAGATTTGTTTTAAAAAAAACCCATTCGGTTGAAATTGCGGATATAGGGAAAAAGAAAAGATTCCGGTTTTTTCGGTTTTGGTTTTTGCTTTTGGGGGCCCATAATCTTGATTTTTTTTTTTGTTTTTCAAGTGGTTTTTGTGAATTCGGTGTTGTTTTAAAAGGCATTTCCCTTTTATCGTCGACCTGCTTGCGTATTTGGGGTCCTGAAATAGTGTTTGGGGTTCCCTTTTGGTTTCGCCCACGTAAAATTTGTTTGGGAGGCATTTCAAAAGGGGGTTTTGTATACCCCCGCGGGGGATGGAAGCTTGTCCTGTCTATCACGGTAATGTCCTTGATTTTCGTCGTTGTGGGGGGTAGATATTGGGTGGGTATTGGAAAAGATGTTAAAACGTGGTTTTTTGGGAGTGGAGTTGGGGGGAGGTCTATGTATCTCTTCTCACATGTCTTCTCTGGGGTGTTTTAAGATTTTTTAATGCCTGCCGTTGCAGTCTAAGGGAATGATGAGGATATTTGGGGTTTTGAAAAAAACTTGTTTCATTTTCAGGCATTCTTTCCCCAAGAAAATCATTGCTGCAAATTTTGGTGCATTCAGGAAAGCCCATAATTACACCACATTTAGTTTTGGTGTCGTGGTGAGAGTAAAGTGGGGGAAATTTGTTTTGGTTGGTGGGGTTTTGTTTGACTTTTAAAAAGAAGGTTCATGGTCAGCTTTTCAGAGAAGAAAAATCAAGGGAAAAGGGAAAAGGGGTTTTCGACTTCCTTCAAGTTGAAATGGGGTTTAAGGCTTTGACCGGTTTGAGCTTTTTTGGAGAGCTTGAAACCCTTAAAGATTTTTGGGGTTTTGGGGAAAAATGTCTCCCCCAAAATAACGGGCCCCGGTGACAAAGAAGGAATAAATTTGGGGAAAACGTTCGGCTTTTTAGATTTTTTCCATGTATAGGTTCTCCGGGCTGCACTGATTTGGGGAACCCAAAGGTAGTCCAAAAATCTGCCCGAGAGGTGATTTTTTGAAAGAGAAAAAAACTAAAGTCAAACATGTTCAACAAGGGTTTATGAAATCACTTGCCCGAAAAAGGAAGATCCAAAATTTTCGTCCAAATTTCCCCCTTTTCAAACTTTTGTAGAAAAGGGCCTTTTTGGGGAAAAGGGAACTTGTCAAGGCAGGAAAGTCTCTTGTTCCCGATGTTATGTTTTCAAATGCGTTTTAGAAGATCACGGGTTGAAAGATCACCCGAGTGTTTGGATGTGCTGGATTTATAGTGCCCAAAAGTTTTTTGGAGGTGTTTTTTGGGAATTTTCCCGAGAGCTGGGGGGGACACTGCCTATTTCCCAGGAAATGGGGGGCCCCTGGGGATTCCAGGGGTTTTAGTTTTTTTGGAGGGGCCCTAAATTTTGGAAAGGGCTGGGTTGCCGGTATGGTGTGGCCCGAAGTTTTTTTTTCCCCTTTTTTTCTGGCCCCCCAGAATGCAGGAGTTCCCCTTTTAAGAAAAATTTTAGTAAGTTTTACAACCCTTTGGGTTTGTTGTGAGAGGGTTTTTAGGTATCTGGGTCCATTAAGTAGATTGAATATTTTGTTCCTGTAAACGCGTTTTTTCATGATAACAACACCACCTCTTTTTTCGGGGGTGGAGACCCTGATGGCCGTGTCTTTGCGGGAAACCCTTGAGTGGCCCCTTGATGTCCCAGGTATGATGGGGAGCGCGTGTTGAGTGGCTGGGTGGGGATGGGTGCCTTGAGGATAAATTTTTGGAAGTTGGACCCCATTGTTTCTGTTTTTTGGGGAAAGGGAAAATTTAGATTTTGTTTTGGGGTTCCCTTTAATTTCCCTTTTTTTAGTGTCCCTTCCCGAGTGAAAAAAGGAGAGGGAAAAAAATTACTAAGAATAGAACAACATTTATTGTCCCTTTTTCATTTAGAAGCCCAAAAGTTATTTTTAAAAGGGGGCCCAAAATTTTTTCTAACTTTTGTTTTTAAATTAAACCCGGGAAAAAAATTTTTTGGGTTATTTTTGAATTTTTTGCAACTTCAATTTCATAGTCCCGTTTGCTTCTCTTTTCCCCCTTTTAACTTTCCCCCTTTAAAGTCAAATTACTGATTTATAAGATAACCCACACTCTTTTAAAGCACCTATAAAATTTTTTTTTCCCGTTTTAAAAATATCGAGCCCATTAATTTTATTTCCCTTTTGGGGGCCTTTCTTTTCGATCTAATTTCCCTTTTATGGGGGAAAGGGCTTTTGGGCAGCATGTTAATTTCATTAAAGGGAAAACTGTCATAATGATAGCTCCCCTTCACAACCCCCGTCCCCCAGATGATAAGTGCTCTCTAAGCCCATCTTTAAACTGCTAAGCAAAAATCTGGGACCCGTACTGAAATTTTCCCTTTCTGTAATTTCCCTTTCCCTTCAATTTCCCAAAGGTAAAAAAAAGGGTTTTTGATCGCTTGTTTCTAAGTTTCCCCCTGAAAAATTTTAAATTATTAACCCAAAATTTCCTTGTTTGGCCAAAAACCCAAATCAAAAAGGGGATTTCCCCTTGATTTGGGTTTTTGGGCAAACAAGGAAACTTTGTTAAAAATTTTTGAAATTCAGGGGGAATTTGCACAAGCGATCACAAACCAAATTACCTTTAGCAATTGAAGGAAGTATTACAGTAGGGATAATTTCAGTACTGGTCCCAGATTTTGCTTAGCAGATTACGATGGGCTTAGAGAGCACTTATCATCTGTGGACTGGGGTGATGAAGAGAGCTATCAGTATGACAGCTTTTTTTAATGAAATTTACATGCTGCCCAAAAGACATTCATCCCATATAAGGAAATTTGATCGAATAGAAATGACCCCAAATGGATGAATAATAGGCTCGATATCTTTTAGGACAGAAAAAAGGAATTTATAGGTGCTTTAAAAGAGGTGAGGGTTATCTTATGAATCAGTATATTGACATTTAGAGGGACGTTAAAATGGGGAAAAAGAGAAGCTAAACGGGACTATGAAATTGAAGTTGCTAGGGATTCAAAAACTAATCCAAAAAGTTTTTTCCAGGTTCATAGAACAAAAGTTAGAGAAAAATGGTCCCCTTAAAAATAACTCTGGGCATCTAAATGACAAGGACAATGAAATGTGCTCTATTCTTAGTAATTATTTTCTCTCCGTTTTCACTCGGAAGACACTAATAATAGGATTACGAAACCAAAACAAAATCTCAATTTCATTACCAAAATACTACAGAAACAATGAGCCCAACTTCCAAAAAGGTTACCCTCAAGGCATCATCTCAGCAGCCATCTCAACACGCAGCTCCCCAGTCATACCTCGACATCAATGCACTCAATGGTTCAGCAGAAGACCGGCCATCAGGGTCTCCACCATGAAAAAAGAGGTGGTGTTGTTATCATGAACACTGACGATTACAGGAACAAAATACTCAATCTACTTAATGCCCCAGATACCTACAAACCTCTCACAACAAACCCAAGTTGTCAACCTTACTAAAATTTTTCTTCAAAGGACTCGCTGCATCTGAGGGGCCAGAACAAGGGAAAGAAACTTTCTGCACACCATCCCCAGCAACCCAGACCTGCCAGAATGTAGGGCCCTGCCAAAACTCACAAGGCCTGGTATCCCACTGGGGCCCCATATCCTCGGAAATAGGCAGTGCTCCCCACCAGCTCTCAGGAATTCTCGCAAACACCTCTCTAAACTCTTGGGCACTATCAATCCAGCACATCTCAAACACTCGGGTGATCTTTCAATCGTGATCTTCTCAATCGCATTTGCAACATAAACATCAGAACAAGAGACTTTCCTGCCTTGACGAAGTTCCCTTTTCACCAAAGTACCTACTACAAAAGCTTGCTAAGGAAAATTGACGATTCACTTGATCTTCCTTTTTCAGGCAAGTGATTTCATCAGCCTTGTTGAACTATGTGTTGACTTTACGTGTTTCTCTTTCGAAAATCACCTCTCAGCAGACTTTTGGACTACCCATGGGTTCGCCACTCAGTGCAGTCCTGGAGAACCTATACATGGAACATCTAGAAGCCGAACGTTTCTCCACCATTATTCCCTTCGTCTGTCACCTGGCTCCGTTATGTTGACGACATTCTCCTCATAACTCCTAGATGCTTTAACGTTCAAGCTCTCCAAGAGAAGCTCAACCAGGTCGAGCCTTCAATCCAGTTCACACTTGAAGAAGTCGACAACACTCTTCCTTTCCTTGATGTTCTTCTCTGCAAAGCTGACCATGAACTTCGTTTTAAAGTCTATCGAAAACCACCAACCAAAACAAACTTCTCCACTTCTACTCTCACCACGACACCAAAACTAAATGTGGTGTAATTATAGGCTTCTTCCTGCATGCACTCATAATTTGCAGCAATGAGTTTCTTGAGGAAGAATGCACTGTAATTGAACAAGTATTTTCTAAACTCCACTATCCTCATCACTTCATTAGACTGCAGACGGCAGGCATTAAACAATCTTCAAAAACACCAGGAGAAGACACTGCTGGAAGAGATACATAGACCTCCCCACCAACTCCATGCCAAACACGTTTCTAACATCTTTTCCCAAAACCTCATTCCAAGTATCTACCCCCACAACGACGACCATCAAGGACATTACCGTGAAAAGACAGGACAAGCTTCCATCCTCTGCAGGGGTTTTACATAATCCCTTGTAATGACTGCAACAAATTTTACGTGGGCGAAACCCTCAAGGGGTCTCCAAACACGTATTTCAGGACAACCAATACGCAAGCAGGTCTGACGATACAAGGATGCCTGTGTACAACACCGTAATTCACACAACCACTTGATAAACTACAGAAAATCAAGATTATCGCCACAGAAGGGCAAAAACTCAATACCGAAGAATCCTGGAATCATTACTTATTCTATATCCGACAACTTCAACCAGAATAGTTTTCTTCTATATACATATCTGAACCCCTTGCGAAGAAACTTCTTCACCGCCCATCCACATAAAAGCATATTAATGGAAGAACACTGCAGAAGGTCTTCTCACAAATTATTCAATCTCAAAGCTACCCAAGCTAACCCCAGCATTCTCAACCTGTCTATAATACTGGCGTACCTTCCACCCCAGGTAGATCTGTTTGTGACTTTAAAAAAGCCCACTTGTGGGGACGAAACATTGTCAAAAGGTTTACATTATACTGCATATGTGGTTTATATTTCCATTGTGTCGGTTTGATACAATTTATTTTCCCTCGTGAGGCCTTACTAATGATGTATTAAGCTGCAGTATAACCTCTGGGATTCTGTTGCTTACACTTCTTGATATAAGTGAGGATGTGCCGAGTGTGCTCTTACGGACTGAGCCAAGATGCCTCCATCGAGCAACTTTCCAAC
>NC_069403.1:28858813-28875001 GCF_026875155.1 Cherax quadricarinatus
CAGGCGCCATCACTTGCTTACCACATATCTGGTAGAAAACAGCCTGGAAATGGCCAGCTTTTTTCCATGAAGCTGACAATGAAATAATGGTCAGATGAACCAAGCAACATTTCAGGATGAGGAATAGCTCTTCTATTGTCAGCTCGACATTTACCTTGGTTCTATCACAACCATATCATACAACAGGCCTGCCGAATTAGTTTCTGTTTCACCTAGAAATGTATGGAGAGTCTATGGCAAGTCTCTTTCTCATTGCCTGACTTGGGAGTCACATGAGTGGATATTCAGTGCTAGGCTCCACCATGGTTTGTGTAATGATCTTTCACCACTATCTTTGGATTCCCATGTCTTGGTCTTCTTATCTTTGTTCATTACAAAAGTGGGGGTCTTCTTACCATCAAAATACAGTGGAGGCCAGTGATGACTGATTTATTTTTCCGAGTTTGCTAGTCATTTTCTTGGCCCTCCATTCGGTATTTGTGTCAGGCATCTCATAACTTCTGTGGTTTATAACTCGACTTTTGTCGTCGTTGGTGATGATAGTGCCATAGTCAATAACGGTGGCGATAGCATGAAGCTCCAGCATAATCTGTGTTCTAGGTGTAGGTCACATGTGGCTGGCCAGTGTGGGGAGTCTTGTTCCATGTTCTGCTTGTGAGATGCTGGTTGTCAGGACCACTCAAAGACAGTTTAGAATCAGGTATCGACAGAAGGGCTGTCTCTGGCATCTATCTAAATTTATCGTCAGAATTCAGATAAAAACTTTTCTAGCTGCCTGTTCACTCTGTCTTTCCTTCAGCTGCTTCTTGGCTCTGGCTGCATCCTGCTCCTCTTTCACCGTCACTCTATCCTACATCCTCGTTATTGTCATGTCATCAAAGCCAATTTTCATCTTCCTATCGCCTCTCTGGTCAAGCAAGAACTGTACCTCACGTTAACGAGAGGCCTGGTCGTGGACCGGCAGCGGGGACGCTGACTACAGGGATAAATACCTTCCAAGTAGGATCGTTTAGGAACTTTCATCATTTCCATACAATACCGTCGGGTGGTATCCGTAACACTACTTTATTTTGCACTCTAAATCTTTGCAGGAGGCAGCCAGAGACAGAAACAAACTTCATATATCAAACAACTCGTTCATTTCCTCCTAAAATGTAGCATTTTTGGAGATATTTTTGTTCTTATTAAGTTCTATTCCTCTACTGCACAATTTTCTCAATCTATCTCCAATAGTTTTCTGGCTGAGAATAGGATTAGTTTTTCTGTCTCCAGTTGATTTCTGTTATAGTTCAGAACAATCCTTAGCTGCTATCTTGATAATCACTGAAACATCAGTAAACTTTCCTTCACATTTATATCACCAGCAGTTCCTTAACACTTCGCCATTGGACGGAAGTTTGTTCATTGGAAGAACACTGGCATGACCAAACAATGCATGTTCTGTGGCTTTCATCTCAGTAGTAAAGTATATAAGTAATCAGAGTATCTGAAAAGAGAGAAAGTTAATGTTTATAAATACTGCAGAGTGCATAAATACAGAACATAAAACACTGCGCTGCGCTACTCAGTAATACAGACAGATTCCAAATTTTCAATCGAAAATGTTATAAGCTAAACCTCAGCCAATCATCTTTCTACGCCATCGAACACAATGAAATCTTATTACGTTATGTAAAAAACAATGCCTGACTGTGTGTAGCTTCGACCAAAATATCAATGCTCCCTATAGGACCTTACCCTTTTACTACGAGGATCTAGCCTCTTGCGGCAAACCTTTGCAATTTCTCTATTTTTCTTGAGATTGCTTGGATAGGTGTGGGACTGTTGTAGGTTGCAGCATACTCCAATGTAGGCTTGACGAACACGTGTACAGTCGTTTGTGAATGACTCCTACTTAGATTGACAAAACGCTTTTTTTTGTCAGATCTTGCAGGCACCGATATGCTGCAATATGTTGTTGATGTGTACTCACCTAACTGTTACTTCACTAATTGTACTCACCTATTTGTGGTTAAGGGGTCGATACTCTGCTCCGCCTAGCCTCTTCACTGCTCCCGCGGCTATAGGTCCACTCTCTTGCTCCCTAAGCTTTATCATACCTCGTCTTAAAGCTATGTATGGTTCCTGCCTCTACTACATCACTTGCTAGACTATTCCATTTCCTGACAACTCTATGACTGATGAAATACTCCCTTCCTTATAATTCCTTTGCTTCGTCTGAGTTTTTAGCTTCTAATTGTGACCCCTCGTTTCTGTGTCCCATCTCTGCAACATCGTGTCTCTGTCCACCTTATCTATTCCACGTAGTATTTTGTATGTCTTTATCATGTCTTCCCTAAGCCTCCTGTCCTCCAGCGTCGTCAGGAGGATTTCCCTCAACCTCTCTTCGTAGGGCATTTCCCTGAGCTCCGGAACTAACCTTGTTGCAAACCATTGCACTTTCTCTAATTTCTTAATGTGCACCTCAGGGGATGTATTCAGTATGATATATCAGAGTCAGTGTATTTAGACATTATTATTGTGTTGTTATTCTGTATGACAGCATAAGAGCAAAAATTTTAGGAATCTTTCCACAACAGCAAAAATTTAAAGATAATTATAGCACAAGATATGTGTGTATATTTGACCTCCAACATGTGTGTATGTTTGACCTCCAACATGTGTGTATGTTTGACCTCTAACATGTGTGTATCTTGTCTTGTCCAGACCAGAGCTTTGGTGAGATGGGTAAGGAAGAAGGATGGGTAAGGATAGAAATTTTGGAAAAGGGTGGGAGGGGGGAGAGAGGTAGGATATAAAAGGTAAGTGGCCCAACCACTTTGGTGTAATTTAAAAAGTGTATGTGAAATGATAAGATATTCTGTAAGGGGTATAATACTAACCCATCAGAGTCACATAGATATAACAGATATATAAGTACATGACTCTGAATTGGTTGTAATTTTACAAGTTGCAATTGATTTTTTTTTTTTTTTTTTTTTTATTTTTTGCGATTGACAACGGTTATGTATGCGGACATATGAAGGCAATATTTTTCATGGCAGAGTTATAGAATTACGTGACAATGGCTTTTACAGGTGGTGTCCAGCCATAGTATAATAGCATAATTTTTACATTAGTTTGTTATATAAGATGTCCTTACCTTAATTCGGGGGCGATGATTGTTTCAGTATACATTGAAGTGGTTCTGGTGCTACCCAATCTTATTCAATCTGGGAGGTTTGCTCAATATCATGGGTCGATGGTAATCAGCTTTATGTATAAAACGACGGGCCCTCTGTGGGAGAAGAAGAGTCATTCTTTGAGTCTGTGAGGAGGAGTATTGATGATATAATCCGTGGTATTTGCCATTGTATAGGATGTTCTCTATCTTGCATGTATAGTTCTTTGATTGTTTCGAGTTGTTTCTTTTTGAGGGTGTCAAGGCGTGCATTTGATGGCAGTAATATCTTGTTGTATGTGTTAAATCTGCCATTTTAACTCTGTCTCTCCTCTGGTATCGGGAATGAAGCGAAGTGCTCTATGTTGGACCCTTTGTAACCGTTTAGCATGTTGGTCTTTGTTGTTAATGACATCTGGGACACAAGGGGTATTCGAGTATTGGTCTTATCTAAATTTTATACAGTGGTTTTTTTGACATGTTGAGGGGCTTGATTGAACGAAAGAGACTGCTTATGACCACGGGCTTTGGCTATGTGATCTTTTTAGTTACATGAGATGGGTTGAGTGTGAGCAGCTATGTCTATTTCATATCCCAATATCTTGTTAGGGTTTTTCTAAGTGGCTACAGGTGTACCTCTGATGGAGATACCTCCGTTATCTTCAAATTGTTGATGCAAAACATCCTATCGGTGCTAAAATGGACCTTGTCAGGATTAGTCGTAATTCTCCATTTCTTGTCCCTTTTAGGATGTTCGACGAAGTTCAATATTCATTTTATTTCTTAGTCTCTCTCATGGTTTTATTTTTGTTTACCGGAGTTGATGAGACGACATGAATAACATCATTGCAAACTGTGGCACATTGTATCTCATTTAAACTCTGGTTTGAGGAAGGTCATTCACATAAATGTTGATACAGTAGTGGACTGAGACAAGATAACCTTGTGGGACATACCAGCCGTTCGGTATAAACGGCTCTGTCGACCTGCCATGAAAGGTGGGATGATTTTTCTTTGAGATTAAGAAATTATATATTACTTGTGAATAGTCCTGTTTTTGTATGGGTCTGGTAGGGTCAAGAGTTTGTATATAAGGCCAACATGCCATAAGCTATCAAAAGCTTTATGATACTATCTCTGGTGGCAATTTTTAGGCAAGATTGCCCTGAATGTTTTTTAGACTTGCTACAGTATCGAAAATAACATTTATTGCTTGATTGGTACCTCTATGTGTTCCTAAAGCCAATTGGTTTTTCAGTAATAATGTGACTTCAAGTAAAGAAATAGGTCTTAGTTCCTGGTTGGGGTGGATGTCTTTATTGGGCTTACAAGAAAGATCATTCCTAGCAGTCATTAACCACTGGTAAAAATGTCCTGAGGCCAGTAGATGGCATTTAAAAGATATTTACCAAAGGACTGTTTACAATTTTTGGGTAGGAACTTTATTTGTTTATTGTTATTCCAGAGAGGGCCAGGGGCTCGCATTCGCCTCATTCTTCCAATAACCTGACTCCTTACTCACTCCCCCCAGTAATGTATATAGGTCTAGTAAGCCGGGTCCACCCAGGGGCGTATCTCGCCGAGCCCAGTTGAAGCCCCTCACTCGATGGAACACCGGTCAGTGGTTGTAAGATCCATCCAATTTCTCATCTCTCCATTCATCTATACCAAATCGATACCTTCGATTATTGTCTAAAACTCCTGCCCGATCACGTTATTGTGGGAAGACGTAGCTTATCTCCCTACATCACCATTCAAATTACCGCTGGTCCTGGGATCGTCCAAGTTTAAATTTCTCCTCCAAACATCTCATCACCTATCAGTGAAGGTATGATATTGGTAGTTAGGAGCCTTGTGCTGTGCCCCTCAAAAGTTGGTCGGATCTTACTCCAAAATTTTGCTGGTTCACCACGCGCCTCTATACTGCATGTCTGCTTGAAGAAGACTAGCAATTTTCCATATAGTCATAGTTTGTGATGACTAATCATTGTTAATTAATGCTTGCCTTAATCGGTGCAGTGTAGCTAATGGTGGTTGTTGCGTTTGAGATGCCTTCGACACACATTCTGCTTGATAATTTCCTTAAATTGTCTCTAATTTTCCCTAGTAGGTTTATATTGTTGGTATATCTTTGTGGAAGTAATTGAAAGTGGCTTTAGTAGCTTCTTTATTCGATTATGCATGGGACCTGATTTGCATCATCAATTGCTGTGGAAGGTAGAGTTTTTCCAATGACACTAATTTCATCGACACCCAGAAATGCCTGAAGGGGTCAAATACCTAGGGTGTTAAGATTAGGTTCAGGAGGTTCTGGGATTCTAAATGGAGAAGTTGGTAGATTTGTATTAATAACAGGGGTTATGGTCAGATTCCTACGTTTCCACCAGGAGATATACGGGACAGTGAAAGATTGTCACCAAGGGGGGGGGGGGGTTTCAACTCTGGTTTGTCAGTACCTTATATGGTCTGTCCATGATGAGGTCCAATGTACGATATAAAGAAGGGGCCTTGAAATGTCAAGTTTTAGCTGTCATGATTATTAAAGAGTTGTTTTCCTTATAAGTCACCCAGTGGAATACCAGCTCCACAGTTGAGAGGGCAGGGTGATGAGATTAAATCTCCCGCTAGAAGTGTTGGAATATTTCTGCTTAATATTCTATGTAGAGGAATTGTCTCAATAATTTGTTGTCTCGGGGGGAAATATTCCGGTTACTATCATCTAGTTGTTCCATGAGGCAGACGTTGTACATTTCTTTGCAAGAATGTTATTTCATCAACATGAATATTTTTAAATGTATAGTCCTTATTTAAACTTAACGATGGCTACACCACTAAATAGGGTCCTCTCGAGTTCTCCACAGTAGTGTAACCTCGTAATTTAATATGTTGATAAACTCTTGCAGCTGTATTGAACATTAAAGTTGGAAAATTGTAATCCCCATTATTTCTTGCACTTAGCTAGGTGTACTGCGTCTGTAAACGCCTGCCCAAGTAATGTCATGTTTGGTATCAACATATCCTCTGCTGGATCGTCAAGGGGAGGAGGGGGAACTTCTGTCGTAGTTGCTTGTGTATTAAAAATGCACTCTTGCTTCTTCCTCTAGCGGTGGTAATTATTAACCAGACTCATTAGAATCGTTTGAGTCATCATCAGGAAAAGTAAATGAGGTATGATATTCCAGTTACAGAAAGCAGAGGTCGTGTGAGTTAATGGGAGACTGTGGAGGCTCAATAGGAATATTTAGGTACGGCATAGGTGAGTATACATGGATAGTTCATGTTCAACCAGGATCGGGCTTCAATACGCGGGAGAGTGGCACCCAATTTCTGGGGCATGTTATAGATTCAGGTGTTGACTTATCGGGTTGAGGGGAGTTGACAACTGGGTATGCGAGGTGGGCGATCCCTGGGCCAGGGATGACTTAGGCTTGTTTTTAGATGTAGAGTAGGGTACATACTTCTTGTATATGAGAAGGTGGGTCATAAAGCCTTCACATTTTTGAGATGTGATGGGTAGTGCATCCCATGAGCCATTAACAGATCATTTAAAACCTGAGACGAGCAGAGTTGAAGGTCACCAACTGCTATGTCTTTGGCAATCATATACTAAGTTGTGCTCTAGTCATATCGGCGGCTGTGGATATCCTGAGACATAGGAGTGAGTCCCTGTACCTGGTTCTTGGTTTGTGTTTGTCCGTAGGTGAGGGCGCTCCAAGGGAGCAGAATTCCAAACATTGGTACCATTGGGTGAGGACCTGAGGAGTCCCACTTTGATACAGGCAGAGCTGGGAAGGAAGTTTGGGTCTTCGTTGGCGGTGCCTTGGGGTGTGGTCTTCTTAGAATGTTCGGACAGTTTTTGGCTTCCAATATATTTCTGCATTTCCTTTTACTTTCAGGACAAATAGCAGAAACTGCATGTGTTTTTCCGTTGGAAGTGGACACATTTGGGTGTTGTATTTTTATTATTACAATCTCGATAAGAATGTTGGCCTGAGCAAAGGCTACAAATTGCCCTTATAGTGTTGCATTTGTTGGTGTTTGACCAACAGGCTATACTTTAAAACAGGTGGTCACACTGACAAATCGTTCAAGAGAGATTTGGTCAGGGTGTACAATACTGGTGCCAAACTTTTGAAGCCATTTTGCACACAAGTTTTAGCCTCCTCAGGTGTCTCAAGTATTAACTTTAAGGTTCCTTGTTGTTGTTGGTTTAGAGAAATTTATGTGCTTCTACAGCTCCTGGAATTCAGAATTCTTGTATTAATGCCTCAACAATTTCATCCGCTGGGCTATGTTTCATGAAACGGCTTGATTATTGCATCATACACAGTCTATGAGCTGATAGCTTCTCAGGTGCAACTGGGGTTGGGTAACACTTAGAAGTCTTCATGTTTTATCAGGACATCATGCTTCAGGGCAGTTGAAGTAAACTCTTCTTCCGAAAAAGAGAGAGGAGAGTACTGCTCCAGCGTGGGTTTGAAAAACATCCACTGGAAGCAACAGTTGAGTTCGAGCAAAATACATGCTAGATTTCTTCCATCGACTTTTGGTTTCCATCAAGTACGATAATCTTATCGTATCCCGCCATTGATGTTTATGAAGGGTACATCTGGCAGAGCCGAGTTTTCTTTACAAAAGAATGGGATCTTTCCTTATTGTTAATCACTAACATCAATTTTAAGTGACTTATGATAAGGTTCAGCCCCTAGATAAGCCTACCCTCGAGTGGTGAAGGGAAAGAGCCCAAGGCAAAGATTCGCCGGATTTTAAAATAACTCCACCGGGCTACCGGAATGGTCAAAATGCCTTGTGTTAAACTCGCCAAGCGAAGCTGAACGGAACAGAAGAGATGGATAGTCAGAAGGATAGCAATGGTATGTAGTGAGTGTTAGTGTGTGGGCCTGTGTTGATGTTTGGGTGTAGGGGCTGGATGGGGAAGGATGGGGGGATGGGGATGATGAGAGGGGTGAAAAAGCAAGGAAGTCACCGCCTTACCCTCTTGATGGGATGGGGTCTCGAAGTGACTGTATAACAAGTTTTCCTCTCAGCTCTGTGTGAAGATCCGCTATCGGATAACCCAAGAAAAAATCGTCGAGCAACAGTGTTCCGAGTGCTTCAGATGAAGCAGCAAGCGAACGACGACGTCCTTCTCTCCACACGGCGGCTGGGACTACGCCACCTCGCTCTCGTGTTGTATGTTTGACCTCCAACATGTGTGTATGGTTTAAACCTCCAACATGTGTGTCATGTCTTGACCTCAACATGTGTGTTTGTTTGAACGCCAAACATGTGTGTATGTTTGTCCCTCCCAAACATCGTGTGTATGTTTGACCTCCAACATGTGTGTATGTTTGACCTCCAAACCGGTGTCTATGTTGACCTCAACATGTGTGTTTTTTTGGTTGACCTCACTGTGTCTAGGGTTGACCACCAACATGTGTGTATGGTTGGACATCCAAATGTGTTTATGGTTGACCTCCAATCATGTGGTCTATGGTTTGGTCACCAACATGTGTCTATGGTTTGACTCACCAAAATCATGTGTGTTTGGTTGACCACCAACATGTGCTTCTATGGTTGACCATCCAAAACATGTGTGTCTGGTGGACCTCCATCATGTGTCTATGGTGGGACCTCCAACATGTGTGTTTGGTGACACCAAAAATGTGTGTATGGTTGACCTCCAAATGTGTGTTTGGGGACCTCCAACATGTGGCGTATGGGTTCTTCCAACATGTGTGTATGTTTGCCCACAAAGTGTGTGTATGGTTGACTCCAACTATGCTGTGTTATGGTTGACCTAAACATGTGTGTTTGGTTTGGACCTCAAAATGTGTGTACATTTGACCACCAATATAGTGTATGGTTGTACCACCAAAATGTGTGTTTGATTGACCTCCAAAATGTGATGTCTTGGTTGACCTCCAACATGTGTGAATGGTTGACCTCCAACATGTGTGTATGGTTGACCTTCCAACAGGTGGTGTATGGTTGTCCCTCCAACTGTGTATGTTTTAGGTGGCCACCACGTGTGTGTTGTTTGACCTTCCAACTTGTGTGTATGGTTGTTACTACCCAACACGTGGGTATGCATGGGCCTCCACTCCATTGTGGGCCCTATGGCTTGACCTCCAACATGCTGTTGTATGCAGGACCTCCAACATGTGGGTATGGTTGACTCCAACATGTGTTTATGGTTGGACCTCCAACATGTGTGTATGGTTGACCTCCAACATGTGTGTTTTTGACCACCAAACATGTGTGTATATGTTTGACTCCACATGTGTGTATGGTTGACCTTCCAACACGTGTGTTTGCTGATCCAACATGTGTGTATGGTTGACCTCCATTCGTGTGTATGCATGACCTCCAACATGTGGGTTATGGTTGACCTCAACAGTGGTATGGTTGACCTTCAACATTTGTGTATGAGTTGGACACCAACATGTGTGTATGGTTGACCACAAAACTTGGTGTATGGTTGACCCAACATGTGTGTATAGTTTTCGACCTCAAAACATGTGTGTATGGATATGACTCTCCAAACATGTGTGTATTCTTTTGGACTCCATACATGTGTTGTATGGTTGACTCTCCAACATGTCGTGTTATGGTTGACCTCAACTGTGGGTATGGTTGATACCAATACATGTTGTGTATTGGTTGAGACCGATTCATACATTTGTGATATGGTTGTCCATCGCACTCAACATGTGTGTATGGTTGACCAGCCATCATGTGTTGTACATGGTTGACCTCAAACATGTGTGTATGGTGACCTCTCCAACATGAGTGCCTGGTTTGACTCCAACATGTGTGTATGGTTGACCACCACATGTGTGCATCGGTTGACACCTCCATCATGTGTGTGTGGTTGGTAACCGCCTCCAGCACTGTTTGTGTATGGCTGGAACTTCTGTAGACAGCCTGCTACTCGTCTGCCAGCACTAGCCCATGCTGTCTGTCACCTTAGCATCATATTTCGCCGGAACTAAGGTGCCTGTGCCGCTGACCCTCGCTCGTAGCCCACCCCCCCTACAGGCCTCTCAGGGGGCACGCCCTGCCTGCCGCCACTTGCATCACGATCACCTCTCGGCGGAACCCTTCACATCATGTCAAGAAGGCCTGCTCTCTCTCCCTCGTGGGCTTGGCCTCCCGGGCCATGGGCATAACACCACAAGCCTGTTGTACCCACCACGACATTGCAATAAAGAAAAAGAAGCTCCGAAGAACGTCTCTCATTTTTACTCCAACTACCAGAACATCACCAAGTAATCTCGTTTCTAAATGGGTGGGATCCGTCCCGATCGAGCAGTTTGTTGTTTGCCCCAGAAGAGAGGATAAGGATGAAATCCACTATTACACTTTATACCTTGCTCAAGAAGCTCCGTCTCTCAACGAGTTATCCTGATGTTGTGTATGCGCGTTTGAGCAATCCAGACACAGGTACAAGCAGCGATTCAACGAATTTGTCCGTATTTCTTCAGGAATTTAAGTGGCGTCCCAGTGACCCTCGCTACAGCGTCCCACGTGTGTCTCTCAAGTCCACATGTTCAGCATCACTTGTTTGTTTGGCTGTTGTTGTTCAGCTCAGCATACTGCGGTTTCTCGCAGCAAGGGCAGAGGTGGAGTGTGGTGGTGATCTCTGCGTACACCAGTGTGAGCTTCTCCCACGTGTTTGTGGGTAGGGGGAGGAGAGGAAGATAACGTGGCCGTTTCCTCACCTTGCCATGCCTCACCCTACTCTCACCTCCCAAGCCTACCATTACACACTACGCCACCATGCCATTCCATCTGCTTGTGTTTTCTGCTGTTTTCCACCGTGCAATTCATTGCCAGAAGCTGTGTATCGAGTTGCCCCACGCCACACTCACGAAGCTATGGTGGATCTGCAGGCACGTATGAATCCTCGACCGCCTTTCTTGGATCCCCGGACGCCAGTGGGGTGCTGGGGACGACGCCATGTGGACCTACCCGAGCCTCGTGAGTTGCCAGATGCCCCCAGGCCACATGCTGTGGTATGCTGCCCCTAACTTCATACGACGTCACCGCGACGATGCTGCCCGAATTCTCATGACCGTCACCGATGTCTGCCATGACTTCACCTCGAGATGTCAGCATGCGTCACAGTGCTGCTGCGTAATACATGCAGATCATCACGCCTGACATCACTCATATGGTCTCCTTCGAGTGTTTCTTGTGAATTAGCTCAGTTATCCTGTCTCGAGAAGATAGCAGAAGATATATTGTCGTTGTGTTAATTAATTCTCTCAGCTCTAGTGTTCTCACATTTAGTTGTTACCACCATGTACTGCAGGTTGTGTTGTAGTTTCCGTTGTGTCCAGTGAGGTCTGAGCAGACCTGAGTAGCACCACTGACGCTAAAGTCACCCTCGAATGTGACCAGTTGTTTCTCAGCTGTTATCAGTCCAGGCCCCCTGTGCATATGTAAGCCCCTTGTACAGGGAAAAGCTCTTATGCTCATCCCGCATCGTGGTGTTCTGCGAAAATCGTACCTGCTTCGATTCCCATCGAGATTTGTTTCACTTCACCCTCCCCCCACAGACCTTCAGAGTGCAGTTATATTAGTAGAGAAACATGTCTGGGGACGCTTTGCCTAACCTATGCTATTACTCCAAACTGCCAGAGAATGACACTCGTCAAGGCCGCCAGTTAGCCCTGTCGGTAGGTGCTCTGTGTCAGCCTCGTGTCAAGCTTCAGTGAGTCACTGCACAAGATAAATGTCGCTTTGTCTGCTTGCTCGCCATCCACTGCTGTCTGGTGTATTGATGTTTACGACTCCCAGATGTTTTTCGCCAGTCGTCTCTGCCACGAACTACGTCCATCAACTCTCTCCACGCTCGCCGGCAGTGACAGCCAGCGACTAGTACCAGTCAAGATAGTGTCCTACTGAGCGGCTTGCCCAGAGTCCTGCCCAGTTGTTTGGTTTACCGAGTTTTGTCGACGCCTCAACTCGAGGGCACCAGCATTTTCGGTGCCCCAGTGAGTTGAAACCACTGCTGCGACTCCTACCTCCCTACGATGACTGCTTCACCGTATCCCTAGAGGAGACCGTACCATTGTTACGTCACAGCTCAGCACGCAGCGTTTGGTCTTCTGTGTTGATGTTTCTGTCCAGACGCGGGAAGGCATGCAGTGATGCCCTTCGACGCTCACTGCCTATGATCACGATGTTTGCACACCCCACATGTTTTTTTATTCCGTCCCTTGTAGGAAGTTTTTCTTCCATGTCCATATGTAATATATGTTTTTGTTTGGTTCTGTGCCCCCCACTATCGTCCTACGAGGGAGAGACGACCGAGTTTTCTTTTACCACCAGTCATTGTTACTTCGGGTACGACGTGCGGTAGGTGGCCCGTGGATTGTAGGACGCCTGTACTGTCTGCACAGACAGCCCATGCTGTCTGACCAGCTTAGCTCATATTTCG
Organism: Cherax quadricarinatus; assembly: GCF_026875155.1. NCBI lineage: Eukaryota > Metazoa > Arthropoda > Malacostraca > Decapoda > Parastacidae > Cherax > Cherax quadricarinatus. Next base: position 28,871,422 of record NC_069403.1, read on the forward strand.
CGGCACTAAGGCCTGCTCTCGGTAGCCAGGGCCTCTCGGTGGGCAGACAGCTGCCTGCCCTTGCCTCACCTCGCTCACTCTGGCCGACCCCTTTACTCAGTTTATAAAGGCCTACTCTCTCTCCTCCGTGGGCTTGGCCCTCCGGGCGATGGGCACAACACACAAGCCTGTGTTACCACCACGACTTAACAAATAAAGTAAGAAGCCTCCGAAGATACCGTATCATTTACTCACGGTTTAGCGTTTTTTCACCAACAAATGGTTATTCTTCCCCCACTCCACTGTGTGTATCGGCTTGCCTTCAGCATCTGTGTATGGTTGACCTCCTGCATGTGTGTGTATGGTTGCCATCCTCAAATGTGTGTAGGTTGTACTCCAACTATGTGTGTATTGGTTGACTCTTCACATGTGTGTATGTGTTGACACCAATCATGGGTGCTTGGTTGGCTCCAACATGTGTGTGTATGTTTGATCTCCATCATGTGGTGTATGGTTGACCTCCAACATGTGTGTATGGTTTACACTCCAACATGTGTGTATGGTTGACCTCCAACATGTGTGTATAGTTGACCTCCAACATGCGTGTATAGTTGACCTCCAACATGTGTGTATAGTTGACCTCCAACATGTGTGTGTTTATGTTTGACCTCCAACATGTGTGTATGGTTGACCTCCAACATGTGTGTATGGTTGACCTCCAACATGTGTGTATGATTGACCTCCAACATGTGTGTATAGTTGACCTCCAACATGTGTGTGTATGTTTGACCTCCAACATGTGTGTATGGTTGACCTCCAACATGTGTGTATGGTTGACCTCCAACATGTGTGTATGGTTGACCACCAACATGTGTGTATGTTACCTCCAACATGTGTGTTGACTATGTTTGTACCTCCAACATGTGTGTATGGTTGACCTCCAACATGTGTGTATGGTTGACCTCCAACATGTGTGTATGGTTGACCTCCAACATGTGTGTATGGTTGACCTCCAACATGTGTGTATGTTTGACCTCCAACATGTGTGTATGGTTGACCTCCAACATGTGTGTATGGTTGACCTCCAACACGGCTAACCAGTTACTGGTCAGTAAACCGGGATGTCACCTGCAGGAACTCAGTTATATAGGAAACTGCTATTTTCACATAGACTTCTCTGCCTTCTCCAAGACACTCTTTCTAACATATCTCGAAGTTTATGTTAATATCATCGTGTCACTTGACATTTCATTGTATCTGGTGAAATTATCAACAATTAAAATATACCCGCAAACTGTCTCCAAAATAATTACTGAAATATTACATTTTATTCATATTTTTTATTTATACGAAGAAAATAAATTTATGCTCAGGAAAAATATACAAATGTTGATAAATCTTTACATTTATTTACTTTAACTTCAGAGTAATTGCAAAGACGTGTTGAAGATGTTGTTGTTGGTGTTAGTGGCTCTGCTGGTCTGGTTCCTCTACCTGGGCTCCCGCAAACCTCGAGGCTTCCCACCAGGTGGGTACCTCATTGTTAGTGACACCTGCTTTCCCAGGTGGGTACCTCATTGTTAGTGACACCTGCTTTCCCAGGTGGGTACCTCATTGTTAGTGACATCTGCTTCCCCAGGTGGGTACCTCATTGTTAGTGACACCTGCTTCCCCAGGTGGGTACCTCATTGTTAGTGACATCTGCTTCCCCAGGTGGGTACCTCATTGTTAGTGACATCTGCTTCCCCAGGTGGGTACCTCATTGTTAGTGACACCTGCTTTCCCAGGTGGGTACCTCATTGTTTGTGACACCTGCTTCCCCAGATGAGTACCTCATTGTTAGTGACACCTTCTTCCCCAGGTGAGTATCTCATTGTTAGTGACACCTGCTTCCCCAGGTGAGTACTTCATTGTTTGTGACACCTGCTTTCTCAAGTGAATACCTCATTGTTGGTGACACCTGCTTCCCCAGGTGGGTACCTCATTGTTAGTGACACCTGCTTCCCCAGGTGAGTACCTCATTGTTAGTGACACCTGCTTTCCCAGGTGAGTACCTCATTGTTAGTGACACCTGCTTCCCCAGGTGGGTACCTCATTGTTAGTGACACCTGCTTCCCCAGGTGAGTATCTCATTGTTAGTGACATCTGCTTCCCCAGGTGAGTATCTCATTGTCAGTGACACCTGCTTTCCCAGGTGAGTACCTCATTGTTTGTGACACCTGCTTTCCCAGGTGGGTACCTCATTGTTAGTGACATCTGCTTTCCCAGGTGAGTATCTCATTGTTAGTGACATCTGCTTCCCCAGGTGAGTACCTCATTGTTAGTGACACCTGCTTCCCCAGGTGAGTACTTCATTGTTTGTGACACCTGCTTTTCCAGGTGGGTACCTCATTGTTTGTGACACCTTCTTCCCCAGGTGAGTACCTCATTGTTAGTGACACCTGCTTCCCCAGGTGAGTACTTCATTGTTTGTGACACCTGCTTTCCCAGGTGAGTACCTCATTGTTAGTGACACCTGCTTCCCCAGGTGAGTACCTCATTGTTAGTGACACATGCTTCCACAGGTGAGTACCTCATTGTTAGTGACACCTGCTTCTCCACGTGGGTACCTCATTGTTAGTGATACCTGTTTCCCCATGTGGGTACCTCGTTGTTAGTGACACCTGCTTTCCCAGGTGAGTACCTCATTGTTAGTGACACCTGCTTCCCCAGTTGAGTACCTCATTGTTAGTAACACCTGCTTCCCCAAGTGAGTCCCTCATTGTTAGTAACACCTGCTTCCCCAGGTGAGTACTTCATTCTTAGTGACACCTGCTTCCCAAGGTGAGTACCTCATTGTTAGTGACACCTGCTTCCCCAAGTGAGTACCTCATTGTTAGTGACACCTGCTTCCCCAGGTGAGTACTTCATTCTTAGTGACACCTGCTTCCCAAGGTGAGTACCTCATTGTTAGTGACACCTGCTTCCCCAGGTGAGTACTTCATTCTTAGTGACACCTGCTTCCCAAGGTGAGTACCTCATTGTTAGTGACACCTACTTCCCCAAGTGAGTACCTCATTGTTAGTTACATCTGCTTCACCAGATGAGTACCTTACTGTTAGTGACACCTGCTTCCCCAGGTGAGTACTTCATTGTTGGTGACACCTGCTTCACCAGGTGAGCACCTCATTGTTAGTGACACTTGCTTTCCCATGTCAGTACCTTACTGTTAGTGACACCTGCTTCCCCAGGTGATCACTTCATTGTTGGTGACACCTGCTTCACCAGGTGAGCATCTCATTGTTAGTGACACCTGCTTCCCCCAGGTGAGTACCTCATTGTTGGTGACACCTGCTTCCCCAGGTGAGTACATTACTGTAGGTGACACACTGCTTCCCCAGGTGAGTACCTCATTGCTAGTGACACCTGCTTCCCCAGGTGAGCACGCCACTGTAAGTGACACCTGCTTCCTCAGGTGAGTACCTCATTGCTAGTGACACCTGCTTCCCCAGGTGAGCACCTCATTTAGGTGACACCTGTTTCCCTCAGGTGAGTACCTTTTTGCTGTGTCTGCTTCCCCAGGTGAGCACGTCATGTGGTGGACACCTGCCCCCCAGGTGAG
>NC_069403.1:28875501-28929919 GCF_026875155.1 Cherax quadricarinatus
AAGTTTTTTCTTTGGGAGAAACACTGCATGACCAAAAAATGCATGTTCTGTGGCTTTCATCTCATAGTAAAGTATATAATAATCAGAGTATTGAAAAAGAGAAATTAAATGTTTAAAATACGAAATGCTTAAATACAAACATAAAACACTGCGCTGCGCTACCAGAATACAGACAGTTTCCCAATTTTTTCAATCAAAAATGTTATAAGCTAAACCACCAATAAACTTCATATTTCACACTGAATCTAATACGTATTAAGAAAAATGCCTAAGTGTGTAGCTTCGCCCAAAAAAACAATCTCCCTATAGACAACCCTTTTACTCCCGAGCACCTTGTCAAACCCTTTGCAATTTTCCTAATTTCTTGAATGCTGACTGGGTTGGACGTGTAGGGGTGCGCAACTCCAATGTAGGCTTGACGAACCGTTACAGTGTTGTAATACCCCTTTACTTAATGCAAAACGTTTTTTTGTCAGATTGCCAGGCCCGATTGCGCATATGTTTTGATGTACTCACCAACTTACTCACTAATTGACTCACCTAATTGGGGTTAAGGGCGATATCACTCCGGGCCCACCTCTTCACGACCCACTAGGTCCACTCTCTGCTCCCTAAGCTTTATCATCCTCGTCTTAAAGCATGTATGGTTCCCCCTTTTCTCACATCACTTGCTAACAAAACCCCATTTTCCTGACAACTCATGACTGATGAAATACTTCCTAACACCTTTTGACTCGCTGATTTTTTAGCTTCAATTTGTGACCCCTCGTTTCGTGTCCCACTCTGCAACATCGTGTCTCGTCCCCCTTACTATTCCACTAGTATTTTGATTTTTTATCATGTCTCCCAAGCCTCCGCCCTCCACGTCGTCAGGGAGTTTTTCCCCCTCAACCCTCTTCGAGGGCATTTCCCTGACTCCGGAACAACCTTGTTGCAAACCCATTGCACTTTCTCTAATTTTTTAATGGCACCTCAGGGGATTTATTCAGTATGAATATCAGAGTCAGTGTATTTAGAATTATTTTTGTGTTGTTTTTCCCTGTATACGCATAAGAAAAAAAATTTTGTCTTTCCACAACAGCAAAAATTTAAAGAAATTAAGCACAAGATATTGTGTTATTTACCTCCAACTTTGGGGGTTATGTTTGACCCCCAAACATGTGTGTATTTTTGACCTCAACATGTGGGGTATCTTGTCTTGTCCAGACCAAGCTTTGGTGAGAGGGGTAAGGGAAAAGGAGGGGAAAGGAAAAAATTTTTGGGAAAAAGGGGGGGGGGAGGGGAGAGGAAGGATAAAAAAGGTAAGTGCCCACCATTTTTGGTGTAATTTAAAAATGTATGTAAAATGATAAGATATTCTGTAAGGGGTATAATACAAACCCATCAATCACATAGATATAACAGATATATAAGTCATGACTCAAATTTGGTGTAATTATACAAGTTGCAATTTTTTTTTTTTTTTTTTTTTTTTTTTTTTTGCATTGCACAACGGATTTTAGCGAAAATGAAGGCAAAAAATTTTCGGGCCAGTTTATAAAAATTTACTGACAAGGGCTTTTTACAGGGGGTGTCCAGCCATAGTAAATAGCAAATTTTTACTTTAGATTGTTTATAAGATTCCCCCCAAATTTGGGGGGGCGATGATGTTCCATATCAAAAGGGTTCGGGTGCTCCCCAAATCTTTTTCATCAGGGGGGTTTTGCTCAATATCAGGGGTCGAGGTAATCAGTTTTATTATAAAACGAGGCCCCCCTGGGGGAGAGTCATTCTTTGAGTCCGGAGGAATATTGATGATAAACCGTGTATTTGCCAACTTGTATAGGATGTTCTCTATCGGGCCATTATAGTTCTTGCATTTGTATAGAGTTTTTTTTTTTTTTGGGGTGTCAAGGTACTTTTATGGCAGTAATTTTTGTTGTATGGTAAATCTCCCTTTTTAACTCTTCCTCCTCCGGGATCGGAATGAACGAAAGCTCTATCTGGACCCTTTGTAACCGTAGCAGTTTGGGCTTTGTGTTAATGACTTTGGGGACACAAGGGTATTCGAGTTAGGCTTTTTAACTTTTTATACAGATGTTTTTTGACATTTTGGGGGGGCTTGTTTAAATCGAAGAGACTGCTAAGACCGGCTTTGGCTATTTTTGATCTTTTTATTACATGAGATGTTGATGGAGCACCCTGTCTTTTTCAATCCCAAAATCTTTTGGGGTTCTAATGCACGGGTTACCTCTGAGGGGTACCCCTTTATCTTAAATTTGTTGATGCAAACATCCTATCGTGCTAAAAAGGGACCTTGTCAGGATTAGTCGTAATTCTCCATTTTTTTCCCCAATTAGATTTCACGAAGTTCAATATTCATTTTTTCTATGCCTCTCTCATGCTTGTATTTCCTTTTACCGGAGTTGATAGACACATGAATAACCATCTGAAAAACTGTTTCACAATTGAAATCTTTAAAACTCTGTTTGAGGAAGGTCATTCACATAAATTTTTTAACAGAAGGGACTGAGACAAGAACCGGGGGAACCACCGTCGTATAAACTCTTCGACCTCCCATAAAGGGGGGAATATTTTTTTTTGAGTTAAAAATTATATTTTACTCTTAAAAAAAGTCCAGTTAGGCTGGTAGGTCAATGATTTTATATAAGGCCACATGCCAAGCATAAAAAGTTTTAAAACATCTCTGGGGGAAATTTAAGGAAGATGCCCGATGTTTTGACTTGCTACAGTTCAAAAATAACATTTATTCATGTTTGGGTACCTCATGTGTTCTAAAGCCAAAATTTGGTTTTTCAGTAAAAAAGTGACTTCAAGAAAGATATAGGTCTATGTTCCCTGGTTGGGGGATGTCTTTATTGGGCTTACCAAGAAAGATCATCCTGCGTCTTAAAACCCACTGGAAAAATGTCCTTGGGGGCCCAAAATGGCATTTAAAAAATTTACCAAAGACTGTTTACAATTTTTGGGTAGGGAAATTTTTTTGTTTCATTGTTATCAGAGAGGCCCGGGCTCTATTTTGCTTCTTCCAAAAACCTGATCATCCTATAAATAAAAGGTCTATAAGGGGGGTGGTACCTTTGAGAGTTGAAGATCGATGGAAGTATGGTTGTAGATCATCCCAAATTCTCATCTCTCCATTCATTTACCAATGATTAAAGATTATTGTTAAATTGCCCATTGTTATTGTGGAGAGAATTTCTCCCATACATCACCCATCAAATTAGCCTGGGCCCCTTTGGGTCTCAATTTTAAATTTTAAAAATCACACCTCATCAGTGAAGGTATAACTAGGTAGTTAGGAGCCTTTTTGCTTTGCCCCTAAAAGTTTTGGGTCTTTCTCCCAAAAATTTGCTGGGGCACGTTTTTACTGATTCTTGAAGAACTAGCAATTTCCAAAGTCCGTTGGGATGACTAATCATGTTAATTAATCTTCCTTAATCGGGCATGTAGTACTGGTGGGTTTTCGCGTTTTTAAGATGCCTTCGACATTCTGCTTGATAATTTCTTAAATTGTCCTAATTTTCCCAGTAGGTTTAATTTTTGGTATATCTTTGTGGAAACAATTGACAATTTCATTTGTAGCTTTTTTATTCGATTATGCAGGGACCATTGCATCACAATGCAGTGGGAAATAGTTTTCCAATGACACAATTTTAGTGTCAAAACCCCGAAATCCCTGAAGGGGGCAAAAACCTAGGGGGTTAAGATTTTGGTTTAGGAGGTCAGGGTTCTAAATGGAAATTGGTATTGTATTATAACAGGGATATGGTCAGATCCACGTTTTCCCCAGGAATATACACAGTGAAAGATGTCCAGTCCTGTTTGTCATACTATATCTGGTGTCCCTGGATGAGGTCAATGTACATTTAAAAATGGGGCCCTTTAAATGAAATTTCTACTGTCATGATATTAAAGAGTTTGTTTTCCTTTTAAATCACCCCGTGGGAAAACCACTCCACAGTTGAAGAAGGGGAGGGGGATGGCATTTTAAAAACTCCCGCTAGAATTGTTGGAATATTTCTGCTTAATACCAGTAAAAGAATTGACTAATAAATGTTTCCGGGGGGGAAAAACCAGTTACATACTATTGTCCTTTAGACGTTTCATTTCTATTTCAAGAATTTTTATCTTCCCCCAAAAAATGAAAATTTTTAAAATTATAGCCAATTTAATAAGATGGCTACCCACTAAAGGGGGCCTCTCGATTTCTCCACAGTAGAGTAACCAGAATTAATATGTTGATCAACTCGCAGCTGATTGAACATTAAGTTGGAAAATTGTAATCCCCATTATTTCTTGCCTTCGCCGTGTACGCGGTCTGAACGCCTGCAAGTAATGTCATGTTTGGTACCACACTATCCCTGCTGGACTCGCAGGGGAGGAGGGGAACTTCTGCGTAGTTTCTTTTGGGTTTAAAAAACCACATCTTTATAGAGGGGGAATTTAACAGACTATTAGAATCGTTAGAGTCATCATCAGAAAACTGAGGTTGATATTCCCAGTTACAGAAAGCAGAGGCTCGTGAAGTTAATGGGAGACGTGGGGCTCCCCAAGGGGAAAATTGGTAGGCAAGGGGATTTCCCGGGAAAGTTCCTTCAACAGATCACTTCAATAGCGGGAAGGAGGCCCCCCAATTTCTGGGGCTTTTTTGTTTAGGGGTGACTTATCGGGGTTAGGGGGGTTGACAACCTGGGTATGCGAGGGGGGCGATCCCGGGGGGGGGGGGGGGGGGGGGGCCGGATGACTTAGGCTTGTTTTAATTTAAATAGGGGACATACTTCTTGTTATGAGAAGGCGGGTCATAAAAGCCTTCACATTTTCTGAGATAGTGATGGGGTGATCCCTTTACCTTAACAACTTTTAAAAACCTGAGAGCAAGTTGAATGTCACCACCTCTAGTCTTTGGCCTCAATACTTTATTGTGCTCTCGTCATATCGCCGGCTGGGGAACCGAAAAAGAGTGGACGAACCTTTTTTTTGCGTTTGTGTATGTCGTAGGGGGCCTCCAAGAAGCAAATTCCAAACATTGGAACCTTTGGTAAGCCTGGGGACCCCACTTGATCCAGGCGAGCGGGAAGGAAGTTTGGGACACGTTGGGGGGTGCCTGGGGGGGGTCTTCTTAGAATGGACATTTCTTGCTTAAATAATTTTCGGGCTTTTCCTTTTTTTTTTCAGGAAAAATCAAAACACAAGTTTTCCGTTGAAAGGACAAAATTTTGGTGTTTTTTTTTATTTTTACAATCTCGATAAGAATGTTGCCAAGCAAACACAAATCTCCCTTAAAATGCATTTTTTGGGTTTTTCTGCCCAAAAGGGAAATAACATTTAAAACATTGTGCACACTGCAAATCGTTCAAGAGAGTTTTTGGTCAGGTTACATCTGGTCCCAAAAAACTTTTAAACCCATTTTGACACACAATTTACCTCCTCATGTCTAAAGTATTAATTTTAAAAGGTTACCTGTTGTTTTTTGGGTTTAGAGAATTTATGTGCTTCTACACCTGAATTCAAATTTCTGTATTAAAGCCTCAAAAATTTTCATTCGCTTGCTATGTTTCATGAAAGGGTTGATTTTTGAAACAAACACAGCCCTCTGAGCTTGATAGCCCAGGTGAACGGGGAACACAAAGTTTCAGTTTTTTCAAGGACATAGTTTCAGCATTGAAGTAACTCTTTTTCCCAAAGGGGAGAAGTACTGCTCCACGTGGTTTGAAAAACATCCACTGGAGCAAAGTTGATTTTCGAGCAAATACATGCTAGAATTTCTTCTCGACTTTGGTTTCCATCTTTTGTAATCTTACTCGAAACCCCTCGCCATGTGTCTTAAAAGGAACATCGGCAGGGGATTTTCTTCAAAAAGGGGATCTTTCCTTAATTTTTAATCTAACATCCTTTTTTCAGCTGTTTATAAGGTCACCCCTAAGAAGCCTACCCTCGAGGGGTGAAGGGAAAGAGCCCAAGGCAAAATCGGCCGATTTTAAAAAACCCCGGGGGCTACCGGAGGGGTCAAAATGCCTTTGTTAACCGCCAAACAAAAGCTGAAAAAAAAGAAAAAGATAGGAAATCAGAAGGATAGCAAGTATGTATGTGTTATGTGGGGGCCGTGTTGATTTTTTGGGTGGGGGGAGGATGGGGAAGGATGGGGGGGAGGGGGTAGAGGGTGAACAAAAAGAAAGTCACCCCCTTTACCCTCTTGAGGGGAGGGGCTCGAAGTATTTTAAACAATTTTCCTCTCACCGGTGAAGAACTATCAGGATAACCCAAAAAAACTCGAGCAACAGTGTTCCGATTTCTCAGTGAAGAGCAGGGAACGACGACGTCTTCTCTCCACGGTGGCTGGCTGCCCATGGGTATTTTTTTCCCCAAAATGTTGTATGTTAACCTCCAACATTTTGGTTTTTGACCTCCAACATGTGTGTATGTTTTTTACCTCCCAAAAGTGTGTATGTTTGACCTCCAAAATTTGTTGTTTGGGCCTCCAAAATGTGGTTATGTTTTGACCCCAACATGTTCTATGGTTGACCTCCAAAATTTTGTATTTGACCTCCAACATGTGTCTATGGTTTACCACCAACATTGTGTATGGTTTTACCTCCAACATGTTGTATGGTTTACCCCCAAAATTTCTATGGTTGACCACCAAAATTTCTATGGTTGACCTCCAACATGTTTTTGGGGTTTACCCCCAACATGTGTCATGGTTACCTCCAACATGGTGTATGGTTGACCACCAAAGGTCTATGGTTGACCTCCAAACATTTGATGGTTGACCACCAACATGTGTGTATGGTTTACCTCCAACATGTGTGTATGGTTGACCTCCCAAAATGTCTAGGTTTAAATTTCCCAAAATGTGTGTATGTTTGCCCACCAAAATGTGTTATGGTTTTACCCCAAAAGTTGTATGGTTGACCCCAAAATGGTTATGGTTGACCTCCAACGTGTTACATTTGCCCAAAATATAGTATGGTTGACCCCAAAATGGGTGTATGATTGAACCCCAACATGTGTGTAAGGTTGACCTCCAAAATGTGTGAAGGTTTTACCTCCAAAATTTGGGTTATGGGTTACCTCCAACAGTGTGTTGGGGTTACCTCCAACATTTGTATGGTTTACCACCAAAGGGTTTTATTTTGACCTCCAAACAGTGTTATGGGTTTACCCCAACACGTTGTAGCATGACCTCCACATTGGGGGATGGTGACCTCCCAACATGGTTTTATGCATGACCTCCAACATGTGGTATGTTGACCCCAAAATGGTTATGGTTGACCTCCAACATTGTGTATGGTTGACCTCCAAATGTTGTATGGTTTTACCACCAAAATGGTGTATGTTTGCCCCAACATGGGTATGGTTTTCCTCCAACACGTGTGTATGCATGACCTCCAACATTGTGTATGGTTTACCTCCAACACGGATGCAGACCCCAACATGTGGGTATGGTTACCCCAACATGGTGTAGGTTGACCTTTAACTTTGTGTATGGTTGACCACCCAAAATGTGTGTATGGTTGACCACAAACTTTTGTGTATGGGTTTACCCCAACAAGGTTTTATAGTTGACCCCAAAATGTTTTATGGTTAAACCCCAAAATGTGGGTTTATTTTTGACCTCCAACATTTTGGGAGGGTTTACCCCAACAGTGTGTAGGTTTTACTCCAACATGTGGGGATGGTTTTCACCCAAAAGTGTGTATGGTTACCCTTTAACTTTGTGTATGGTTTTACCACCAAAATTGTTATGGTTGACCGCCCAAAATTGTTATGGTTGACCCCAACATGGTGTATGGGTTTACCTCCAACTAGTGAAAAGGTTGCCTCCAACATGTGTGTATGGTTGACCCAACATGGTCATGTTGACCTCCAACATTGTGTGTGGGGGGTTTACCCCCAGCTGTTGTATGGGTGACTTCTTTAAAAGCCTGTACTGTCTGCACAGACAGCCCTGCTTCCCCGTCACCTTTCCATATTTCTCGGCACAAAAATGCTGCCCTTTTAGCCAGGCCTCTCGTGGGGACGGCCCGCCGCCTGCCCTTGCCTCACCCCACCTCTGGCGGGACCCTTCCCCTCAGTCAAGAAGGCCTGCTCCTCTCCCTGTGGGGATGGGGCCCCCCCGGGGCCCTGGGCACAACACACAAACCTGTTTACCCACCACGACATTGCAAAAAAGAAAAAGAAAACCTCCGAAGACTATCATTTACTCCCCATCCCCAAAAAACCAAATAATCCTTAAAATGGTGGGAAGCGGTGATTTGCAGCAGTTTTGGGTTTTCCCGAAAGAAGGGAAGGGATGAAACATCTTCATTTATCACCCATACAAGGCATCCTCTCTCAAGAGTTTACCTGATGTTGTGTCGGGCCCTTTAGCACCAGACACAGGGAAAACAGGACCGCCCAAATTTGCCGAAATTTCTTCAGGAAAATTTTAAATGGGCCCATGACCCCCATACAGCGTCCCACGCTTTTTTTTAAGTCACATGTTCAGCATCACTTGTATGTTGCTGTTGTTGTTCAGCTCAGCACAGCTGTTTCAGCAAGCCAGAGGTGAGTTTTGTGGTGATTTCTGCGTCCAGTGTGAGCTTCTCCACGTGTTTGTGGGTGGGGGAGGAGGAGGAAGAAGTGGCCGTTCCTCACCTTGCCCATGCTCACCCTACTCACACCTCACCAGCCTACCATACACTACTCACCACTGCCCATTCCCTCTGCTGTGTTTTCTGCTGTTTTCCACGTGAATTCATTGCCAGAGCTGTGTATCCGAGTGCCCCCACGCCACTCGAAGCTATGTGGATCAGCATGCCACGTAGATCACGACGCTACGTGGATCCCGACGCCACGTGGGGTGTGGACGACGCCATGTGGACCTACGAGCCACGTGAGTTGCCAGATGCCCCAGGCCACATGCTGTGGTCTGCTGCCCAACTTCACGACGTCACCGACGATGCTGCCCGACTTCATGACGTCACGATGTCTGCCTGACATCACCTCGAGATGTCTGCTGACGTCACAGTGCTGCTGACGTCACCTCGCGACATCACGCCTGACATCACACATGATGTCACATCGAGTGTTTCTAGTAATTATTTCAGTATTGTCGAGAAGATTGAGAGAAGATATATGTCGTGTGTTAATTAATTCCTCTCAGTCAGTGTTCTCACATGTTAGTGTACCACATGTACTGCAGGTGTGTGTAGTTTCCGTGTGTCCAGTGAGGTCTGAGCCAGACCTGAGTAGCACCACTGAGCTAAGTCACCCGATGTGACCAGTGTGTTTCACAGCTGTTATCAGTCAGCCCCTGAGCATATGAGCCCCCTTGTACAGAAAGTTCTTATGCTCATCGCTCGTGATGTTCTGCAGAATCGTACCTGCTACGATTCCCATCGAGATTTGTTTCACTTCACCTCCAGACCTTCAGAGTGCAGTTATATGTAGAGAAACAAGTCTGGGGACGCTTAGACTAACCTCTGCTATAACTCCAACTGCCCAGAGAATGACACTCTTCAAGCCGCAGTTAGCCCTGTCGGTAGGCACTGTGTCAGCCTCGTGTCAAGCTTCAGTGAGCTCCTGCACAAAGAAGATGTCGCTTTGACTGCTAGCTCGCTCACTGCAGTCTGGTGTATGATGTTACGACTCCCAGATGTTTCGCCCAGTCGTCTCTGCCACGACTCGCTCCACAACTCTCTCCACGCTCGCTGGCAGTGACAGCCCAGCGACAGTACCAGTCAAGAAGTGTCCTCCTGAGCTGCTTGCCAGAAGTCCTGCCCAGTTGCCGAGTTTTGTCGACGCCTCACTCGAGGGCACCAGCATGTCGTGCCCCAGGTTGAGTGAAAACCTGCAGCGACTCCTACTCCTACGATGACTGCTTCACCGTTCCATAGGAGACCATACCCTGTTACGTCACAGCTCAGCCGCAGCGATGTCTCCTGTGTTGCAGTATCTGTCCAGACGCAGGAAGGCATGCAGTGATGCCCTTCGACGCTCACTGCCTATGATCACAATGTTTAGCACACCCCACATGTTTTTTTCTTCCCTCCCTGTAGGAAGTTTTTCTTCCATGTCCATATGTATATATATGTTTTTATTTTGTGTTCTGTGCCCTGTTCCTACGAGAGAGAGACCGAGTTTCTTTTACCACCAGTATTGTTGCATCGGGACGACGTGCGGTAAACATCAAAATGGTCTTACCTAACAACACGACGTGCGGTAGGTGGCCGAGCATATGTAGACAGCCTGTACTGTCTGCACAGACAGCCCATGCTGTCTGCCAGCTTAGCTCATATTTCGCGGCACTAAGGCGCTGCCCTCTGTAGCCAGGCCTCTCGGTGGGCACGCCAGCCTGCCTGCCCTTGCCTCACGCTCACTCTGGGGACACCCTTCACTCAGTTAAAAAGGCCAACTCTCTCTCCCTCGTGGGCATGGCCCTCCCGGGCCATGGGCACAACACACAAGCCTGTGTACCCACCACGACTTAACAATAAAGTAAGAAGCCTCCGAAGACGTATCATTTACTCCACGCTTTCAGTTCACCAAACAAACTGGTTATACTTCCAACATGTGTGTATGGTTGACCTTCAGCATTTGTGTATGGTTGACCTCCAACATGTGTGTGTATGGTTGACCACCAACATGTGTGTATGGTTGTACTCCAACATGTGTGTATGGTTGACTTACTACATGTGTGTATGGTTGACCACCAACATGTGTGTATGGTTGTACTCCAACATGTGTGTATGGTTGACTTACAACATGTGTGTATGGTTGACCACCAACATGTGTGTATGGTTGGCCTCCAACATGTGTGTGTATGTTTGATCTCCAACATGTGTGTATGGTTGACCTCCAACATGTGTGTATGGTTGACCTCCAACATGTGTGTATGGTTGACCTCCAACATGTGTGTATAGTTGACCTCCAACATGTGTGTATAGTTGACCTCCAACATGTGTGTATAGTTCACCTCCAACATGTGTGTATAGTTGACCTCCAACATGTGTGTGTTTATGTTTGACCTCCAACATGTGTGTATGGTTGACCTCCAACATGTGTGTTTGGTTGACCTCCAACATGTGTGTATGGTTGACCTCCAACATGTGTGTATAGTTGACCTCCAACATGTGTGTATAGTTGACCTCCAACATGTGTGTATAGTTGACCTCCAACATGTGTGTATAGTTGACCTCCAACATGTGTGTGTTTATGTTTGACCTCCAACATGTGTGTATAGTTGACCTCCAACATGTGTGTGTTTATGTTTGACCTCCAACATGTGTGTATGGTTGACCTCCAACATGTGTGTATGGTTGACCTCCAACATGAGTGTATGGTTGACCTCCAACATGTGTGTATGGTTGACCTCCAACATGTGCGTATGGTTGACCTCCAACATGTGTGTATGGTTGACCTCCAACATGAGTGTATGGTTGACCTCCAACATGTGTGTATAGTTGATCCCCAAACATGTTTTGTATGGTTGACCTCCAACATGTGTGTATGGTTGACCTCCAACATGAGTGTATGGTTGACCACCAACATGTGTGTATGTTTGACCTCCAACATGTGTGTATGGTTGACCTCCAACACGGCTAACCAGTTACTGGTCAGTAAACCGGGATGTCACCTGCAGGAACTCAGTTATATATTGGAAACTGCTATTTTCACATAGACTTCTCTGCCTTCTCCAAGACACTCTTTCTAACATGTCTCGAAGCTTATGTTAATATTATCGTGTCACTTGACATTTCATTGTTTCTGGTGAAATTATCAACAATTAAAATATACCCGCAAACTGTCTCCAAAATAATTAAAGAAATATTATATTTTATTCATATTTTTTATTTATACGAAGAAAATAAATTTATGCTCATGAAAAATATACAAATGTTGATAAATCTTTACATTTATTTACTTTAACTTCAGAGTAATTGCAAAGACGTGTTGAAGATGTTGTTGTTGGTGTTAGTGGCTCTGCTGGTCTGGTTCCTCTACCTGGGCTCCCGCAAACCTCGAGGCTTCCCACCAGGTGGGTACCTCATTGTTAGTGACACCTGCTTTCCCAGGTGGGTACCTCATTGTTAGTGACACCTGCTTTCCCAGGTGGGTACCTCAATTGTTAGTGACACCTGCTTTCCCAGGTGGGTACCTCATTGTTAGTGACACCTGCTTTCCCAGGTGGGTACCTCATTGTTAGTGACACCTGCTTTCCCAGGTGGGTACCTCATTGTTAGTGACACCTGCTTTCCCAGGTGGGTACCTCATTGTTTGTGACACCTTCTTCCCCAGGTGAGTACCTCATTGTTAGTGACACCTTCTTCCCCAGGTGAGTATCTCATTGTTAGTGACATCTGCTTCCCCAGGTGAGTACCTCATTGTTAGTGACACCTGCTTCCCCAGGTGAGTATCTCATTGTTAGTGACACCTGCTTTCCCAGGTGGGTACCTCATTGTTAGTGACACCTGCTTCCCCAGGTGGGTACCTCATTGTTAGTGACACCTGCTTTCCCAGGTGGGTACCTCATTGTTTGTGACACCTGCTTCCCCAGGTGGGTACCTCATTGTTAGTGACACCTGCTTTCCCAGGTGGGTACCTCATTGTTAGTGACACCTGCTTTCCCAGGTGGGTACCTCATTGTTAGTGACATCTGCTTTCCCAGGTGGGTACCTCATTGTTTGTGACATCTGCTTTCCCAGGTGGGTACCTCATTGTTAGTGACACCTGCTTTCCCAGGTGGGTACCTCATTGTTTGTGACACCTGCTTTCCCAGGTGAGTACCTCATTGTTAGTGACACCTGCTTCTCCAGGTGGGTACCTCATTGTTAGTGACACCTGCTTTCCCAGGTGAGTACCTCATTGTTTGTGACACCTGCTTCTCCAGGTGGGTACGTCATTGTTAGTGACACCTGCTTTCCCAGGTGGGTACCTCATTGTTTGTGACACCTGCTTCCACAGGTGAGTACCTCATTGTTAGTGACATCTGCTTCCCCAGGTGAGTACCTCATTGTTAGTGACACCTGCTTCCCCAGGTGAGTACCTCATTGTTAGTGACACCTGCTTCTCCAGGTGGGTACCTCATTGTTAGTGACACCTGCTTTCCCAGGTGAGTACCTCATTGTTAGTGACACCTGCTTCCCCAGGTGGGTACCTCATTGTTAGTGACATCTCCTTCCCCTGGTGGGTACCTCATTGTTAGTGACACCTGTTTCCCCAGGTGAGTACATCATTGTTAGTGACACCTGCTTCCCCAGGTGAGCACCTCATTGTTAGTGACACCTGCTTCCCTCAGGTGAGTACCTCATTGTTAGTGACACCTGCTTCCCCAGGTGGGTACCTCATTGTTAGTGACACCTGCTTCCCCCATGTGACTACCTCATTGTTAGCGACACCTGCTTCACCAGGTGGGTATCTCATTGTTAGTGACACCTGTTTCCCCAGGTCAGTACCTCATTGTTAGTGACACCTGCTTCCCCCAGGTAAGTACCTCATTGTTAGTGACATCTGCTTCTCCAGGTGTGTACCTCATTGTTAGTGACACCGGCTTCCCCAGGTGGGTATCTCATTGTTAATGACACCTGCTTCCCTAGGTGGGTACCTCATTATTAGTGACATCTGCTTCCCTAGGTGGGTACCTCATTGTTAATGACACCTGCTTCCCCAGGTGGGTACCTCATTGTTAGTGACACCTGCTTCCCCAGGTGGGTATCTCATTGTTAGTGACACCTGCTTCCTTAGGTGGGTACCTCATTGTTAGTGACACCTGTTTCTCCAGGTCAGCACCTCATTGTTAGTGACACCTGCTTCCCCAGTTGGGTAACTCTTTGTTAGTGACACCTGTTTCTCCAGGTCAGCACCTGATTGTTAGTGACACCTGCTTCCCCAGGTGAGTACCTCATTGTTAGTGACACCTGTTTCTCCAGGTGGGTACCTCATTGTTAGTGATACCTGTTTCCCCATGTGGGTACCTCGTTGTTAGTGACACCTGTTTCTCCAGGTCAGCACCTCATTGTTAGTGACACCTGCTTCCCCAGGTGAGTACCTCATTGTTAGTGACACCTGCTTCCCCAGTTGAGTACCTCATTGTCAGTAACACCTGCTTCCCCAGGTGAGTACCTCATTGTTAGTGACACCTGCTTCCCCAGGTGAGTACTTCATTCTTAGTGACACCTGCTTCCCAAGGTGAGTACCTCATTGTTAGTGACACCTGCTTCCCCAAGTGAGTACCTCATTGTTGGTGACACCTGCTTCACCGGTGAGCACCTCATTCTTAGTGACACCTGCTTCCCCCAGGTGAGTACCTCATTGTTAGTGACATCTGCTTCTCCAGGTGTGTACCTCATTGTTAGTGACACCTGCTTCCCCAGGTGGGTATCTCATTGTTAATGACACCTGCTTCCCCAGGTGGGTACCTCATTGTTAGTGACACCTGCTTCCCCAGGTGGGTATCTCATTGTTAATGACACCTGCTTCCCAGGTGGGTACCTCATTGTTAGTGACACCTGCTTCCCCAGGTGGGTATCTCATTGTTAGTGACACCTGCTTCCCCAGGTGGGTACCTCATTGTTAGTGACACCTGTTTCTCCAGGTCAGCACCTTATTGTTAGTGACACCTGCTTCCCCAGTTGGGTACCTCATTGTTAGTGACACCTGTTTCTCCAGGTCAGCACCTCATTGTTAGTGACACCTGCTTTCCCAGGTGAGTACCTCATTGTTAGTGACACCTGCTTCCCCAGGTGAGCACCTCATTGTTAGTGACACCTGCTTCCCTCAGGTGAGTACCTCATTGTTAGTGACACCTGCTTCTCCAGGTGGGTACCTCATTGTTAGTGATACCTGTTTCCCCATATGGGTACCTCGTTGTTAGTGACACCTGTTTCTCCAGGTCAGCACCTCATTGTTAGTGACACCTGCTTCCCCAGGTGAGTACCTCATTGTTAGTGACACTGCTTCCCAGTTTGGGTTTACCTCATTGTTAGTAACACCCTGCTTCCCCAAGTGAGTCCCTCATTGTTAGTGACACCTGCTTCCCCAGGTGAGTACTTCATTCTTAGTGACACCTGCTTCCCAAGGTGAGTACCTCATTGTTAGTGACACCTGCTTCCCCAAGTGAGTACCTCATTGTTAGTGACACCTGCTTCCCCAGGTGAGTACTTCATTCTTAGTGACACCTGCTTCCCAAGGTGAGTACCTCATTGTTAGTGACACCTGCTTCCCCAGGTGAGTACTTCATTCTTAGTGACACCTGCTTCCCCAGGTGAGTACCTCATTGTTAGTGACACCTGCTTCCCCAAGTGAGTACCTCATTGTTAGTGACACCTGCTTCACCAGGTGAGTACCTTACTGTTAGTGACACCTGCTTCCCCAGGTGAGTACTTCATTGTTGGTGACACCTGCTTCACCAGGTGAGCACCTCATTCTTAGTGACACCTGCTTCCCCCAGGTGAGTACCTCATTGTTAGTGACACCTGCTTCACCAGGTGAGTACCTTACTGTTAGTGACACCTGCTTCCCCCAGGTGAGTACCTCATTGTTGGTGACACCTGCTTCCCCAGGTGAGTACATTACTGTAGGTGACACCTGCTTCCCCAGGTGAGTACCTCATTGCTAGTGACACCTGCTTCCCCAGGTGAGCACGCCACTGTAAGTGACACCTGCTTCCTCAGGTGAGTACCTCATTGCTAGTGACACCTGCTTCCCCAGGTGAGCACGTCACTGTAGGTGACACCTGCTTCCTCAGGTGAGTACCTCATTGCTAGTGACACCTGCTTCCCCAGGTGAGCACGTCACTGCGGTGACACCTGCTTCCCCAGGTGAGTACCTCATTGCAAGTGACACCTACTTCCCCTGGTGAGCACGTCACTGTAGGTGACACCTGCTTCTTCAGGTGAGTACCTTACTGTAGGTGACACCTGCTTCCCCAGGTGAGTACCTCATTGCTAGTGACACCTGCTTCCCCAGGTGAGCACGTCACTGTAGGTGATACCTGCTTCCCCAGGTGAGTACCTCATTGCAAGTGACACCTATTTCCCCTGGTGAGCACGTCACTGTAGGTGACACCTGCTTCTTCAGGTGAGTACCTTACTGTAGGTGACACCTGCTTCCCCAGGTGAGTACCTCATTGCTAGTGACACCTGCTTCCCCAGGTGAGCACGTCACTGTAGGTGACACCTGCTTCTTCAGGTGAGTACCTTACTGTAGGTGACACCTGCTTCCCCAGGTGAGCACGCCACTGTGGTGACACCTGCTTCCTCAGGTCACCTCAGTACCAGTCAAGTCACGTGTGGAATAAATAACACCTTCATGTGGGATGTCTTTTTAAAACTGCCAGGGCAGCGTTTTCTGCTCCGACGTCTCAGTGTAACAGTACAGCTTTAATATGGATGAAAAGTTTTGTTAAATTCACCTTTGAATTTCTTATGTATCTCTCAAACTTTTTGCATTTTGTTTTTTATACTAACATCTTTGTACCGTCAATGTATCCTTTAAAACTTATACATCATTTTACACAAAATATTAAAGTTTCTATATAAAGAATAGGGAGGAAGTTGGAGTAGAATATTCAATCAGCCTGAAGGAGAAGTATCAATATTTTTTTCTTTTTGTTAGATTATCCGAGGCCATCACTGCACAACTTGCATCTTCGGAGTAGATTATTGTAAAATATATAACATTTTTTAACTAGGTCCGGTGCGGCTACCTTTGGTTGGGTATCTACCTAACATGAAGAGTGAGCATATCTACAAGCAACTCTGGCAGATGTCGTCCACTTACGGTAACATCATTGGTCTCTACTTCGGCTCACAAGCGACCATCATCGTCAACGGCTGGGAGGCGGTTAAGGAGTCAATCCTCAACGATGACCTTGATGGACGACCTGAAAATATATTTTCCAATATTTTCTTTAATGACAAACAAAGAGGTCAGTTGATGAAGCAAAAGCTCTTTTATTAAAAATAATATATGCATACATTATTCAGACAATTCTTTGCCAGATCTATCTCATTTCCTTACGGGTATTGGATGCTACAACTCCATAGTTCTTGCACCAGTTTAAGAACTCTGAGGTCAGTTTACAAACTGTCTAAATGTCTCACTGCAGTGATGTTACCCACAGCTGGGATGCTAATATAAAATATGGTGTTGATCCTATTCACAATGTGTAGAGCAGCAATTTGATCGTTGTTATACAAGTAACCAATACTTTGCAGAGCAAAGTTGAGAGGCTTCGGTCCCTCCTGGATTACTATAATTTCAGAATTTTTATTTATTAATAAGACATTATTTGGATAAATAAGTATACAAGATATGATGTAGGGCGAAATGACAGTAGTTTGTTGGATTATGTATTGGTAAATAAAAGATTGTTGAGTAGACTTCAGGATGTACATGTTTATAGAGGGGCCACAGATATATCAGATCACTTTCTAGTTGTAGCTACACTGAGAGTAAAAGGTAAATGGGGTACAAGGAGAATAGAAGCATCAGGGAAGAGAGAGGTGAAGGTTTATAAACTGAAAGAGGAGGCAGTTTGAGTAAGATATAAACAGCTATTGGAGGATAGATGGGCTAATGAGAGCATAGGCAATGGGGTCGAAGAGGTATGGGGTAGGTTTAAAAATGTAGTGTTAGAGTGTTCAGCAGAAGTTTGTGGTTACAGGAAAGTGGGTGCGGGAGGGAAGAGGAGCGATTGGTGGAATGATGATGTAAAGAGAGCAGTAAGGGAGAAAAAGTTAGCATATGAGAAGTTTTTACAAAGTAGAAGTGATGCAAGGAGGGAAGAGTATATGGAGAAAAAAAGAGAGAGGTTAAGAGAGTGGTGAAGCAATGTAAAAAGAGAGCAAATGAGAGAGTGGGTGAGATGTTATCAACAAATTTTGTTGAAAATAAGAAAAAGTTTTGGAGTGAGATTAACAAGTTAAGGAAGCCAAGAGAACAAATGGATTTGTCAGTTAAAATAGAAGAGGAGAGTTATTAAATGGAGAGTTAGAGGTATTGGGAAGATGGAGGGAATATTTTGAGGAATTGTTAAATGTTGATGAAGATAGGGAAGCTGTGATTTCGTGTACAGGGCAAGGAGGAATAACATCTTGTAGGAGTGAGGAAGAGCCAGTTGTGAGTGTGGGGAAAGTTCGTGAGGCAGTAGGTAAAATGAAAGGGGGTAAGGCAGCCGGGATTGATGGGATAAAGATAGAAATGTTAAAAGCAGGTGGGGATATAGTTTTGGAGTGGTTGGTGCAATTATTTAATAAATGTATGGAAGAGGGTAAGGTACCTAGGGATTGGCAGAGAGCATGCATAGTTCCTTTGTATAAAGGCAAAGGGGACAAAACAGAGTGCAAAAATTATAGGGGGATAAGTCTGTCGAGTATACCTGGTAAAGTGTATCTTAGAGTTATTACTGAAAGAATTAAGAGAAAGACGGAGAATAGGATAGCAGATGAACAAGGAGGCTTTAGGAAAGGTAGGGGGTGTGTGGACCAGGTGTTTACAGTGAAACATATAAGTGAACAGTATTTAGATAAGGCTAAAGAGGTCTTTGTGGCATTTATGGATTTGGAAAAGGCGTATGACAGGGTGGATAGGGGGGCAATGTGGCAGATGTTGCAGGTGTATGGTGTTGGAGGTAGGTTACTGAAAGCAGTGAAGAGTTTTTACGAGGATAGTGAGGCTCAAGTTAGAGTATGTGGGGAAGAGGGAAATAATTTCCCAGTAAAAGTAGGCCTTACACAAGGATGTGTGATGTCACCATGGTTGTTTAATATATTTATAGATGGGGTTGTAAGAGAAGTAAATGCGAGGGTCTTGGCAAAAGGCGTGGAGTTAAAAGATAAAGAATCACACATAAAGTGGGAGTTGTCACAGTTGCTCTTTGCTGATGACACTGTGCTCTTGGGAGATTCTGAAGAGAAGTTGCAGAGATTGGTGGATGAATTTGGTAGGGTGTGCAAAGAAGAAAATTAAAAGTGAATACAGGAAAGAGTAAGGTTATGAGGATAACAAAAAGATTAGGTGAAGAAAGATTGGATATCAGATTGGAGGGAGAGAGTATGGAGGAGGTGAATGTATTCAGATATTTGGGAGTGGACATGTCAGCGGATGGGTCTATGAAAGATGAGGTGAATCATAGAACTGATGAGGGGAAAAGGGTGAGTGGTGCACTTAGGAGTCTGTGGAGACATAGAACTTTGTCCTTGGAGGCAAAGAGGGGAATGTATGAGAGTATAGTTTTACCAACACTTTTATATGGGTGTGAAGCATGTGTGATGAATGTTGCAGCGAGGAGAAGGCTGGAGGCAGTGGAGATGTCATGTCTGAGGGCAATGTGTGGTGTGAATATAATGCAGAGAATTCGTAGTTTGGAAGTGAGGAGAAGGTGCGGGATTACCAAAACTGTTGTCCAGAGGGCTGAGGAAGGGTTGTTGAGGTGGTTCGGACATGTAGTGAGAATGGAGCGAAACAGAGTGACTTCAAGAGTGTATCAGTCTGTAGTGGAAGGAAGGCGGGGTAGGGGTCAGCCTAGGAAAGGTTGGAGGGAGGGGGTAAAGGAGGTTTTGTGTGCGAGGGGCTTGGACTTCCAGCAGGCATGCGTGAGCGTGTTTGATAGGAGTGAATGGAGACAAATGGTTTTTAATACTTGACGTGCTGTTGGAGTGTGAGCAAAGTAACATTTATGAAGGGGTTCAGGGAAACCGGCAGGCCGGACTTGAGTCCTGGAGATGGGAAGTACAGTGCCTGCACTCTGAAGGAGGGGTGTTAATGTTGCAGTTTAAAAACTGTAGTGTAAAGCACCCTTCTGGCAAGACAGTGATGGAGTGAATGATGGTGAAAGTTTTTCTTTTTCGGGCCACCCTGCCTTGGTGGGAATCGGACATTGTGATAATAAAAAAAAATAATAATAATATTTGGTTTATTGAGAAGCCGTTTAGTCCACCGGGGACTTAATGAATTCTGAATTGATAAACTTCCTGGTGGGTGAAACAACCACTCAATAAAAATGTCATAAATCTCATATTGTATCTTATGAACAAAGTTGTCGGAATATCCTACCACTGATATATACATTCACAGCTTCTTAGATCTAGTCTTGATTGCTGTTTCACTTGTCATTCAACTAAACAAATATGTGTATGGAACACAGATTTACATTTTGTCATAACTACACAATTTATACATAATCCGGCAGGAGTAATGTTTGTGGAGAATGACTTTTGGAAGGAACAGAGGCGGTTCACACTGCACAAGTTTCGTGATCTGGGGTTCGGTAAGCGTTCCCATGAGGAAGTTATCCAAGAGGAAGCCAGCGAACTTATCAAGGAGATCAAGGAGACCAAAGGCAGCATCTCACTCCAGGTAATTAAATACTGTGGACCAACATTACTAAGATTGTTACATAAGATTATTTACAATTATATACTGTTATCTTTACGTTGAACACATTTAGGGAGCAACAAACATGCACGGTGTTTGTACTCAAGAATTTACACAAATTTATATCTCGATCACATTAAAATATCTCAGTGTTAGATTATCCAGTAGTTTCTCATGCTCTGGTGAGGTGAATTTTGCAGTATTCTACATTATCTTCCATGCAAACATTCGGATTTGTTTTAGCCAGGCACATGATTTATTACAAGTAAATAAGTTAGGAATGAAAACTGGACGACGTATCTCTCTGTATTGGATTATTTTTGGGTGGACGAAAAGGAAAAAATTGACAAACAAAATAGATTGCTAGATATCAGATACTCAGGGAGCAACTATCTTGTCATATGAATATTGAAACTGAAACATGTTAAACGTTTTGTTTTGTGGCAGGACTGATTTTCTTTTTATTGTTCCATAAACATATTAGACGATCTGTAATTCTTAGGAACATCAACTTATATTGAGCAAAAACTCATTATATTTTTCTTGTGTGTTCCTTAATTCTTCATTCCGTCATATCTGTTGTTCAGTCCAAGAGTTCTGGTATGAGGTCGGGCCGCGGGGACGATGATACGCGGGACTATTAACAGTTAATGCAGATATAAATAAGGTACACGCAATGGGAGGTGTAGTGTCGGCCAAGGTCACATTAATCCATTGTGTTCTTAAATATTAGAGCTTTTAACAGTGTGCTGGGCGAGACAAGGAAGTGTATGAGCGATACAGGTTTAGAACTTCCCAATAAATGCTATATAATAATGCTAGAGACAAGCATCTACACAGTAAACAAAAAACAGTCAATAAAAATGGCCGATATCATTCTGTCTTGCATCAACATAAATCAGTCCATTAACAATGAAATACTTGCTCCCTGGGCCAGGTACATAGATAAAAAGATCCTTCATGATTAAGAGCACTTTGTTCAAGAGACAATACATAGCCAACAAAAAAAAACAGTTTTTTTTCTGGAATATTTTAGTCAATTACTCCAGCGGAGGGAGAAACAAGTTGTGTACATTTGCTTGAATTACAAACAAGAGAGAATTTACTTTAATAAACTTTACATAATTCCTTGTTGAGCATCTGCGTTCTGGATCAGTCGTGAAGGAAAAGTTGGTAGATTGATCAATAACTTCCTCACAAATAGAACAGGCACAGTACTCGCTCCCATTACACAGTACTCGCTCCCATTACACAGTACTCGCTCCCATTACACAGTACTCGCTCCCATTACATAGTACTCGCTCCCATTACACAGTACTCGCTCCCATTACATAGTACTCGCTCCCATTACACAGTACTCGCTCCATTACACAGTACCGCTCCATTACACAGTACTCGCTCCCATTACACAGTACTCGCTCCCATTACACAGTACTCGCTCCCATTACACAGTACTCGCTCCCATTACACAGTACTCGCTCCCATTACACAGTACTCGCTCCCATTACACAGTACTCGCTCCCATTACACAATACTCGCTCCATTACACAGTACTCGCTCCCATACACAGTACTCGCTTCCATTACACAGTACTCGCTCCCATTACACAGTACTCGCTCCCATTACACAGTACTCGCTCCCATTACACAGTACTCGCTCCATTACACAATACTCGCTCCCATTACACAGTACTCGCTCCATTACACAGTACTCGCTCCCATTACACAGTACTCGCTCCCATTACACAGTACTCGCTCCCATTACACAGTACTCGCTCCCATTACACAATACTCGCTCCCATTACACAGTACTCGCTCCCATTACACAATACTCGCTCCCATTACACAGTACTCGCTCCCATTACACAATACTCGCTCCCATTACACAGTACTCGCTCCCATTACACAGTACTCGCTCCCATTACACAGTACTCGCTCCCATTACACAGTACTCGCTCCCTTACACAGTACTCGCTCCCATTACACAGTACTCGCTCCCATTACACAATACTCGCTCCCATTACACAGTACTCGCTCCCATTACACAGTACTCGCTCCCATTACACAGTACTCGCTCCCATTACACAGTACTCGCTCCCATTACACAGTACTCGCTCCCATTACATAGTACTCGCTCCCATTACACAGTACTCGCTCCCATTACATAGTACTCGCTCCCATTACACAGCACTCGCTCCCATTACACAGTACTCGCTCCCATTACACAGTACTCGCTCCCATTACACAGTACTCGCTCCCATTACACAGTACTCGCTCCCACTATGTTCCTCATCCTTATATCTGACATAGACAGAAATATAAGCCACAGTACCGTGTCTTCCTTTGTGGATGACATCCGAACTTCCATGACAGTATCATCCATCAACAACACTGCAAGACTCCAAACGGACATCAACCAATCTTTACCTGGGTAGCAGAAAACAATATGAAGTTCAATGAAGAGAAATTTCAATTACTCCGATATGGAAACCTTGAGGAAATTGATGCTGTATCAAAGTATAAAACAAATTCCAGCTACACGATAGAGCGAAAGACTATTGTGAAGGATCTGGGAGTGATATTGTCAGACAATCTCACTTTCAAAGACCACAATAATGTATGTGTTGCATCTGCTAGAGAAATTTTAGGATGGATAATGAGAACCTTCAAAACTAGGGATGCTAAGCCCATCATGGTTTTCTTCAAAATTGCTTGTTCTCTCTACTCTGGAATAGTGCTGTATACTAACGGGCCCTTTCAAGGCAGACGAAATTGCTAACTCGCAGAATCTACAGAGAGCCTTCACGGCACACATAAGCACCTAAATTACTTGGAATGGTTGAAGTCCCTTGATTTGTATTCCCTGGAACGCAGGCGGGAAAAATATATGATAATATACACTTGGAAAATCCTAGGGGGATTAGTAACATATTTGCACATGAAAATTAATCCCTACGAAAGCAAAAGACTCGGCAGGAGATGCGACATCCCACCAATGAAAAGCAGGGGCGCCACGAGTACATTAAGAGACAACACTATAAGTCTCAGGGGTCCAAGACTGATCAACTGTCTCCCAGCATACGTAAGGGGCATTACGAATAGACCCCTGGCTATCTTCAAGAAGGCACTGGACAGGCACTAAAGCCAGTACCTGATCAGCTGAGCTGTGGTTCCTACGTCTGTTTACGCGCGGCCAACAGTAACAGCCTGGTTGATCAGACCCTGATTCACCACGAGGCCTGGTCACAGACTAGGCCACGGGGACGTTGATACATGAACCCTCTCCAGATATACTCTAAGTAAGATGTCAGTAGGAAAACAATGTTACAAAGACACTAGAACACGATGTTCAACTGACTGGAAAATCTCTCTCATCACCAGGAGTAATAAGCTGTTTTTTTAAACTTATTAGCTCTGGTGATGGTCCTGGTCGTGTGGGCGGTGATCCCGATATACCCTCCAAGTAGACTAATATTTACTTAGAATAATCGACATTACTTTTTTATTAAATTTATTAACGTTAATGAAATCCTAAGCGCCATAGAAGGCGCTGTTGCTACACTCACTTCGGGAATGGTTGCGTATAAGCGAGGCAGCCCATACACATGTAAGTAAACATTTTTTATTCGCATGCAAACTTACGCACTAATAAGTATTTATGTGTGACTGTCAGGGCATGGTAGGTGTATCAGCCATCAACATCCTGTGGGCGCTGATGGGAGGCACCAGGTTCAGCAGGAAGGACGGAAGACTTCTTCACCTCGTCAATATACTCAACGAGTTGTTTCGTTCCGGAAATGTAAGTTGTCAACCGTTTCACTATTTATTTTACCAAGGTCCTGTTCCGTCGAGCATATTTGTTACATGAGCGTCTGCTTATACTTTAGTTTGGTGTTAATTATATGGGCATTTTGCAGGATTATGTGTGTGTGTTTGTACACGGAAAAAAAAAACGTGTAGAGGAAGTTTTTATTGTGACAACGAATTTCCCTTAGAAGATTTTTATCATCTCTACACAGAGCGATACGTTGGAACAATAAAAACTTATTCTACAGCTTTATGTCTTTAATTCTTTATCCCGTGTCTATGTAGCTACTTATTTGTAGTTATTCATTTGTAATTATAGGAAATGAACATCACTCATGGTGTCCCGCCTCCTTTTAAATAATTTTGCACTAAAATAGGTTTTATACTTACTACAGCTTCTGTAGCTCATTCCAATTTATTTAAAAATACATACTAGAGACAGTGTTTCTACACTGCCTTTTCTCGCAGCTTTTTGTCCTAAACACATTTTTTTTTATTGACTGTTATTGGTGGTTATCATATCGTCTCATTCTCCCAATATTCCACGAAAGGGAAACTTAGTATTATCAGTCTTCTTAATCTCAAAATGTTTAACTCATCAATATGCAGTGATCTATTGTGTGTGAAGTAAGATGTACAACCTAGCTGGGGTACGACAACGGATGCTTAGCCAGTAATCATGTCTTAGTTTTTGGTGTTTATGTTGTCTTAGTTGGTGGTTGTCTTATATTTTTTTGTGTATACGATATGTTTTAGTTGGTGGTGATCATGTTCTAAGTGTCTGTGTGATAGGTTTGTGTTCATGTTTTTTGTGCTCATATCATAAGTGTATGTCTTATTTTTTGTGTTTATGGTGTAAAGTCTGGTGAATGAGTGAGTAAACTTTTATTATGAGTATTGTTTGATGGATGAGATGTAATTTTCAGTTAATGAAATGTGTGACTGAGAAGGTAATTTGGTGGTTGAGTTACAGATGTCAAATGTTATTAGGGAGTATTCAAATGTTATTTGGGAGTATTCAATGATATTTGGGGATAAAGGGGATGTAAATAGCTCGCTTGAAAGTATCAAGGCAGGGTGGCCCGAAAAAGAAAAACTTTCACCATCATTCACTCCATCACTGTCTTGCCAGAAGTGTGCTTTACACTACAGTTTTTAAACTGCAACATTAACACCCCTCCTTCAGAGTGCAGGCACTGTACTTCCCATCTCCAGGACTCAAGTCCGGCCTGCCGGTTTCCCTGAACCCCTTCATAAATGTTACTTTGCTCACACTCCAACAGCACGTCAAGTATTAAAAACCATTCGTCTCCATTCACTCCTATCAAACACGCTCACGCACGCCTGCTGGAAGTCCAAGCCCCTCGCACACAAAACCTCCTTTACCCCCTCCCTCCAACCTTTCCTAGGCCGACCCCTACCCCGCCTTCCTTCCACTACAGACTGATACACTCTTGAAGTTATTCTGTTCGCTCCATTCTCTCTACATGTCCGAACCACCTCAACAACCCTTCCTCAGCCCTCTGGACAACAGTTTTGGTAATCCCGCACCTCCTCCTAACTTCCAAACTACGAATTCTCTGCATTATATTCACACCACACATTGCCCTCAGACATGACATCTCCACTGCCTCCAGCCTTCTCCTCGCTGCAACATTCATCACCCATGCTTCACACCCTTATAAGTGTGTTGGTAAAACTATACTCTCATACATTCCCCTCTTTGCCTCCAAGGACAAAGTTCTTTGTCTCCACAGACTCCTAAGTGCACCACTCACCCTTTTCCCCATCAATTCTATGATTCACCTCATCCTTCATAGACCCATCCGCTGACACGTCCACTCCCAAATATCTGAATACATTCACCTCCTCCATACTCTCTCTCTCCAATCTGATATCCAATCTTTCATCACCTAATATTTTTGTTATCCTCATAACCTTACTCTTTCCTGTATTCACTTTTAATTTTCTTCTTTTGCACACCCTACCAAATTCATCCACCAATCTCTGCAACTTCTCTTCAGAATCTCCCAAGAGCACAGTGTCATCAGCAAAGAGCAACTGTGACAACTCCCACTTTATGTGTGATTCTTTATCTTTTAACTCCACACCTCTTGCCAAGACCCTCGCATTTACTTCTCTTACAACCCATCTATAAATATATTAAACAACCACGGTGACATCACACATCCTTGTCTAAGGCCTACTTTTACTGGGAAATAATTTCCCTCTTTCCTATGTACTCTAACTTGAGCCTCACTATCCTCGTAAAAACTCTTCACTGCTTTCAGTAACCTACCTCCTACACCATACACCTGCAACATCTGCCACATTGCCCCCCTATCCACCCTGTCATACGCCTTTTCCAAATCCATAAATGCCACAAAGACCTCTTTAGCCTTATCTAAATACTGTTCACTTATATGTTTCACTGTAAACACCTGGTCCACACACCCCCTACCTTTCCTAAAGCCTCCTTGTTCATCTGCTATCCTATTCTCAGTCTTACTTTTAATTCTTTCAATAATAACTCTACCATACACTTTACCAGGTATACTCAACAGACTTATCCCCCTATAATTTTTGCACTCTCTTTTGTCCCCTTTGCCTTTATACAAAGGAACTATGCATGCTCTCTGCCAATCCCTAGGTACCTTACCCTCTTCCATACATTTATTAAATAATTGCACCAACCACTCCAAAACTATATCCCCACCTGCTTTTAACATTTCTATCTTTATCCCATCAATCCCGGCTGCCTTACCCCCTTTCATTTTACCTACTGCCTCACGAACTTCCCTCACACTCACAACTGGCTCTTCCTCACTCCTACAAGACGTTATTCCTCCTTGTCCTATACACGAAATCACAGCTTCCCTATCTTCATCAACATTTAACAATTCCTCAAAATATTCCCTCCATCTTCCCAATGTATATATATATATTATATATATATATATATATATATATATATATATATATATATATATATATATATATATATATATATATATATATATATATATAGTAGGTACTATAGATCCTTCCATGGCTGTTCCTACCGTAGAACCAGGAGAGGTAATAGAAGTCATGGTTCTCAAAATAACCAAACCACTCACGTTCTTCAAATTCAGGGGAATCCAAGTGCCCCTGTCAGACCATCCAGTGGTTACAGTAGATAATAATGTACACTCCATCCCCGTTCACAGTTCATTTGATGCCTTATGCAGTCTCGAGGAAGAAAGTCTCGTTGATGATGTTGCTTCACATTTTTTCGACAATGATATTTTTGGGGATACAGTGGAACAAATGTCTGTTTGCAAGTTAATTCCTATGTAACAATAGGTCCCTTGGTACAAGCGTCTGTTGTAAACATGCCTGTTCATGAGGTCATGGACTCTGGTGCACAAGTCAATATTATCAGATCTAGTTTGCTTATGGATAAGCAGTTATGCTGTGTCCTTCTCGTAGAACCAACTCATGAGTCCACCCTTAGTGGTGTGGCTGGTTCTTGGCCGTGTCCGAAGTCACTTTTTCTATTCAAGGTAGAGACTTTACTGCTTCCTTCCTTGTTGTCGACCAGAGTAGTTTCCCTGGTAATCTTCTGGAAATATAAACACATATGCAGTATAATGTGATCCTTTATTGACAACGTTTCGCCCACACAGTGGGCTTTTTCAAGTCGCAAACGAATCTACCTGGGGTGTTGTTGTTGTTAAAGATTCGCCGGTATTCTCCAGGCCCGGGCCCTTCCAAGTGGTGGCCCAGCACTGGCTCCCTGTCTAGGGAGTGTCTGAGACCTAAGTCTCCCATGGGAGGAGACACAAGTACCCCTCTCATCTTGTGAGCTACAAACTCGGGCTCTGGCACCAACCCTGCCCTAGAAGGGCAGGGTTGATGTCGATCGTGCTAGCGCTGTGCTCTCCTGTGCGGAGTGTCGTGTGTTGGTGTTCATTTTCATTCATTCATTCATGTTGATTCGCCGGTACTTCCGGCCTGGGTCTTCTCCAGATGGTGACCCGGCAGTGGCCCCCTGGAGGGGGGGTGACGATCATCTTCTTCTTTCTTCTTTCTTGGCCCTCCGGTTGGAGGGTGTCGTCGTCTTCTATCTTGCGCTGACTTCCCCGAAGAGAAGCGCAGTCGGGCAGAGACAGCAGTTACAGGGTTGATTGGAGCTACACCCCAGCTTTAGTGGACAGCGAAGTGCTGGGGAAACTTATCTTCATGGTGAATGGTCATGGATAGTCGTGCTAGAGGAGGGTACCGTCTTCAAGGTCCCCATTCAGAAGCATCCTGAATTTCCTCTTTGAGGTGTACTCGACTTCCACAAGGTGTTGGGTGTTGGCAGAGAGTAGTCTGGTCATGTCTGCAGTGGTGTATGTAACAGTTTGGTCGTAGGTATACTTGACTGTTCCGTCCTGGAGGTGCTGATGGATTTCTGAAGACAACATTCTGTTCTTATACTGCTTGGTTGTGTAGAAGTATACACCCTTCAGGTATCGGACTTGTGGTGCAGTAGTGTCAGTGGTAGTGGCACCGTGAGGTGCATCCGCAGTTTCTTGTGTTTTTGCTCTCTTGGCTGGTGGCTGAACTGGTGAAGGCGAGATTTCCGACTAGTCAGTTGCTCTAGCAGTGGATGCAAGCGGTAGTGGACTCTCATTGGTGGGGTTTGCCGACGTCTCAGTGGTCTCTGATTGGTCCATCTCTGTGTCTAGTGGAGGTTGTGACAGCGGTGGAGCAGCGGTGATGCTGGTAATATTTGCAGTAGATTTTAGGATCTCAGTGGAAGGTGGTGATGCAGGGAATGTGAGGCCAGGCATATTATTTAGTTTGAAAAGTTCATTGATGGTGGTGTTGAAGGAACCAGGCTCAGCTGCATTCTGTACATGAGCATACATAATGCAATAAAGAATCTTGGTGGAGTCGGCAGTAGGTGCTGGCAGGGAAGTGGTGGGAGCAGCTTGCGTGGCATGTAGTATCTTGGTAGTGTCTGCTTGAAGCTTGGCGATAGCAGAATATGTGGTTGCTTGTGGGTTGGGTTTCCTTTGTTGTTGTTGTTGTTTCTTGAGTATGTCTCTTCTGGTAGGGCGCCTGGCAGCAAGAGTATGGTGGTCATTCTTACAGTTCAAGCATTTAGGTGGTGAAGCAGTAGTGCAATTCTTGACGTCATGACCCTCACGGCCACAGGTGGAGCAGAACTTCTTGTCCTTGGTAGGACAATCATTTGTGGTGTGTAAGTATGAGTAACAATTATAGCACTGTGAGATATGTTGGAATTTCTCTGCTTCGATGAAGGCTGGGTTGATGTGGAAGTAGTGAATAGCCAGGCCCTCAGCGAGAGCTCTGGCTGCCATGTTGACGTCACTGAAGGTGACCTTCAGCATGGATGAAGCATTGGGTATTTTAGTAATGAAGTCCACCTTGGCCCAAGGGTTCTTTGCTTCGATAGATGGCTTGATTTCTTCAGTGGCCTGTACAGTGATAAGGTTGTCGAGTCGCTTGAGGAACACAGTTCTCCTGGCCCTCAGTGCTGGGGAACTCAAGACAAGAAATCCCTGATCTCGTAGAGTGGTAGTAGCAGTAGTGGTAAGTAGTTTCTCTGCCTGTGTCGTCTGTACAGACGACAACAAAGGCCTCTTGTAGATGAATGGTTCAGAGAACCGACATGTTGATAAATTAGACACATGTGCAACTCTTGGGTATCTTTATTGAGGAAACGTTTCGCCACACAGTGGCTTCATCAGTCCATACGTAGGAGAAACTTGAAGAACAGGAGGAGAATGAGGTAATCAGTCCCTCAACCTTTAGTCGATGTGTTCAGTCCATCAATCTTGAATAGAATACGGCATATCAGCGCAGAAGCAGGTTATAAACCGTATGGCAGGAGAGGTGCAGCAGTCATAGGTCGTGTCACATTTGTTCAATGTGAAAGTAGGTCGTGCCCAAGAATTAGGCAAGCGAAGAATTCCTAAGTATTAAGATCCCAAGAAGTTGCAGTGTCTGACAGATTTGTAGATGAATGGTTCAGAGAACCGACATATTGATAAATTAGAGTTTCACATGTGTCTAATTTATCAACAAAGGCCTCCTTGAGCGATAAAATCGCATTACATTTGACTTGCAGCCTGCCACTAACGACAGCTGCAAGTGCTAGTTTGGACGACTCATTGGTTGTGCCACTCGCTGGTTTGATCTTTACTCTGTTAGAGTAATGCTCGAGTATTTATAGTCAGGTTCAGAATGCTGAGGTCAGGTGGAGAATGCTGCATCTGATGATGTACCGAGTGGGGTTATAGAGTCTAAAATCTTGGGTAGCTTGGAAAGGAGATTGGATAAGTTTGTGAGCAGACCTTCTGCAGTGTTCTTCCATTCCCACAAAAGAAAATAGGAATGGAAGAACACTGCAGAAGGTCTGCTCACAAACTTATCCAATCTCCTTTCCAAGCTACCCAAGATTTTAGACTCTATAACCCCACTCGGTACATCATCAGATGCAGCATTCTCCACCTGACCTCAGCATTCTGAACCTGACTATAAATACTCGCGTACCTTCCACCCCAGGTAGATCTGTTTGTGACTTGAAAAAACCCACTGTGTGGGCGAAACGTTGTCAATGAAGGATCACATTATACTGCATATGTGTTTATATTTCCATTGTGTCGGTATTTTATACCATTTATTTTCACTGGTAATCTTCTACTGGGATTTGCTTCTATGAGAGATTTACGAATTGTGCTTGACCTTACCAATGGCCTGCCCAAATTGATGACTTGAACATACCATTTTGGGGTTACCAGTTTGCATCAATGATCTGTCACACTGCTGCAGAGTATGAAGTTCAGATTAAGTCTTAATGTAACCAAGCGATCAGGCACTAGTAATCCTGTCATTCCTGTCTATAATCCAATTCCTATAACTTCATGCATACAGGATACTGTACAGTTACCTCAGGTGTCAAAGGAACCTCAGAATTCTATGAGACCAAACTTCTTAAAGACATTCTCCCAGATAAAGCTAGTTGGTTCAGATACGTAGATGATGTTCTCTGCCTGTGGCCTAATGATCTCAACATTGATGAGTTTCTTCCCAGACTTAGTGGCTTAGTACCTTCCATTAAGTTCACCACAGAACATGAAATAAGTAACACTTTGCCGTTCCTAGATGTTTTAATCCATTGGGTCGATAGAAAATTTAAATTCACAGTTTATAGGAAGTCCACCAATGTGTGGTCATACATTCACTACTATTCCAACTACGAAACTAGGGTAAAAAGGAGTGTGTTCCTCACAATGTTCTTGACAGCATTGCGCATCTGTAGTCCTGAGTACCTAGAGAACGAAATCAGCAAGATATTCAACATAGCCACAAAACTAAGATATCCTAAGGATTTTGTCGAGAAGGCGCTAATGTCAGCAAAAAACACTTTCTACAGGACTGAATCTGAAGCAATGATGGCCAGGAAAAATGTACTAGTTTTACCATACAATGAGAATCTGGCTTGCCTGCGTGAGGCATTAAAAAAGATTAATATAAACCTTGCTTTCAAAAACACGGGGACAGTGAAACAAAGATTGATTAAAAACACACCCTCCAACAAAGTTGGTTGGGTTTACAAGGTTCCATGTACTCAGTGTCCTCTCTCATATATCAGTCAAACATGTAAATTTCTGGAAACCAGAATTGCCCAGCATAAATACTCAGTCAGGGCAGGAGTCGAATGCTATCTTTAACCACGTTAGTGCATGTAATCACCCACTGGGGTGGGATGCTGCCCAGGTTATAGTACCAAACAGTTCTGTCATGGAAAGAAACGTAACTGAATCTTCCCTCTTGAAACATGAAAGGAATACAGTATACAACTCAAATTATGGGTTATACAAGCTCGAGTCCATTGTACACAGTCTTAAACAACAATGCTAAACAAAATCACAGGATTGTTCATCATGCCAGGTGGGTTGATGGATTGGTGACGCCCGACCAGTGTCTACGCACCAAAACTTCAAACCTCGTCAGTTGTGATGGTTATATAACGCCTGTAGCTGTTAATGTACCATACAGTGGCAAACACACAAGATAACGAGATAAAGTAACGAGAGGTTAAAGGATATTAGTAAAATTTAGATCATAGACATATTAACAGCCACTGAGAAAATAGTAGACATATTTAGGAAGAGATACTTCGAGTACATGGGTAGAACATTCTGAGTACATGGGTAGAACATTCTGAGTACATGGGTAGAACATTCTGAGTACATGGGTAGAACATTCTGAGTACATGGGTAGAACATTCTGAGTACATGGGTAGAACATTCTGAGTTTCATGGGTAGAACATTCTGAGTACATGGGTAGAACATTCTGAGTACATGGGTAGAACATTCTGAGTACATGGGTAGAACATTCTGAGTACATGAGTAGAACATTCTGAGTACATGGTAGAAATTCTGAGTACATGGGTTAGAACATTCTGAGTACATGGGTAGAACATTCTGAGTACAAAGAGTAGAACATTCTGATACATGGGTAGAACATTCTGAGTACATGGGTAGAACATTCTGAGAAATGAGTAGAACATTCTGGAAATAATAGTGAACATTCTGAGTACATGGGTAGAAAAATTCTGAGTACATGGGTAGAACATTCTGAGTACATGGGTAGAACATTCTGAGTACATGAGTAAACATTCTGAGTACATGGTAGAACATTCTGAGTACATGGGGAAAACATTCTGAGTACATGGGTTTGAACATTCTGAGTACATGGGTTTGAACATTCTGAGTACATGGGTAAAACATTCTGAGTACATGGGTAGAACATTCTGAGTACATGAGTAGAAAAATTCTGAGTACATGGGTAGAAAAATTCTGAGTACAGGGTAGAAAAATTCTGAGTACAAGGGTAGAACATTCTGAGTACATGGGTAGAACATTTTGAGTACATGAGTAGAACATTCTGAGTACATGGGTAGAACATTCTGAGTACATGGTAGAACATTCTGAGTACATGAGTAGAACATTCTGAGTACATGGGTAGAACATTCTGAGTACATGGGTAGAAAAATTCTGAGTACATGGGTAGAACATTCTGAGTACATGGGTAAACATTCTGAGTACATGGGTAGAACATTTTAAGTACATGAGTAGAACATTCTGAGTACATGGGTAGAACATTCTGAGTACATGGGTAGAACATTCTGAGTACATGGGTAGAACATTCTGAGTACAAGGGTAGAACATTCTGAGTACATGGGTAGAACATTCTGGTACATGAGTAGAACATTCTGGTACATGGGTAGAACATTCTGAGTACATGGGTAGAACATTCTGAGTACATGAGTAGAACATTCTGAGTACATGGGGAGAAACATTCTGAGTACATGGGTTAAGAACATTCTGAGTACATGGTAGAACATTCTGAGTACATGGGTAGAACATTCTGAGTACATGGGTAGAACATTCTGAGTACATGAGTAGAACATTCTGAGTACATGGGTAGAACATTCTGAGTACATGGGTAGAACATTCTGAGTACATGGGTAGAACATTCTGAGTACATGAGTAGAACATTCTGAGTACAAAGGGTAGAACATTTTTGAGTACATGGGTAGAACATTCTGAGTACATGGGTAGAACATTCTGAGTACATGGGTAGAATATTCTGAGTACATGGGTAGAACATTCTGAGTACATGGGTAGAACATTCTGAGTCATGGGTAGAACATTCTGAGTACATGGGTAGAACATTCTGAGTACATGGGTAAGAATATTTTGAGTACATGGGTAGAACATTCTGAGTACATGGGTAGAACATTCTGAGTACATGGGTAGAACATTCTGAGTACATTTGGGTAGAACATTCTGAGTACATGGGTAGAATATTCTGAGTACATGGTAGAATATTCTGAGTACAACGGGTAGAACATTCTGAGTACATGGGTAGAAAAATTCTGAGTACATGGGTAGACATTCTGGTACATGGGTAGAATATTCTGAGTACATGGGTAGAATATTCTGATACATGGGTAGAATATTCGGGGTACATGGGTAGAACATTCTGAGTACATGGGTAGAACATTCTGAGTACATGGGTAGAACATTCTGAGTACATGGGTAGAATATTCTGAGTACATGGGTAGAATATTCTGAGTACATGGGTAGAACATTCTGAGTACATGGGTAAACATTCTGAGTACATGGGTAGAACCCTTCTGAGTACATGGGTAGAACATTCTGATACATGGGTTTGAACATTCTGAGTTACATGGGTAGAACATTCTGAGTACATTGGGAGAACATTCTGAGTACATGGGTAGAAAAATTCTGAGTACATGGGTAGAACATTCTGAGTACATGGGTAGAACATTCTGAGTACATGGGTAGAACATTCTGAGTACATGAGTAGAACATTTGAGTACATGGGTAGAACATTCTGAGTACATGGGTAGAACATTCTGAGTACATGGGTAGAACATTCTGAGTACATGGGTAGAAATTTTTGAGTACATGGGTAGAACATTCTGAGTACATGGGTTAGAACATTCTGAGTTTCATGGGTAGAAACATTCTGAGTACATGGGTAGAACATTCTGAGTTTCATGGGTGAAACATTCTGAGTACATGGGTAGAACATTCTGAGTACATGGGTAGAACATTCTGAGTACATATACATGGGTAGAACATTCTGAGTACATGGGTAGAACATTCTGAGTACATGGGTAGAACATTCTGAGTACATGGGTAGAACATTCTGAGTACATATACATGGGTAGAACAACTGAGTACATGGGTAGAACATTCTGAGTACATGGGTAGAACATTCTGATACATGGGTTAGAACATTCTGAGTACATGGGTAGAACATTTTTGAGTACATGGGTTTGAACATTCTGAGTACATGGGTAGAACATTCTGAGAACATGGGTAGAACAATTTTGGTACATGGGTAGAACATTCTGAGTACATATACATGGGTAAACATTCTGAGTACATGGGTAAACATTCTGAGTACTGGGGAGAACATTCTGAGTACAATGTGTAGAAAAATTCTGAGTACATGGGTAGAACATTCTGAGTACATGGGTAGAACATTCTGAGTACATGGGTAGAACATTCTGAGTACATGGGTAGAACATTCTGAGTACATGGGTAGAACATTCTGAGTACATATACATGGGTAGAACATTCTGAGTACATGGGTAGAACATTCTGAGTACATGGGTAGAACATTCTGAGTACATGGGTAGAACATTCTGAGTACATGGGTAGAACATTCGAGTAACATGGGTAGAACATCTGATACATGGGTAGAACATTCTGAGTACATTTCATGGGTAGAACATTCTGAGTACATGGGTAGAACATTCTGAGTACATGGGTAGAACATCGAGTACATGGGTAGAACATTCTGAGTACATGGGTTTTGAACATTCTGAGTTTCATGGGTAGAACATTCTGAGTACATGGGTAGAACATTCTGAGTACATGGGTAGAACATTCTGAGTACATATACATGGGTAGAACATTCTGAGTACATGGGTAGAACATTCTGAGTACATGGGTAGAACATTCGAGTACATGGGTAGAACATTCTGATACATGGGTAGAACATTCTGAGTACATGGGTAAGAACATTCTGAGTACATATACATGGGTAGAACATTCTGATGTCATGGGTAGATCATTCTGAGTACATGGGTAGAACATTCTGAGTACATGGGTAGAACATTTGAGTACATGGGTAAACATTCTGAGTACATGGGTAGAACATTTTGAGTACAATGGGTAGAACATTCTGAGTACATGGTAGAACATTCTGAGTACATGGGTAGAACATTCTGAGTACATGGGTAGAACATTCTGAGTACATGGGTAGAACATTCTGAGTACATGGGTAGAACATCTGAGTACATGGGTTTGAAAAATTCTGAGTACATGGGTAGAACATTCTGAGTACATGGGTAGAACATTCTGAGTACATGGGTAGAACATTCTGAGTACATGGGTAGAACATTCTGAGTACATGGGTAGAACATTTTGAGTACATGGGTAGAACATTCTGAGTACATGGGTAGAACATTCTGAGTACATGGGTAGAACATTCTGAGTTTCATGGGGAGAACATTCTGAGTACATGGGTAGAACATTCTGAGTACATGGGTAGAACATTCTGAGTACATGGTAGAAACATTCTGAGAAAAATGGGTAGAACATTCTGAGTACATGGGTAGAACATTTTGAGTAATGGGTAGAACATTCTGAGTACATTTTACATGGGTAGAACATTTTGAGTACTGGGTAGAACATTCTGAGTACATGGGTAGAACATTCTGAGTACATGGGTAGAACATTCTGAGTATATGGGTAGAATATTCTGAGTACATGGGTAGAACATTCTGAGTACATGGGTAGAACATTCTGAGTATATGGGTAGAATATTCTGAGTACATGGGTAGAACATTCTGAGTAAATGGGTAGAACATTCTGAGTACATGGGTAGAACATTCTGAGTATATTGGTAGAATATTCTGAGTACATGGGTAGAACATTCTGAGTACATGGGTTTGAACATTCTGAGTATATGGGTAGAATATTCTGAGTACATGGGTAGAACATTTTGAGTAATGGGTAGAACATTCTGAGTACATGGGTAGAAACATTCTGGTTTCATGGGTAGAACATTCTGAGTACATGGGTAGAACATTCTGAGTACATATACATGGGTAGAACATTCTGAGTACATGGGTAGAACATTCTGAGTACATGGGTAGAACATTCTGAGTACATGGGTAGAACATTCTGAGTATATGGGTAGAATATTCTGAGTACATGGGTAGAACATTCTGAGTACATGGGTTTGAAAATTTGAGTATATGGGTTTGAATATTCTGAGTACATGGGTAGAACATTCTGAGTAAATGGGTAGAACATTCTGAGTACATGGGTAGAACATTCTGAGTATATGGGTAGAACATTCTGAGTACATGGGTAGAACATTCTGAGTATATGGGTAGAACATTCTAGTACCTCAGAGCAGGACATTTAAACGGACAAAGAGCACATTGTATTCCTTTCTTTCATTATTAGAAAAGGTCACACAGAATAATAGCAATTCATGTCTAGAGTGCCTAACGAGAAACTTATTTTCTCAAACCACATGACCTGTTATAAACAATTAGAAAAAGCTTGCGGCTGGCTTTTTATATCTTATAGTTTCATACTTGACATCTCAAAAACCCTCCTACACCATATGGGGAGTAGGGGAATGATGGTAGGGTGGGGTTGGCACCGACCACTAACCCAGTCTAAGGGTAACCGTGGCTGGTGACACCTACGCTACTCTGAGACCTCTCTTCCTTCTTTGGTTGCTCCCTTACAACATTGCACAGCTCCTGATGACGCACTGAGAAGTGTGAAAGTACTCGAGCTAAAGATTTCCACCCCCTCCCCCCGTGGCTTGTCCTGCATAGTTAAGATCGCCCGTCTGCAATTGTTTGCATATATAATATATATATATATATATATATATATATATATATATATATATATATATATATATATATATATATATATATCTCATTTACCAAACTGCGGCAAGCCAGGACTTCACTCAACGAACCTTGTACCGCCTCCAGAGACAGCACAATGCACGCATCACCTTACCACGGAGCCAGCGATCCTACAAGAACCAAGCACACAGCACGTAGCTATGTATTTTTGCCTTTACCCGAGGACACTCGTGGTAGTGGTATCTCAAGGATTAATTTCAGCCTCATCCTGTTTGAATACTCTCCTCAAGAAGCAGTCTATATGGTAATGTAATCACGAAACAAGTGATTTTAAATCATTTACCAAACTGCGGCAGGCCACGAATCGACCCACACTATCCTCGTAAAGACTCTTCACAGCTTTCAATAACCTACCTCTTATTCCATACATTTGCAACATCTGATACATTTCCCTCTATCCACCCTATCATACATTTTTTCCAAATCCATAAATGCCACAAAAACCTCTTTACCCTTTTCTAAATACTGTTCACCTACATGCTTCGCTACAAACACTTGGTCTGTACAAGAATGGTATACAATACGACAAGATGAAATTAAGACACTTTTGCAACTTCTGGGTATCTTAATTACCTCATCTTCTGTATATAGTTCTACTGTCTTCAAATTTTGCCCTGGAACTTGCATTGATAAAGCCCCTGGTTGGTGAAA
The DNA here is from genome assembly GCF_026875155.1 of Cherax quadricarinatus. Lineage (NCBI taxonomy): Eukaryota > Metazoa > Arthropoda > Malacostraca > Decapoda > Parastacidae > Cherax > Cherax quadricarinatus. The sequence continues at coordinate 28,913,882 of NC_069403.1, forward strand.
CGTCTACAATTAAGATACCCAGATAATGCACATGTGTCTTAATTTCATCTGGTCGGTATTGTATACCATTCATGTACAGACGAAGTGTTTGCAGCGAAGCATGTAGGTGAACAGTATTTAGAAAAGGGTAAAGAGGTTTTTGTGGCATTTATTGATTTGGAAAAAATGTATGATAGGGTGGATAGAGGGAAATGTATCAGATGTTGCAAATGTATGGAATAAGAGGTAGGTTATTGAAAGCGGTGAAGAGCTTTTATGAGGATAGTGAGGCTCAGCTTAGAGTATGTAGCCGAGAGGGAGATTATTTCACAGTAAAAGTAGGCCTTAGACAGGAATGTGTGATGTCAATATGGTTGCTCAATATATTTATAGATGGAGTCGTAAGAGAAGTGAATGCTCGGGTGTTTGTAAGAGGTGTTGGGTTAAAAGATAAAGAATCTAACACAAAATGGAAGTTGTCGCAGTTGCTCTTCGCTCATGACACTGTGCTTTTGGGTGATTCTGAAGAGAAGTTGTAGAGGGTGGTTCATGAGTTTGGTAGGGTATGTAAAAGATGGAATTTAAAAAAGACTAGAGGAAAGAGGATAACCAAAAAGAGGATAACAAAAAAGGATAAAATGAGAATAACAACAAAAATTAGGTAACGGAAGATTGAATATCAGATTGGAGGGAGAGATTATGAAGAATGTGAGTGTATTCATATATTTAGGAGTGGACGTGTCAGCAGATGGGTCTATGAAAGATGAGGTGAATCATAGATTTGAAGAGGGGGAAAGTTGAGTAGTGCACTGAGGAGTCTGTGGAGACAAAAAAACTTTATCCTTGAAAGCAAAGAGGGAAATGCATGAGAATATACGTGTGTGAGTCATGGGTGGTGAATTTTGCAACAAGGAGAAGGCTGGAGACAGTGGAGATGTCATGCCTGAGGGCAATGTGTGGTATGAATATAATGCAGAGAATCCATATTTTGAGATTATGATGAGGTGCAGGATTTCCATAACTATTACCCAGAGGGCTCAGGAGGGGTTATTGAGATGGTTTGGACATGCAGAGAGGATTGAACAAAGTAGAATGACTTCGAGAGTGAATAAATCTGTAGTGTAGGGAAGGTGGGGTAGGGGGTTAGCCTAGAAAAGGTTGGAGGGAGAGGGTAAAAGAGCTTTTGTGTGCAAGGGGCTTGGACTTCCAGCAAGCATGCGTGAACATGTTAGATAGGAGGAAATGGAAACAAATGGTTTTTAGGACTTGAACGTGCTGTTGGAGTGTAAGCAAAGTAACATTTACGAAGGGATTCAGGGAAACAGACAGGCCGGACTTGAGCCCTAGAGATGGGAAGTACAGTACTGACACTCTGAAGGAAAGGTGTTAATGTTGCAGTTATATAACTGTAGTGTAAGCATGCCTCTGGGAAGACAGTGATGGAGTGAATGATGAAAGTTTTTCTTTTTCGGGCCACCCTGCTTTTGTGGGAAACGGCCGATGTATAAATAAAAAAAATTATGTATTATATATATATTATAATATATATAATAATATATATATATATATATATATAATATATTTTAATATATATATATATATATATATATGCAATAAGATCACAGTAAACGGGTGATTTCAAAATATCAAAACAACCACTCTGAAAGAATAGAGAAATTCCAAGCGCTTTCGTGACTACTCACATATCAAGGAACTATGATAGTTCCTTGAAAAATGTGAGTAGTCACGAAAGCGCTTGGAATTTCTCTATTTTTCAGAGTGGTTGTTTTGCATATATATAATATATATATATATAATATTTTATGTATATATATATATATATATATATATTTTATATATATATATAAACATATATATATATATAATATATATATATATATATATATATAAATATATATAAATCAATAACAACACTGCACTAGCCAAGGACTCGAACCCATGCTCCTTTGGCCTGCCTCATGCTGGGGGAAAACACATGACGCCCTTGTCCACTGGACTATACGAGTATGGTTCAGTGGATATAGGCGTCATTTGTTTTTGCCCACCAGAGGCAGGCCAAAGCAGCATGGGTTTGAGTCCTTGGCTAGTGCAGTGTTGTTATTGATCAATACCACAATTATCTATATATATATATACATATATATATATATATATACATATATATATATATATATATATATACATATATATATATATATATATATTATATATATATATATATATATATATAATATATATATTTATTTTTATTATTTTATTATCACACTGGCCGATTCCACCAAGGCAGGGTGGCCCGAAAAAGAAAAAACTTTCACCATCATTCACCCCATCACTGTCTTGCCAGAAGGGTGCTTTACACTACAGTTTTTAAACTGCAACATTAACACCCCTCCTTCAGAGTGCAGGCACTGTACTTCTCATCTCCAGGACTCAAGTCCGGCCTGCCGGTTTCCCTGAATCCCTTCATAATGTTACTTTGCTCACACTCCAACAGCACGTCAAGTATTAAAAACCATTTGTCTCCATTCACTCCTATCAAACACGCTCATGCATGCCTGCTGGAAGTCCAAGCCCCTCGCACACAACACCTCCTTTACCCCCTCCCTCCAACCTTTCCTAGGCCGACCCCTACCCCGCCTTCCTTCCACTACAGACTGATACACTCTTGAAGTCATTCTGTTTCGCTCCATTCTCTCTACATGTCCGAACCACCTCAACAACCCTTCCTCAGCCCTTGGACAACAGTTTTGGTAATCCTGCACCTCCTCCTAACTTCCAAACTACGAATTCTCTGCATTATATTCACACCACACATTGCCCTCAGACATGACATCTCCACTGCCTCCAGCCTTCTCCTCGCTGCAACATTCATCACCCACGCTTCACACCCATATAAGAGCGTTGGTAAAACTATACTCTCATACATTCCCCTCTTTGCCTCCAAGGACAAAGTTCTTTGTCTCCACAGACTCCTAAGTGCACCACTCCACTCTTTTTCCCTCATCAATTCTATGATTCACCTCATCTTTCATAGACCCATCCGCTGACACGTCCACTCCCAATATCTGGAATACGTTCTCCCTCCTCCATACTCTCTCCTTCCATCTGATATTCATCCTTTCATCACCTAATCTTTTTGTTATCCTCATAACCTTTCTCTTTCCTGTATTCACCTTTAGAATTTTCTTGTTTTGCACCACCCTACCAAATTCATACCCACAATCTCTGCAACTTCTCCTCAGAATCTCCCAAGAGCACAGTGTCAACATGCAAAGAGCCCTGTGACAACTAAACTCCCACTTTTGTGTGTGATTTCTTTATCATTAAACTCCACGCCCCTCTTGCCAAGACCCTCGAAATTTCCTTCTCTTACAACCCCATCTATAAATTTATTAAACAACCACGGTGACACTACACATCCTTGTCTAAGGCCTACTTTAACTGGGATAAAATTTCCCTTCTTTCCTACGTCTCTAACTTGAGCCTCACTATCCTCGTAAAACTTCTTCACTGCTTTTCAGTAACCTACCTTCTACTACTCCATACACTTCAACATCTGCCACATTGCCCCCTATCCACCCTGTCATACGCCTTTTTCCCAAATCCATAAATGCCACAAAGACCTCTTAGCCTTATCTAAATACTGTTCACTTATATGTTTCACTGTAAACAACACCTGTCCACAACACCCCTACCTTTCCTAAAGCCTCCTTGTTCATCTGCTATCCTATTCTCCCGTCACCCTTACTCTTATTTCTTTCAGTTATAACTCTACCATACACTTTACCAGGTATACACTCCACAGACTTATCCCCCCTATAATTTTTGCTCTCTCTTATCCCCGCTTGCCTTTATACAAAGGAACAATGCATGCTCTCTGCAATCCCTAGGTACCTTACCCTCTTCCATAACATTTATTAAATAATTGCACGCAACCCATCCAAAACATAGCCCACCTGCTTGTAACATTTCTATCTTTATCCCATCAATCCCGCTGCCGTAACCCCCCTTTCATTTTACCTACGGCCTCACGAACTTCCCCCACTCACAACTGGCTCTTCCTCACTCCTACAAGATGTTTATGCCTCCTTGCCCTATACACAAATCCACAGCTTCCCTATTTTCATCAACATTTAACAATTCCTCAAAATATTCCCTCCATCTTCCCAATACACTCTAACTCACCGTTAAATATCTTCTCCTCTCCTATTTTAAACTGCCAAATCCATTTTTCTCTAGGCTTTCTTAACTTGTTAATCTCACTCCAAAACTTATTCTTATTTTCAACAAAATTGTTGATAACATTCACCCACTCTCCTCTCTCTCATTTGCTCTCTTTACATTGCTTCACCACTCTCCTTAACCTCTCTCTTTTTTCTTCCATATACTCTTTTCCCTCCTGCATCACTTCCTACATGTAAAAACTTCTCATATGCAAACTTTTTTCTCCACTACTCTCTTGACATCATCATTCCCAACCAATCGCGCCTCTTCCCTCTGCAACCCCACTTTCCTGTAACCACAAACTTCTGCTGAACACTCAACACTTTACATTTTTAATCCTATCCCATACCTCTTTCGACCCCATTCCTATCTCTCATTAGCCCATCTATCCTCCAATAGCGGTTTATATCTTACCCTAACTGCCTCCTCTTTTAGTTATAAACCTTCACCTCACTCTTCCTGATGCTTCTATTCTCCTTGTATCCCATCTAACCTTTACTCTCATGTAGCTACAACTAGAAAGTGCTCTGATATATCAGTGGCCCCTCTATAGACATGTACATCCTGAGTCTACTCAACAGTCTTTTATCTACCAATACATAATCCCAACAAACTACTGTCATTTCGCCCTACATTACAATCTTGTATAACTTATTTATCCCTCCCCCCCACCCCTTTTTTTCTTAAAATATATATTACCAATAACTAAAACCCCTCTATACAAAGATCAATCAAAAGGGTCCCATTATCATTTACCACCTGCACTCCAAACTTACCTACCACACCCTCCTCTAAAAGTTTCTCCTACTTTAGCATTCCAGGTGCCCCTACCACAAGTACTCTCCCATCACTTGGTCAAAGGCTCCTAATACATTCACTTACATCTCCCAAAATCTCCTCTCTCCTCTCATTCCTCTCTTCTCCAGGTGCATCAACGCTTATATGACCCACTTCTCGCATCCAACCGTACTTTAAATCTCATAATTCTTGAATTTACACATTCATAGCTCTTTTCTCTTCCATAACTGATCATTTAACATTACAGCTACCCCTTTCCTTTTCCTAACTCTCTCAGATACTCCAGATTTAATCCCATTTATTTCCCCCCACTGAAACTCTCCTACCCCCATCAGCTTTGTTTCACTTAGCCAGGACATCCAACTTCTTTTCAATTCATAACATCGCAATCATCTGTTTCGTGTCATCCGCACTACTTCCTCGCACATTAAGCATCCCCCAGTTTTATAAAGTTTTCTTCTTCTCGTTTTTTGTAAATGTATACAGGAGTAGGGGTTACTCGCCCAATTGCTCCCGGCATTTTAGTTTTAGTCCGCCTCATAAACACACGCATGGCCTTACGGAGGATAGATCTTTTCCACTTCCCCATGGACAAAGAAGAATAAAAAAGAACCAAGAGCTATTTTAGAAAAAGGAGAAAAACCTAGATGTATGTACATATATATATATGCATTGTGTGTCTGTGACGTGTGACCAAAGTGTAAGTAGAGATAGCAAGATATCCCTTTATCTAGCGTGTTTTATGAGACATAAAAAGAAACCAGCAATCCTACCATCATGCAAAACAGTTTTACAGGTTGTTTGTTTCACAGTCATCTGGCAGAGGTAGTACTTCCCTGGTGGGTTGCTGTCCTACCCCAACCTACAACCTACATACAATATATATATATAATATATATATATATAATTATATATATATATATATATAATATATATATATATATAATATATATAAATATATAATATATATAGATATATATATATATATAAATATATATACTATAGATAGATTTATATATATAATATATATATATATATAATATATATATAATATTATATATCTATAGATCTATATATATATATAATATATATATATATATGTATATATATTATATTTAAAGACAAAATACATGACAAATCATTCACAAAAATATGATACAAAGTAAACAACATAGGGAACTCAGAGGCTACATCTCGAATACTTCGTCACTCCCCGGCGTTGGGCTGTGTGCCCAGAATGCTGCAGCATTTCCTCTCTGATTGCAACACTGAGTCTCTGAAAGAGGAAGCTGGTCGCCCTGTGGTCCTTGGTTTCTATGAGGAGCTGTTCCCACCACCTCTTAGAGGAACTTAGAGGTCACACTTCCCCCAGGCTCCAAGGCTCTTCCGACCCTATTGAATGAGTTATAGCAAGGGGGAAGGCTTCATATTTGCGGATCTCTGAGTCTCCCTGTGGCTGCAGCTCCACCCCCTTCCACTACGAGTAGGCAAGTAGGTGTCTGCCCAATGGGCGGCACATGTGTAGTCCCCAGCAACTGCTTTCCATCCTTATATATATATATATATATATATATATATTATATATAATTTATATCTATATATATATATATATATATATATATATAATATATATACATATATATATATATAATATAAATATATATAGATATATATATATATAATATATATATATATATTATATATATATACAGTGGTCCCTCGCTTTCGTATTCTCGGCAATCGAAATTTCACCAATCATCGGGGTAATTTCGTAAAACATGGACTTGCTTTTCATAGGTTGACTCGCCAATAGTATTTCATCCATGACGCGCACGCATGGTGTGAGCCGGGCGGCCTCCCTACCAGCCACTCTGGCATTGTTACCAGAGAGTGAAGGTCCCCTCAAGTGCTTCTACGAAATATTTCATTATATTTCACTCATTAGTGCTTGCAATTACTAAATAAGCGAACCATGGCCCAAAGTAAGCCCTAGTGCAAGCTTGTGTAAAGAAGGTGAAAATATGTACAGTACAAAGGTCTTGGGCCAATTTAAAAGGAAGTGTTAAAGAGACTCCAAGAAACAGAGTCTCTCTCCACAGTTACTAGTGAGACAGGACTAGAGTGACTCTCAAGGGTTCATTGGGCTTAAGAAACAGAAAGAGAAGCAACCCCTGAGAACAATTGTACCTGAAGGTGTTGCTGGAAGGGAATCCCCTTCCAAAACTGTAAACAATCCAATCTCCTCTCCTCCACCGTCTCCCATACACGAAAAGAATCTCCAATAAAGGTAAGTGTTATGCTGTTAATGTTTCATCATCATTTACCATTGTAATTGTGTTTATGTACTAATATATATTCATGTAAAAAATTTTTTTTTGTTTTAATACTTTCTGGGTGTCAGGAACGGATTAAATTGTATTTACATAATTTCTTATGGGGAAAATTTGATCCGCAAATCGTAATTTTCTGTTTATAGTAGCTCCTCCAGGAAACGGATTAAATACGAAAAACGAGGAACCACTGTATATATAAATATAATATATATAATATAAAATATATATATATTTATATATATATATATATATATAGATATATCTATATATAATATATATATATATATATATATATATAAATATACTATATAGATTATATATATTTAGGTAGTAGGTTGGTAGAACAGCAACCCACCCAGGAGGTACGAACTACCAACCTGCCTAGTGAATGTAAAACAAAAGCCTGTAATTGTTTTACATGATGGAGGATTGCTGGTGTCTTTTGTCTGTCTCATAAATAGCAAGATTACAGGCATGTCTTGCTACTTTTCTACTTACACTTAGGTCACACTACACATAACTTGTACACGTATTATTTATACACACTCATCTAGTTTTCTTTGATTTTATCTTAAGAGTTCTTGGTCTCATTACTTTTCCTTTTATATCCAGCGGGAAGGGAATAAGAATTATTTCCTCCGTAAGCCATGCGTGTTGTAAAAGTCAACTAAAATGCCGGGAACAATGGGCTAGTAACCCCTTTTCCTGTAAAGATTACTGAAAAGAATAATAATAAGAAAATTGTCAAAGTGGGAAGTCTGAATGTGCGTGCATGTTGTGCAAATGATAAGAAAGAGATGGTTTTGGATGTTATGAATGAGAAGAAGCTGGATGTTCTGGCTTTAAGTGAAACAAAGCTGAAAGGGGTGGGAGAGTTTCATTGGAGAGGAATAAATGGGATTAGGTCAGAGGTTTTAAATAGAGTTAGAGCTAAAGAAGGAGTAGCAATAATGTTCAAGGATAAGATATGGCAGGAAAAGAGGGACCATAAATGCATTAACTCAAGGAGTATGTCGAGTAAAATAAAGGTTGGATGAGAAAAGTGGGTTATAGTAAGTGTATATGAACCTGGAGAAGAGAGAGGTGTAGAGGAGAGAGAGAGATTTTGGAAAATGTTGAGTGAATGCGTGTGGAGTTTTGAACCGAGTGTGAGAGTACTTGTGGTTGGGGATTTCAATGTTAAATTGGGTAAAAATGTTGTGGAGGGAGTAGTAGGTAAATTTGGGGGTGTAAATGGGTGTAAATGGGGAGCCTTTAATTGAGCTATGTGTAGAAAGAGATTTGGTAATAAGTAATACATATTTTATGAAAAAGAGAATAAATAAATATACAAGGTATGATGTAGCACGTAATGAAAGTAGTTTGTTAGATTATGTATTGGTGGATAAAAAGTTAATGGGTAGGCTCCAGGATGTACATGTTTATAGAGGGGCAACTGATATATCGGATCATTATTTAGTTGTAGCTACAGTTAGAGTAGGAGGTAGATGGGACTAGAGGAAGGTGGCAACAACAAGTAGGAGGGAAGTGAAAGTGTATAAACTAAGGGAGGAGGAAGTTTTGGTGAGATATAAGCGACTATTGGCAGAAAGGCGGGCTAGTGCAAAGATGAGTAGTGGGGGGGGTTGAAGAGGGTTGTATGAGTTTTAAAAATGCAGTATTAGAATGTGGGGCAGAAGTTTGTGGTTATAGGAGGGTGGGGGCAGAAGGAAAGAGGAGTGATTGGTGGAATGATGAAGTAAAGGGTGTGATAAAAGAGAAAAAGTTAGCTTATGAGAGGTTTTTACAAAGCAGAAGTGTTATAAGAAGAGCAGAGTATATGGAGAGCAAAAGAAAGGTAAAGAGAGGTGGGAGAGAGTGCAAAAGGAGAGCAGATGATAGAGTGGGAGAGGCACTGTCAAGAAATTTTAATGAAAATAAGAAAAAAATTTGGAGTGAGTTAAACAAGTTAAGAAAGCCTAGGGAACGTATGGATTTGTCAGTTAAAAACAGAGTAGGAGAGTTAGTAGATGGGGAGAGGGAGGTATTAGGTAGATGGCGAGAATATTTTGAGGAACTTTTAAATGTTGAGGAAGAAAGGGAGGCTGTAATTTCATGCACTGGCCAGGGAGGTATACCATCTTTTAGGAGTGAAGAAGAGCAGAATGTAAGTGTGGGGGAGGTACGTGAAGCATTACGTAGAATGAAAGGGGGTAAAGCAGCTGGAACTGATGGGATCATGACAGAAATGTTAAAAGCAGGGGGTATATAGTGTTGGAGTGGTTGGTACTTTTGTTTAATAAATGTATGAAAGAGGGGAAGGTACCTAGGGATTGGCGGAGAGCATGTATAGTCCCTTTATATAAAGGGAAGGGGGACAAAAGAGATTGTAAAAATTATAGAGGAATAAGTTTATTGAGTATACCAGGAAAAGTGTACGGAAGGGTTATTATTGAAAGAATTAGAGGTAAGACAGAATGTAGGATTGTGGATGAGCAAGGAGGTTTCAGAGTGGGTAGGGGATGTGTAGATCAAGTGTTTACATTGAAGCATATATGTGAACAGTATATAGATAAAGGTAGAGAAGTTTTTATTATATTTATGGATTTAGAAAAGGCATATGATAGAGTGGATTGGGGAGCAATGTGGCAGATGTTGCAAGTATATGGAATAGGTGGTAAGTTACTAAATGCTGTAAAGAGTTTTTATGAGGATAGTGAGGCTCAGGTTAGGGTGTGTAGAAGAGAGGAAGGCTATTTCCCGGTAAAAGTAGGTCTTAGACAGGGATGTGTAATGTCACCATGGTTGTTTAATGTATTTATAGATGGGGTTGTAAAAGAAGTAAATGCTAGGGTGTTCAGGAGAGGGGTGGGATTAAATTATGGGGAATCAAATACAAAATGGGAATTGACACAGTTACTTTTTGCTGATGATACTGTGCTTATGGGAGATTCTAAAGAAAATTGCAAAGGTTAGTGGATAAGTTTGGGAGTGCGTGTAAAGGCAGAAAGTTGAAAGTGAACATAGAAAAGAGTAAGGTGATGAGGGTAACAAATGATTTAGATAAAGAGAAATTGGATATCAAATTGGGGGAGGAGGAGTATGGAAGAAGTGAATGTTTTCAGATACTTGGGAGTTGACGTGTCGGCAGATGGATTTATGAAGGATGAGGTTAATCATAGAATTGATGAAGGAAAAATGTGAGTGGTGCATTGAGGCATATGCGGAGTCAAAAAACGTTATCTATGGAGGCAAAGAAGGGAATGTATGAAAGTTAGTAGTATTAACACTCTTATATGGGTGTGAAGCTTGGGTTGTGAATGCAGCAGCGAGGAGACGGTTGGAGGCAGTGGAGATGTCCTGTCTAAGGGCAATGTGTGATGTAAATATTATGAATAAAATTCGGAGTGTGGAAATTAGGAGAATGTGTGGAGTTAATAAAAGTATTAGTGAGAGGGCTGAAGAGGGGTTGTTGAGGTGGTTTGGTCATTTAGAGAGAATTGATCAAAGTAGAATGACATGGAGAGCATTTAAATCTGTAGGAGAAGGAAGGCGGGGTAGGGGTCGTCCTCGAAAAGGTTGGAAGGAAGGGGTAAGGGAGGTTTTGTGGGCGAGGGGCTTGGACTTCCAGCAGGCGTGCATGAGCGTGTTCGATAGGAGTGAATGGAGACGAATGGTATTTGGGACTTGACGATCTGTAGGAGTGTGAGCAGGGTAATATTTAGTGAAGGGATTCAGGGAAACTGGTTATTTTTATATAGCCAGACTTGAGTCCTGGAAATGGGAAGTACAATGCCTGCACTCTAAAGGAGGGGTTTTTGGGATATTAGCAGTTTGGAAGGATATGTTATACGTATATGCTTCAAAACTGTTGTGTTCTGAGCACCTCTGCAAAAACAGTGATTATGTGTGAGTGAGGTGAAAGTGTTGAATGATGACGAAAGTATTTTCTTTTTGGGGATTTTCTTTCTTTTTGGGTCACCCTCCCTCGGTGGGAGACGGCCGACTTGTTAATATATATATGTATATATATATATATATATAATATATATATATATTATATATATATATATATATATATATATATATATAATATATATATATATATATATATATATATTTATATATACTATATAATATATATATATATATATATATATATATATATATATATATATATATATATATATATATATATATATATATATATATAATATATATATATATATATATATATATAATATATATATATATATATATATATATATATATATATATAATATATATATATATATATATATATATATATATATATATATATATATATATATATATATATATATATAGTGTGTGTGTGTGTGTGTGTGTGTGTGTGTGTGTGTGTGTGGATCAGGCAACCCTCCCGGTGCGACGAAATTAAGACATGTGCAACATCTGGGTATCTTTATTGTAAAGCCACTGGATGGCGAAACGTCTACAATAAAGATACCCAGATGTTGCACATGTGTCTTAATTTCGTCTTGTCGGTATTATATACCATTCCTGCACAACTTGTCAGACACTGCAACATCATGGAATCTTGATTCTGAGGACATGTACATAACCTTCACGGCTACGACAACTACTACTACATCTAACCCATCTGGGGAATCAAGCCTACAAGTGACTATGCCCTCGTCTGCTACACCTGACGTTACTATATAAGCGCCAGGCTCCTTGCTTCTGCTTCAGAATCTCCACAACTATGGTGCTCTTCGCACCTACTCCTAGGTTGAGGGACTGATTACCTCATCTTCTGTATATAGTTCTACTGTCTTCAAATTATGTCCTGGAATTTGTATTGATAAAGCCACTGGATGGCGAAACGTCTACAATAAAGATACCCAGATGTTGCACATGTGTCTTAATTTCGTCTTGTCGGTATTATATACCATTCCTGCACAACCTCCCGGTGCGACTGGGAGGTATAGGGGTGCGCAAAGCAACGCATGTAGCTCTACCTGCTTTCTGTCTTCGTGTTTGGCTTCCAGTGCATTAGTCAAGAAGATTGTCCCCGAACGCTTGAGAGACGTGGTAGGAGCTCAAGACCCCAGGTTTACTGAAGCAGCGATGCGGTGGAACACCCTTGCAGACTCCTCCAGTAGACCAGCTCCTCCCAAAGAGCAGAAACAGTCCCACTGGGACAAACCAATCATTGAAAAAATCAATGCTCACCAACGCTTCAGGGAAGGACAAAGCTCGTCTCCTGGCGGTAAAGGCACCACACTCAGGAGATTTCCTTCTAGCTGTTCCCAATTCCTCCCTGGGCACTCGAATCGACCCACAGGCCATTCGGATTGGTGTTGCTCTTCGCCTAACTGCCCCCATCCTCACCGAACATAGGTGTATTTGCGGCAGGGCGACAGCTGATCAATTCGGCCTTCATGGTTTCGTGAGTCACACAGCAGAAGGGAAGCTCGTAACTTAGACTCAACTGCGCAGTCAATAGTAGTACATCACGAGTTAGAACACTTACTTGGGTATACGTATCTGACCCGTAATTACGCCCGGATATCCGATGAGTTGATTGAAGAATAGTGTTCTTTGAAGAATGTCGACTACACTCTGTTCGATCGCAACACTCGTTGTTACACTGTTCATCAATAATTGTTCACAACCATAATGTCACTAAAGAAGTTGATTACACTTCTTTCTAAGTGTTAATCGTGTTTTGTGAGACATTTTGTTCACACTAATGCACGGATCAGTGTTCTTTGTTGGTTATCCTGGCGTCAGTGTGACTCTCAGTAGAGTCAAAAGTAATCTGACTTCACAGTGTCCTACGCCGCTCCAATGCCCCTCGAACATAAAGGAAAAGCTGACCTAGTACCATTTGCTTCCTTGCCAAACTTCCTCCATGAAGCAAAGCAGAATGCTTGATTCTTGCTGTCTTAAGCATAGGCAACAATGTACACTATCTTTACTATGGTAGCAAAGTGGGAGCAGGACTTTCCTTAATTGTCCTGCTAAGGTAGGAGATGGACTGTCTCTCATTAAACTACACTTTGCAACATTGGACTCGCCTTCAAGGAGCGTCAGTCACTTGACCACGTCACATACTCGTACTGCATCTGCGATCAATTACTTGCTGTAGCAGTAAACAAGATGCTTGCCTCTTCTAAGAGGGCTGGGCCCCTCAGGGCTGAAAGGGGCTGAAAGGGGCTGAAGGGGGCTAATACCCCCCTCCTGGAGAAAATTTCCCCACATAACTCTGAGTTATTATCTAGGTTGTTTTACTTTTTATTTTATTTTTGTGCATGTTTTGTCAATGTATTTTGTCTTTAAATCAAATATATATTAAATATAGGGGATGGTAGGAGAAAGTTCTCAAACAGCTTCAGGGAGAAACTCGAGTTTTCCCTGAAGCAAGTTTATTCTTTTCTATATATATATATATATATATATATATATATATATAAAATATATATATATATATATATATATTATATATATATATATATATATATATATATATATATATATATATATATATATTATATGTATATGTATATATATATATATATATATATATATATATATATATATATATATATATATATATATATATATATTATATATATATTATATATATATATATATATATAATATATTATTATATTTATATATGTAAAGGAGGTACCACCTCTAGAACCGTACTGAGGGCCCCCATCCTCAGAGAAGGGAACAAACGTTCTTCGTGAAAAAATCAAGGTTCTCCCTAGAGCTATGTGAATATTTTCTTCTCCTACCACCCCTATATTCTATATTCTATGATATTCTATGTAAATTTTATTTATAGGGAGAATTCACTGACAAAAAAATGCAAACATGAATACAATGGTGCATTGTATAAAAGATTATGAATCTCCTCCAGCTCCTCTGAAGCCGGAGGCAAGCCCAGTGTGCAGTAAGCACTTCCCTTCTGGATGGCTACACTGGGGTGCTGAAAAATGAAAGTGGCCGCCTTCGGGTCCCTGGTGGTATTGATGAGTCTGGAACCCAGTTCTTTAAGGTAGCATGTGGCGTTTTTTTTCCCATGAACCCAAAGTCTCTGATTCCACAGGGAAAAATTGGTACTGTTGGCTTATGTCCTTGTATTTGCCGATCTTGTATTCCTCCCTAAGATCAACAGCTCCTTCCAGCCGTTCGACACTGCGATGGATGTAGTTGTCAGCCAGCGACGACACACAGGTATAGTCCCATGCTAAGAGCATGTCATTCTTCCAAGGATAGATGGTGATCCCGTTAGGGCAGTTTGCTGTGTTGTGAGTTTTGTTGGCTGCTAGTGATCGGGGCTCTCTCTTGGCTGGGTATCCAGCTTCTCTTTATGATGTCATTAACTTCATTGTATCTTGCATGCCAACCATTGCTTTTGGAGCAGTTAAGACAATGTAGACAATATTGATTGGCTTGCACGTCGCCGCAAATACATGTATATTCCGTATGAACTGGGGCAATGAGGCAGAGAGCCACTGCAATACGGAGAGTCTTAGGGTCGAGGTGTGTTTCCACTGCTGAAATGGGAACTGATTGGAGGAAGTCGCTAGAGTGATGTACACTCACAGCTTGAAGACGGGCAGTCTCCTTGTCTGATCTTATATCCTTAAGCATGTTGGCAAGTACCTTTTCAGTGATGGGGCCTTTCCAACTTGACTGTCTGTAGGCCAGTTCTGCGCTAGGTTTTATGCTGGTGCAGCAAGAGTCTCCTATCCAGTGATGGCACTGGTGTAGCTAGGGTCCTGTATTCCTGCTGAGTCACTGAGGTTGTCTGGAAGAATTTGTTTTATAAACTCATTTGATGCTTTGGAAGAGGATAGGAAAGCTGGATGGTAATCTGGGAGGATTTGTGTACTCCAGCCCTCCAAGCCTGTCTGGAAGTGAGGCTTGCAACCATTGTCCATCTTCGAGAGAAAGAGGAGAGAGTCATATTCCTTGAGTTTCGGACTGCTGAAGGCTGGGGAGCGTCTCAGGAAGTAGGTAAGTTTTGGGATTGACAGGCACCTAGTGAGTAGGTAGAAGCATCATGTGTATCGATGTCTTTTATCCTACCTTCCATCGTCTTGAGGTCTGAGATTTTCTTTTCTAGGATCAGATCAATGGCAATGGACCCAAGAGGAGCACCAAGGAGAGTGCTGGATCAACGGTTCGTGCTCCTGGTAAAACAGTACTATTCTGAATCATCTGTTGATTGGTAGAAACTATTTCACATTTGGTTGGGTTTACAATGTTTAGAATTCGCAGAACAGGCGAAATATTCACAAACACTAATCATTGGCCGAAGGAGACTGTTTAATAAACTATTAGTTTATTTTTTATTTACTCTCCTAATATTCTGCTTTATTGAAATATCATACTTTGTTTAAGCTCTCATCTATTTTATTTATATAATATAAATTAAATCTCAGATAGTAATATACATTTAGTTGGTATAATAGTTTTCTTATCTGCTCCATTCATATCCAATGGATGGTGGTCAAAATTTACATAAAAAAATATTGTGTTTAGTTACATAATTTCAGCTTTTAAAGGTTTATAAATCACGTTTCTTTATTATTTCTTAGATTTCACATCATTTACGTTTCTACTTTTAGATATGTTTCCTCAGTAATGTCTATTTCACTAGTCAACCGTTTAATATTTTCATTATAATACTGTTATAAGTATT
>NC_069403.1:28930419-28973058 GCF_026875155.1 Cherax quadricarinatus
TTTTCCCATCTCCGGGATCAAGTCCGGCCTGCCGCCTGAACCCCTTCATAAATTTTTACTTGCTCACATCCAACAGCACGTCAAGTATAAAACTTTGTCTCCATTCACTCCTATCAAAACGCTCACGCATGCCTGCTGGAAGTCCAAGCCCCTCGCACACAAAACCACCTTTACCTCCAACCTTTCCTAGGCCTACCCCTACCCCGCCTTCCTTCCACTACAGACTGATACACTCTTGAAGTCACTCTGTTTCGTTCCATTCTCTCTACATGTCCGAACCACCTAAACAACCCTTCCTCAGCCCTCTGGACAACAGTTTTGGTAATCCCGCACCTCCTCCTAACTTCCAAACTACGAATTCTCTGCATTATATTCACACCACACATTGCCCTCAGACATGACATCTCCACTGCCTCCAGCCTTCTCCTCACTGCAACATTCATCACCCATGCTTCACACCCATATAAGAGCATTGGTAAAACTATACTCTCATACATTCCCCTCTTTGCCTCCAAGGACAAAGTTCTTTGTCTCCACAGACTCCTAAGTGCACCACTCACCCTTTTCCCCCTCATCAATTCTATGATTCACCTCATCTTTCATAGACCCATCCGCTGACACGTCCACTCCCAAATATCTGAATACATTCACCTCCTCCATACTCTCTCCCTCCAATCTGATATCCAATCTTTCATCACCTAATCTTTCTGTTATCCTCATAACCTTACTCTTTCCTGTATTCACTTTTAATTTTCTTCTTTTGCACACCCTACCAAATTCATCCACCAATCTCTGCAACTTCTCTTCAGAATCTCCCAAGAGCACAGTGTCATCAGCAAAGAGCAACTGTGACAACTCCCAATTTATGTGTGATTCTTTATCTTTTAACTCCACACCTCTTGCCAAGACCCTCGCATTTACTTCTCTTGCAACCCCATCTATACATATATTAAAC
This sequence comes from Cherax quadricarinatus, assembly GCF_026875155.1. Lineage (NCBI taxonomy): Eukaryota > Metazoa > Arthropoda > Malacostraca > Decapoda > Parastacidae > Cherax > Cherax quadricarinatus. The sequence goes on from NC_069403.1 coordinate 28,931,375, forward strand.
AACCACGGTGACATCACACATCCTTGTCTAAGGCCTACTTTTACTGGGAAATAATTTCCCTCTTTCCTACATACTCTAACTTGAGCCTCGCTATCCTCGTGAAAACTCTTCACTGCTTTCAGTAACCTACCTCCTACACCATACACCTGCAACATCTGCCATATTGCCCTCCCCCCCCCTATCCACCCTGTCATACGCCTTTTCCAAATCCATAAATGCCACAAAAACCTCTTTAGCCTTATCTAAATACTGTTCACTTATATGTTTCACTGTAAACACCTGGTCCACACACCCCCTACCTTTCCTAAAGCCTCCTTGTTCATCTGCTATCTCATTCTCCGTCTTAGTCTTAATTCTTTCAATAATAACTCTACCATACACTTTACCAGGTATACTCAACAGACTTATCCCCCTATAATTTTTGCACTCTCTTTTGTCCCCTTTGCCTTTATACAAAGGAACTATGCATGTTCTCTGCCAATCACTAGGTACCTTACCCTCTTCCATACATTTATTAAATAATTGCACCAACCACTCCAAAACTATATTTCCACCTGCTTTTAACATTTCTATCTTTATCCCATCAATCCCGGCTGCCTTACCCCCTTTCATTTTACCTACTGCCTCACGAGCTTCCCTATCCACACTCACAACTGGCTCCTCCTCACTCCTACAAGATGTTATTCCTCCTTGCCCTATACACGAAATCACGGCTTCCCTATCTTCAACAACATTTAACAATTCCTCAAAATATTCCCTCCATCTTCCCAATACCTCTAACTCTCCATTTAATAACTCTCCTCTCCTATTTTTAACTGACAAATCCATTTGTTCTCTAGGCTTCCTTAACTTGTTAATCTCACTCCAAAACTTTTTCTTATTTTCAACAAAATTTGTTGATAACATCTCACCCACTCTCTCATTTGCTCTCTTGTTACATTGCTTCACCACTCTCTTAACCTCTCTCTTTTCTCCATATACTCTTCCCCCCTTTGCATCACTTCTACTTTGTAAAATTTTCTCATATGCTAACTTTTTTCTCCTTACATACTCTCTCTTTACATCATCATTCCACCAAATCGCTCCTCTTCCTCCCACACCCACTTTCCTGTAACCACAAACTTCTGCTGAACACTCTAACACTACATTTTTAAACCTACCCCATACCTCTTCGACCCCATTTCCTATGCTCTCATTAGCCCATCTATCCTCCAATAGCTGTTTATATGTTACCCTAACTGCCTCCTGATGCTTCTATTCTCCTTGTATCCCATCTACCTTTTACTCTCAGTGTAGCTACAACTAGAAAGTGATCTGATATATCTGTGGCCCCTCTATAAACATGTACATCCTGAAGTCTACTCAACAGTCTTTTATCTACCAATACATAATCCAACAAACTACTGTCATTTCGCCCTACTTCATATCTTGTATACTTATTTATCCTCTTTTTCTTAAAATATGTATTACCTATAACTAAACCCCTTTCTATACAAAGTTCAATCAAAGGGCTCCCATTTTCATTTACACCTGGCACCCCAAACTTACCTACCACACCCTCTCTAAAAGTTTCTCCTACTTTAGCATTCAGATCCCTACCAAAATTTACTCTCTCACTTGGTTCAAAGGCTCCTATACATTCACTTAACATCTCCCAAAATCTCTCTCTTCCTCTACATTCCTCTCTTCTCCAGGTGCATACACGCTTATTATGACCCACTTTTCGCATCCAACCTTTACTTTAATCCACATAATTCTTGTTTTTACACATTCATTTTCTCTTTTCTCCTTCCATAACTGATCTTCAACATTACGCTACCCCTTCGTTTGCTCTAACTCTCTCAGATACCCCATATTTAATCCATTTATTTCCCCCCAAACCGAAACCCCCCAAACCCCCTTCAGCTTTGTTTCGCTTAGGCCAGGCATCCAACTTCTTTTCATTCATAACATCAGCAATCATCTGTTTCTTGTCATCCGCCTACATCCACGCACATTCAAGCATCCCAGTTTTATAAAGTTTTTCTTCTTCTCTTTTTTAGTAAATGTCTACAGGAGAAGGGTTACTAGCCCATTGCTCCCCGGGATTTTAGCGCCTCATACGATACGCATGGCTTACGGGGGAAAGATTCTTTTCCACTTCCCCAAAGGACAATAGAAGAAATAAAGAAGAACAAGAGCTATTTAGAAAAAGGAGAAAAACCTAGATGTATGTATATATATATATATGCATGTGCGTGTCTGTGAAGTGTGACCATAGTGTAAGTAGGAGTAGTAAGATATCCCTGTTATCTAGCGTGTTTATGAGACAGAAAAAGAAACCAACAATCCTACCATATGCAAAACAGTTACAGGTTTCTGTTTCACAGTCATCTGGCAGGACGGTAGTACTTCCCTGGGTGGTTCCTGTCTACCAACCTACTACTGGACACTTAAGTAAGGAGTTATTCAAGACACGTTATACCGTTTACGTCAGGCCCATATTGGAGTTTGTAGAACCAGTATGGAACCCATACCTGGTCAACCACTTCAAGAAATTAGAAAAATTCAAAGTTTGCAACAAGACTAACTCCGGAGCTAAGGAGTATGTCCTATGAGGAAAAGTTTAGGGAAATCAACCTTACGACACAATAGGACAGGAGGGATAGGGAAGATATAAAAATATAAAATGCTGAAAGGAATTGACAAGTTGGGTAGGGACAGAATATTTCAGAGATGGGAAACAGCAACAGTGGTCACAACTTGAAGTTGATTACTCATATGAATCACAGTGATGTTAGGAAGCATTTCTTCAGTCATACATTGTTACGACTTTGATGTAACTTAAATAAAATGTTCCTGGCTCCTAAAGACTGCTCACACTGCTGTCTATGGGTTATAAAATTACTCAGAAAAAAAGACAGCAAACCTTGGGCCAGCATGTACTCATATTAAATAATGAAGCATGAGTGCAAATGATCAACGTTGTATAAGGAAGGACACAAAAACTCACCTATACAAAAGTATGTATAATATTAATAGTAACTTACAATCTACTTCAAAAAACCATCACACTCCAGTTCACATTAGCTCACTAGCACACTGCTACTAATGAGTTAAGAAAAATAAATGAACATTTATGAAAAGGGAGGCTCCATGACACTCCCTCCCCCCTTTCTGCAGGCTACATAGCCTACAGTGGGAACGTTAAATATTCTCCAAAACACAACCCCCTGCATACTAGGGCTTTACAAATAAACATGAGAGCACCACAAAACAGAATACACTAAAAAAATTACCAAAATTACCTACTCAAACTACCTCCCAAACATGATAACTTCACCCCGTCACCACCCGTCTGGTACTGAACTAAACAAACCTCATCTGCTCCTGTCCGGGCCACTCTAACTGGGCGGGAATAATACGGGTTCGGATTCAGTACAAACCCGGAAAATGACAGATGGTGCGTGATTTTGTATAAATATATTTTCTCTTTAGCACACTGCGTAACATACAGTCGTTAGGAAGTGGAGAAATCTGGAGTGATGTAGTGAAGGTAGCTCTAAGAGAGGACCAGGGGGAGGGTGGACCTAGTAGCGACCAGCAAAGATGCTGGGATAGGTGCTGCGACTCTACCCCTGCAAAGACAAATAGGTAAGTACAAATAGGTGAGTACACACACACACACACACACACACACACACACACACACACACACACACACACACACTGCCTGAAAAAATGTGATAGTTTAATTTGCAATTTGGCTAAGATGAATAAAAAAAATTATGCTCCTGAAGAATGTGACAGATACATCACCACAGGTTTTAAAGTTTTTCTTGATAAAAGCTAAGCAGTTTATACCTGAATAAACAGACAGACAGGCAGTAAGTTATGCAAAAATACTGTCTCAAAGAATAACCGATACACGTTGCTGAGGAAAGAGGCCTCCCTATTGCTATCTTATATTTTTGTTCAAAGAGTTGTTGGTGGAAACAAACATGGAACCCACTGTGCAGAGCTTTGAGAAGAAGGTAGATGGGTGGACAACGGCAACAACTGACAAGTGGGAATAAAGACACTGGTAGCTAAAGTTCCTCTTAATATAACGTTTCTCCCAAACCTGGGCTTTATCAAGTACTTTAAACAAGTTCATGATAAAGCCCAGAAAATATTACCTATAAAGAAGGTAGGACTTTTTTGTCTGAGTCATTCAGCGATGAAGACAGTTTTTTTCACTAAGATCTCGGTTACTAATTTGGCTCACTTGTTCCATGCAGGTAGAGCAGATGCGAGAAGCACACTAGTAACATGCTATCACTGTTACCTGTTGACCCATTTGTCTTATGATAATGTTTATTTCTACAGGTTGGTTTACACGGATGCCACACAGACAGAGGTATTCCGCTATAGAGGCTCAGCGCCATTAACTGTACCTCACAAAGCTCTCAGAGATACCAAGCTGCAGGTTAGTGCCTCCACCTCTCCTCCCTCACCTCTATCACCTTCTCAAACTTGTCTTCAATCGTAATTAAACTATGTTAAAACTAGAAAAAAAAATGTTTAAATTTATCTCACAATGACTTTACTATGCCTCTCAGTGACCACTTGATCTTTCAGTGACCACTTGACCTCTGTTACAACTTGGCCTCTTAGTGGCCACTTGGCCTCTCAGTGACTACTTGACCTCTCAGTGATCACTTGACCTCTCAATGACCACTTGACTTCTGTTACCACTTGGCCTTTCAGTGACTTCATGTTCTCTAAGTGATTACTTTGCCTCTCAAAGACCACTCTAACTCTCAGTTACCAGTTGACCTCTCAGTGACAACTTGACCTCTCAGTGACCACTTGACATCTTAGTTAAGGCTTGACCTCTTGCTCTACCTGCCTTTCGTAGTGTGATAACATAGCAGGGTAGCTTGGAGGTAACATAACTGCTATTGACTGGATCCAGAGTTATTCGAATTAGGGGTACACAGACGCAGTTACAGGGTAGCCAGGAGCCAGTCAAGGGTTTAGGTCTTGACGGTAGGTCAGGTGACCAATTAGGTATCTGCCTAGATCATATTTTGGGTGCATTCGAAGCCACTGAAGAACTCAAGCCATTCAGTGACAGAGACAGGGTGTGCAGAGCAGGTGAGGTTGGGCCGCCCACTCTCGCAGCATATAGTCACATATGCTGCTGCCATTAAAGAGACACCTCTCAGTGGTACTCACCCTCGTACGTATACATATATGAAAGGTATGAATAATGTGAGGAAATGTAAGACTCCATCTGCTTCATCGCCGAAGTGTGTCGGAAAATGTTTCAATTGTCGTAAACTCGGTCATTACCAATCCGGGTGTAACAAACCTAGGTTCAAACCACATAACCGTAGTCGTTACAGTAACCGGCACTGAGACTGTATTGTATATACCACAAATCTGTGGGTCATTTCTCGGGTCAGTGTTATACCCTGCAGTGTACGGTCGTTGCTATGCAAAGCCATAGATCGGGGAATGCTGCCCATAGCGCCCATCGGCAGAAGGCAAAGGGGGGTAAGTACGCTATCGGGAATGGACGTGGTAGTAGCAGCCCTTCTCACAGCTCAGGAAAAGACTCGCACCCACAGTACCAACAACGGAGGTAATCTCTTTAACAGAATCGCTGTCTTCTGTCCCTGTACGCAATGCATTCGATGATCTTAGCGACGACACACTTGTAGTCAGATCAGAAGATGAGTGCCTTGATGATTGTGACAGGGATAGTACTGGCAGGTACTGGCAGTAGCAATTTGAAATGCAAAAATGATCCACTTGCAGAAGAGCAGAGTAACACAAAATATTATCAATGATAACACTATGTAACACAGTTTTTGTTCCTGGCAAGTAAGTGCTATTTTCCAACTCCTTTTATTGCAAAGCAATAGAAAATGCCCATTATTCATTTTAAACTTTGTTTTTGTGACTTACAGGATGAATTTTTTTTTTTTTACAAAAAAAAAATGGCTAAATTTCAATATCTTTTGATAGTTTTTGTTGCAAAACAAAAACATATAATGAAAAAAATAAAATTTACGTTAATAAAATAATATTTACACAAATTTTATTTTAAACATTCTGAAACATATTTACAAAGTTAAAAATGAGCAGTTTTTCTAGATTTGCGAGCAGCAACAAATCACTTTCCTGTTTAAGCCCCAAATGTAGTCTGTCATCATGTTTTATTATAAGATCCCTGATATCTGTGTTCGAAATCCATTATATCTTGGTGGAAGCGCTCCTCTTGCTCCTCTGAGTATGCTTCCATATTGAAAATTAGACACATATGCAGCATCTGGGTATCTTTAATGTAGACGTTTCGCCATTCAGTGGCTTTATCAATACAAATTCTATGACATAATGTGAAGACAGTAAAACTATCTACAAAAGATGAGGTAATCTTGTGAGGAGCTGGTGTGAAGAGCACCGTAGTCATGAAGAATCTGGAGCACAGACAAGAAGGCTGGCGCTTATATACTGGCGCCAGGTGAAAACGAGACGCCAGTGTGTAAGTGCCAGCCTTCTTGCCTGTGCTTCAGATTCTTCTCGACTACGGTGCTCTTCACACAAACTCCAAGGTTGAGGGACTGATTACCTCATCTTTTGTATATAGTTCCACAGTCTTCAAATTATATCCTAGAATTTTTATTGACAGCCAAAGATTCCCAGACGTTGCATATACGTCTAATTTTCATCTTGTCGGTATTGTACATGCTTCCATATTATCCTTGAAATTGTCAAGATGAGCATCAAGGATATTGACCGTAAGGGATATCCTACAGTTCATCTGATCATAGCTTTTTACAAAGGTCTCAACAAGTTCCATATAATTGTCAGCCTTGTTGTTGCCCAGAAAGCTCTGTGCTACATCAGAACCCTGCCAGGCTTCCATTTCCTTCTCTGTGAGCTTCTTTGAAAATTCTGAGCACTCCATGATTTTCCTGACCTGTGGTCCAGTGAAGATGCCAGCCTTCACCTTTGCCTCTGATAGCTTTGGAAAGAAGTCTCGAAGATACTTCAAAGCTGCAGACTCTTCTTCAAGAGCTGTAACAAACTGTTTCATTAGCCCTAGTTTGATGTGTAATGGAGGGAACAGAACTTTTTGAGTATCCACCAATGGTTTATGCTTGATATTATGTCTTCCTACAGAGAACCCAGTCCTTCGAGGCCAGTGCATCCTCTGGTAATGTGCTGCTCTGTCTCTACTAGCTCAGTGACAGAGATAACAGGGAAACTTGGTAAAACCTCCCTGGAGTCCCATCAAAAATGCCACAATTTTGAAGTCTCCAATAACCTCCCAGCCATACTTGTCATAGTTCAAAGCTTCCAGTAGAAGTATGACACTGTTGTAGTCCTCCATAAGATGCACTGAATGAGCCAAGGGAAGAGATGGATACTTGTTCTCATTGTGCAGAAGTACAGCTTTTAGGCTTCTGGAGGAGCTGTCAAAGAAACGTCTCCACTCATCTGGATTGCATGCAATTCCATTTGCATCAAACAGGCCTGATATACCATTACAGTAGCACAACCTGTCTTCATTAGTGAGGAAGCTTGAGAAATGTTGGTGACGTTTTCTTTGGCTTGTCACTTGCACACTTTCATCCACCAAGTCCCGATCCTTGAGCTCTGAAATCAAAAGCTCAGCATTTAACTTTGTCAAACCAAGCTCTCTGATGAGATCATTGAGGTATGTTTGGTTTGGGTTGTAAGGATTCCTTCCAACAGCTGCATCTGTGAGACCATAGTCTTGTTCACTGTGCTCTTCATTTTCTGATTTGCTGTTTTCTTCTTCTGACGATTGACTTCTTTCTGGAGGTGTAAGTACAGGAAGATCTGCACTGTGTGGTACTGGTGCAATTGAAGAGGGAAGGTCTGGATAAGAAATATCAGGCGCAGTTTTCCCAGTTCGGTGTTTGGAAGGATCCACCAGGAAGAAGCACCAGTTGGTTGAGTGATCAGTGGGTTTACACTATATTCTAGGAACAGCAAACTTCATGGCTATTTTTTCCCCTCTATACCATCCTGTAAAAGAACAAAAGAATTAGTTTCTGTTACATACATTTCATTAAAAAAATGTTCCTATTCAAGATTTTATCCTTCATATAACTAATGACTTTCTTACCTTTCATGTTTTCTTACAATGTTAACAAGCAACACGAGGTGTCCAGGTCTTGTCTTGGTCCACAACTGGCATGACAAAATATGCTTTGTAAGCTTCACACATTTTTTTAGATGCTCTTGTCTTAATGAATTGACAACATATGTAGTAGAATGCATCTGGAGAATGATTACAGCCTCTTGATACCATTTCACTTCTTCTGATGTGTCTTCTCAGGTAGCCAGAGTTGAACTGAATGCTAGTTTGTGAGCCCCTGTTTTTATATTTGCCAAGCAAAACCCTAGAACATAATAGTTTTTACATCAATCTTTCTTGAAAGTGTTCCAGAAGTGTCATGACCACAAAAGCAAAGTTCTGGGATCAAAATTGTTTTTTTAAATTTTGTTTAGTTGTGAAGAATTGGGAAATGATGCTTATTTCCCAGGAACATGACAAAAGTGAAATTTTGTTATATAGTGTAATAAATGGCGAAGAAAAATCGCAAATGCCATATCCAATGCTGCCAACACTGTTACAACCAACTATAGAAATAAACGGTATAAAATAGCGACACAATGGAAATATGAACATATAAGCAGTATAATGTGATCCTTTATTGACGACATTTCACTCACACAGTGAGCTTTATCAAGTCACAAACAGATCTACCTGGGTAAAGATACGTGAGAATTTATAGGATAGGTCAGGTGAAGAATACTGCATGTGACGATCTTCTGAGTAGAGAGATAAATTCTAGAACCTTGGGTAGCTTTAAAAAGAGATTGGATAAGTATGTGAGTAGACCTTCTGCAGTGTCTTTTTATAACATAGCTGAACCCCTCGCCAAGACACTTCTTCGTCGCTATCCCACATAAGAACATAAGAATGGAGGAACACTACAGAAGATCTACTCATATACTTATCCAATCTCTTTTTAGAGCTACACAAGGTTCTAGAGACTATCCTACTTGAAAGATTGTCACATGCAGCATTTTCCACCTGACTCTATCCTATAAATACTCACGTACCTTTACCCACGTAGATCTGTTTGTGACTTGATGAAGCCCACTGCGTGGGCGAAACGTTGTCAATAAAGGATCATATTATAGTGCTTAAGTGTTTATATTTCCATAAGAAACTGTTTTTAGTAGTGTGGTAGCAGAGCAGGGTAGCTTGGAGGCTGAAGACAAAAGCTACTGACAAATCTGGATTCATTTCAACATGGGGTACAGAGGCAGACGCAGAGGGTAGCTAGGAGCCAGTCAAGGGGGTAGGTCATGTGAACGCGAAATGAGGAAGATGTCAGGCAGCATGGGTAAACCTCAGAGCCTGACGTTAGGTGGGAACTTTAAAAATTAGGCCTAGGCCAGTAACTCAAGTGGGAGATGTGTACAACAGTTGGGTAGACTTAGTGTCTACACACTTAATTACCACTTGACCTCTGAGTTACGACTTGGCCTCTGTGTGACTCCTTGACCTCTCTGTGACCACTTGGCTTCGCTGTGACCACTTGGCTTCTCTGTGACCACTTGGCTTCTCTGTGAGCACTTAACCTCTCTCTGAGCACTTGGCCTCTCTGTGACCTCTTGACTCTCAGAAATTTCATTATTCATTCTGATACTAGCTACTTCTTGTGTTCCATGATCAAGCTCTTTATGATTTCTTAGATGAAACTCGGCAGTCGTACCAATTAATATTTTCTTGTCATTTACCTGTCCCTTCACCTGCCTTTATGTCCACCGTTTGGTACTATATAAGCCATATGGGTTTACCGTTTGTTTTGAATACAACAATGTGCCATAGCAAATTCAATCCGCCTCAGTGGCCTCTTTCTGTCTCAATATCTCTACAATGACCTCACTGCCTCCACAGTGACCTCACTGTCTCCACAGTGACCTCACTGTCTCCACAGTGACCTCACTGTCTCTACAGTGATATCACTGCCTCTACAGTGACCTCACTATCTCTACAATGACCTCACTGCCTCAACAGTGACCTCGCTGTCTCCACAGTGACCTCACTGTCTCCACAGTGACCTCACTGCCTCTACAGTGATATCACTGCCTGTACAGTGACCTCACTGCCTCTGCAGTGACTTCATTGTCTCCACAGTGACCTCACTGTCTTCACAGGGACCTCACTGCCTCCACAGTGACCTCACTCTGCCTCCACAGTGGCCTTCCTGTCTCCACAGTGACGTCACTGTCTTCACGGTGACATCACTGCCTCCACAGTGACCTCACTCTACCTCCACAGTGGCTTTCCTGTCTCCTCGGTAACCTCACTGTTTCCATATTGACCTTAGTGTCTCCACAGTGACTCACTCTACCTCCACAGTGACCTTAGTGTCTCCATAGTGACCTAATGTCTCCACAGTGACTCACTCTACCTCCACAGTGACCTTAGTGTCTCCATAGTGACCTTAGTGTCTCCACAGTGACTCACTCTACCTCCACAGTGACCTTAGTGTCTTCATAGTGACCTTACCGTCTCCACAGAGTGACCTCACTCTACCCCCACAGTGACCTTAGCTTCTCCATAGAGACCTTACTCTCTCCTTTGTGACCTCTACCTCCACAGTGACCTTACTCTCTCCACAGTGACCTTAGTGTCTCCATAGTGACCCTACTGTCTCCACAGTGACCTCACTCTACTTTCACAGTGGCCTTACTCTCTCCACAGTGACCTCACTGTCTCCATACTGACCATGCTATCTCCACAGCCACATTACTTCGCATACAATAATTTTAACTAGTAATGACATCACTGAGATTTCAGCGAAGATGCTATACCAGTATACAATAACATCTTGATGTAACTACACATCTGATATCATTGTGATTATTCACAGGGCTTCAGGATCCCAGCCGGGACGGTAGTAATGAACAACTTGTACAGCGTCCATATGGACCCAGGCTACTGGGGTGACCCGGAAACCTTCCGCCCAGAGCGTTTCATCAACCCTGATGGTTCATTTCGTAAGGACGAGCGTGTCATTCCCTTCGGCAAAGGTGATTCTTGTGACTCACGAAACTAATGACACGACTGCAAACAAACCATACCACGGGTGGGGTTAGAACCCGCTATCAGAAAGTCTCAAAAGTCCAGACCGTCGCGTTAGCCACTGGGCCAGCTAGCTTCAAGAAGATTCATCGAACTAGGTATATTTCTACACTATAGGAAGGTTAGCATAGGCGCCACTGTGACCTGTGCATTTGTTGTCACAGTAGTGCCTATGCTAACCTTCCTATAGTGTAGAAATATAGCAAATTGGATGAATCTTATTGAAGCTAGCTGGCCCAGTGGCTAACGCGACGGTCTGGAGTTTTGAGACTCTGATCGCGGGTTCTAACCCCACCCGTGGTGTGGTTTGTGATTCGTGTAACGAAAAAATGTCTTTTTGGTTTGCAAACGTAACGCTTTTGTTGCATATATTAAATTTTTGTTGCAAATTGAACGTTTGGTTTGCAAATATAAAACTTGTGGTGGAAATGTTAACCTTTTGCATATTTTCTTTCTGTATAGTGCTGGAAACAAATGTCCCGTTATTTAATATTTTCATATGGTCCAATATCGCGTAACTACTAAGAAAATTTGTGCACTTGTGAACGTAGCTCAGGAGGCCTGAGAGTTGCGACATTAGTTAAAAAGGTCACCAAGCGGATAGCAAATATTTTTTGTCTATATTATTGTTATTTTTGTTATATATCTCTTACACTTTGTATCCATAATAACTACTAGTGTTTTCCCAGGTCGACGATCCTGTTTAGGAGAATCTCTGGCCAGGATGACAACGTTTTTGCTGTTCTCTTCTCTCATGCAACACTTCACCTTCAGTCTGGACCCCGCTATTCCTGTCACCAACACAGACGGCAAGATGGGCTTCACGCTCGCCCCTCCAGATTTCAGAGTTTTTGCCAAAGCTAGGCTCTAGTGTTAACATTCAAGCCTCAGGAACTTAAAGTCCCTCATGAAGCAGCATTTTGTAGTGAACACAGCCGTCAGAAAATGAGGAAACACAACAGAAATTATCCTTGTTATAATTAAATGCCCATAGCAGAAGCAATAGAAAGCATGTGCAAAAAAAAAAAAATTGCAGCCAACAGAATTCGAACCCACGTCGGCAGCCCTCAATGAGTTTAACTAGCCCCCATCTTGACGTCTTAAACCACTGCTATAGATACCTCATAACATTAGGTACCTTGCTGGACTGCAAGCTATGTGTCTCTTAACACCGAGTACACCAGTGAGCCTCAAGCATGGATTCCAGATATTTCATTTTCCTCGTGTATGTTCTGGCCACACGATTCCGTACTGAGCTCAATGACCCTCGCAGAGACAAGAGAAAGTATATGCAAAGAAATATTGTAGCCAGCTGGATTCTAACCAGCGTCGGCAGCTTTCTACCTGACACTTTAAACCACTCCATTACAGATGCTCTATATAATGTTACGATATTTCTGTGTTTATGCTTTTGCTTGTAACTGCGAGAGCCATGGTATCAGAACATACAGGAAGAGAATGAAATAGCTCAGGGACTCAGGGAGAAGGAGATCTATCTTTCTCCCAGACCTCAGCAATCCACTTCCTAGAAGAAGATCAGAAATACTTCTAGACTGTAAAGAATTTCGGTTGTTAGACAGTACATTAGGACAGCGAGAGAGCATCAGCTAAAACATTACTCGAACCTTTTATGTAACAAATAGAGATCCGGTAAGGTTGGATTCTTAAAGCCCAGCATAATATTCTAACATTTATCGATTTCATAGAATTTATAAATTTATGAATGTAAATATTTATCACATGAGGAGAATAGCCAAGGTTTACGTCAAAGTGTTTCAAGGATAAGACTAAAGCCAGGGCTTCTTTTTCTACAGTTGAATAGAATCTTTGATTTTCTTTCAATTTATAGGAAAAATAACATACTGGATGTAAAATATCACTGTTTTGAAAAGATTGTAGTAACTATAGTACTGATGAGGGCAATCGTCTGGCATAAGTGGCAAATGTTGTGAAAGGCATTCAAACCTTTCTAAATTGAGATTCTCAAACGTGGCTGGTGGGTAAAGCTCCCGCTTCAACACGGATGGCGTTTCGAATTCCCAAGCGTTGAACATTCGTACATTTCATTACAATGTTGTCCTTTCACCTAGCAGCAAATAGGTACTGTGTTAGTCGACTGGGTGGGTCGCATCTGGCAAAGTTATGGCCATGGAAATAAGTTAGTAGTCCTGAATAGCACTGATTTCTTGGGTACGGTGGCTAAAACCCTCTCGGTTAAAATCGAAGAATCTAATCTAACCTTTCTAAATGAGATTGCCAATCATCACTAGAAACCACCAGATCATCCAAGTATACCTCTACACCTTCTAAGGGTTGGACTAAAATGTTCATAATTCTCTGGAAAGTGGACGTGGCATTGCACAAGCCGAAAGGCATGACCTAATATGTAAATAGTTCGTTCTCAACCACAAACCCAGAAATCTCTTGTGCCCTAGGAGTTAACTATCGGCACCTGGTAATAACCTCTCAGTAAATCTAATCTGTCACAAGGCTGGCACCGGCCACTGCATCAATTAGGTCGTCAATCCGGGGCAATGGGAATTCATCTGGCTTAGTGATCGCATTTACCTTACGATAATCTGTGCATAGGTGCACGGTACCATGGGGTTTGGGACCAATAAACCCAATATCATTTGATAGAACCCAGCTGGAGGCCCATGGCATCCAGCTGCATTCTATCAAATGATATTCCAGTAAGGTGTTTATTTCTTATTGAATTAATTCTTGTTTAGCAGGGGAGACCCTGTAAGGGGATTGCTTTATCAGACTATCTTCTAACAATTCAATATCATGAAAACCCAAGGTACAAAGGGCAGGGATATCTTGGAATACGGAGTTATATTTAGTGATCATTTCTTTTATTGTGATTTTTGGATGGTAGGAAGAACTTCTAGGAAAAGGTCTAGTTGTGTCAAAATTTTCGAATTACGTAGTCGAAATTCTCTCACTTCCCCTACTGCATTATTTTTAACTTTAGAGGATGTAGGTTGAACAGAGGCGATATTAGTAGGAAGAGGTTTAAACTCATACTTCTTCAAGGTATTTATGTGATACCTCTTAATTTTCTTGCGATGTCCTGGTTCACAGATCAGATAATTCACCTCATTTTCTTTGCCTACTATCTCACAAGGCCCCAAATATCGAGGTTTTAACGAATGTCCCAGAATTAAGTTTTTAACTAACACTAATTCATTGGGATAGAACTAACGTGGTTTAGATCTTTGGTCATATAATTTTTTCATTTTGGCTTGAGCTTCGATCAGGTTCATGGCAGCTAAGTTCTTCAATTTGGAGAGACGTTCCTTCCAAAGCGGAGGACTGGGAGGACGAGGTCCTCTCTTCCCTACCCAAGAGTCTCATAATATGGCTAGAGGTCCTCGTACATGATGTCCGAAAATCAAATCGAAGGGAGAGAATTTAGTACTTTCCTGTTCAGCTTCCCAGAGGGCAAGGAGAAGGAAGGGTAAACCTTCATCCCATTCACGGGAATATTGTCCGCAGTAAGCACGTAGAGTGGATTTAAGGGTTTGGTGGAATTTTTCCAGTACCCCTTGTGACTGGGGGTGATATGTCGTAGACAGGATCTGCCTTACTCCTGATCATGACACAGCCTCTTTAAAAACCTTTGATGTAAAATTCGAATCTTGATCTGAATGAATTTCACGTGGTATGTCCACTTGTGCAAAGAAGCATATCAAAGCGCATACCATATTTCTGGAATTAATTTTTGACTTTGGAATAGCCTCTGGATACAGCGTTGCCATATCCATGATAGTGAAGATATACTCGTTATTCCTCTTTGTGCGGGGCAACGGTCCTACACAATCAATAACAACGGTCCTACACAATCAAAAGGTTCTTCAGGACATTTTATTGGCAGTAAAGGGGCAGACGCGGGATTGTGCGCCATTTTGCCTATTATTTGACAAACATGGCATTTCTGTAGTTTGTCAGCAATATAGGTTCTCATCAGGGGCCAATAAAAATATTTCCGAATCTTCTCTGTCTTACGGGATCCTAAATGACCTCCCAGCGGATTATTGTGTGTTAGTTCAAATATCATACTGCACAAGGATGAGGGGACCATCAACAATTTCCTTTTGAAATAGAATTACTAACATTACTTCTTCTCCAAAGAAAATCATCCTCATTTAAAAAGAAACCTTCTCTATTCCCCTTTATTACATTTTCTAGCTAGGTCCACAGGGACCGGTAAAACGTTTTTAATGTCACCTGTGGCTCTGGAATAAATTGCTTCGCTAAACAGGAAGTTTAAACCTAATTTGTCGGATTCTTCTAATATATGTGGGCTATCCATATGTTTAGAATCTTTAGCCATGGCTCTCGTGATCACACTAAGAGGAAATAAATCTAGTCCTGCCTCAGAAGCTTCTAATGCACAATTTACATTGCAGGGATTGTCTTTATATTCAGGAAGTTCTACGTAAATCCTTATAATGGGGACCTTTATTACAGTGCCTCCGTATGCCTCTAATGCGTCTAGCCGGGGTTCACTACTACTAGGTAACTTTACCAGGTTTGATCTTAACAGAGAGAGATAGCTGCCATATCTCGAAAGGTAGTGATGTTTACTAACCTCTCTTTACTAGAGTCTGAACTTTCCATTGGAAAAGTACGGTTCCATAGCTGCTCGGACCATTTCTTCTGAATAAGTAAGTAAGTAAGTAAGTTTATTCAGGTATACACAAATACAGTTACATAGAATTATCATACATAGCAGCATATGTGTAGAGAACCTAGGATAACCCAAAAAAGTCAGACAGAGTGACTTATTTCCATTGGGGTCCTTACCTTGGTAAAGTAATCTATAAGATGGACCACTAGACGAGGCCTGTAAAGGTAAAAACTCATCATCCAGAATTTTAGGCTTCCGAGAGGAATTTATTACCAGAGTAGGACATCTCAGTCTTGGTTGGGTTTTATCTTTCCACTGTTTATGCCAACACTGGAACTGCCTATGACCTAACTTATTACAAAAGAAGCAAAGTGGTAGTTGTTCCTTAGGGTAATGTCTGGAAAGGGACCCATTTGTCACCTGTTTTTATTTTCCCTGAAAGCGCCTTCTTCAAAGGTTCGGCAGCTGGTGCTTTCTTAACAGACATTTTTGAACTATAACTTAGGGAGGCAGATCTCTTTTCTAGTGTCTTAGCCATTTCCATGGTTATAGCATGGGAAATTTAAAAATTATCTGCGTGGGCAGCAGTATCTAACAAGTTAGTAGTAGGAAATGTCAAAAGATACGTATGAACTCTCCCCAGCAAATATTTAAAAAGGTCTTCCTGTAATATCAGCTGGGAAAGTGACTCAATGGAAGAGGCTCCTGCGGCCCTATGCCAGTGCTCATATGCTGAGAGCTTTTCTCTGGCAAAGTCCACCCAAGATTGTTGAGGATGTTTCTTTAAAGTTCTGTACATCTTTAAGTAACTAACAGGTAGTAGGTCATATGCTTTCAAAAGACAATCTTTTACCTAATTATAATTAGAATATTGTTCGAAAGGTAAGTCTGCAGTGATGGTTTGGGCTTTTCCTACTAATGATGAATGTATCAATGCTGCCCAGTACTTTGGAGGCCATTGCATCACCTTCGCCTGATTTTCAAATGTCTCAAAAAATGAATCTACATTGTCTTCAGTAAATTTAGGCATTAAAGAGGCTGCTTCACTGAGGTCAAAAGAGGGTATTGTATGAGTATTACTTGATTCTTTTTTCTTTCTAAGCAATTCCAATTCATAAAGCAAAGACTCACGCTCAAAATTCTTCCTTAGTTTCTACATAGGAGGTGTGGAAAATTTTCTAGGGGTGATTACCTGTATGTACCTCAACATTATATACATACAAGTAATCTCATTGGGAGACAACCATATTGTTTACCGTAGTCACCCCGTGTAGACATGTGAGAAAACTTAACCACCCCTGGTCACGGCAGGTGGTCCCTTCGACCTCACAATCTTATCCATATCTATCCGAGACCAGTATGGATTGGATAGCACCCACAAGTACGGTGCTACTAATTAACTGTGGACTGTATAGATTATATTAGTGTAACTGAATGAAAAAAGGGGGGGTAGGTCACACATGGATATATCCATCAAGGAAAAACACTTGTACATAATCTCTCCACTTACCAGATATTCTCTGGTGGTCACTTGATGTAGCTGGATCACTCATAACCTATCCAATTACAACATACCTAACTGGCCAGTATCAGTCTGCTATAACTAGAAGGGTTACTTAACTGTGGGTGATTGATACTCCTTATTTCCTCCATTCACCATCTCATTTCGATGTCCTGCTACACCGACACGATTCTCATTCCAGCAGGACGAGGTATCCGTTGCTTTGTCCCAGTTTAGAAGTCGTGACTCAATGAACTTCACTTTCCTCGTCTCAGGAACAACGAGGTCTAACGTGTTCACTCGGAGCAAGGCGACTTATTTCACTTCACGCATTCTCTTAACTTAGCGTTATTATCATTAATTACATTACAATTCACAAGACGATTTAATGTCTCATAATTATTATACACATTAGAGATCACTTCATTAAGATCTGAGACCGATGAGTGATGATTAAACCAAGGGTAATTTTCCCCGGGACACAGTCCATGGCGACGCGCCAGTCACCCGGTCCTACCCTTATTCACTCATTTTACCACTTTATTACGGTGGTCCCGTAAATCACGTTCCCTCACCAGGAACAGTTACGACACTTCCTATTATGAAATGAGACCTATATTAATCCTTAGGCCGCCGTGAACGCCAATTTCCTGATTCCATGCTTTCCCAGCCTCCTCACTACATTCAAAACACTGCCGCCTCCCCCATGCCCCGAGTCGACCTCTACCCCGGCACATCCGCGCATGCGCAAAGGGAACTCTTGGTTCTATCCTATTGTCAAATACATTTTTGACTCATATCGACACATTAAACACCTATTAGGCACTATAGTTTCGGAAAATTAAAATATTTTCCACAGGAGGTTTGAAGTGACAAAAATATGCTCCAGACGTTTGATTGAATTGTAGTCAAAAGAGCTAAAGAGATTTGTTGAAGAGGAACCTGTTCATTATACAATAGGACTTCTTTCTCTTGTTTTATTTCTAAAATTCGGAACTGTTTCCGTAGCCTGTTGTCCTTCTGTCCACCATTTAGTTCTCGGGGACAGAATTGGAGTTGTTGCAGTGGCATCGCCTTCCCGAGTATTGGGGACTTGATGTTGTCCGTTGTCTCCTGTAGGGGTTGTTACCAGCATCGTAGTTCTGGACTCTGGGGTCTGTAGTAAAGAATTCAAAAGACCAGGAGTATCTGGTTCTCTGTTTTCATTATTCTCTGGATCCTGCTCATCTGGAAAGAGGACATTCTGTATCATATATCTGACTGTCCAGGCAGTAAAATGTCTGTCGTATTTTATGCCCAAGCTTCGTGCTAATTGCCAACAGGACTGAAGCTTCAAACTCTGTAATCTCTCCCTTGTTATGTCTTCAAACTTCTCTGCCATTTCTGTATTCATTTTAAATCACATTCAGTAGTATGATCTCGGACAGGCCCCCACTTGTTACACTCCAAGATTTATTTCAAGCCAGAAAGTTTCCTTCTGGTTAGGGCATAACAATTATGGTCAGAGAGTTTGGGGTGTAAATAATACTCTTCAATAAATCTTATTTTAAAGAAGTATCTATATATATCATACAACTTAAGGCAAATAATAATATATGAATATATCATACATTGGCTAAGAACACTTATGATTGTTCTATATTATCAGAATAATATATAAGCCTTAAACTACATGGTTAGGAAAAGATCATGGATATAATATATGTACAGGGATTACATCAGAGTATAATATCTAATTTCCAATTTGGGATAAGTCAGATTATTTTAGCAACAGAATAACCAACCACTGTCAATTTACCAGAGAGGAGGAGCTGTATTGATTCGTTGGCTGGTAGTTTTCCACAGCTCCTCCCTCAACCTTGAGCGTACAGAAAGGCGGGGGGAGGGGGGGTGGAGAATAACCATCGAACACCACACATTAACCTTATACCTGTACACAGACCGATTGGTACTTGACTATACCTTTAGCTTAATGTATTGTGGCCACATAACATAAATAATAATAAGCCTTAATCATACAAAGACGTTCATTTCCAATTTAGCTATTAAAGGAAATGACTGCAATGTAATATTAAAGAAAGGGTAACAATAGGGGCAACATGGTAGAGGCGTAACACTGAGATTATCTCTCCCAAGCCCTTCGCATTAGTTTTTTACTCTATTATGTGTTTGCAATTTGTTTTATACTTCAATACAGTTTTTATTTCCTTGATTTTTCCACAGCGGAGTAATTGATATTTGTCTTTATTGAACTTCATATTGTTTCTCCGCTTGGAAACTTGTAGTATCCTCGATGGCTGACATAGTCACTTAAATTCTGATATCGTCAACAAAGTAAGACACGGTACTGTGCTGATATCTGTCTATATCAGATATGAGGTTATAGAAAAGGATGGGGGTGATTACTGTATCCTGTGGAACAGAGCTTTTCGCTGTAGCCTCCTATGACTTTACTCTCTTTACCATTACTGTTTGTGTTCTATTTGTTAAGAAGTTATAGATTTATCTACCAGCTTTTCCTGTTATTCATTTATCACGCATTTTGTGTGCTACTTCTCCATATGGATGAAGAAAGGCTTACCTCCTCTTGATTGGCTGGAGGCCTAGTGGCACTTATATATGAATGCCTGGATGGTTGAAGCTTGGCGCGCTCTTACCAGGAACGGGGTAGGGCGAGAGGTAATGTGTTGGGGTGGTAATGGAAGAGAAAGGGATGGATAGAAGGGTGATGGGTTGGAGTGGAGGAGAATAGGATGGAGGGATAATTGGTGGGGGTTGTGGAAAATTGCATTTATCTGGATGTAACTCATAAGGTACATACCAGTAAATGGTAACAAAGATAATTATTATTTATCAAAGTTACATATACAAGTAGGAATTTGGGACACCTAGGTCACAAAAATGTTCCCCTTCGATACCTACAACTGTCATATCCACAAGTTGCTCTAGACCTATTAATTACAAATGAAATATGCATCACCAGGAATTCTGGTAAATATATAAGTTTGTGGACTGTATATTAAAATTAATAAATTATTATATATATACACATTTATATAACAGAAGGAGAATATATCTTAATATCACTCACCAATCTGAGTGGAGATCAAGGTGCATCATACTCAGAAAACCTCACTGTCTATACATGAAAATAACACTGGCCAGAATTTAACATAAACAGACTTATCTGAGGTTCCTGGAGCTGTCTTGTACAGTCGCCTGATATCTCAAGTTATGCAGGAATGCACATCCAACAATTTTGGCTCCCATTTGAGAGGTTTTAAGCAAATCATAACCTCTAGAGCACAAAAATTCTTCCGATTATTCACTAACGTTTGTGTTGACTTGTTCAGACATGGCGAGTCTCTTCTGCGCAGGCGCAGAGCTTTTCATTTTTTATAACATAATTTTTATTAAATACAATATATTACACTAATTTACATAAAAAATACACTGTATTTTTTCTGGAAAATACATTATTTTCCACACTGTGGCCGGCCGGAGTTCGTTGCTAAACGACTCAAATTGCTTATTTGACAATAGTGGAGGACCTGGGTACTCATAAGATCTGGCTTCCACACGGCAACATATTATACAAGATTTAATCACCCTTTTTACACTTTGCCATCCTTGTGGAATACAGAAAGTTTCCCTAATACAATTTAAGGTATCTTGTACCCCACCATGCATTACGTTTTTATGGGCATTTAAAACAATTAAATTTGTTAGATGATGAGTTTTGGGCAGTTAGATAGGGTGTTTAGCATAATCACCCAATTCAGCATTTTGTAACCTACCTCTGCACCTAATTACATTGTTCTCTAAATACAGCCCCAATTTCTCTATTATGGAACCTTTCACAATTTTTCTTTCCATCATCAATTTAATCTCATTTCCATAGATTTCTTCTTGTACCCTCTTTATCCAATATTCAAGAGGATGTGAAAACTTATATGAGATATTCATCTTGTTTAGAAATTTAAACACCAACTTAGTTACATTGATTAGTTTGGGTAAAGAAGAATACAGACTTCAGACTTGAGACTCAGACTTGAGACTTGGACACATTCCTCTGCTAGCTTCTGCACTGGTCGGACGTACCTGCTCCCGGTTGGCTGTATGCTTTGCTTGCTCCTGATTGGCTGCATGCTTTGCTTGCTCCTGATTGGCTGCCTTTCGATCCACTTGCTGGAAGAAGCTTTTGGTGTTGTTTGTTAAGGAAAAATAACATTGATTTTCTGTTTTAAGAAAGACATTGCTGATTGGTTGATTTCTGGAAACTCTTCATCTTGGCTCCAGGACTTGGTGCGTAGCTGGCTGCCTGCCCCAGGGCAGACCGTTGGCCTCTGCACTCTTGCAGCTGGGTGAAGTCTTCCCACCTCAACCTGTTGGATGTTACCTGCTGGTATATTGTTCAAGAGCATCACGACCACACCTATGCACTCTGTGTATGTGTAATCTTTTGCATACAGACATCCTCTTACTCGTGTTCTGTTGTGAAGGCATCTTTGAGAATTAGACAGCTTTTTTTTAAACCAATATCTTTTTTTTGTGTGACACGGGTTTAGCTCTCTGTTGTGCCGTAATCTCCTCAGAGGCCAGCCAAGCCCTCTTCATTGAGGTGGTTAAAGATCCCCACACAGTGGATCGGCTTGACTATATCGCTCTGGAGACACCAGCACCTTTCTCTCCTCTAAAATTTTCTTCTTTTTTTCTGGATCGGCTGGACCTGCTCCTGCGTCGGTGGGAGTATTCGTCTGGTCCGGTGCCCGTGGCTGCATTCTTGTAATTAACGCATGGGACGCCTAATCTTGGCAGGTACACTTACAACACAAACATGATCTGTCAGAATTACGCACTTGACGCCCCTTAGACGCCACTCACGATTCAGGCAGCATTCCACCTGTGCTGTTGTCATCATGGCAACTGCACAGAGACCCAGTTTTCCGACAATGGCCTTGATGTTAAAGTACTCTAAAGCTGACAAGGATACGATTGACTATGCCTCTACCTTTTTCAATATTACCCAGGCTCGAATGATAAACATCTTTAAGACTCATACCGGATGTAAGGTAAATCTTGATCCTGTCAACTATGACCTATGTACAAGTAAGGAAGTCCGAGAAAAGCTCTTTCAGGCAGGTTTTGCTATCGATTGGGCTCCTGATCACAAGGCCAGGAGTACAGTCGTGGCAAAATTTGTTGACTCATCACTGCTAAACGATTACACCCAGAACAAAGACGCCTTGATGGCAGACATTTCAACTCAAAATCAAGTCACAGTTGAGGAACTTTTCCATCCTGAACGCTCTAATATCCTAAAGATCAGATGTTCCACTCCTGAAGAGGCTGATAAATTGTTCAAACATGGTGTTCGAGCTAACTACTTTCTTATTCCACCTACTTCATTGTTTCTACCTAACTATGTCGCAATTCATCAGTGCTACAAATGCCTTGAGTTTGGACATCTAAAGAATACTTGTGACAAGCAACAGCTGTGTTCCAAGTGTTCTTCTCCAGGCCACACATGGCAAAAATGTTCCAACACTCTAAAATGTTTGCACTGTTCTCAGGCATATTCTGCTACTTCTTTCAACTGCCCTACTCGTAAGGATTATGTTTCTTCATTACGGAAAGACCAACCTCTGAACCTTCCAAACCCAGTCTTGACTCCACGCTCACAAACACAGACAACATTCTCATCCACTCACCAACCAAACTCTTATGTTCTTCCTGCTACCACTTCTACAACTCATCCTTCCTATGCTGCTGCTGCACAAACCAACCTTCCCTCGACCTCTTCATCCTCAAAACAATCTAATATCCTTGAGACCATTGTGCTCACTGCTGTATACTGTCATAAAGCATTTAAAAGTGCCAACTATCCAACGATGCTGAATGATCTTTTGAAAGCCAATAACTTTGACCCCATCATTTTCCCTCCTGATTTCTTTCTTCCCAAGGATGAACTTTTTCCCAACTCTTCTCTCTCCACTACAGAAACTCCTCTTCAAGCTTCTACTCAGGCAGTCCCTTCTCCTTCCACCCATATGCCAAAATCCTGTCCTTCTAATCCTTCCACCAGCTCTGGCTCTAACACCAATCGATCTCAACCTCCTTCTTCCTCTACTCGTCCTTCTCGTTCTCTTACTCCCAAGTCTCGATCTACTACTGTGGAACAACAGTTTGACTTCTCTCCCGGATTCGCCCAATGTCTGGATAGAGTTGATCATTTAATATATAAAACCCAGCCCTCGCCCTCTCCCTCTCGCTCCTACTCATCCTCTCATCTTAACACTACACCTAGTCCCACCTCCCACTCCAGGCCCCTCTCACCTTCCCCTTCCCGTTCCCAATCCAGAAACCGTAAAACACAACCGACCAAAAATAGATCAGGTGCTGTGAAAGGCTTACAATCTCGTCCTTCAAGTAACCCCAACCATGGCCATTAAGGTTATTCAATTTAACATAAGAGCTTACAACGCAAACAAATACATTCTTGCTGACCTCGTTGACTCAGAACAACCAGACGTGTTGTTATTAAACAGCACGTGTGTACGTGATGATCAACGTGTCAGACACTTAGGATATACAGCCCGTCAATCTCCTGCCGAACACTGGAATGGCGTAGCTATTCTTGTTAAAAGTACAATTAAACATGAGTTCTTATCCCTTCCATTTACATATTCTCACAGCATGGCTGTGAAAATTTACACGATACACGGACCCATCATCCTGTACACGACATATACCAGACCCCATCAAAACATTAACATACATGATTTAACCATTCTTTTTTAATCATACACTTTCTTCCTGTATACTTACTTGCCGACCTAAATGCCAAACACACAGATTTCCATGACAACTCCACAAATCTGCGTGGAAGGCAACTTCATACACTTGTAACACAGAAACATCTCATACATCTCGGACCTTATTTCCCAACAATCTATACATTCAATGGTCAAGGCACCCCTGATAAAATTTTTACAAACAGAGCTAGTAATCACTTACATCACTACACAACACCAGGACCGCTCTCTGGATCTGACCACATTCCTATCATTTTGCATATTTCCTCAAATCCTATACTCATTCCAGTTCGCCCCTCTCCAGCTTATTCTCAGGCAGACTGGGATCTGTTCAAACAACGCTTAAACACTCTTGATCTCACACACAACTATAACAATAGACCAGTATCAGACATAGACACACAAATTCAACGCATTCAACAATCAATTACCCAAACTGCTACAGAGGTTATCCCAATGACACACCACAAAGTACGATACTCTTTTCGTCCATCAGAAAGAACAAAAAGATTACTCACATGTTACAGACACCGTTTCTTAGCAAACCAAAACAGACTCAATATCATCCGATGGGACCTCACTATTTTACGTACACATATTATCCATAGCCTAGACGATGACCACGACCGGCATTGGCAATCAATTATAAATCATACAGATGTACAGCGTACAAGAGATCCCAAAGCATTCTGGTCATCCATTCGGAAACTTACAGGCACCCCTCGATCCACAACCTTTAGACACATAAACAGCAACAACAGACAGATCTCTGACCCTGCTGAAGCGGTACATATTTTCAAAGACATATGGGAAAACATCTTCCACCCACATCCACCAGACCAAGTTGTCATAGCACACACATTAGACGTAGAAAGATGGGTATCCAACCATGAAGATTTAACAACTCCTGATCCAATCATAAACCTAAATACCCTATCTTCCACACATCCTCTAAACTCTCCTTTTACTGTTAATGATGTTCACTCCTTACTAACACACCTTCCAAAAAAAGCTCCAGGAGCTTCAGGTCTGTCACATACAGTCCTTCGTCACCTTCCACTTTCTGTTGCTTCTGCTATCACTGACCTCTTTAATGCCTCTCTTGCATCTGGCTATTTCCCCCATTCTTTAAATCTGCAACTGCATGTCTCATACCGAAACTGGAAAAGACTTGACTGACCCCCAAAAACTATAGACCAATTAGCCTCCTTGAAATTTTGGGTAAGACCTTTGAACGACTTGTAAATATGCGACTCAGGACTCACCTAGAGACACATAACTTGCTTACTGAAAGACAATTCGGTTTCCGAAAAAAACGATCTACCCAAGACGTTTTGAATATGATCCTGAACTATATACGTATCAATAAAGCCCAGAACTGTACCTCCGCCCTTGTCGCCAAAGATGTAGAAAAAGCTTTTGACACTGTTTGGCATGAAGGATTAAAATACAAACTCTGCACTTCCTTTGACTTAACTATAAATATGACGAAATTATTATGTCATTTTCTAGACGGCCGAACGATGCGTATACGGTTCAGAGATCATTATTCGGACTATTTCACGTTAAAAGCGGGTGTACCCCAAGGTTCGGTCTTATCTCCCACCCTATATATACTCTACACGAATGATTTACCTGAACCTCTTTACCCAAACACAATTACCCTTTCTTACGCAGACGACATCACTCAACTCACAACACATGAAAACTTTCGTTTTCTTGCACGCAGAACACAAAGATAGGTCGACAGGATTACCGCCTGGGAATTATTATGGCGCATAAAAACCAACCCAAATAAGTAAAAAATCACTTACTTCCATAGAATGCGTGATGTCCCCACTCCTGTCGAACTCAAAACAAGCACCTCCCGTACCCCCATCCCACGCTCCTTCACGACAGTTGTCCTTGGCATTACCCTCGACCACACACTGAACTTAAAATCTCACATTACTACAAAGACCATACTGGCGGGAACTGCACTCTCAAGGTTATATAAGCTGCGAGGTGCCAGTCCCAAGACAAAACTACATCTTTACAAAGCACTCATTCGTCCTCTACTCTCTTACTTTCCACTCGCTCTGACGTTAATTGCCAAGACAAACGCACAAAAATTTCAACGTATCCAGAATCGTGCATTACGTTGGGTGTTGGGAGTGAGATGGGACGAATTTGCCACCAGTGAATCTCTCCACCTCACGACAAACACACCGGCTTTGAACGTATACTGGAAGACACTTAGTGACAAACAACTTGACAGACTTGAAACATATCATGACTACTGGACTATTTACTTAGATGATACTCTCAGACGTCCTTACAATGATGTAAATCTTTTTCAATCATTGAATGATCCGGCACCTCCACCACAATACACATAAATTATCTGACTTTTTGCTTAAAAATTCAAATAACTTAAAAGTGCCATTGCCGTATAGCTGTGTCTTTGTGCGTTTTTAGGGCTGAAGTGCTTGCGATGTGCGTTTTTGCGTCGCCTTTGCAACAACGTGTCCCTGAACCATATCCAGTCATTGCAAGTTGAAGTGCTCCAGTCAGTTGCAGTCAGCACCCGCAGAGTCCCTGTTATCTTCTATGTCGTCTTTGTTACTGTTTATCAAGGCTTAGCAGTTGGGTCTAGTCCTGACTCTTCTCTCTTCAACTCAAGACATTCCTCTCACCATCTATTCTTCGCACTGTCCCCACTTGCCCCTCGCCCCTCGTGGGTCCTTACCTGTGAGTCCTATCTATCTATCTATAAGAATACCTATTTATATCAATAGCTAAGGGAGGACAAACTATTGGAGCGGAGGTCACAGCAATTTCAACAGGAGCAATATACGCCTTTTGTACAGGCCAATTAGCTTTATTTAACAACCAGCTCGGTCCTTTAAACCATGATACAGCATTTACAAATTTAGCATAATAAACCTCGAGACAAGAAATCAGCTGATTAAATGTTAACATATGCTGACCCAAACTATTATATTTCTCTTGCATCTGATTAATTTCAGCGACTCTGTTTTGTACGTACACAATTTTACTGTTTCCATTACGGATCCATTGTAAGGATACCTCATTATCAGACCAAATTACAGTGTCGCTAATATTTATCTCCTGCAACTTATTTCTTATATAATTAGTTAATTTGACACCTAAATAAATGGCTGATAATTCCAACTGAGGTAAAGTACATGATTTAATTGGAGACACTTTAGCCTTAGACATAACAAGAGAGATAACACTATTACGTTTTATGAAAGTACGCTGGGATCCCTGGTCTAATAATGCAGTTACATTTTTTTATTTATGCCTTTTATCATCAATTTTTACCTGTAACACAGGTAAGGCTACTTCAGCAAAACCATCATTATTAACATTAGCAGCAATTTTTACATTAGCCAATGTTTTGTCAGGATTGTCAATATTATTATTATTATCAACATTATCATATAGACCCTTACACATGACTATATGGTGTCTTCCTTTGTGACATTGATAACAGTCGTTTAATTTGGCATATCAATCCTTTACATTGTGATTACCTAGACATCTGATACATCTGTCAAGTTCCTCCAATCTTTCAACTTTATCATTCCATGAATTGTATGAATTGGAATTGTTAGAAAAATGAGTACCCTTGCAGAAGAGACTAATCTCTCTTTTCTTTGACTGGTTTCTTATTAACTGGGCTGCTCTTAGGAGGGTACTTATTCTTCTTACCTTGTGGAGAATCATTATTTCTGATTCCTGCTACTTGATATGTACTTATGCAACTATTTTTAGGAAATGAATTTTGATTATTACCATTGGCATAATTTTTCCCTTTGTGAAACGACAGATACCTCAGAGTTATTATATGTTGCATCTTTAAAATAAGTTAGTTGGCTGGTCTGCAACTTCACCATTAATTCTTGTAGACCTAGTCTTATTTCCTCCAGTTACAGTAATACCTTGTGATATTTTCGAGAGTCTATTCAAGTGTTTTAACAGCTTAATATTTGTAAATGGCACTCATAACAATGATCTATTCTTTCGTTATAATAAAAGCATGTAGATGATAATAGTGAAAAGTCTTGTCGTGCCTCCTGTAGAGCCGAAATTGATTAATTGCATTTCAATTAATTTAAATGAGAAAATTGACTCTACAAACAGCATATATCCAAAGCAAGCAAGTCACAGAATGAATTAAATTTCGCAAGTAGAGGTTCCAATATATATATATATATTATATATATATATATATATATATATATATATATATATATATATATATATATATATATATATATATATATATATATAATATATATATATATATATATATATATGTAGTGCCGAATAGGCAGAACTTGCGATCTTGGCTTAAATAGCAACATTCATCTTGCCATATAGGACAAGTGAAAATTTGTGTATGCAATAATTTCGCCAAAATCATTCTCAACCTAACGAAGAAAATATATTTCACTGTGCTTGTTTAGTATTAAATTATTATAAACAAATCTAAAATATATTTAGTTGGGTTAGGCTAAAATAAATTACTCTTGTTATAATAAGGTTAGGTAAATTTTCTAAGTTCCTTTTGGTGCAAAATTATAAATTTTTGCATCAACATTAATGAAAATAATATATCTTTAAACGTATAAGAGAAAATTTTAGAAAGGATTTAATTTTAAATGAGTTCTTGCTAATTGAGGAGTTTAACATATTCGGCATGACACACACACACACACACACACACACAACACACACACACACACACACACACACACACACACACACATACACACACACACACACACACACACACACACACACACACACACACACACACACACACACATACACACACACAATGTAGTTCCCATTTTTAAAAAAGGAGACAGAAAAGAGGCACTAAACTATAGACCTGTGTCATTGACGTGTATAGTATGCAAAATTATGGAGAAGATTATCAGGAGGAGAGTGGTGGAGCACATGGAACGGAACAAGAGTATAAATGCCAACCAGCACGGATTCACGGAAGGCAAATCCTGCGTCACAAACCTTCTGGAGTTTTATGATAAAATAACAGAAGTAAGACACGAGAGAGAGGGGTGGGTTGATTGCATCTTCTTGGACTGCAAAAAGGCCTTAGACACAGTTCCTCACAAGAGATTAGTGCGGAAGCTAGAGCATCAGGTGCATATAACAGGAAGGGCACTGCAATGGATCAGAGAATACCTGACAGGGAGGCAACAACGAGTCATGGTACGTAATGATGTATCACAGTGGGCACCTGTGACGAGCGGGGTCCCACAGGGGTCGGTCCTAGGACCAGTGCTATTTTTGGTATATGTGAACGACATGACGGAAGGGTTAGACTCAGAAGTGTCCCTGTTTGCAGATGATGTGAAGTTAATGAGGAGAATTAAATCTGATGAGGACCAGGCAGGACTTCAAAGAGACCTGGACAGACTGGACACCTGGTCCAGCAAATGGCTTCTCGAATTTAATCCTGCCAAATGCAAAGTCATGAAGATAGGGGAAGGGCACAGAAGACCACAGACAGAGTATAGGCTAGGTGGCCAAAGACTGCAAACCTCACTCAAGGAGAAAGATCTTGGGGTGAGTATAACACCGAGCATGTCTCCGGAAGCACACATCAATCAGATAACTGCTGCAGCATATGGGCGCCTGGTAAACCTGAGAACAGCATTCCGATACCTTAGTAAGGAATCATTCAAGACACTGTACACCGTGTATGTCAGGCCCATACTGGAGTATGCAGCACCTGTTTGGAACCCGCACTTGATAAAGCACGTCAAGAAACTAGAGAAAGTACAAAGGTTTGCGACAAGGTTAGTTCCAGAGCTAAGGGGAATGTCCTATGAAGAAAGATTAAGGGAAATCGGCCTGGCGACACTGGAGGACAGGAGGGTCAGGGGAGACATGATAACGACATATAAAATACTGCGTGGAATAGACAAGATGGACAAAGACAGGATGTTCCAGGGAGGGGACCCAGAAACAAGAGGCCACAATTGGAAGTTGAAGACACAAATGAGTCAGAGAGATAGTAGGAAGTATTTCTTCAGTCATAGAGTTGTAAGGAATAGCCTAGAAAATGACGTAGTGGAGGCAGGAACCATACACAGTTTTAAGACGAGGTTTGCTCATGGAGCGGGGAGAGAGAGGGCCCAGTAGCAACCGGTGAAGAGGCGGGGCCAGGAGCTAAGACTCGACCCCTGCAACCATAAATAGGTGAGTACAAATAGGTGAGTACATATATATATATAAATAAATAAATAATATATATATATATATATTATATATATATATATATATATATATATATATATATATATATATATATATATATATATATATATATATATATATATATGTCGTGCCGAATAGGCAGAACTTGCGATCTTGGCTTAAATAGCAACGCTCATCTTGCCATATAGGACAAGCGAAAATTTGTGTATGCAATAATTTCGCCAAAATCATTCTGAACCTAACGAAAAAAATATATTTCACTGTGTTTGTTTAGTATTAAATTACTGTAAACAAATCTAAAATATATTTAGTTGGGTTAGGCTAAAATAATTTGTTCTTGTTATAATAAGGTTAGGCAAGTTTTCTAAGATTCTTTTGGTGCAAAATTAAAATTTTTTACATTAACATTAACCCTTTGAAAAAAATATATCTTTAAACGTATAAGAGAAAATTTTAGAAATGACTTAATTTTAAATGAGTTCTAGCTAATTGACCAGTTTTACATATTCGGCACGACATATATATATATATATATATATATATATATATATATATTATATATATATATATATATATATATATATATATATATATATATATATATATATATATATATATATATATAATATATAATATATATATATGCAATAAGATCACAGTAAACAGGTGATTTCAGAATATGTAAAATAGCCACTGTGAAAGAAAAATGAAATTCCAAGCGCTTTCGTGATTACTCACATTATCAAGGAATAATAAAAGTAATGCATGAAAGGAAGGCATATAAAGGGTCTAGACCACACCTCACCATCACATCCCACAATAGAGCAACACCTGACGCGCGACTCATAAGAAAGAGAACACTGCAGCAGGCCCGCTGGCTCAACTAGTCAGGTCCTTCATGGCAACCCACAAACTAACTATTCTACCCAAGAATTAAGATTTATTATTTATCCAATGTATTATTAAATTCTTCCCAAATTCTATTAACAATAAATAGATCTAATTTATATAAACCAAAGGAAATATGCATATCATTTTCAAAACTGCTTTTTATGAAACAAGATTCAATTATATTTCTGTCGACCATGGACTTGCTTGATACTACTTTCTCAACTTTTTGAAAATCAATTGGATGGTTAAAATCTCTCACATGAATAAATAGAAAATTGGAATCTTGTCCAGTTCTAATGCTATATTTAAGTTGTTTTAATCTTAGTTCGAGATTTTTACCAGTTTGACCGTAATAAACTTTATCGCAAATTTTACAAGGAATCTTATAGACACATCCATCAGCATTTCGGGGGAATTCTTTATCAAAAGTTTTTATACTGAATCAAGATTTTTGAATACAACTTTAATATTAAAAGTCTTAAGAAGAGAAAACGTATCAACCAAGTTTTCATGGTAAGGGAGAACCAACATATTTTTAATTGAATAAGGCTGGTTGTCTCTTTTTGGATTGTAAAAAGTATTTCTAGCAATTTTAAAAAATTATCAGCTACGTTTCTTGAGTATTTCAGATCATTAGCTATTTCATAAATTTGGATATTTGGGTTATCCTAGGTTCTCTACACATATGCTGCTATGTATGATAATTCTATGTAACTGTATTTGTGTATACCTGAATAAACTTACTTACTTATTCATCTATGAACTCTGGACTACAAATATGCAAAGCTCTCAAAAACATTGATGAGAAAACAGTTTAACTCTGTGTGTACTCACCTAGTTGAGGTTGCAGGGGTCGAGTCCAAGCTCCTGGCCCCGCCTCTTCACTAGTCGCTACTAGGTCACTCTCCCTGAACCGTGAGCTTTATCATACCTCTGCTTAAAGCTATGTATGGATCCTGACTCCTACATAGCTTCCCATACTATTCCACTTCCTGACTACTCTGTGACTGAAGAAATACTTCCTAACATCCCTGTGATTCATCTGTGTCTTCAACTTCCAACTGTGTCCCTTTTACTGTGTCCCATCTCGGGAACATCTTTGTCTTTGTCCACCTTGTCAATTCCTCTCAGTATTTTGTATGTCGTTATCATGTCCCCTCTATCTTTCCTGTCCTCCAGTTTTCGTCGGGTCGATTTCCCTTAACCTCTCCTCGTAGGACATACCCTTTAGCTCTGGGACTATCTTGTTGCAAACCTTTGCATTTTCTCTAGTTTCTTTACGTGCTTGGCTAGGTAAAGGTTCCAAACTGGTGCCGTATAATCCAATATGGCCTAACGTACACGGTGTACAGGGTCCTGAACGATTCCTTATTAAGATGTCGGAATGCTTTCTGAGGTTGCTAGGGGCCCATATGCTGCAGCAGTTATTTGGTTGATGTGCGCTTCAGGAGATGTCCTGGGTTTTTTACTCACCCCAAGATCTTTTTTCTTGAGTGAGGTTTGTAGTCTCTGGGCCCCATAGACTGTACTCCGTCTGCGGTCTTCTTTGCCCTTCCCCAATCTTCATGACTTTGCACTTGGTGGGGTTTGAACTCCCGGGGCCAGTTGCTGGACCAGGTCGCAGCCTGTCCAGATCCCTTTGTAGTTCTGCCTGGTCTTCTATCGAATGAATTCTTCTCATCAACTTCACGTCATCTGCAAACAGGGACACTTCGGAGTCCATTCCTTCCGTTATGTCGTTCACAAATACCAGAAGCAGCACTGGTCCTAGGACTGACCCCTGTGGGACCCCGCTGGTCACAGGTGCCCACGTACCATGACTCGCTGCTGTCTTCCTGACAAATATTCCCTGATCCATTGTAGTGCCTTCCTTGTTATCC
Organism: Cherax quadricarinatus; assembly: GCF_026875155.1. Lineage (NCBI taxonomy): Eukaryota > Metazoa > Arthropoda > Malacostraca > Decapoda > Parastacidae > Cherax > Cherax quadricarinatus. Next base: position 28,964,517 of record NC_069403.1, read on the forward strand.
CTGCTGTGTGTGTGTGTGTGTGTGTGTGTGTGGTGTGTGTGTGTGTGTGTGTGTGTGTGTGTGTGTGTGTGTGTGTGTGTGTGTGTGTGTGTGTGGTGTGTTATGTGGTGTGTGTGTGTGTGTGTGTGTGGTGTGTGGTGTGTGTGTGTGTGTGTGTGTCTGTGTGTGTGTGTGTGTGTCGTGTGTGTGTGTGTGTTTGTGTCTGTGTGTGTGTGTGTGTGTGTACTCACCTAATTGTGGTTGCAGGGGTCGAGACTCAGTTCCTGGCCCCGCCTCTTCACTGATCGATACTAGGTCCTCTCTCTCTCTCTCTCTCTACTTCCTGAGCTTTGTCCTACCTCGTCTTAAAGCTATGTATGATTTCTGCCTCCACTACGTCACTTGCTAGGCTATTCCACTTCCTGACGACTCCATGACTGAAGAAATACTTCCTAGCATCCCTGTGACTCGTCTGAGTCTTCAGCTTCCAATTGTGACCCCTTGTTTCTGTGTCCCCTCCCTGGAACATCCTGTCTTTGGCCATCTTATCTATTCCACGCAGTATTTTGTATGTCGTTATCATGTCTACCCTGACCTTCCTGTCCTCCAGTGTCGTCAGTCCGATTTCCCTCAACCTTTCATCGTAGGACATTTCCCTGAGTTCCGGAACTAGCCTTGTTGAAACCTTTGTACTTTCTCTAACTTCTTGACGTGCTTGACCCGGTGTGGGTTCCAAACTGATGCTGCACACTCCAGTATGGGCCTGACGTACACAGTGTACAGTGTCTTGAACGATTCCTTATTAAGGTATTGGAACCCTATTCTCAGGTTTGCCAGGCGCCCGTTACTGCAGCAGTTATCTGGTTGATGAGTGCCTCCGGAGATATGCTCGGTGTTATGGTCACCCCAAGGTCTTTCTCTTTTAGTGAGGTTTACAGCTTTTGTCCACCTAGCCTATACTCTGTCTGCGGTCTTCTTTGCCCTTCCCTAATCTTCATGATTTTGCATTTGGAAGGGTTGAATTCGAGTAGCCAGTTGTTGGACCACATGCCCAACCTGTCCAGGTATCTTTGCTGTCCTGCCTGATCCTCACCTGATTTAATTCTTCTCATTAACTTCACATCATCTGCGAATAGTGACACTTCAGTGTCTGTTCCTTCCATCATGTCATTCACATATATCGAAAATAGCACTGGTCCTTGGACTGACCCCTTTGGGACCCCGTTCGAAACAGGCCCTTTGGATACTTTCTTCCGTCCCCATGATCTTGTTACCTCCCTTTTCGTATTCTCTGACCCAGTAGTGCCTTCCGTTATATGCTCCTGATCGCCAGCTTCTGCACTAATCTTTTTTGGGAGGAACTGTGTCAAAGGGCCCTTTCCTGCAGTCCAGGAAAAGCAATCAACTCACCCCTCTCTTGTTTTTTATTTTCTGTTACCTTTCATAAAACTCCAGAATGTTTGGGGCACAGGATTTCCCTTTCCCAAAGAATCCAGCTGGTTGTCCTTTTATCTTTTTTCCGTTCCGGGTTTCCCCACCATTCCCCCTGATAATCTTTCCGACTTTGCATTTATACCGTCAAGACACTGGTCTTATTTTAGTGCCCGTTTCTGTCCCTTTTTTAAAAAGGGGGACTACATTTCCGTCTTCCATCCCACGGGTAGTTCCCCAGTTTCAAGGGATGTTTGAGATTGGGGTTGGGTCACACACAGCGCTCTGCTCCTTCTCAAATTGGCCCAGGGGGAGATTTTGTCCGCCCCATTCCCTTTCGAGGTATCAAGGTAAATTAGCATTTCGCGCCCCCTCCCCCTTGTTTTTTAGTCACCCAATCCCCTCTGTGCTTCATCTCAGAGCCCTTCCTGTCTCTACTGTAAAAAATTTCCCTTAAAATCTTCTTTTGAGCTCCTACTCCTCTTGATCGTTTCTTTGATTCCCCGCCCTTTTGTCCCGTTATCCCTGCTTTTTTACTGTTTTCTTTCCCCTGATGTGGGTATACAACATTTTTTTGGTCAGACTTGACTTTTGATGCTTTTTATTTTCATACTGTCGCTGGGCCCCCCTCCTTACCTGTGCATACTTTTCCCCGGTTTTTTTTACAATCTCCTTATTTTCCTTTTTTCTTTGCCTTCTGTAATTTTCCTTTTCAAGTGTACTTATTTTTTGCCCCTTTCACCTCGGGGAAACCCGGGGCTCGTTTTTGGTCTTCCCATTATCTCTGTTGCCCTTGGGAAAAAACTTTTCCCCTCCCCCTTGCATTTTGTTGTTTCGTATTCCCCATTTGTTTACTGACTTTCCTACAATTCTCTGTCCCAAGAACCCCTGCAGGGAAATTCCCCAACCTCGGGGGTTTTCCCATTCAACCCGTTCTCTCTCCACTTGTAAATCTACTATGTATTCAGAGCACATAACCTTTTTACAAAATCCCAGCGGGGCCCCTCATTTTCGATGTCCCAAAGTCTGAACTGCTCATTGTGTGTGTGTGTGTGTGTGTGTGTGTGTGTGTTTGTGTTGGGTTTTGTACTACCATTTTACTCACCTATTTGGGTTGCAGGGGGCGATTCATAATCCGGGCCCCCCCCCCTTTACGGGTTGTACTAGGGCCTCTCTCCCCCTCCCCTGACTTTATCAAAACCCCGCCTTAAAACTAGAAAGGTTCCCGCCTCCCTACATCACTTTCTAGGCTATTCCACGGCCTGACTACTCTATGACTGAAGAAATACTTCCTAACATCCCTTTGATTCAACTTCCAATTGTGACCTCTTGTTTCTGTGTCCCATCTCTGGAACATCCCGTCTTTGTCCACCTTGTCTATTCCGTGCAGTATTTTATATGTCGTTATCATGTCTCCCCTGACTCTCCTGTCCTCCAGTGTCGTCAGGCCGATTTCCCTCAACCTTTCTTCGTAAGACAATCCCCTTAGCTCTGGGACTAGTCTTGTTGCAAACCTTTGTACTTTCTCTAATTTCTTGATGTGCTTGACCAGGTGTGGGTTCCAAACTGGTGCTGCATACTCCAGTATGGGCCTGACGTAAATGGTATACAGAGTCTTGAATGATTCCTTACTGAGGTATCGGAACGCTATCCGTAGGTTTGCCAGACGCCCGTATGCTGCAGCGGTTATCTGATTAATGTGCACCTCAGGAGATATGCTCGGTGTTATACTCACCCCCAGATCTTTTTCCTTGAGTGAGGTTTGCAGTCTTTGGCCATCTAGACTATATTCTATCTGCGGTCTTCTTTGCCCTTCCCCAATCTTCATGACTTTGCATTTGGCAGGGTTAAACTCAAGGAGCCAGTTGCTGGACCAGGCTTGTAGCCTGTCCAGGTCTCTTTGTAGTCCTGGCTGATCCTCATCCGATTTGATTCTTCTCATTAACTTCACATCATCTGCCAACAAGGACACTTCTGAGTCCATCCCTTCCGTTATGTCATTCACATATACCAAAAACAGCACAGGTCCTAGGCGCCCACTCTGACACCTCGTCACGTACCATGACTCGTTGTTGCCTCCCTGTCAGGTATTCTCTGATCCATTGCAGTGCCTTTCCTGTTATGTGTGCATGATCCTCTAGCTTTTGCAGTAACCTCTTGTGAGGAACTGTGTCGAAGACCTTCTTGCAGTCCAAAAAAATGCAGTCGATCCACCCCTCTCTCTCTTGTCTGACTTCTGTCACCTTGTCATAAAACTCCAGTAGGTTTGTGACACAGGATTTTCCTTCCCTGAAACTGTGCTTGTTGTCAATTATACACTTGTTTCTTTCCAGGTGCTCTACCACTCTCCTCCTGATGGTCTTCTCCATGACTTTGCATACTATACACGTTAGTGATACAGGTCTGTAGTTTAATGCCTCATGTCTGTCTCCCTCTTTAAAAACTGGGACTACATTTGCCATCTTCCATACCTCAGGGAGTTGCCCAGTTTCAATGGATGTCTTGAAGATCGTCGTTAATGGCACACACAGCATCTCTGCTCCCTCTCTAAGGACCCATGGAGAGATGTTGTCTGGTCCCACTGCCTTTGAGGTGTCTAGTTCACATAGCAGCTTCTTCATCTCCTCCTTGGTTATGTGTACCTCATACAGCACTTGTTGGTGTTCCCCTCTGTTCTGATTTCCTGTAGTCCTACTGGTTTCCACTGTAAATACTTCTTTAAATCTCGTGTTGAGCTCCTCACATACCTCTCGGTCGTTTCTTGTGAACTCCCCATCACCCTTCCTCAGTCTGATTACTTGGTCCTTGACTGTTGCTTTCCTCCTGATGTGGCTATACAGCAGCTTCGGGTCAGACTTGACTTTGGATGCTATGTCATTTTCATATTGTCGCTGAGCCTCCCTTCTTATCTGTGAATATTCGTTTCTGGTTCCTCGGCTAATCTCTTTATTTTCCTGAGTTCTCTGTCTTCTGTACCTTTTCCATTTTCTAGTACACCTAGTTTTCGCCTCCCTACACCTTTGGGTGAACCAAGGACTCGTTCTGTTCTTCCCATTATTTCTGTTTCCCTTGGGAACAAACCTTTCCTCTGCCTCCTTGCATTTTGTTGTCACATAGTCCATTATTTCTTGTACTGGTTTTCCTGTCAGTTCCCTCTCCCACTGAATGTCTGGCAGGAAGTTCCTCATGCCTGAGTAGTTCCCCCTTTTGTAGTTTGGTTTTTCCCATCCTATTCCTGCTACTCTCTCCACTTGGAGCTCAACTACGTAGTCAAAGCACAGAACCACATGATCACAAGCTCCTAGGGGCCTTTCATACATGATATCCTCGATGTCCGAACTACTCAAGGTGAATACAAGGTCCAGTCTTGCTGGATCATCCTCACCTCTCTCTCTGGTGGTGTCTCTAACATGTTGATGCATGATGTGTGTGTGTGTGTGTGTGTGTGTGTGTGTGTGTGTGTGTGTGTGTGTGTGTGTGTGTGTGTGTGTGTGTGTGTGTGTGTGTGTGTGTGTTTGTGTGTGTGTGTGTGTGTGTGTGTGGTGTGTGTGTGTGTGTGTGTGTGTGTGTGTGTGTGTGTGTGTGTGCGTGTGCGTGTGTTTGTGTGTATATCTGCATATTGGTCTATATAGACGTGACTTTGACCGAGGTGCTCCGCATGCGCAGTGTGTCGCCCATCCCTGTGCCGCACTGTGCTCTCAGGGACACCTTCATACAAGTACGTCCTTCCCTGGCTGTGTTAAACCTTACTCGTAACCTCAGACCCTGCTCCAGCCCTCGTCCTGCTTCAGCTCTCGGCCTGCTTTAGCCCTCGCCCTGCTCCAGCCCTCACCTGCTCCAGCCCTCGTCCTGCTCCAGCCCTCGGCCTGCTCCAGCCCTCGGCCTGCCCCAAGACTAACTGTTCCTGCATTAACTCTGCCTGAGATCTAACTTCCCCTGCCCCCAGCCCTCACGCAGGTCTTCATGTTTCCCCACACTAAACCCTGCCCCAGCCTAAATCCTAACCTAACTTAAACCTTGCCCCAGCCTAAACCCTAACCCAACTTAAACCTTACCCCAGCTTAAACCCTACCACACCATATACATGTAGAGTTGACAAAGTGTTGCAGCCTCAGACCAGCGTCAACTCTCCCGCACTCTAGTTATCTTGTTCTTGTCTGGAAACAAACTTAGGTAGACTTCAGGATATTTGCTAAAGAAAACTTATCACTGGAGTTTACCTGGAGAGAGTTCCGGGGGTCAACGCCCCCGCGGCCCGGTCTGTGACCAGGCCTCCTGGTGGATCAAAGCCTGATCAACCAGGCTGTTACTGCTGGCTGCACGCAAACCAACGTACGAGCCACAGCCCGGCTGGTCAGGAACCGACTTTAGGTGCTTGTCCAGTGCCAGCTTGAAGACTGCCAGGGGTCTGTTGGTAATCCTCCTTATGTATGCTGGGAGGCAGTTGAACAGTCTCGGGCCCCTGACACTTATTGTATGGTCTCTTAACGTGCTAGTAACACCCCTGCTTTTCATTGGGGGGATGTTGCTTCGTCTGCCAAGTCTTTTGCTTTCATAGTGAGTGATTTTCGTGTGCAAGTTCGGTTACTAGTCCCTCTAGGATTTTCCAGGTGTATATTATCATGTATCTCTCCCGCCTGCGTTCCAGGGAATACAGGTTCAGAACCTCAAGCGCTCCCAGTAATTGAGGTGTTTTTATCTCCGTTAGCGCGCCGTAAAGGTTCTCTGTACATTTCTAGGTCGGCAATTTCACCTGCCTTGAAAGGTGCTGTTAGTGTGCACCCAATATTCCAGCCTAGATAGAACAAGTGCCCTGAAGAGTGTCATCATGGCCTTCGCATCCCTAGTTTTGAAGGTTCTCATTACCCATCCTGTCATTTTTCTACAGATGCGATTGATACAATGTTTGGTCCTTGAAGGTGAGATCCTCCGACATGATCACTCCAGGTCTTTGACGTTGGGGTTTTCGCTCTATTTGTGGCCAGAATTTGTTTTGTACTCTGATGAAGATTTAATTTCCTCGTGTTTTCCATATCTGAGTAAATTGAAATTTCTCATCGTTAAACTTCATATTGTTTTCTGCAGCCCACTGAAAGATTTGGTTTATGTCCGCCTGGAGCCTTGCAGTGTCTGCAATGGGAAGACCTGTCATGTAGATTCAGGTGTCATCTGCAAAGGAAGACATGGTGCTGTGGGTGACATCCTTGTCTATGTCAGATATGAGGATGAGGAACAAGATGGGAGCAAGTACTGTGCCTTGTGGAACAGAGCTTTTCACCGTAGCTGCCTGGACTTTACTCTGTTGATACTACTCTCTGTGTTTGTTTGTGAGGAAATTATAGATCCATCGACCGACTTTTCCTGTTATTCCTTTAGCACGCATTTTGTGCGCTATTACGCCCTGGTCACACTTGTCGAAGGGTTTTGCAAAGTCTGTATATATTACATCTGCATTCTTTTTGTCTTCTAGTGCATCTAGGACCTTGTCGTAGTGATCCAATAGTTGAAATAGACAGGAGCAACCTGTTCTAAACCCATGTTGCCCTGGGTTGTGTAATTGATGGGTTTCTAGATGGGTGGTGATCTTGCTTCTTAGGACCCTTTCAAAGATTTTTATGATATGGGATGTTAGTGCTATCGGTCTGTAGTTCTTTGCTGTTGCTTTACTGCCCCCTTTGTGGAATGGGGCTATGTCTGTTGTTTTTAGTAACCGTGGGACGACCCCCGTGTCCATGCTCCCTCTCCATAGGATGGTAAAAGCTCGTGATAGGGGCTTCTTGCAGTTCTTGATGAATACAGAGTTCCATGAGTCTGGCCCTGGGGCAGAGTGCATGGGCATGTCATTTATCGCCTGTTCGAAGTCATTTGGCTTTAGAATAACATCAGATAGGCTTGTGTTAACCAAATTCTGTGGCTCTCTCATAAAAAATTCATTTTGATCTTCGACTCTCAGTCTGGTTAGCGGCTTGCTAAAAACTGAGTCATATTGGGAGTTGAGTAGCTCACTCATTTCCTTGCTGTCATCTGTGTAGGACCCATCTTGTTTAATTAGGGGCCCAATACTGGACGTTGTTCTCGACTTTGATTTGGCATAGGAGAAGAAATACTTTGGGTTTCTTTCGATTTCATTTATGGCTTTTAGTTCTTCCCGCGATTCCTGACTCCTATAAGATTCCTTTAGCTTAAGTTCGATGCTTGCTATTTCTCTGACCAGTGTCTCCCTACGCCTTTCAGATATATTGACCTCTTTTAGCCGCTCTGTTATTCTTTTCCGTCGCCTGTAAAGGGAGCGCCTGTCTCTTTCTATTTTACATCTACTCCTCCTTTTTCTTAGAGGAATAAGCCTTGTGCATACATCGAGTGCCACCGAGTTAATCTGTTCTAGGCATAAGTTGGGGTCTGTGTTGCTTAGTATATCTTCCCAGCTTATATCGGTTAGGACTTGGTTTACTTGGTCCCACTTTATGTTTTTGTTATTGAAGTTGAATTTGGTGAATGCTCCCTCGTGACTAGTCTCATTATGTCGGTCTGGGGCTCCACGCATACATGTCTGAACCTCAATTATGTGTGATCTGAGTATATTGTTTTTTATATGGTGACATTTCTTATCAGATCATCATTGTTAGTGAAGATGAGGTCTAGTGTATTCTCCAGTCTACTAGGCTCTATTATTTGCTGGTTTAAATTGAATTTTGTGCAGATTTAAAAGCTCGTGTGAGTGTGAGTTTTCATCAGAGCTGCCTCCTGGTGTTATTACTGCAACAATATTATTTGCTATATTTCTCCATTTTAGGTGCCTTAAGTTGAAATCCCCCAGGAGCAAGATGTTGGGTGCAGGAGCTGGCAGATTTTCCAGACAGTGGTCAATTTTTAACATCTGTTCCTGGAATTGCTGGGATGTTGCATCCGGAGGCTTGTAGACTACCGCAATGACTAGGTTTTGGTTCTCCACTACATCATTTGAGGCATTAAGCAGTTCTGTGCACATAAGTGACTCTGCAATGTACAGGCCAACCCCCCCCCCCTTTTGCCTGTTCACTCTGTCGCATCTGTATAGGTTGTAACCTGGGATCCATATTTCGTTGTCCAAGTGATCCTTTATGTGGGTCTCAGTGAAAGCCGCGGAACATTG
>NC_069403.1:28973558-28993558 GCF_026875155.1 Cherax quadricarinatus
AAACCTTCGTGCATTGCAGTGTTTTGATATATATAAATATATAATATAAATATATATAATATATATATAATAAAAATATATAAAAAAATATATAAATATATATAATAATGTGTGTGGGTGTGGTGTGTATAATGTAGTAGTTTTTTTCCGAATAGTAAAACGGGGTAAATTAGCAAAACCTTTTAAAAAATTAAGTCCTTTTCAAAAATTTTCTCTTATACGTTTAAAAGGTATATTTTTTTCTTTAAATTTTTAATGTAAAAATTTTTAATTTTGCACCAAAAGAATCTTAGAAAACTTACCTAACCTTATTATAAGAAAGAAATTTATTTTAGCCTAACCCAATTAAATATATTTTGGATTTTTTTACAATAATTTAATATAAAAAAACACAGGAAATATTTTTTTTTCGTTAGGTTCAAATAAATTTTGGCGACATTTTTTGCATACACAAATTTTCACTTGTCCTATAGCAAGAGAACTTTGCTATTTAAAGCCAAGATCGCAAATTTTGCCTATTCGGCACAACACAAAATATAATATATTATAAAAATATTATAAAAATATATTTTAAAATATAAATAATATTTTAATAAATATATATTAATATAATATATATAATATATTATAATTGTTCTGGGTATAAGTTGGAACAGGTCCACTGCCCCCTGCCAAGTGGTGTAAAACGAAAGCCGAATTTGTTTTACATAGGTAAATTGCGGGTATCCTTTTTTCTGTCTCATAAAAATGCAAATTCGGGATTTCCCTTGCACTTCACTTACACTTGGGTCAACCCCAAAACGTGTACAAGCGATAAAAAAACCCCCCGGGGTTTTCTTCTATTTTTTTTCTATTTTTGTTTTTGTTTTTTTCCCTTTTACTCCAGGGAAGTGGAACAGAATTCTTCCTCCGTAACCCCTGCGTGTTGTAAGAGGCGACTAAAATGCGGGAGAAAGGGGCTAGTCCCCCTTCTCCTGTAAAAATTACAAAATTTAAAAAGAAAAACTTTCGTTTTTTTTTGGGGTCCCCCGCCTTGGTGGGTAAGGGGGTTTGTTGAAAGAAGACTTATTTTTTTTTGTGGTGGGGGACCGAAATGAAAAAGTAGGAAAACATTTAGAGACGGGTGGTAGAAATTTTGGGGTGAAAGGTGTAAATGAAAATGGAGCCCTTTGATTGAACTTTTTAAAAAAAGGGGGTTTTAGTTTTGGGTAATACTTTTTTTAAAAAAAGGGGAAAAATAAGTAAACAAAATATTGTAGGGCGAAATGACATAGTTTTTGGATTCTATTGGTAGAAAAAGACTTTTGAGAGACCAGGATGTACATGTTTATAGGGGCCACAATATACAATCACTCTCTAGTTTAGCACAGTAAAGGGTTAAAGGTAAGGGATACAAGGAAAATATGACATCAAGTAAGAGAGGGGTGAAGGTGTAAAAATTTAAAAAGAGGGGGCATTTAGGGTAAGATGAAAACAATTTTTGGGGGGATAGAGGGGGCTAGTGAAGTATGGTAATGGGTCGAAGTTTTATGGGTGGGTTTTTAAAAATGTAGTTTTGGGGTTTCACGAATTTTTTTACAGGAAAGGGGGTGCGGGGGGGAAGGGACGATTGTGGAATGATGATGTAAAGAAGTAAAAGGGGAAAAAAGTTAGCATAGAGGGGTTTTTTACAAAGTAAAGTAATGAAAGGGAGGGGAAATAGGAAGAAAAAAAGAGGTAAAGAGTGGTAAAGAAATGTAAAAAGAAGCAAAGAGAGTGAGTGAGATTTTTAAAAAAATTTTTTTTAAAAATAAAAAAATTTTTGGAGTAAATTTAAACAATTGGGGAAGCCGGGGGAACAAATTGTTTTAGCAGTTAAAAATAGAGGGGATTTTAAGGGAGGTTAGAGGTATGGGGAAGACGGGGGGAAAATTTGAAAAATTTTTAAATGCAAAATATAGGAAGCGTAAATTCTGTATAGGGAAAGGGAAAGGGAATAACATTTTGTAGAGTGAGGAAGAGGCGTTGCGAGTGTAGAGGAATTCTTAGGCGGTCGGTAGGGGGGGTAGGGAAAAGGGGGAAGGTACCTAGGGTTTGAGTATACCTGAAAGGTATGTTAATTTTTTTAAAAAAATTTAAGAGAAGAGGGAGAGTAGGTAGCAATGAACAAAAGGCATCAAAAAGTGTGGGTGTGTAGACCAAATGTTTTAGTGAAACATAAGGAACAGTATTTGATAAAGCAAAGGGGTTTTTTATGGCATTTATGGTTTTGGGAAAAATCGATTGACAGGGGGATAGGGGGCAATGTGGCAAATTTGCAGGTGTAGTATAGTAGGTTACGAAAACATAAAGGTTTTTTTTACAAGGATGTGGGCTAAGTTAAAGTAAAAAAGGGGGGAGTTTATTTCCCGTAAAAGTACCCCTAGATAAGGAGGTGATGTCACCGTGGTTGTTCAAGAATTGAATGCGGGGGTCTTGGCAAGAGGTGGGGGAGTTAAAAGATAAAGAACAAACACAAAGTGGATTTGCCCAAAAATTTGGGTTTTTTTGCTGATGAACGTGCTCTTGGAATTCTGAAGAAAGTTGCGAGTTGGTGGATTTTTTGGGTAGGTTTATGAAAAGAAAAAAATTTAAAAGAATATGGAAGATAAGGTTTTTGAGAAAAACGATTTTGGTAATGAAAGAAGGATACGATTAAGGGGGAGAGAGTATGGGGGAGGGGAATTGTTCAGATATTTGGGAGGACGGGTTTACAGATGGTCATGAAAGATGAGGTGAATCATACAAAGAGAGGGGAAAAAAGGGGGAGCGTGCACTTGGGATCTGTGGGGAAAAAACAAGAGGGAAAGTATAAGTATAGTTTTACCAAAGCCCTTTCATGGGGTGAAGCATGGGTATAATGTTTTCATGAGGAGAAAGGCTGGGGGCGTGGGGATTCAGTCGAGAGCAATGTTGGTGTGAATGTAATGCAGAGAATTTGTATTTTTGGGAAATTTTGGGGGGTGGTCGGGGTTCCAAAAAGTTTTCCAGAGGGGTGAGGAAGGGTTGTTGAGGGGGTTCTGAATTTTAAAGATTTTAACAAAAAAATGACTTCCCAAAATGTATAAACTGTAGTGGGGGAAGGCGGCTAGGGTCGACCTAGGAAAGGTTGGAGGGGGAGTAAAGGGGGTTTTTTCGGCGAGGGGGTTGGACTTACAGCAACATGCAGAGCGTGTTTGATAGGAGTGAATGGAGACAAATGGTTTTGATACTTACGTCGTTGGAGTGTGAGCATTTATAAAAAAATTCAGGGAAACCGGGAGGCCGGCTTATCCTGGGGATGGAAGTAGTGTTTGCACTGTAAGGAGGGGGGTTAATGTTTCGATTTTTTAAACTGAAATGAAAGCACCTCACAAAACAGTGATGGAGTAAAGATGTGAACGTTTTTCTTTTTTGGGGCCCCCCTGCCTTGGGGGAAGCGGCCGATGTTTTTAAAAAAAAATAAATAAATAAATAAATAAAAAACACATATAATAATAAAAAAAATATATATAAAATTATAAAATAATAATATATAATTTTTAAAAATATATATAAAATATTATATATATATTAATATTAATATATATAATACAAAACAACCACTCTAAAAAAATAGAGAAATTTCAAACGCTTTCGTGACTACTCACATTCCTTGAAATGTGAGTAGTCACGAAACGCTTGGAATTTTTCTATTCTTTTAGAGTGGTTGTTTTTTCTATTCTGAAAACACCCTTTTTCTTGATCTTAATTTCAATATATAATATAAAATATATAAAAAATTTTATAATATATATAATATATATATATATATATATAAATTTAAAAATATAAATGCGTGCCGAATAGTAAAAAATGTTTAATTTGCAAGAACCATTTTTAAAAATTAAATCCTTCTAAAATTTTTTTCTTATCGTTTTTAAAAATATATTTTTTCATTAATTTGATTAAAAATTTATAATTTTGCACCAAAAGAACTTAGAAAAATTACCTAACCTAATTACAACAAGAAAAATTTTAAATTTTCCTAACCCAACTAAAAATTTTAGATTTTTTACAAAATTTAATACTAAACAAACACAGGAAATATATTTTTTTTTCGTTTGGTTTTAGAATGATTTTTGGGGAAATTATTTCATACACAAATTTTTGCTAGTCCTTTTAGGCAAGAGACATTTTTCTATTTAACCAAGATCGCAAGTTCTCCATTCGGGACACAAATATAAATATATTATTTCCCAGTAAAAGTAGGCCCTTTGACAAGGAGTTGAGTCACCCGGGTTGTTTTAATAATTTAAAATGGGTTGTAAGAGAAGTAAATGCAGGGCTTTCAAGAGCGTGGAGTTAAAAGATAAAGAATCACACTAAGTGGGAGTTGTCACAGTTGCCTTTGTGATGACACGGCTCTTGGGAATTTTAAAAAGTTGCAGAGATTGGTGTGAAATTTTGGGAGGTGGCAAAAAAAAAAATTAAAAGTGAAAACAGGAAAGAGTAAGGTTTCAGGATAACAAAACGATTAGGGGATGAAAAATTAATACAATTGGGGGGAAAATATGGGAAAAGGGAAGTTTTCAGTATTTTAAGGGACGTGTAGCGGATGGGGCTAAGAAAAATGGGGTGAATCAAGAATTTATGGGGGAAAAGGGGGACGGGGCAAATTAGGAGTCCGTGGGGCAAAGAACTTTTTCTTGGGGCAAAGAGGGGAAGTAAGAGAATATAGTTTTACCAACGCTCTATATGGGGGTGAAACATGGGGGATGAATGTTGCAGCAGGGAAGGCTGGGGGGCAGTGGGGATTCTTCTAGGGCAATGTGTGGTGTGAATATAAGCAGAAATTCGTAAAGGGGAAATTTTGGAGGGGGTGCGGGGTTTCCAAAACTGTTCCAGGGGCTGTGGGAAGGGGTTTTTGAGGTTTGGACATGTAGAGAGAATGGACGAAACAGAGTGACTTCAAGAGTGATCATCTGTGTGGAAGGAAGCGGGGGAAGGGCGCCTTTTATTATTTTAATCAAGGGGGGGAAACGCTAAACCCGAGGATATCAGCCCCAGGGGGGGAATGTGGGGAAGCATTCAGGCTTAATTTGGGGGAAATGACACAGATCCCCAAACCCTAAAACAAGAGCCCCTCACCAACATCAAGAACCTTCCTTCCATGATGGGGAAGTCTTCCTAGGAAAAGGTTGAGGGAGGGGGTAAAGGAGGTTTTTATGTGCGAGGGGGCTTGGACTTCCAGCCAGCATGCTTGAGCCTGTTTGATAGGAGTGAATGAGACCAAATGGTATTTTAATACATGTACGTGCTGTTGGAGTGTGAGCAAAGTAACATTTATGAAGGGGTTCTTGGGAAACCGGCAGGCCGGACTTGAGTCCGGAGATGGAAGTAGAGTGCCTGACTCTGAAGAGTGGTGTGTTAATGTATGCAGTTTAAAAAACTGTAGTGAAAAGGTCTGCCCTTCTTTGCAAGACAGTGATGGAGTGAATTATGGTGAAAGTTTTTTCTTTTTCGGGCCACCCTGCCATTGGTGGGGAATCGGCCAGTGTGATAATATTAAATAATATATATATATATATATATATATATATATAATATATATATATAAATATATATATATATATTTATATATATATATATAGTATATTTTATATATAAATATATATATATATTTATATAAATATATATATATATATATATATATAAATATATATATATATATATATATATCTATATTTAATAAATATATATACAAGAAAAGACATTGACACACACGATGCCTTCCTACTACTCACCAAGTTGCTTGACAATCCCAAAAGTACGTATTCTTAGATGCTCCCAGCCTTCCAGCAGTCCAAAACTCAAGGAATATGAACACACTGTTCCTTAAGACCATGCTAGAGAGTGAAATTAATACTTTCCCTTTAAGATTGGACAGTGGTTGCGAACCTCACGTTCCGGTCAGGCTTGGAGGGCTAGGAGTACGCAGATCTCCCAATTTGCTCTATCCGTAGCTTTCCTGTCATCTTCCACGCATCAAGCGAGTTGATAAAGACAAATTCGTTCTGATACCCTCAGTGACTCAGCAAGGAATAAGCAGACCTACTAATGCCATTGCAATCCACTGACTGGGAAGATTCTTGGCTGCTCCAGCACAAACCCTAGTGGCAGCACTGTTCACAAAGAGTCAAAGCTGGGATGGCCCGATCACTGAAAAGATGCTTGCCAACAATGCTCATGGCTGCAACATCATATAGAGAATTGCCCGTCTCCAGTCTGTGATCGCATCCATCCTATCACTTCCGTGGTACTTCCTCCAAACAGTTCCCATATCTGGCAATGGAAATCGCGTCTGCGGACGCTAAGACCCTCCTTATTGCAGTGGCTTCTGCTCCTTGCTGCCCCAATTTCACACAGAAATATAAACGTGTATATATTTGAGGCGACGCACAAGCAGACCAAATAGTAGGTCTAACATTGTACTTGGGGGGGCACTGTTCCAAAACCAAGGGATGGCATGCAAGACCCAATGAGGTCCAACGACTATTATTAAGAGAACCCCTGCTACAGCTGATGGCCCGCCGAAGGGAGCCCCTTCCGATCACTAGCATCTAAAACAATACCCACAACCCAGCAAACAGCCCCGTAATGGTTGATCACCATCTATCCTTGGAAGAATGGCAAGCACTTAGCAATGGGGACTATAACTGTGTGTCCACACTGGCTGACACCTAACAATCACAAGTGTGGGGCGACAGGGAGGAGCTGCTAACCCACAGGGAGGAGTACAAATGCAGCAAGTACAGGCATAAGCCACATAATCAATTTGTGCCAGTGGTAATCAAGGCCCTTGGGATCATGTGGTAAAAAATGGCACACATTTTCCTTAAAGAATTGGGTTCCAGACCTCATCGACACCTACCATGTGACCCAAGGGCAATCCACTTATCAGTTCCAGCGCCTCAGCATGGCCATCCGGAGGGTAAATGCTTGCTGCAAACGTCTGGCTCGCTTTCAGCCTCGTAGGAGCTGGAGAAATTCACTGATCTTTGCTAACATTGTGGCCATTGTATTCATGTTTAATGTATTTTTTCTGTTTAAATGATTCTGTTTATTAATAAATGTTCACTAGAATATCTAATAAAGGGAGGGAGTAGGATAAGATAATATTCAAACAGCTCCAGGGAGAACCTTAGAGTTTTCCCTGAGGTACGTTTTATTGTCTTCTCTGAGGAATGAGGTGTCCCCATTCCAGCCATAGAGGTGTGGTACTTCCCCTATATTTAATATATAATATATATAATATATATATATATATATATATATATATATATATATATATATATATATTTATATGTATATATCCATAACTGTATTAATCACTGTTGGTTCTTGTTTTATTGAACTTTTTGCAAACATTAAACAAACTGTAAAGATACTAATTTGCGCAAACTAAAAAACACCGAAACCAGAAACTTCAGTAACTTTATTCCTCGGTTATTCTCATGAATATCCCATGGTAAACGCTTACTTCAGGGCCTTAGAGAAGTAACAGTGAACCATTTTCACCCTTTGGGTGAAGTTTTCTATTTGGCTTACAATTTTTTTTTTTCATTGGTAACTCAGAATGACTCATTTAAAACGTTATGTGAAAATTTCCAGTAAGAAACCACACCTTCAATTCTTCAAAGAACGCAGACAATCTTCACGAAATGCTTTAGAACTGGCTAGATCATTTACTGGCAGAAGTGTCTGGGATTTCAAAATTATACATATGAAATGCCTATAGAAATGAACTCAAAATTGCAGAGGCAAGTCATAACGATGAAGAGTAATGGATTGTTCTTTTCATGCCAAAATCCCAAAAATCTTTTTACAAATATAACACTGTATTTGTATTAATTAAAATGAAAATACCGACCTTTATAACTTCGTGTGACAGAGAATAAAGCGGTCCTGAACCTATGAAAAGTTGGAACTCTTGGGTAGAATGTGACTCATGGAGGAAAGTAGTTGGACAAGACCAACCGAGACCTGCACACCTTAGAGCCAGAGTTAGTACACAACCCAGCCATAATAAACCCCATTAATCAATGCACCCAAGATCCCTCCCGTCCACCGCGACCACCCCCACCAATTATTCCTACACCATCCCATTCTCCTCCTGATACAAAACCACTCCACCCCAACACCTCTCTAAAACCATCCCCTTTCTCTTCCATTACCACCCCAACACATTACCTCCCCCCCCCCTATCTCGCCCTATACCCCTGTTCCTGGTAGAGCGGCGGCCAAGCTTCAACCATCCCATATATTCATATTAAAGTGGCCACTAGGCCCTTCAGCCAGATCAAAGGTGGGTAAGCCTTTTTTCATCCTTATTGAGTTTAGTAGCACACTAAATGCGTGATAAAGGACATAACAGGAAAAGCGGGTAAGAGATGTATATAACTTCTTAACAAACTGAACACAAATAGTAATAGTAAACAGAGTAAAGTCAAGGCGGACTCCATGTGAAAACTCTGTTCCCATACAACCACATACTCGCCCCCATCCATTTCCCTCAACCTCATATCCTGATATAGACAGAAATGTAAGCACAGCACTGGTCTCCTTTTTGTTTTTTTGTATTTTGTGTTTTTTTATTTTTATTTAAAAGGCACAGCTATAAATAAATAAATAATTATTAATTAACCATGTGCAAAAAAAAAAGGTACCAATAACCCCAAATCATACCCTAAGTATTACATTCCATAATGTATTAAAAGATATACCCGCCACCTAACGAATGAAAAAGAACCAGATAAACCTGCTTAGAAAATACTTAACAAAGTCCCAATCTTAATTTCATGCCTGTAACACTATACAATTAGGCCCCTTGCACACAAGTACCACAGAATGAGTATTATACCGCATACCAAGGATAAAATAAAACATTACAAAAATTTAAACAAAAGACATACTAAACCTAACAATAAAACAGTGCAAAGACATACCACAATAATTTAGTGCAACTCACAAATCCCCACCTTGGTACAATTAGATCCCGTGCACAAAGTGGCACAGTAAATATATTATACAACATACAAAAGTTGATCATACAGAACATTAATTAAAGCTTAGGCAAACCAAAGCTTACAATAAACATTAAAATTGGAACATATCCCAGTGTAACCTCTCACATTAACACTGAGCAGGAAACCCGTAAAAAAAACAATTAAAAGATAACATGTATATATGCAAGGAACAGCTCATACAAATGACAAAATCCTAACGTAATGCATCAAAACTGCATACTGATCCAGTGGATGCAGTTCAACGGTCACGCCATACACATGTTACCTGTCATCGTATCCACATGAAAAACGTTAATGACAAGGGGGCTAGTGATAAACTTAACATGCTAAATCGAAGAATGGTTTGTAAACATTATGGTCATCCTTCTGAAAAAAATAACGACAAACCTATGAGGTGGTCCCTTTTTGCAAAAGGAAACCAAAATACAATATTTCATTTACACACCACTTATAATGCTTAAAAAACCCCTAAAAAGGGCAATTATTAAACCACTATACTATTGGTTGTGAACAGTCAGCACGTTGACTGTGGTGCTACATGTCACGAAAAATAACCTAAGAGGACACTGGGAAAGACCCACATAGACTTCAACTGCATCACCAAAAAACATCAGCAAAAATACATACTCGGCCATAGACTGTAACTAGTCCTATGCACAAAATTAAAAACCATTTACCGAACAAAAACTTTTTTGTACCGTCTTGCTAGTGCTGTAATTGTCCAGGAAGTAGAAAAAAAATCAAGATCTCAGTCCGCACATCGCATCACATCATACACCCTCCAAGCACACGTAACTTACCTTAACTACAAAACAGCGCAACTCATTAACTCCCGCTTCCAACCCCTACAAGACCTAACAACCTTAGGGTGTTACCACGACGGGATGAGTCAACCCCTCGCTTCTGCCTTACCCGCCTCTCATATGGCAGTACCCCCTGTTACTGTAAGAATACTTCTACAATACCTTGCAGGGAAAACTGTACCCCACCTCCCACCGTAAAGGGAGTTTATACCTACACGCTATTCTAAAAATAACCCGCTGCAATCGCCCTAACCCCTAACTGCTCCCTCGGTTTCCCCTCAACCCCAGAGATATATTAGAAATCAGGCCACACCTACTACCGTATTGCCCTTCTTACCTCCCTTTGACACTCCGCTAACTCCAAGGTAAAGGCCCGTATAATTTGAATACGGACTTCCAGCTAAGACACCCCTAAAAACCCTCCCCCAGCCACATACGAACTTCTCCCAATGTTTCACAAAAAATAGAACCGCATGAAACGCAGTTTCTTTCCATACCAGAACTAAACAACTCTCGCCCCCTAACCAAACCCATTCTACTTAAAACTGATTTGATGCTAAAATACCCATGATTGGAATCTTAACACCAATTCGTCGACCCTCGCGCCAACTAAAGCCTACAAAACCGTCCCATATTTTCTCCCAATTATAACAGCGTAAAAACAGGACACTGCGCCCTGCATAATTTCCCAATGACAACTCTCCGTCACCATCTGTCCCGCCCTAATCCTTTGAACATTTTTTTCACTCAAAAACAATAAACGCAACATGTCCTCACACTCTACACAATCCTCTGCCACTCCCACCATTAGGCATATCTAACCATAACACCGAACACACCCGGACTCCCTACTCCCCCGCCTTCACCTAAGAACAGCTTCTTTACTTTATAGAGCCTTAGCTCGTGGCCCCAATGCCAAGAGACCTAAACCCCCAAGACTTACGTGTGATTATGACAACCTCCCAACTCAACCAAGCTCTCATCCGTAGCCCCATCCCTAAACGTAAGACCCTTCTCTGCAGCTCCTGAATACCACGTCCTGTAATGGGTATACCTCAGGCCACTCCCCATAAAACCTTGCTGTAAACAAGAGAGATTTAACTCACCACTGGCCCTTTGTTGCAAGTGAGACATCCCCAACTCTTAAACTCCTGAGACGGTCTAAAGTTTTTTTTACCACCCAAATTCAAGAATTTACCCTCGACCTTTCATCAATGTCCTCCTGCCATGTACACGATCCCACATATTTAAAAGCTGCTTTCATGACTGACCACCCATACCTTTTCATCACACCAAACCCCCCACCACCACGAACCTACCTCAATTAATTTTGATTTGCTCTGTTTAACTCATGTACCAGTTTGCTGCCCCAAAAAAACTCAACCCTGCCAAGGATCTGCAAATCCTCCTCCCTTTTTAACAAAATCGAAGTAAACATCCACATAACCGACTATGCACCTGCACGAAATATTATACCCAGTACCGCCCATATCCCAAACCCGGCCAACCACCAGGTCAAAAAATTGATTTTGTCACAACAGGCAAAAAGCAGTTTGAGAAGGGGGCACCCTTGCTTCAAGATCCCGTTTCCATGGTACAGGCTGCCTACTTAACCATATTACCTGTATTCTTAACCATTGCAGAGGCATACAAAGTGTCAAACGCCATCGTACTATTATCCCTCCGCCAAAACACCTGCTTCAATAAAATAAGTCCTTAATATATCTCTTCCAAACACAGTCGTAAGCATTTTGCTCGTCCCAAGCCCGAGGACAAACCCCCCCCCTTGTCATTCCCAAAACTCCCTAATATCCCAGTCCTACCCTCATGCTCCTACCAGGTATGGCCTAGCCTGTCCCCTATGAATACCGATTTCCCATGACTGTTCTCATCACTGTTTACCTATGACCTTTGCAAATATTTGTTATAGTCTGAACACATAAGAGAGAAGCCTATATGCGCTCAGATCCCTCCCCCACTTCCCCCCTCTTGGGTACCAACACCACCACCCCCTGTAACTCTTGATGTACCTAACCTCCCCTCCATGAGCCATGCAAATTCAATACCTCAACCAACATTGTTTAATGCTTCCATCCCCAATGCGTTCCAATAAAAATTCATTCGAAATGCCACTAATACCTGGTGCTTTCCCTTTACTCATCTGAAAAATCGCTCTTTCGACCTCCATCCACATAATCATATCCTCGAGACCTCCGATCCCTTTCACTATGACCTTTTAATAACCCCCCCCATCATAACACCCCTCGTGAACCCCCCCTGCTCTCCGCTGGAGCTTTTCCCCCCTTTTCCTCGAACCAAAGATCGAGATAGAAAACACATGCTGTTCCGTTATTAGTGGGCATCTGACCACGCAGTATCCACCCAAACCCGTGGCATACTTTCCGAAATGCAGGAGGGATTTTGCTTGTGTCTACCCTAAATTTCCGCAAGACACAACCCGAAGGTTTGTCACCCCATAGCACCTCTTCCATAACCCGCCCTGATTCTAACCGCATCGAACGCTCATTGTGATTTCGGCAAGTTGTTTGCGAAGATGTCAATGTCTTCAGATACCTACTAACTATTATTCCGGTGCCGCCCCCAACATAATCATTCAGTTGCCCCTCCAGGTATTTTGTAAGCCCATACCTCCACTGCGCTCTTCCTTACCCCATTTCCTAAAATTTCGCTATCCCGTGGTATTTGGCTCACATTTCCCATCCAATCCAACAAACATTCACCATTTCTTCCCGGAGTTTCCCCCAGATGCTTCTTCCCACCAAACCTTAAAAGTAGACCCATCCTCCCTTTCCCCTCCATAAGCCGCACATTTTAGTTTTCCATAACCTGGATAAATCCATATTATTTCCATCCAGTCCAAATCTGCTAGCACTGCACGGTGGTCGGAAAACAACCCCATATCAAAGGGTCTGTATGCGAGCCCAACCTCGAAATTCCTTGTGTTTACAATAAATCCTAGTCCAGATGGGCGGCGAAGCCTCAAACGTATGTTCCACACCCCCCCACCCCACCCCTCCCCAACACTCATAAACCCCGGATCCCCAGCAAAATTCTTAGGCCAGGAAACACGCACCCCGCCCCCCTCTGCTCAACATCACCATGGCGGGCAACGCGCAATTCCCATTCCCACCCAAGACCGAAATTAAAGGCAAACCCCGAAAGTGAAACGTTAAAGTCCTCCCACACAAATCTATTTTAACCTTTAGAGTTTACTGTCACAGGCAAAAAAATTTTCCGATAAAACAACTCTACCCCCACCCCAATACCCATCCCACCCTTACCACCCACCCACCTCCCCCCTCCTCCCATCCCGAGACGCACCAAGGGCTAGCTCCTTCACTGGCTATAGAGCCAACCCCCCCCTTGAAGTTTAAAGAATTACTCCACATACATTCGGTAGGGCCTTTCAACCGTAACACTCTACCAAACCTGTAATTGTGTCTTTTGCATAAAACATACATCCACATCGTAACGTTGTTCAAAAAACCACTCCATCCAACACTCTTTAACTTCTGTCCTTAGGCCATGCAATTGATTGTGACACACTTGAGAATTTACAAAAAAAGGTGGCTATTACTCTTCAAATGTTTTTGGGTCTTTCCCTTTCCCCACCACGTACATTAGGCTTTGGTCCATCGGACTTCTCGAGCCCCCCCCTTCCCCCGTGCCTCAAACTCCCTTAAGCTGGGACTTGCAACTACCCCTCAGTGATAGGTGTCTTAGGGCCACTTTTTTGCCACGCTTTTCCTCCCCGGGCACTGTCCTGTGTCAAGACCTCGTCCATATCCGACGGCTCCACCGATCTGTTTTCGGGAGCTGCCAACCACATTACTTCTCCTCGCCTAGACGAACCTCCACGCCACTCACCTCATGCGTTCCCAGTACAAACGTGGTTTTGGGGGGGGGGGGGGGCCAGGGGACATCTCCATGTTAGGTGGATTCCTTCCTTCTCTGCGGTCAGTTAACTCCACGACAACTCCGTTTGAAACACAGGACCACGCTTTGTTTTCCCATCCAGAAGGGTCATAATACAACACGTCTTCAGCAACTTAATCCTGTTCAAATCCTCAGGCCTCAGAGATCCACAGAAAGCGTGGGCACGGTTCGATGCATCCACTGACCAGGGTGGCACACATTGTAAGACTGTGAGCCCTCCTGTTGCATTTCTGTAAACACTCCGAAGCTTGGGACCTTTTGCCCTATCTGAGGTACACAAGCCTCAGGCACGAGGGCCTCAGCTTCGTAGGTCCCACATGTGAATGGGAAGAGGGGGGGGAGTGGACAACCAGTCTACGTGGGCACTGGCAGCCATATGCCATAAATTGCATAGACCCTGCATGTTTTCCTTGACAGCGTAATGAATAAACACCTGGGTCCTATATTTCTCTAGACGTACGTAAAGTGAAAGGCTGGCGTGAGCGTCATCTTGATGGGTGTAGGAGCCCTCCGGGAAACCCCTCGTAGGGCGCCCTCTCTCCACACTCCCTTGGGGTCGCTGCATGCACCGTTCGTATCGAAACCAAACATACCCGCAGATCGTACTCCTCAGCCACGAAAGGGCACGTATTTCTCACCTTGACCCAGGTAGACAAACCTCCACAGCTGAATGACACCAACTCATTCCTCCTTTTCTTGAAAAGTTTGCACAATCTTGTTGTAGAAACCGGCATATTCACGAAATTCCAAATATCCTCGACATCCACATTCAGAGTACGCCAATAATTCTTCATTGGGAAGCCGTATACGTTCGCGTAGATGCATGCATTAATGTATGCATTTGTAGAAACACTGAGGGAGCCTTGTGTGAATGCAACACAGAAACCGTGTTTACTCTCCTGCCTTGACTGTCCGCCATCTGTGAATGTAGTACCTCAGAGGAGGCCCGCCACCAGGTGTGGCCGGAGCAAGCTCAAGCGCGTCCTTCCACCACTGGTGATAGACGAATGACCTTCTTTGTTGACATACCAGAATCTGCAATGACAATGTAATCCATCGAGGATACTGCAAAGTCTCCAAGCGGACATTAACAATCTTTAAATGGAAAGCCAGAAATCAATATGAAATTCAGTGAAGACAAATTTCCAATTAACTCCACTATGGAGAACTCGAGGAAGTAAAAACTGTAATCGAAGTATAAAAACAAATTCCAAACACACAAATAGAACGAAAAACAATGAGAACGCTTGGGGAGTGAGTAATGTCATCAAATCTCATTGTCAAAGACCACAAGCAGTGTATCACCAAATCTGCTAGGAAAATGTTAGGATGATAAATTCGAACTCAAAACTATGGATGCCAAGCACATTGTGATAATTCCCCTATCCCTTCCAAATCGTGATTGCTCCTTTAGGCTGAATAATGCGCACAACAAAAGGTCCCTTTCAAGCAGGCGAAACTGCAGGCCTGAGAATATACAGAGAATCTTTACTGTATGTATAAGTACCATAAAACACCAAATTACTGAAAATTACTGAAATTTGGACACAGGAGAAATAGATACATGAAAACATACACTTACAAAATCCTAGAGCGACTAGTTCCAAATCTACACGCCGAAACACTCCCCACGATAGCAAAAGACTAGGCAAAGCGGTGCATCATATCCCCCTTGAAAAGAAGGTGGGCGCCCACATGAGTACGCTAAGAGACCAACTCAATAAAGTGTCAGGGGCCCAATACTATTCACGGCCTCCCAGCATGCATAAGGGGGATTACTAATAGACCCCCGTATTGTTTTCAAGAGGATTGAGGCAGACATCTAAAGTCAGTACTTGACCAGCCATGTGTGTGGTTCGTAAATGTCGTCAGCTTGTCGCCAGCATTAACAGCCTGGCCGCGTGGGGCGTTGACTCTCGGATGCCTCCCACGTATAGTCCAGGTATCTAGACACCTTTCCTCCGGAGAGTCCGCGATAGGTGGTAGCAACAGTGGATAACGTGGTGATACCAGTGAAATTAGTGGTGGGTAGAAGTGATATCACTGGTGGTAGACGTGAGATTCAGTGGTCAAAAGTAGTTACCCTAAATATTTTGGCACTACTGGAATAAAGTACTTTATAGCCACTTTTTTTTTCTCTCAACACGTTCCTACAGCACACACCTCGAGTGGTGCAGTCACAACTTTTATGAGCACTTCATATATATGATCAGAGTTAAAAATAGATGATAACAATCTGTTGTTTGCTAATACACTTTCTTACACTCACTATACTATTAAATTTGTAGGGCTGCACATTGATATAGTCTGCTGCAGATTTAACTGATAAAAAAACGCTGAAGACATACATCTGTATGAACGTCATGACACGTGGATTGACCAGGCTTTCCTGCCATCCTCAGAACATGTGTTTCTCACTCAACAATCACAAAACAGTAAATGACTTGAATTTCGGCACTCAAATTTGAACACTTGGAAGAAGTGATAATATGTATAGCTGGGTAATGGTTAAATCATGATAGGTCAATCTTCAATAGTGAGGTTATTGGATAAATTTCTTATATCTTTCAGAGATATATAATATGAATAAGTAAACAGTATTAAACGGCTTGCCAAAATGTTAAAGCCAACTGTTACTTTCCTCTTCGACATACAAATTTGTCAAACTCCAGATTAAAACACAAGCACTTGAGTATCAGTCGACGATAAGTTTCTGAACCACCGCGAACATATACAGAGAATGTAATGTATTTAAAGACCCATAAAGGGTTTATCACTTTGTAATAATAATAATACTATTACAATTATTTTACCATCCACATGCTTATTTTATACTGACAGTAAAACATCTTGTGATAGTAACCTGATCGTGGAAGTTTCTTACCAAGATTGCACTGTCAGAATTCATCAAAGCATAATTTACCTTATTTCCGATAATTTTAATATGTATTGAATACTTTACCTATATGTGTGGAACGCTTCAGTTTGACACACAACAAAACAATGAGATGGAGATTCAAAGTGAAGCTGTAACTGAATATGAGGAGGGAAGGTTTACCTGACCAACACAGTACATACCCGGAGGTCACTAGGAAGAAACACAATACCTCGCCAAGCACTGAACATGAATGTTGGAAGTTTTCTGTGCCCAAGGTTCAGGAGAACAGAATCGTTGTTGTCGAGGAAACCTGGTGCCGGCCCATCACCGCCCTACAGGATGTTGATGCTCGACACACCTAACATGTCCTGTGGGGAAAGTAGTGAGTTGATAACATATGACAATGTTTTAACAACTTTCACGTATTAAACAACAGAGTTTCTTATGAGTTATTTGTTGGCTTATTTAGCAGCTACTGACTTTTATTCACATATAGCATCACCTCATCTACAGATTGTTCCTTTCTCAACAAACTCAAGTACTAACTATCCAGAAAAATGGTAATTTTTCAAGTAATAGTTGACTTAAGTACTACAAGAACAATACATCAACAGCTGCCATAGATATTGCACTCATTAAAATGGTGTAATTAATGACATAATTTTGAAAGGAGTGAACTGGTAAGCCGGAGGAAAAAGGCCTCGACAGATGACCATGAAGCTCCAACATCTGACCAAAACCCGCGTCAGAAACACTTGTCCCTGTTTTCCTTGACGACCCTTACCGACCTAACTAGTACAGCAACCAACACAGATAATTTTTAATATTCCCATCGTTCTACTAAAGTCTCCTCACTTCATGATAGATTCCATGTGATGAATATATGGTACAACTAACTAACTATAGCTCCCATGTAACTCTCCACATAATAGGTGCAGCATTCGCACTGCGGATGTGGTCTATTTCCATGAATTAATAATATCGATAAGAAATGGCAAGCCGCATATTTTGTGGCTATAGTATAAACAAAATCTTAACCTTGAGGCTTACGCCCTTCCATCAGTCGCAGGTAGCGCAGATGAGATCTTGAGCTTCCTCAATGATGACCGCCTCGTGGTAGCGCCTTGCCGATATCCCAGGATACGCAGGTGGATGGAGGGTGAAGCGACGGTTGCTCCTTCCAGTAGTCTTTTCTGCGTGTACATAACCCCTAACGGTGAAACGACACTCGTTAAACTAACAATGTATAGAAAGTTAGAGGTAGGGAGTTAAACGGCCTCACAGAAATATCAAAAGGTACAAGGCTGCAACCAAGCTTATTTTTTTTTTTTTTGGTAAGACTAGTTGAAATATGAATAACCTGATGGTATACCTGAGGGTATTCCAAGGATCAACGCCCTCCCGCGGCCCAGTCCATGACCGGGCCTCACGGTTGGATCAAGACTGATCAACCAGGCTGTTACTGCTAGCCGCACGCAAAACCGACGTAAGAACAAAAGCCGCTGACTTTTAAGTGTCCATCTCCCTATTACAGAACAGCCAGGCGGCAGACGAATGGTCTGGTACCCATGACATTTATTGTGTTGTCGTCTTTAAATGTACTCATGGCGCCCCAGCTTTTCATTGGGGGATCTTCCGTGATTCTTTAGCTTACGTATGGAGTGATTTTTCAAGTGTTAGTATTATCATGCATCATTCTCACCTGCGTTCCAAGGAGTAGAGTCGAGGGACTTCACCCGTGCCTGTTAATTTTTGTGAGTTTTATTGTACATATGTGCTGGTGCAAGTTCCCTCGGTATATTCTCTCGGTTTGACTTTCGCTTAGGGCCACTAGCGAACAGCAATATTCCAGCCCTAGTAGAGAACAAGAGCGATATGAAGAGAACCCAGTGTCTTGGCATCTTTAGTATTTCGAGATCTCACTATCCAATCCTAAATATTATTTTCCTATCATATGTGTAACACACTGATGTAATCTTTGAAAGTGAGATTTTCTGACATATCACTTGCAGGTCCTTCATATAGTTGTTCGCTCAAATTTGTGTGGTCAAGATTTGTTTTATATGACGCCGATTCAGCATTTTATCAACCTCGAGTTTCCTAAGCGGAGTAATTGAAATTTGTTTATTTATCGAACTTCCGTATTGTTTTTCTGACGCCCGTTTAAAAGACCTTCATGTTCGCTTTTGGCGTTTGAGCAGTTGTATTCGATGAAAACAACTGTCATAACAAATTCCTGGTATAATTAGCAAAGGAGGTACACGGTGTTGGTACTCACCTAGTTATACACACCTAGATCGTGTTGCTTACAATCTCCGGTCTATATCAGATATGAGGATAAAGGAAAAGGATGGAGCGAGTAACTGTGCCTTGTGAACAGAGCTTTCAACTGTTATCCGCCTCTGACTTTTACAATTACTCTTTGTTCTGTTTGTTTAACAAGTTTTTATAGATCCATTTACCTACTTTTCCTGTTTATTCCTTTATCACCATTTTGTGGTTGATATTACACCATGATCGCCACTTTCGAAGTCTTCCAAAGTCTTTGTATATACATCTGCATTTTTGATAGTCCTCCAAGGAGCCAAGATCATGTACATATTGATCCAGTAGCTGTGAGAGGCAGTAAGGACCCTGTTTTAAACCCATGCTGTCCTTGGTTTGGCAACTGATGTGTATCCAAGCGATTTGGCGATTCTACTTCATAGAATCCTTTCAAAGATAATTAAGATTGTAAGACTTTAGTGTGTACCGGTCTGTAATTCCTTGCAATAGCTTTACTACTTACCACCTTTGTTGTAGTTGGGCTACATCTGTTTTTGGTATGTGGACTGAGTTGACTTGTGTTTTAGTTCACGCTTCATATAGAATATTAAAGGCAAGTAACATTGGTTTCAAGCAGTTGTTAATTAACACTGAGTTCCACGACCTGGGGCAGAGTGCATGGCATGTCCCCTTTATTGCTTTTTTTTCAGAGTCCTGTTAGTGGTGTTAAGATTCTTGAAATAACAATTTTTGGATCAACGGTCATAAAAAAAAATTATTTAAATTGCGACCCTTAGTTTGGATTAAAGGCTCACTAAACTCAGAGTCATATTGGGAACTTCAAGTATCTTACTCACTTCTTTTCTGTACTGTGTAAGTCCCGCTTGTTATAAACAGTAGCCAATACTGGATGGTGTTTTTGCCTTAGATTTGGCATAGGATTTTTTTTTTCTGTTTCCATTTTATTCATCTAGTTATTCCTGTATTTTTGTCTCCTGTATGTTTCCTTAAGCTAAGTTAAATATTTTCTAC
>NC_069403.1:28996058-29025066 GCF_026875155.1 Cherax quadricarinatus
CTGGGAAGATTCTTGGCTGCTCCAGCACAAACCCTAGTGGCAGCACTGTTCACAAAGAGTCAAAGCTGGGATGGCCCGATCACTGAAAAGATGCTTGCCAACAATGCTCATGGCTGCAACATCATATAGAGAATTGCCCGTCTCCAGTCTGTGATCGCATCCATCCTATCACTTCCGTGGTACTTCCTCCAAACAGTTCCCATATCTGGCAATGGAAATCGCGTCTGCGGACGCTAAGACCCTCCTTATTGCAGTGGCTTCTGCTCCTTGCTGCCCCAATTTCACACAGAAATATAAACGTGTATATATTTGAGGCGACGCACAAGCAGACCAAATAGTAGGTCTAACATTGTACTTGGGGGGGCACTGTTCCAAAACCAAGGGATGGCATGCAAGACCCAATGAGGTCCAACGACTATTATTAAGAGAACCCCTGCTACAGCTGATGGCCCGCCGAAGGGAGCCCCTTCCGATCACTAGCATCTAAAACAATACCCACAACCCAGCAAACAGCCCCGTAATGGTTGATCACCATCTATCCTTGGAAGAATGGCAAGCACTTAGCAATGGGGACTATAACTGTGTGTCCACACTGGCTGACACCTAACAATCACAAGTGTGGGGCGACAGGGAGGAGCTGCTAACCCACAGGGAGGAGTACAAATGCAGCAAGTACAGGCATAAGCCACATAATCAATTTGTGCCAGTGGTAATCAAGGCCCTTGGGATCATGTGGTAAAAAATGGCACACATTTTCCTTAAAGAATTGGGTTCCAGACCTCATCGACACCTACCATGTGACCCAAGGGCAATCCACTTATCAGTTCCAGCGCCTCAGCATGGCCATCCGGAGGGTAAATGCTTGCTGCAAACGTCTGGCTCGCTTTCAGCCTCGTAGGAGCTGGAGAAATTCACTGATCTTTGCTAACATTGTGGCCATTGTATTCATGTTTAATGTATTTTTTCTGTTTAAATGATTCTGTTTATTAATAAATGTTCACTAGAATATCTAATAAAGGGAGGGAGTAGGATAAGATAATATTCAAACAGCTCCAGGGAGAACCTTAGAGTTTTCCCTGAGGTACGTTTTATTGTCTTCTCTGAGGAATGAGGTGTCCCCATTCCAGCCATAGAGGTGTGGTACTTCCCCTATATTTAATATATAATATATATAATATATATATATATATATATATATATATATATATATATATATATATATTTATATGTATATATCCATAACTGTATTAATCACTGTTGGTTCTTGTTTTATTGAACTTTTTGCAAACATTAAACAAACTGTAAAGATACTAATTTGCGCAAACTAAAAAACACCGAAACCAGAAACTTCAGTAACTTTATTCCTCGGTTATTCTCATGAATATCCCATGGTAAACGCTTACTTCAGGGCCTTAGAGAAGTAACAGTGAACCATTTTCACCCTTTGGGTGAAGTTTTCTATTTGGCTTACAATTTTTTTTTTTCATTGGTAACTCAGAATGACTCATTTAAAACGTTATGTGAAAATTTCCAGTAAGAAACCACACCTTCAATTCTTCAAAGAACGCAGACAATCTTCACGAAATGCTTTAGAACTGGCTAGATCATTTACTGGCAGAAGTGTCTGGGATTTCAAAATTATACATATGAAATGCCTATAGAAATGAACTCAAAATTGCAGAGGCAAGTCATAACGATGAAGAGTAATGGATTGTTCTTTTCATGCCAAAATCCCAAAAATCTTTTTACAAATATAACACTGTATTTGTATTAATTAAAATGAAAATACCGACCTTTATAACTTCGTGTGACAGAGAATAAAGCGGTCCTGAACCTATGAAAAGTTGGAACTCTTGGGTAGAATGTGACTCATGGAGGAAAGTAGTTGGACAAGACCAACCGAGACCTGCACACCTTAGAGCCAGAGTTAGTACACAACCCAGCCATAATAAACCCCATTAATCAATGCACCCAAGATCCCTCCCGTCCACCGCGACCACCCCCACCAATTATTCCTACACCATCCCATTCTCCTCCTGATACAAAACCACTCCACCCCAACACCTCTCTAAAACCATCCCCTTTCTCTTCCATTACCACCCCAACACATTACCTCCCCCCCCCCTATCTCGCCCTATACCCCTGTTCCTGGTAGAGCGGCGGCCAAGCTTCAACCATCCCATATATTCATATTAAAGTGGCCACTAGGCCCTTCAGCCAGATCAAAGGTGGGTAAGCCTTTTTTCATCCTTATTGAGTTTAGTAGCACACTAAATGCGTGATAAAGGACATAACAGGAAAAGCGGGTAAGAGATGTATATAACTTCTTAACAAACTGAACACAAATAGTAATAGTAAACAGAGTAAAGTCAAGGCGGACTCCATGTGAAAACTCTGTTCCCATACAACCACATACTCGCCCCCATCCATTTCCCTCAACCTCATATCCTGATATAGACAGAAATGTAAGCACAGCACTGGTCTCCTTTTTGTTTTTTTGTATTTTGTGTTTTTTTATTTTTATTTAAAAGGCACAGCTATAAATAAATAAATAATTATTAATTAACCATGTGCAAAAAAAAAAGGTACCAATAACCCCAAATCATACCCTAAGTATTACATTCCATAATGTATTAAAAGATATACCCGCCACCTAACGAATGAAAAAGAACCAGATAAACCTGCTTAGAAAATACTTAACAAAGTCCCAATCTTAATTTCATGCCTGTAACACTATACAATTAGGCCCCTTGCACACAAGTACCACAGAATGAGTATTATACCGCATACCAAGGATAAAATAAAACATTACAAAAATTTAAACAAAAGACATACTAAACCTAACAATAAAACAGTGCAAAGACATACCACAATAATTTAGTGCAACTCACAAATCCCCACCTTGGTACAATTAGATCCCGTGCACAAAGTGGCACAGTAAATATATTATACAACATACAAAAGTTGATCATACAGAACATTAATTAAAGCTTAGGCAAACCAAAGCTTACAATAAACATTAAAATTGGAACATATCCCAGTGTAACCTCTCACATTAACACTGAGCAGGAAACCCGTAAAAAAAACAATTAAAAGATAACATGTATATATGCAAGGAACAGCTCATACAAATGACAAAATCCTAACGTAATGCATCAAAACTGCATACTGATCCAGTGGATGCAGTTCAACGGTCACGCCATACACATGTTACCTGTCATCGTATCCACATGAAAAACGTTAATGACAAGGGGGCTAGTGATAAACTTAACATGCTAAATCGAAGAATGGTTTGTAAACATTATGGTCATCCTTCTGAAAAAAATAACGACAAACCTATGAGGTGGTCCCTTTTTGCAAAAGGAAACCAAAATACAATATTTCATTTACACACCACTTATAATGCTTAAAAAACCCCTAAAAAGGGCAATTATTAAACCACTATACTATTGGTTGTGAACAGTCAGCACGTTGACTGTGGTGCTACATGTCACGAAAAATAACCTAAGAGGACACTGGGAAAGACCCACATAGACTTCAACTGCATCACCAAAAAACATCAGCAAAAATACATACTCGGCCATAGACTGTAACTAGTCCTATGCACAAAATTAAAAACCATTTACCGAACAAAAACTTTTTTGTACCGTCTTGCTAGTGCTGTAATTGTCCAGGAAGTAGAAAAAAAATCAAGATCTCAGTCCGCACATCGCATCACATCATACACCCTCCAAGCACACGTAACTTACCTTAACTACAAAACAGCGCAACTCATTAACTCCCGCTTCCAACCCCTACAAGACCTAACAACCTTAGGGTGTTACCACGACGGGATGAGTCAACCCCTCGCTTCTGCCTTACCCGCCTCTCATATGGCAGTACCCCCTGTTACTGTAAGAATACTTCTACAATACCTTGCAGGGAAAACTGTACCCCACCTCCCACCGTAAAGGGAGTTTATACCTACACGCTATTCTAAAAATAACCCGCTGCAATCGCCCTAACCCCTAACTGCTCCCTCGGTTTCCCCTCAACCCCAGAGATATATTAGAAATCAGGCCACACCTACTACCGTATTGCCCTTCTTACCTCCCTTTGACACTCCGCTAACTCCAAGGTAAAGGCCCGTATAATTTGAATACGGACTTCCAGCTAAGACACCCCTAAAAACCCTCCCCCAGCCACATACGAACTTCTCCCAATGTTTCACAAAAAATAGAACCGCATGAAACGCAGTTTCTTTCCATACCAGAACTAAACAACTCTCGCCCCCTAACCAAACCCATTCTACTTAAAACTGATTTGATGCTAAAATACCCATGATTGGAATCTTAACACCAATTCGTCGACCCTCGCGCCAACTAAAGCCTACAAAACCGTCCCATATTTTCTCCCAATTATAACAGCGTAAAAACAGGACACTGCGCCCTGCATAATTTCCCAATGACAACTCTCCGTCACCATCTGTCCCGCCCTAATCCTTTGAACATTTTTTTCACTCAAAAACAATAAACGCAACATGTCCTCACACTCTACACAATCCTCTGCCACTCCCACCATTAGGCATATCTAACCATAACACCGAACACACCCGGACTCCCTACTCCCCCGCCTTCACCTAAGAACAGCTTCTTTACTTTATAGAGCCTTAGCTCGTGGCCCCAATGCCAAGAGACCTAAACCCCCAAGACTTACGTGTGATTATGACAACCTCCCAACTCAACCAAGCTCTCATCCGTAGCCCCATCCCTAAACGTAAGACCCTTCTCTGCAGCTCCTGAATACCACGTCCTGTAATGGGTATACCTCAGGCCACTCCCCATAAAACCTTGCTGTAAACAAGAGAGATTTAACTCACCACTGGCCCTTTGTTGCAAGTGAGACATCCCCAACTCTTAAACTCCTGAGACGGTCTAAAGTTTTTTTTACCACCCAAATTCAAGAATTTACCCTCGACCTTTCATCAATGTCCTCCTGCCATGTACACGATCCCACATATTTAAAAGCTGCTTTCATGACTGACCACCCATACCTTTTCATCACACCAAACCCCCCACCACCACGAACCTACCTCAATTAATTTTGATTTGC
Source organism: Cherax quadricarinatus (assembly GCF_026875155.1). Lineage (NCBI taxonomy): Eukaryota > Metazoa > Arthropoda > Malacostraca > Decapoda > Parastacidae > Cherax > Cherax quadricarinatus. Next base: position 29,001,150 of record NC_069403.1, read on the forward strand.
TCTGTTTAACTCATGTACCAGTTTGCTGCCCCAAAAAAACTCAACCCTGCCAAGGATCTGCAAATCCTCCTCCCTTTTTAACAAAATCGAAGTAAACATCCACATAACCGACTATGCACCTGCACGAAATATTATACCCAGTACCGCCCATATCCCAAACCCGGCCAACCACCAGGTCAAAAAATTGATTTTGTCACAACAGGCAAAAAGCAGTTTGAGAAGGGGGCACCCTTGCTTCAAGATCCCGTTTCCATGGTACAGGCTGCCTACTTAACCATATTACCTGTATTCTTAACCATTGCAGAGGCATACAAAGTGTCAAACGCCATCGTACTATTATCCCTCCGCCAAAACACCTGCTTCAATAAAATAAGTCCTTAATATATCTCTTCCAAACACAGTCGTAAGCATTTTGCTCGTCCCAAGCCCGAGGACAAACCCCCCCCCTTGTCATTCCCAAAACTCCCTAATATCCCAGTCCTACCCTCATGCTCCTACCAGGTATGGCCTAGCCTGTCCCCTATGAATACCGATTTCCCATGACTGTTCTCATCACTGTTTACCTATGACCTTTGCAAATATTTGTTATAGTCTGAACACATAAGAGAGAAGCCTATATGCGCTCAGATCCCTCCCCCACTTCCCCCCTCTTGGGTACCAACACCACCACCCCCTGTAACTCTTGATGTACCTAACCTCCCCTCCATGAGCCATGCAAATTCAATACCTCAACCAACATTGTTTAATGCTTCCATCCCCAATGCGTTCCAATAAAAATTCATTCGAAATGCCACTAATACCTGGTGCTTTCCCTTTACTCATCTGAAAAATCGCTCTTTCGACCTCCATCCACATAATCATATCCTCGAGACCTCCGATCCCTTTCACTATGACCTTTTAATAACCCCCCCCATCATAACACCCCTCGTGAACCCCCCCTGCTCTCCGCTGGAGCTTTTCCCCCCTTTTCCTCGAACCAAAGATCGAGATAGAAAACACATGCTGTTCCGTTATTAGTGGGCATCTGACCACGCAGTATCCACCCAAACCCGTGGCATACTTTCCGAAATGCAGGAGGGATTTTGCTTGTGTCTACCCTAAATTTCCGCAAGACACAACCCGAAGGTTTGTCACCCCATAGCACCTCTTCCATAACCCGCCCTGATTCTAACCGCATCGAACGCTCATTGTGATTTCGGCAAGTTGTTTGCGAAGATGTCAATGTCTTCAGATACCTACTAACTATTATTCCGGTGCCGCCCCCAACATAATCATTCAGTTGCCCCTCCAGGTATTTTGTAAGCCCATACCTCCACTGCGCTCTTCCTTACCCCATTTCCTAAAATTTCGCTATCCCGTGGTATTTGGCTCACATTTCCCATCCAATCCAACAAACATTCACCATTTCTTCCCGGAGTTTCCCCCAGATGCTTCTTCCCACCAAACCTTAAAAGTAGACCCATCCTCCCTTTCCCCTCCATAAGCCGCACATTTTAGTTTTCCATAACCTGGATAAATCCATATTATTTCCATCCAGTCCAAATCTGCTAGCACTGCACGGTGGTCGGAAAACAACCCCATATCAAAGGGTCTGTATGCGAGCCCAACCTCGAAATTCCTTGTGTTTACAATAAATCCTAGTCCAGATGGGCGGCGAAGCCTCAAACGTATGTTCCACACCCCCCCACCCCACCCCTCCCCAACACTCATAAACCCCGGATCCCCAGCAAAATTCTTAGGCCAGGAAACACGCACCCCGCCCCCCTCTGCTCAACATCACCATGGCGGGCAACGCGCAATTCCCATTCCCACCCAAGACCGAAATTAAAGGCAAACCCCGAAAGTGAAACGTTAAAGTCCTCCCACACAAATCTATTTTAACCTTTAGAGTTTACTGTCACAGGCAAAAAAATTTTCCGATAAAACAACTCTACCCCCACCCCAATACCCATCCCACCCTTACCACCCACCCACCTCCCCCCTCCTCCCATCCCGAGACGCACCAAGGGCTAGCTCCTTCACTGGCTATAGAGCCAACCCCCCCCTTGAAGTTTAAAGAATTACTCCACATACATTCGGTAGGGCCTTTCAACCGTAACACTCTACCAAACCTGTAATTGTGTCTTTTGCATAAAACATACATCCACATCGTAACGTTGTTCAAAAAACCACTCCATCCAACACTCTTTAACTTCTGTCCTTAGGCCATGCAATTGATTGTGACACACTTGAGAATTTACAAAAAAAGGTGGCTATTACTCTTCAAATGTTTTTGGGTCTTTCCCTTTCCCCACCACGTACATTAGGCTTTGGTCCATCGGACTTCTCGAGCCCCCCCCTTCCCCCGTGCCTCAAACTCCCTTAAGCTGGGACTTGCAACTACCCCTCAGTGATAGGTGTCTTAGGGCCACTTTTTTGCCACGCTTTTCCTCCCCGGGCACTGTCCTGTGTCAAGACCTCGTCCATATCCGACGGCTCCACCGATCTGTTTTCGGGAGCTGCCAACCACATTACTTCTCCTCGCCTAGACGAACCTCCACGCCACTCACCTCATGCGTTCCCAGTACAAACGTGGTTTTGGGGGGGGGGGGGGGCCAGGGGACATCTCCATGTTAGGTGGATTCCTTCCTTCTCTGCGGTCAGTTAACTCCACGACAACTCCGTTTGAAACACAGGACCACGCTTTGTTTTCCCATCCAGAAGGGTCATAATACAACACGTCTTCAGCAACTTAATCCTGTTCAAATCCTCAGGCCTCAGAGATCCACAGAAAGCGTGGGCACGGTTCGATGCATCCACTGACCAGGGTGGCACACATTGTAAGACTGTGAGCCCTCCTGTTGCATTTCTGTAAACACTCCGAAGCTTGGGACCTTTTGCCCTATCTGAGGTACACAAGCCTCAGGCACGAGGGCCTCAGCTTCGTAGGTCCCACATGTGAATGGGAAGAGGGGGGGGAGTGGACAACCAGTCTACGTGGGCACTGGCAGCCATATGCCATAAATTGCATAGACCCTGCATGTTTTCCTTGACAGCGTAATGAATAAACACCTGGGTCCTATATTTCTCTAGACGTACGTAAAGTGAAAGGCTGGCGTGAGCGTCATCTTGATGGGTGTAGGAGCCCTCCGGGAAACCCCTCGTAGGGCGCCCTCTCTCCACACTCCCTTGGGGTCGCTGCATGCACCGTTCGTATCGAAACCAAACATACCCGCAGATCGTACTCCTCAGCCACGAAAGGGCACGTATTTCTCACCTTGACCCAGGTAGACAAACCTCCACAGCTGAATGACACCAACTCATTCCTCCTTTTCTTGAAAAGTTTGCACAATCTTGTTGTAGAAACCGGCATATTCACGAAATTCCAAATATCCTCGACATCCACATTCAGAGTACGCCAATAATTCTTCATTGGGAAGCCGTATACGTTCGCGTAGATGCATGCATTAATGTATGCATTTGTAGAAACACTGAGGGAGCCTTGTGTGAATGCAACACAGAAACCGTGTTTACTCTCCTGCCTTGACTGTCCGCCATCTGTGAATGTAGTACCTCAGAGGAGGCCCGCCACCAGGTGTGGCCGGAGCAAGCTCAAGCGCGTCCTTCCACCACTGGTGATAGACGAATGACCTTCTTTGTTGACATACCAGAATCTGCAATGACAATGTAATCCATCGAGGATACTGCAAAGTCTCCAAGCGGACATTAACAATCTTTAAATGGAAAGCCAGAAATCAATATGAAATTCAGTGAAGACAAATTTCCAATTAACTCCACTATGGAGAACTCGAGGAAGTAAAAACTGTAATCGAAGTATAAAAACAAATTCCAAACACACAAATAGAACGAAAAACAATGAGAACGCTTGGGGAGTGAGTAATGTCATCAAATCTCATTGTCAAAGACCACAAGCAGTGTATCACCAAATCTGCTAGGAAAATGTTAGGATGATAAATTCGAACTCAAAACTATGGATGCCAAGCACATTGTGATAATTCCCCTATCCCTTCCAAATCGTGATTGCTCCTTTAGGCTGAATAATGCGCACAACAAAAGGTCCCTTTCAAGCAGGCGAAACTGCAGGCCTGAGAATATACAGAGAATCTTTACTGTATGTATAAGTACCATAAAACACCAAATTACTGAAAATTACTGAAATTTGGACACAGGAGAAATAGATACATGAAAACATACACTTACAAAATCCTAGAGCGACTAGTTCCAAATCTACACGCCGAAACACTCCCCACGATAGCAAAAGACTAGGCAAAGCGGTGCATCATATCCCCCTTGAAAAGAAGGTGGGCGCCCACATGAGTACGCTAAGAGACCAACTCAATAAAGTGTCAGGGGCCCAATACTATTCACGGCCTCCCAGCATGCATAAGGGGGATTACTAATAGACCCCCGTATTGTTTTCAAGAGGATTGAGGCAGACATCTAAAGTCAGTACTTGACCAGCCATGTGTGTGGTTCGTAAATGTCGTCAGCTTGTCGCCAGCATTAACAGCCTGGCCGCGTGGGGCGTTGACTCTCGGATGCCTCCCACGTATAGTCCAGGTATCTAGACACCTTTCCTCCGGAGAGTCCGCGATAGGTGGTAGCAACAGTGGATAACGTGGTGATACCAGTGAAATTAGTGGTGGGTAGAAGTGATATCACTGGTGGTAGACGTGAGATTCAGTGGTCAAAAGTAGTTACCCTAAATATTTTGGCACTACTGGAATAAAGTACTTTATAGCCACTTTTTTTTTCTCTCAACACGTTCCTACAGCACACACCTCGAGTGGTGCAGTCACAACTTTTATGAGCACTTCATATATATGATCAGAGTTAAAAATAGATGATAACAATCTGTTGTTTGCTAATACACTTTCTTACACTCACTATACTATTAAATTTGTAGGGCTGCACATTGATATAGTCTGCTGCAGATTTAACTGATAAAAAAACGCTGAAGACATACATCTGTATGAACGTCATGACACGTGGATTGACCAGGCTTTCCTGCCATCCTCAGAACATGTGTTTCTCACTCAACAATCACAAAACAGTAAATGACTTGAATTTCGGCACTCAAATTTGAACACTTGGAAGAAGTGATAATATGTATAGCTGGGTAATGGTTAAATCATGATAGGTCAATCTTCAATAGTGAGGTTATTGGATAAATTTCTTATATCTTTCAGAGATATATAATATGAATAAGTAAACAGTATTAAACGGCTTGCCAAAATGTTAAAGCCAACTGTTACTTTCCTCTTCGACATACAAATTTGTCAAACTCCAGATTAAAACACAAGCACTTGAGTATCAGTCGACGATAAGTTTCTGAACCACCGCGAACATATACAGAGAATGTAATGTATTTAAAGACCCATAAAGGGTTTATCACTTTGTAATAATAATAATACTATTACAATTATTTTACCATCCACATGCTTATTTTATACTGACAGTAAAACATCTTGTGATAGTAACCTGATCGTGGAAGTTTCTTACCAAGATTGCACTGTCAGAATTCATCAAAGCATAATTTACCTTATTTCCGATAATTTTAATATGTATTGAATACTTTACCTATATGTGTGGAACGCTTCAGTTTGACACACAACAAAACAATGAGATGGAGATTCAAAGTGAAGCTGTAACTGAATATGAGGAGGGAAGGTTTACCTGACCAACACAGTACATACCCGGAGGTCACTAGGAAGAAACACAATACCTCGCCAAGCACTGAACATGAATGTTGGAAGTTTTCTGTGCCCAAGGTTCAGGAGAACAGAATCGTTGTTGTCGAGGAAACCTGGTGCCGGCCCATCACCGCCCTACAGGATGTTGATGCTCGACACACCTAACATGTCCTGTGGGGAAAGTAGTGAGTTGATAACATATGACAATGTTTTAACAACTTTCACGTATTAAACAACAGAGTTTCTTATGAGTTATTTGTTGGCTTATTTAGCAGCTACTGACTTTTATTCACATATAGCATCACCTCATCTACAGATTGTTCCTTTCTCAACAAACTCAAGTACTAACTATCCAGAAAAATGGTAATTTTTCAAGTAATAGTTGACTTAAGTACTACAAGAACAATACATCAACAGCTGCCATAGATATTGCACTCATTAAAATGGTGTAATTAATGACATAATTTTGAAAGGAGTGAACTGGTAAGCCGGAGGAAAAAGGCCTCGACAGATGACCATGAAGCTCCAACATCTGACCAAAACCCGCGTCAGAAACACTTGTCCCTGTTTTCCTTGACGACCCTTACCGACCTAACTAGTACAGCAACCAACACAGATAATTTTTAATATTCCCATCGTTCTACTAAAGTCTCCTCACTTCATGATAGATTCCATGTGATGAATATATGGTACAACTAACTAACTATAGCTCCCATGTAACTCTCCACATAATAGGTGCAGCATTCGCACTGCGGATGTGGTCTATTTCCATGAATTAGTCTCGGTATATAACAGAGATGGATTATGGCTCATACAGGGTTGACACCGGAATGGTGTGTGTGTGTGTGTGAGAGAGAGAGAGAGAGAGAGAGAGAGAGAGAGAGAGGAGAGAGAGAGAGAGAGAGAGAGAGAGAGAGAGAGAGAGAGAGAGAGAGAGAGAGAGAGAGAGAGAGAGAGAGAGGAGAGAGAACAGCTAACACTATTGCCTACCAGTGTAAATGGCCTCCAAAGTGGAAAGAGGCTAATGTAGTCCCTGTTCACAAAAAGAATAGCAGAGAGGAAATCAGCAACCACAGACCAGTGTTAATCCTGTCAGTCACTGGCACGATTCTTGAGACAATAATCCTTGGTTAGGCCTCATTTAGACTATGCTGCTCAGTTCTGGTCACCGTATTACAGAATGGATATAAATGCTCTGGAAAACGTACAAAGGAGGATGACAAAGATCATCCCATGTATCAGAAATCTTCCCTATGAGGATACCCTGATGGCCCTGAAACTGCACTCTCTCGAAAGACTTAGAATTAGGAGTGATATGATCTAGGTGTATAAATGGAAAACAGGAATAAATAAAGGGGATGTAAATAGCGTGCTGAAAATTTCCAGCCATGACAGGACTCGTAGCAATGGTTTCAAGTTGGAAAAATTCAGATTCAGGAAGGATATAGGAAAGCACTGGATTGGTAACAGAGTTGTGGATGAGTGGAACAAACTCCCGAGTACAGTTATTGAGACTAAAACGTTGTGTAGTTTTAAAAATAGGTTAGATAAATACATGAGTGGGTGTGAGTTGATCTGACTAGCTTGTGCTGCTGGGTCTGGTGCAGTGCTCCATCCTTGAGTGGAGATGACCAGGCTGGGTGGGTCATTGGTCTAATCCGGGGGGTGAAACATGGACCAGCTCCGCTTGGGTCAGTAGGCCTGTTGCAGTGTTCCTTCTTTCATATGTTCTTATGTTCTTATGGCAGATTATAGCGTTTTTCAACTACCTTTCATTTATTTGTGACCGTCAATATGTCTTCAGAAAAGGTTACTCTTCTGCCGATCTGCTGTTAAACCTCTCCACTAAGTGGCACCAGTCACTGGATGAATCCTAAGTTAGCTGTGTAGTAGCACTGGACATTGTTGGTGCTTTCAATCGAGTATGGCACCAAGGACTCTAGGCAAAACTACAAGCACTGGGAACCTCAAGCTCAACACTATGCCTCCTCAGCGATAACCTTCAAGGTAGATCACTAAGCCAATGTGTGGCGAAACGTTTCCTGAATAAAGATTCCCATATGCTGCATAAGTGTCTCAATCTTCAACTTGTCGGTTTTTCAAACCATTCATCACAAGCGTAGTTCTCAACAAGACCGAGTCGGCAGGACCTCCTATTAGTGCAAGTGTTCCACAGGGCAGTGTACTTGGGTCATTGTTATGGAATGTCTACTTCAATGACCCTTTTTCATCTCGTCCCAGAATCCCATGCATACGCAGACGACTGTACTCTGACACTTACTTATCCAAAGTTACATCAATCACCAGCTTACAACCATATCATCTTGGGGAAAACGATGGCAATTCATGGAAATAAATGGTATAAAATACCGACACAATGGCAATATAAACACAAACGCAGTATAATGTGATCCTTTATTGACTACGTTTCGCCCACACAGTGGGCTTTTTCAAGTCACAAACAGAACTACCTGGGGTGAAAGGAACGCGAGTATTTATAGTCCGGCTGAGGTCAGGTGAAGAATGCTGCATCTGATGATGTGGCAATATAAACACAAATGCAGTATAATGTGATCCTTTATTGACTACGTTTCGCCCACACAGTGGGCTTTTTCAAGTCACAAACAGAACTACCTGGGGTGGAAGGAACGCGAGTATTTATAGTCCGGCTGAGGTCAGGTGAAGAATGCTGCATCTGATGATGTACCGAGTGGGGTTATAGAGTCTAAAAACTTGGGTAGCTTGGAAAGGAGATTGGATAAGTTTGTGAGCAGACCTTCTACAGTGTTCTTATGTGGGATAGCGATGAAGAAGTTTCTTGGCAAGTGGTTCAGCTATGTTATAGAAGCCACTATTCTGGTTGAAGTTGTCGGATATAGAAATAAGTGATGATTCCAGGATTCTTCGGTATTGAGTGTTGTCTTCTGTGGCGATAAGTCTTGAGTTTCTGTAGTTTATCAAGTGGTTGTGTGAATTACGGTGTTGTACGCAGGCATTCCTTGTGTCGTCAGACCTGCTTGCGTATTGGTGTTCTGAAATACGTGTTTGGAGGTCCCTTGATGTTTCGCCCACGTATAACTTGTTGCAGTCATTACAAGGGATTATGTATACCCCTGCAGAGGATGGAGGCTTGTCCTGCCTACTACTGGTGATGTCTTTGATGGTCGTGGTTGTGGAGGTAGATACTTGGAATGATGTTTTGGCAAAGATGTTGGAAACATGTTTGGCAATGGAGTTGGTGGGAAGGACTATGTATCTCTTCTCGGCAGTGTCTTCTCTGGGTGTGTTGAAGATGTTTAATGCTCGCCGTCTGCAGTCTCTGATGAAGTGACGAGGATAGTGGAGTTTAGAAAATATTTGTTCAATTATAGTGCATTCTTCCTCAAGGAACTCGTTGCTGCAGATTCTGAGTGCACGCAGGAAGAAGCCTATAATTACACCACGTTTGGTTTTTTTTGGTGTCGTGGTGAGAGTAGAAATGGAGAAGATCGTTTGGTTGGTGGGTTTTCGATAGACTTTTAAAACGAAGTTCGTGGTCAGCTTTGCAGAGTAGGACATCAAGGAAAGGAAGAGTGTTGTCGACTTCTTCTTCAAGTGTGAACTGGATTGAAGGCTCGACCTGGTTGAGCTTGTCTTGGAGAGCTTGAACGTTGAAGCGTTTAGGAGTTATGAGGAGAATGTCGTCAACATAACGGAGCCAGGTGACAGACGAAGGAATAATGTGGAGAAACGTTCGGCTTCTAGATGTTCCATGTATAGGTTCGCCAGGACTGCACTGAGTGGCGAACCCATGGTAGTCCAAAAGTCCTGCTGAAAGAGGTGATTTTCGAAAGAGAAACACGTAAAGCCAACACATAGTTCAACAAGGTCGATGAAGTCGCTGGCTGGAATGGGAAGATCAAGTGAATCGTCATTTTCCTGCGCAAGAGATCGATGGCTTGTGTAGTAGGTACTTTGGTGAATAGGGAAGTCACGTCAAGGCTGGAAAGTTTCTTGTTCCTGATGTTGATGTTGCGAATGCGATTGAGAAGATCACCTGAGTGTTTGAGATGTGCTGGACTGATAGTGCCCAAGAGTTTAGAGAGGTGTTTGGCGAGAATTCCTGAGAGCTGGTGGGGGCACTGCCTATTCCCGAGGATATGGGCCTCAGTGGGATACCAGGCTTGTGAGTCTTTGGCAGGCCGTACATTCTGGCAGGTCTGGGGTTGCTGGGCATGGTGTGCAGAAGTTTCTTCCCTTGTTCTGAGCCCCTCAGAATGCGGCGAGTCCTTTGAAGAAAAGTTTTAGTAAGGTTGTCCACTTGGTTAGTTGTGAGAGGTTTGTAGGTATCTGGTCATTAAGTAGATTGAGCATTTTGTTCCTGTAATCGTCAGTGTTCATGATAACAAACACCACCTCCTTTATCAGCGGTGGTGACCCGATGGTCGTGACTTCTGCTAAACCTTTGAGTGCATTGATGTAACGTCGAGGTATGACTGGGGAGCTGCGTGTTGAGATGGCTGCTGAGATGATGCCTTGAAGATAGCCTTTTTGGAAGTCGGAGTTATTGTGTCTGTAGTTTTTGGCGGTGAAATTGAGGTCTTGTTTTGGTTTCGTAATTCCTGTTGCGAATTTGAGGCCTAAGCTGAGGGCTTCAGTTTCTGTGGTTGACAGTGGACGAGATGAAAGATTTTGAATAATTTCAGGTCTTCCTAAACTTTTCCAATTACTATTACTATTACTCTTGGGCACTATCAGTCCAGCACATCTCAAACACTCAGGTGATCTTCTCAATCGCATTCGCAACATCAACATCAGGAACAAGAAACTTTCCAGCCTTGACGTGACTTCCCTATTCACCAAAGTACCTACTACACAAGCCATCGATCTCTTGCGCAGGAAAATTGACGATTCACTTGATCTTCCCATTCCAGCCAGCGACTTCATCGACCTTGTTGAACTATGTGTTGGCTTTACGTGTTTCTCTTTCGAAAATCACCTCTTTCAGCAGACTTTTGGACTACCCATGGGTTCGCCACTCAGTGCAGTCCTGGCGAACCTATACATGGAACATCTAGAAGCCGAACGTTTCTCCACCATTATTCCTTCGTCTGTCACCTGGCTCCGTTATGTTGACGACATTCTCCTCATAACTCCTAAACGCTTCAACGTTCAAGCTCTCCAAGACAAGCTCAACCAGGTCGAGCCTTCAATCCAGTTCACACTTGAAGAAGAAGTCGACAACACTCTTCCTTTCCTTGATGTCCTACTCTGCAAAGCTGACCACGAACTTCGTTTTAAAGTCTATCGAAAACCCACCAACCAAAACGATCTTCTCCATTTCTACTCTCACCACGACACCAAAACCAAACGTGGTGTAATTATAGGCTTCTTCCTGCGTGCACTCAGAATCTGCAGCAACGATTCCTTGAGGAAGAATGCACTATAATTGAACAAATATTTTCTAAACTCCACTATCCTCGTCACTTCATCAGAGACTGCAGACGGCGAGCATTAAACATCTTCAACACACCTAGAGAAGACACTGCCGAGAAGAGATACATAGTCCTTCCCACCAACTCCATTGCCAAACATGTTTCCAACATCTTTGCCAAAACATCATTCCAAGTATCTACCTCCACAACCACGACCATCAAAGACATCACCAGTAGTAGGCAGGACAAGCCTCCATCCTCTGCAGGGTATACATAATCCCTTGTAATGACTGCAACAAGTTATACGTGGGCGAAACATCAAGGGACCTCCAAACACGTATTCAGAACACCAATACGCAAGCAGGTCTGACGACACAAGGAATGCCTGCGTACAACACCGTAATTCACACAACCACTTGATAAACTACAGAAACTCAAGACTTATCGCCACAGAAGACAACACTCAATACCGAAGAATCCTGGAATCATCACTTATTTCTATATCCAACAACTTCAACCAGAATAGTGGCTTCTATAACATAGCTGAACCACTTGCCAAGAAACTTCTTCATCGCTATCCCACATAAGAACACTGTAGAAGGTCTGCTCACAAACTTATCCAATCTCCTTTCCAAGCTACCCAAGTTTTTAGACTCTATAACCCCACTCGGTACATCATCAGATGCAGCATTCTTCACCTAACCTCAGCCGGACTATAAATACTCGCGTTCCTTCCACCCCAGGTAGTTCTGTTTGTGACTTGAAAAAGCCCACTGTGTGGGCGAAACGTAGTCAATAAAGGATCACATTATACTGCATTTGTGTTTATATTGCCACATCATCAGATGCAGCATTCTTCACCTGACCTCAGCCGGACTATAAATACTCGCGTTCCTTTTACCCCAGGTAGTTCTGTTTGTGACTTGAAAAAGCCCACTGTGTGGGCGAAACGTAGTCAATAAAGGATCACATTATACTGCGTTTGTGTTTATATTGCCATGGCAATTCATATTTGCTCCTGAGAAAATACAAATGATGATGGTCTCTAGGCACTATGATGGTAATGCTGGAGCAGTGGTAAGAATGAATGGGAGAGTGTTGATAACCGGGGACGAAGCTGATATCTTTGAGGTGAAATGTGACTCCAAACTAACACTGAAGAACGAGGCACAATTACCCTAACACCTTGAATGTATTCTACTATCATGAACATCAAAATGGTATACAATACCGACAGGTTGGTAGGTAAGACACATAGGCAACAGTTAGGCAAGTTTATTCCGAAACGTTTCGCTTACACAGTAGGTTTCTTCAGTCGAATACAGAAAGTAGGCAGGAACAGTATTCGACTGAAGAAGCCTACCGTGTAGGCGAAACGTTTCGGAATAAAGTTGCCTAACTGTTGCCTATGTGTCTTACCTACCATTCTACTGTCATGGATGGCCTACCCTCCGTCTCATCTGACTCGGTGACGGAATAGAGAACAAAGCAAGATGGCTTATCTCTCGCCTGGATAGATTTGCTGTTTAAGCAGATCTTTGAACATAGGAGGGATGTGGGTGGCCTTACTGTAATGCACAAGGCCAATATTGTCAAAGTACCACATTTGGCTCCACTCCATCACTTCTGGAGCGGAGGCACAGTCATTGGCCTCCACCACAGAACAACAGATATTAATCCCAGCAAACAAAGAGTTCCCCCTACATACGAATAATACGACATTTATTTTCGTAAACATACAGGATCTAAAGCCATCAACAACGAAAACGCAATGTTTGAGACTTTCACAGAGACCCACATAAACGATCACTTTGACAACGAAATATGGATCCCAGGCTAAAACCTACTCAGATGCGATAGAGTAAACAGGCAACAAAAGGGGGTTGGCCTGTATGTCAGAGTCGCTCATTTGGTCGGAACTGTTAAACCCCTAAATGATGTAGTTGAAGTTTTGGTAGTAAGGATCAAAAACCAAAACCTTGTCATCGTGGTTGTATACAAGCCTCCGGATGCAACTTCCCAACAATTCCAGGAACAACTTTTCATAACTGACCACTGCCTGGAAAATCTCCCAACTCCTGCCCCAAACATCTTGCTGCTGGGTGATTTCAACTTAAGACACCTAAAGTGGAAGAGTGTAGCAAATAATATTTTAGCATAGACAACCCAGGAGGCAGCTCAGATAAAATTTCACACAGCTACTGCTGTCCTGGAGGACAGTGCTGAGGGTGTTAGTGCTGTCCTGGAGGAAAGTGCTCCAGAGGGTTCTAGTGATGTCTTAGAAGATAGTGCTCGTGAGGGTACTAGTGTTGTCCTGGACGACAGTGAGAGCAACGTTATTCAGTCCACAGAGGTTCAAAATAGAGATTCTGCTGCAGATGGATCAAAATGGGATGATACCTCAGGAAATAGTGTCACCACATTACCAGCAAAACCTGATGGGAGCACTGATGTCCATACAGGGGTCAAAGATAGGGAGGAAACAGGAAAAATAAATGCGCCAGTAGCAAACGCAGCTACAATAAATCCTAGCAACAGACTCACAATTTATGTAAATATTATGCCTTGGGTATCTGCAGGCACGGTATATCTGGTAAAACAGGTGAGATATGCACCTTTGACCATCCCAAAAATGCCACACCCACATGACAACAGGAGAGTGCAACTTCCTCTCTTGCAGTTTATTTCACCCAGAAATGTGTTACTCATCAATCCATGAAAGAAAATGCTACAACGCATACTGCCAGGCACATCATCTAAAGAGGACCAGACCAGACTATGGGAAACAAAAGAGGGGAGTCACAACCTCTTCAGGGACAGAGGTTTTTTTTAGGGCCAGGAGGAAAAAAAGACTGGCAAGAAATGAAAATAATCCTACACCAACTGAAAACACTTCTGGAGCAGAGGCACGGACGTTTTCCTCTACTCCAGAACAACAGATATTAGAGCCAGCAAATAAAACCCCCCTAAATTCCACCAATATAACGACATTTGTCTTTGTAAACATACAGGGTTTAAAACCCTCAAAAAACAACAAAATTCCTTACATCAAGGGACTGCTTATGGAGTCAAATGCAATGGTTGCAGCATTCAAAGAGACCCACATAAAGGATCATTATGACAACGAAATATGGATCCCAAATTATAACCTATTCTGATGTGACAGACTAAACAGGCAACATGGAGGGGTTGGCCTGTATGTCACAGAGTCGCTCATTTGCACAGAACTACTAAACACCTCAAATGATGTAGTTGAAGTTTTGGCGGTAAAGACTGAAAACCAAAACCTTGTCATTGTGGCAGTACACAAGCCTCCAGATGCAACTTCCCAGCAATTCCAGGAGCAGCTTGAGAAAATTGACCACTGTATGGAAAATCTCCCAGCTCCTGCCCCAAACATCTTACTACTTGTATATACAGCAAACAATGTTTTAGCAGAGATCACCCCGGGAGGCAGCTCAGATGAAAATTCACACACACACGAACTATTAAATCTCTGCACCAAATTCACCTTAAACCAGCAAATAGTAGAGCCTACAAGACTAGAAAATACGCTGGACCTCATCTTCACTAACATTGACGATTTAATACGTAATATAACTGTATCAAAGACAATACACTAAGATCACAACATAATAGAGGTACAGACATGTATGTACAGGGCTCCTGACCAACAAAATGTGAACAGTCATAAAGGTCTCCTCACGAAATTCAATTTCAATAACAACATACAGTGGGATCAAGTAAATCATGTCCTAAATAAAACAAGCTGCGAAGATATCCTAAACAACACGGATCCGAACATTTGCCTTGAAAAAAATGAATTCTGTAGTTCCTGAGATCTGCTCAAGACACAATCCATTAAGAAAAAGAAAGACAAGATGTGAAAGAGAGAGATGTTCCCTATACAGACGAAGATGAAGAGTCACAGAGCTACTGAGTGGGGCCTAAATATCTGAAATACGAAGGGAAGCACTATTCAATGAAATTGCAAATATCGAACTTAAGCTTAAGGAAACTTACAGGAGACAAGAATCACAGGAAGAACTAAAAGCCATAAAGGAAATTGGAAAAAACTCAAAATACTTCTTCTCTTATGCATTCAGTATTGGGCCCTTGCTTAGGTAGGATGGGACATACACAGATGATAGCCAAGAAATGAGTGAGATACTAAAGTCCCAATATGGCTCAGTGTTCAGCGAGCCGCTGCCCAGACTAAGGGTCGACAATCCAAATGAATTCTTTATGAACGAAACCCAAAATTTGGTCATCTCAAAAATCTCGGATATTATTCTAACTCCATAAGACTGAAGAGGCAATAAATGACATGCCCATGCACTCTGCCCCACGCCCAGACTCATGAAACTCCGTGTTCACCAAGAATTGCAAGAAGCCCCACTTGCGTGCCTTCAGCATTTTGTGGAGAGGGAGCATGGACACAGAGGTCATCCCACACACTATAAAAACAACAGACATAGGCCCACTCCACAAAGGTGGCAGTAAAGCAATTGCAAAGAACTACAGCCCGATAGCACTAATGGTAATTACCCATATCATAAAAATCTTTGAGAAGGTTTTATAAAGCAAGATCGCCACCCACCTAGATACCCATCAATTACACAACCCAGGGCAACACGGGTTTAGAACAGGTCGCTTCTGCCTGTCATAGCAACCTTACCACTATGACAAGGTCCTGGATGCTGTAGATGATAAACAAAATACAGATGTAGTATACACAGACTTTGTAAAAGCTTTCGACAAGTGTGACCATGGTGTAATAGCACATAAAATGCGTGATAAAGGAATACGGGAAAAGTTGGCAGATGGATCTATAACTTCCTGACAAATAGAACACACAGAGTAATAGTAAACAGAGTAAAGTCCAAGGCAGCCACGGTAAAAAGCTCTGCTCCACAAGGCACAGTTCTTGCTCCCATTCTATTCCTCATCCTCATTTCTGGCATAGACAGAGATGTAAGCCATAGCTCCGTGTCTTCCTTTGCGGATGACACCCGGATTACTATGGCAGTGACCTCCATCGAAGACACCGCGAGACTCCAAGCACACATTAACCAAATCTTCGAATGGGCCACTCAAAACAATATGAAGTTCAACGAGGAGAAATTTCAACTACTCATATATGGGAAACTTGAAGAAATTAAAAATGTATCAGGGTATACCACAAATTCTAACTATACAATAGAGCGGAAAAGTAATGTGAAAGACCTGGGAGTGATAATGTCAGAGGATCTCGCCTTCAAAGATCACAATGTATCTACCTCATCCGCTAGGAAAATGAGAGGATGGATAATAAGAACCATCAAAACTAGGGACGCCAAGCCCATGATGATTCTCTTCAAATTGCTTGTGCTCTCTAGGCTGGAATATTGCTGTACACTAACGGCCCCCTTCAAGGCTGGCGACATTGCAGACCTGGGGAGTGTACAAAGAACTTTCACGGCACACATAAGTGCGATAAGGCACCTAAATTACTGGGAACGATTGAAGGTCCTTGATCTGTATTCCCTTGAACGCAGGCGAAAGAGATACATGATACACTTGGAAGGTCCTGGAGGGATTGGTACCAAACTTGCACACGAAAATCACTCCATATGAAAGCAAAAGACTTTGCAGGAGATGCAACATTCTCCTGGTCTCAGGCCGGACCGCGGGGGCGTTGACCCCCGAAACCCTCTCCAGGTAAACTCCATGTAAACATGAGCTATTAAATCTTTGCAACAAATTCACTGTAAACCAGCAAATAATAGAGCCAACAAGACTGGAAAATGCACTAGACCTCATCTTCAACAATGATCTGATATGGAATATAAGAGCATCAAAGACAATACACTAAGACCACAACATAACAGAGGTGCAGACACGTATGCACAGATAGAGGTGACCAGTTATAAGAACATAAGAACGAAGAAACACTGCAGAAGGCCTACTGGCCCATGCGAGGCAGGTCCAAGTCTCCTACCGGCTTAAGCCAATGCACCCAACCTAGTCAGGTCAGGTCACATTGACTTAAGGGAGGAACACGGCAACCGACCTGGTAGCACAAGCTATCAGGTCTAACTCACACCCACCCACATCCACTCATGTATTTATCCAACAGTGGGAACAAGCCAACCATGTCCTAAATGAAATAAACTGGGATGATATCCTAAACAACACAGATCCGAACCTTTGCCTAGATAGAATTACCTGTGTGGCACTTGAGGTGTGCTCAAGGCGCATTCCTGTAAGAAAAATGAAGAGAAGATGTCAACTATAAAGAGACGCTCCCTATACAGACAAAGACGAAGAATCACAGAGCTGCTGAAAGGGGCCAGTATATCTGAAATACGAAAGGAGGCACTGGTCAGATAAATAGCAAATATTGCTTCGACTCACCAGATTACAGTATATAAACCACTTCTCTGGCCCTATGCTGTACTTTCTACAAGAGTGATGGATTGAACGCATCGATTTCAGGCTGAGGGACTGATTCCCTCGAACTCCTCCTCTCCTTACATCTTTCTGCTTTGCATTGGACTACTGATGAAGCCACTGTGTGGCGTAACGTTTCTTCAATGAAGATTCGCGTATATTGCAGAAGTGTCTCAATCTTCAAGTATGATAAAGCACCTGAATTACTGGGAGCGGTCGAAGTCCCTTAATTTGTACTCTCTGGAATGCAGGCGAGAAAGATATATGATAATATATACTTAGAGAATTCTAGAGGGACTAGTCCCAAATTTTCACACGAAAATCACTCCCTACGAAAGCAAAAGACTGGGCAGAAGATTCAGCATCCCTTCAATGAAAAGCAGGGGCGCCACGAGTACACTAAGAAACAACACAGTAAGTGTCAGGGGCCCAAGACTGTTCAACTGTCTCCCAGCATACATAAGGGAGATTACACATAGACCCATGGCTGTCTTCAAGAAGGCGCTGGACTGGCACCTAAAGTCAGTACCTGACCAGCTGGGCTGTGGTTTGTAGGTCGGTCTGCGTGAGGGCAACAGTAACAGCCTGGTTGATTAGGCTTTGATCCATCACGAGGCCTGGTCACATACCGGGCCGCGGGGGCGTTGATCCCCGAAACCCTCTCCTGGTATATTCTAAACGATAACGAGAAGTGAGCTTCTACACAAGACGGGCAGCAAGCAGCATCTTCACTCTGTACTCTTCTCCAGAACAATCACATCATCTGAGATCATTTATTCCTAGGGTGACTCGTGTCTAGAACATGTTCGTACAGGAAAATGACATAAACGAAATAAAGTCAGTTGACCAAATGAATTCGCTGGCCTATAGATAGTTGCAATCTGCATCTCGTTCTCTATTTATATAACTGAGCTGATATAGGTAAGAGCTCTTAGCTATAAATACAGTTAGGAACCTTAACCTAACCTTGTAAAACCCTGTGTAACAGAGAGAGAAGAGAAGAGAGAGAAAGAGAGAAGAGAGAGAGAGAGAGAGGAGGAGAGAGAGATGAGAGAGAGAGAGAGAGAGAGAGAGAGAGAGAGAGAGAAAGAGAGAGGCCCCCTCTCATCTGCGACTGTTTGACGGAGTAGAGAACAGAGCAAGACGTCTCATCTCCCGCCTGGACCAATCCTGGATAGGTCTGTCATTTCAGCAGAGCCTTCAACACAGGAGGGATGTGGGTGGCCTTACTGTTACGTATAAGGCCAATATTGTCGAAGTACCACACTTGGATCCACTTCGAGGACAGCGTAAAGCAAGCTTCTATATCACAAGACGAGCAGAAAGCAGCAACTTCACTCTGGCTGTACCCTTCTCCAGAACATCACTTCATCTGAGATCATTTATCCCCAGGATGACTCGGGTATGGAACACATTCGTACGTTATTATGATGTCAACGAGATAAAGTTGATCAAATGAAAATACTGCCCACAGATGGCTCCAACTTCATCCTGTTCCTTATTTGCATGTCTCATAACAATAAAAATGCTTTCAAATTAGCTGATGTAGGTAACAGCTCTTAGCTTGTCAATAAAGCTAGGGATCCTTTAACATAACCTTGTCAAACCCTGTGTAAAAAAAAGGAGAGAGAGAGAGAGAGAGAGAGAGAGAGAGAGAGAGAGAGAGAGAGAGAGAGAGAGAGAGAGAGAGAGAGAGAGAGAGCATTCATTTTCATAACGAATATGCAAAACGATTAGTCGCCACTACTTGATTCTGTACAGGGATTTTCATTTTTTTTACACATCAGTCTTATGTAGGGACAGATTCCCCACACGGTTCCTATCAGAAGAAATTTTTTACATTCAGAAAAGGGGTTATGAAATTCGAGGGTCCACTGTACTTTACTAGCTATAATGTGTGACTTCTCGGAGTCACACTCCAGCACTGTGTCAGAAAGAAAGATTAAGTACATTATTTTAGAACAATGACAGGCGCCCGTCAGGGTTATAATACTCATAATCCCTCAGTCAACCTCAGTCGGAGAGCTTGTTGTTATGGGTGGATGTTCTCTCTCCCCATCCCCTCATGTCCAGTTTTTGTCATGACCCTGCACCTCCCTCCTCCCGATCCCGCCCCTGCGTCACCACCTCCCACAGGCCCCACACTTTTTTCTCCGGAAACGGTTAGTAGTTCTTGTTACTCATGGACATGAGTACAGGGAAGTGACCATTGTTCACGTCGCCTATGTGGCTAGTTTCTTGTGCATCCAAAGTCATTCCGTGACCATCAGCACAAAAACAGACGGGATTACTGGGATTACGGGATTACCATCTTCTTCTCAAGGGAGGGGTAGAAGGTATTTAGCCGGTGGAATAAATTTTACATCAATTAGTGGCTGGAAGTTGACCATAAGACGTTTGACGACGACGGATGAGTGTCACGTAATTAGCAGAAATAAGTTTTTCAATATGAGGGCAATTACGAAGTTGAACTATTCAAAGAAATGAAGCACAGGTCTGAGTCCTTAGATTAAGATCTCCTTCAACTCCTCGAGGGGTTAGATTTATGTAGAAACACGTGTTAACAAGCAATTATGTTTTACAATTATATGAAATACTGACTATAGGAAGCAGTTGTAACTAACATAAGGTACTGACCAGAGGAAGCAGGTGTCATTAACAATGAGGCACTCACCTTGGGCAGCAGATGTCACTAACAATGAGACACTCACCTGGAGGGAAGCCTCGAGGTTTGCGGGAGGCCAGGTAGAGGAACCAGACCAGCAGAACCACCACCACCAATACCAACATCTTTAACACTTTTTGATCTTCTGCACCTCACCACCGAGAAATTAAAAAAAAATATATGGTATTTGTTTGCATTCTGGGGTTTCAGTTACTTGGCTTATGGATCAATTTATTTTGAGATATATTTTGGTCAAATCCGACCTCTGGGAAGAAATTATACATTGTTCTTGAGACCGTACACCGGAAATATTGAAAAGGATTTTGTTAGACAATTTGCACATAGTGGTAAATTACCTCATAAAGTGCATAAATATGACTAGAAAATTATTCGTCTTAACTTGGAACTCGTGTTAAAAAAAAGAAAAAAAAAGAGAAAAAAAGAATATTCCGTCATTCTGCGCCTTTCACACGACTGACAGACAAACAACACATCATTAAACACTGAGAAGTGCAATTTTTCCTTCAAGTGATGTGAAGAAAATTAATATCACATCTATGTGATATTTAATATTTTTTGGGGATTGACCAATATGCTAATGAACGCCTCATTTAAATGACCGAACGGCCTACTGAGTGGACATCTATATGACAAAGCCTGCATCAGAAGAAATATAATATATGGGCCATCATGATATTAGGACCCGTGTAGGGACAGATTCCCCACACGGGTCCTATCAGAAGAAATTTTCCTCTTGTCCTGACTAGCAAAATACTACACGAGGGTCATTAAGGCTCACGAGATCGTAATGATACGATTTCCACCAAACATATCACGGGTGGGGATAGAACCCGCGATCAGAGTCTCAAAACTCCAGACCGTCGCGTCAGCCACTGGACCAGCTAGCCACAATAAGATTCATCCAAATAGGTTTATTTCTATACCATAGGAAGGTTAGCATAGGCACCACTGTGACCACAAATGCAAGTTTTTACAGACGAATCTCCAGCTAGCGTGGCCGTGACGAACTCTAGCTCAAGTCCCCTCAAAGCCGCCAACATGAGAGACTCTGATCGCGGGTTCTATCCCCACCCGTCGTATGGTCATTAAGGCTGCATGTAACCTGTTCAACACCAGTCACGAATGCTTTAATCCCTAAAACAGGGATTAATGTAAACTTCAGCCTATATACACTGAGAGTCATGCATCTTATGACGTATTTATCTTGAAGCTGTCATCTATGAACCTCGTGAGTCAACCTGACTCAAATGTTCTGCTATGGACCCCAGGAGTTACAAACTTGCAAAAGTGCTGCCATCATGGACCCCGGGAGTCACGTCTGACAAAGGTTGCTGCCATATATGAACCACTCGTGACGAAGCACTAACAAGACAATAGAGCGTCGCAACAAAAAAATTAGTGTAGTTTACACTTCAGTAAACAAGCCATTTGTGAGCGTGACAGCTGGGTCGATGACTGAACATGACATCCTGGATTACTGATGCGGAAGACCATGCCTTTAGTATAAGCGAGTAGCAGTTAAATATATAAAACAATAGGGTAATAATAACATTAATCAAAATAATTGGTGTTTGCCAGCTAACCTTCCCTCCATCATTTCTGTCACCTTAACGTAGTCTACCAATCTTCACCCCTCAAGGGAGGTTCCTTGACGCTGGTAAGGGGCTCTTAATCTAAGGAATTGGATCTGTGCTCCATTTCCCTAAATTGTTCCTGAATACCTTTCATCCCCCCCTACATGCGCTGTATAATCCTACGGGTTTAGTGCTCCCCCATGATTATAATAATAATACCCATCCTCACTCTACTCTCACTTCACTCTGTCATCTTACCTTGGGATACTCAACCTTATACTAATTCCTGTTTTTAAAATGGAGTATAAAACCTAGCTGGTGTATGGTAGATTATTATTATTATTATAATCAAGGGGGAAGCGCTAAACCCGGAGGATTATACAGCGCCTGGGGGGGATGTGGAAGGCATTCAGGCTTAATTCGGGGAACTGGAGCACAGATCCAATTCCCTAAATCAAGAGCCCCTCACCAACATCAAGGAACCTTCCTTGAGGGGGGGTGTATGGTAGAGAATTGTTAACCTGTGACAGGTCGTCATATGATTAATATCCATGTCAGGACAATGTTTTTTCCTGACCAGTAATAAACACCACCATTCATTCCACCCATTGTTGTCTTGTAAACTTCTTAAGTTCACCTTGAGAGGAAACTGTTATAATATTCGTCAGGACAAACGTCTTCCGATACATGTCCTAAACATAGATGACGTTTGTTTAGTTATATAACTTGTTTATGGCTATTTATAAATGGCGAGATTAGTACAATTAAAGCATTATATGTAAGTTTTATTTAAATTCTATATTATAATTAATATTTTTATATAATATTTACGTAATATATATGAAAAAATAAACACATAAACAGTATAATGTGATGCTTTATTGACAACGTTTCGCCCACACAGTGAGCTTTATGTGTTTATTTTTCCATTGTGTCGGTATTTTATACCATTTATTTCCAACGTAATATTTATATTATAATACATTATTATCTGCATCATGGGTCATACAGCGCATGGGGAATGGGAGACAAGTAAATTTGATCAAGGTAACTGGGAAACTCAATTATTTGATTCACGAGGCCTTCGACAGCATTTAGAGACTCGCTTCTCCCCATCCTTGAAGTAGGTGAGTTATTCACACTCCAAAAACATTTGGGTACGAGTTCACGCTGACCTTCACTTTATCATATTGTTCCTAAACTTTATCTCTAATAACACTTGACGTGATGAGGATGAAGATAAATATTGAGAGACGACGTTGACGATGGCAGTTACTAATTAATTTGCATTGCTAACGCTAGTAAATGATTGTGTAGAAAAATATGGTAGTGTGCACCATGAACTGTCGGAGTCCCTGGTGGACGAAACGTCTTCACAATAAAATATCATAACTCGCATTTGTGTCTTATTTACATACAGTGTAGAATTAGCTTACCTGGATGAAGTAATCGACACAGAACAAGAGAAGTATGAGGAGTAAGGTAGCGAGGTTACTGTCGATCAGAACCGTCTCCAGCGGTGTGTGGTTGGAACAACACCGTCACTCTCCTCTGCTATCAGTTGCCAACTCTCTCTGTTTGAATGCTAGCCATACTGTCGACAGTGAATATATACACTGAGAGAAGAGTGTGTGTGCCTCTCTCAGTGTATGTACACTTGAGTTAATTTTAATCCTCATTTTAGGGATTAAAGTATTTTGACCATTTGTGAATAGATGTCATGCATGTATAGCAGAAAGACTTTAAACCCAATTATCTTTCGACAGCATGTGAATATGCACCAAGAAGTGTACAGCTGTGTATATCTCTGCGTGTGTGTATACTTTAATTTCACATTAATCTTAGAAAGTCAAGCTCGCGGCTAGGATCAGTGATCAGGAGTAAAGCTGAAGCCAGGGGATGCTATCGCTTTTGCACTTGTAGCTACGATTCAAGCTTTATTATGAGGTGACATCATTTTATTGTTCTTTAGGAAAGTAATTTTGGCACATGGAGAAAATCTTGTTTAAATGTGGGATTATTTCAAATTATAGGATAATCTAGTATGATAAAGGAGACATTTGTGCAACATTTGAGTATCTTTATTCTGGAAACGTTTCGCCAGCCAGTGACTTTTTC